>JALIGW010000006.1:1151928-1426928 GCA_023053685.1 Diadophis punctatus similis
GAGAGAGAGAGAGAGAGAGAGAGAGAGAGAGAACATTGAATGATGGTTTCCCAGGACTTATCAGCTTGTTCAGAACTGAAAGTTGACCCAGTGCAACCATGAGAGATTTGATTATTCTCTGGGGTGAACGTGTTCAGGGGAAGCACAAGATGGGCAGAACAAGGGCTAAGATGTCCCCGTGGGGTGGCAGGATCTTCAAAAGGAATGGAGATTTTATACCTTCCCCGAGGCCTGGTTTACCAGGTGCCAAAGGTTGATCACAAGGTAGAACTTTAACCGAGGAAACCAGAATAAGTTATCTTGAGGAGGACAAAGTCTAAAGCCTCATCAACTTTGCTTGCTGGAGGACTTTAACATCTGAGGGTGTAACTCAATATAAAGACAGAGAGAAAAAAGCCAAGGGGGAAGTGGCTATTTAAATTGTCAACTTATGTTCCAAAGCACCAGAAGGCAGGACAAGAAACCATGGATGGAAACTAACCAAGGAGAGAAGCAACCTAGAACTAAGGAGAAATTTCCTAATGGTGGGAACAATCAACCAACCGAACAGAAGTTGCCTTCAGAAGTTGTGACTGCTCCATCACTGGAGGTTTTTAAGACGAGACTGGACAGCCACCTGTCTGAAATTGTATGGGTTCTCCTGCTTGAGCAGGGGGTTGGACTAGAAGACCTCCAAGGTCCCTTCCAGCTCTATTCTGATTGATTGAAATAAGAGGGAAGATTTAAGACCAACACATGACTGGTGCGGTGGCCTAGAGGTGGAGCTCTCACAATCAGGAGGGGTGTGAGTTCGATCCTAGGTAGAGGCAGATATTTCTCTCTCTGGGCACACTGAGAATATATCTGCTGAACAAAACTCCGCATTGGCGACAGGGAAGAGCATCCGGCCAGTAAACACTCAGCTCCATTCAGTTGCCCAGACTCTACCTCACAAGGGATTACGGGGTCATTAAACGACAAAAAATAATAATAATAATTAAGACCAACACACATAACATCTCGATTGGACTACTGCAATGCGCTCTACAAGGGGCTGCCCTTGAAGAGTATTGAAGAGTATTCGGAGACTTCAACTGGTGCAAAATGCAGCTGCGCGTGCTGTGGTGTGTGTTTCAAGGTACACCCACATAACACCTATACTCCGCCAGCTGCATTGGTTGCCCATTGGTCTCCGGGTGCAATTCAAGGTGCTGATCATCATCTTTAAAGCCCTACATGGCTTAGGACCAGGCTATCTCCGGGACCGCATTCTGCCTCATTCTCCCCTTTGACCGGTTAGGTCCCACAGAGTGGGTCTCCTCCAGGTCCCGTCAACCAAACAATGTCGGCTGGCGGGGCCTAGGGGGAGGGCCTTCTCTGTAGGGGCCCCTGTTCTCTGGAACCAACTTCCCCAGGAGATCCGAATCATCCCCACCTTGCTGGCCTTCCGAAAGGCCATTAAGACATGGCTCTTCCTGCAGGAGGGGGGAGTTTTGAGACAATTTATATCTGATGTCTCCCCCGTGTATGTATGGTGTATGTATATATATATATATTTTTAACTGTTTAAACTGTCTTTTTTAAATTGTTTGGAGTTTTTTACAAAATGTTGTACGCCGCCCTGAGTCCTGAGGGAGTAGGGGGGCATAGAAAAACTACCAAATAAATAAATGAATAAATAACAGGGGCTACAATCTTCAACCTATCTTGCTCACTGAAGTCAAAGTGTGGCTGACCCTAGTCGACTTCATGGTTTCAGAAAAAAACCAAGGATGGGAGACAGCCTTGTGTTCTCAAAGAACTTTAGCACAAATGTTAAGTGGAAGTCTCCAGATTCAGTGCTCCTCCATAAAACAGCCACTACCAGGAGAAAATAAGCATTAGCTTTATTGGTCCAGAACAAAGGCGGACAGGACCCACAATAGGATAACACTTTTATTAGACACACACACACACACACACACACACACACACACACACACACACACACACACACACACACACACACACCCGTCTCCCACAAAAAAGAGCACATGCTTTTAAGAAGACAGGGAAAAGAGAAGCAAAGGGAAAAGCATCAGAAAGATTTTAAATTAGGCTTCCGAATAGTGCCAGCAGAAGGGAATGAGGTGCTCAGAGCCACATGGACCGATGGTGCCACCTTCTGCCATTGCAAAGTTTTGCATTATGTAGAATGATTCAGAAGGAGGACTAATGTTGGCCTCCCGTAAGCTTTGACACCTTAGACCAGTGTTTCTCAAACCTTGCCAATTTGAAGACTTGTGGACTTCAATTCCCAGAATTCCCCAGCTAGAATAGAATAGAGTAGAATAGAATAGAATAGAATAGAATAGAATAGAGTAGAGTAGAGTAGAGTAGAGTAGAGTAGAGTAGAGTAGAGTAGAAAATAGAATAGAATAGAATAGAATAGAAAAGAAAAGAAAAGAAAAGAAAGAAAATAATAATAGAAGAGAAGAGAAGAGAAGAGAAAATAGAATAGAGTAGAATATAGAGTAGAGTAGAATAGAGTAGAGTAGAGAATAGAGAATAGAATAGAATAGAATAATACAATAGAATAGAATAGAATAGAGAATAGAATAGAATAGAATAGAATAGAATAGAATAGAATAGAATAGAATAGAATAAGAGAAGAGAAGAGAAGAGAAGAGAAGAGAAGAGAAGAGAAAATAGAATAGAGTAGAGTAGAGTAGAGTAGAGTAGAATATAGAGTAGAGTAGAATAGAGTAGATAATAGAGAATAGAATAGAATAGAATAGAATAGAATAGAATAGAATAATAGAGTAGAGTAGAGTAGAGTAGAGTAGAGTAGAGTAGAGTAGAGTAGAGTAGAGTAGAGTAGAGTAGAGAATAGAATAGAATAGAATAGAGTAGAGTAGAGTAGAGTAGAGTAGAGTAGAGTAGAGTAGAGTAGAGTAGAGTAGAGAATGGAGAATAGAGAATAGAATAGAATAGAATAGAATAGAATAGAATAGAATAGAATAGAATAGAATAGAATAGAATAGAGCTGGAAGGGACCTTGGAGGTCTTCTAGTCCAGCCCCCTGCTCCAGCAGGAAAACCTATATAGTACTATTTCAGATAAGTGGCTGTCTAGTTTCTTCTTTAAAACCTCCAATGATGGAGCGCCCACAATTTCTGGAGGCAACTTCTGTTCCACTGGTTAATTGTCCTCACTGTTAGGAAGTTTCTCCTTAATTCCAGGTTGCTTCTCTCCTTGATTAGTTTCCATCCATTGTTTCTTGTCCTGCCCTCTGGTGCTTTGGAGAATAATTTGACTCCCTCTTCTTTGTGGCAGCCCCTCCAATACTGGAAGACTGCTATCATGTCGCCCCTAATTCTTCTTTTCTTTAGACTAGCTAGACCCAAATCCTGCAGTCGTTCTCCAGGCCTTTGATCATCTTAGTTGCTCTTCTCTGAACTTTTTCCAAAGTGTCAACACCATTTTTTGTAGTATGGTAACCAGAGGTGGGTTCCTACCGGTTCTAACCGGTTCTTTAGAACCGTTAGTAACTCGGCGATGATGTCACAGAGCCGGTTCTGTCGGTGTCCCCGTGGGCGCCGCCATCTTTGATTTTGCTTCTGCGCATGTGCAGCAGCTATTTTTTGATTGCGGCGGGCGCGGGCGCACAGCGCGACCCTGAGCAAACTGGCAGCAAAAGGATCCAGAACCCATCCCTGATGGTAACCAAAATTGGTTGCTGTATTCCAGGTGTGGTCTTACCAGGGTTTTATAAAGCGGTTCTAATACTTCACGTGATCCTGATTCTATGCCTCTGTTTATGCAACCCAAGATCGTATTAGCTTTTTTGGCGGCGGCGGCTGGCTGGGAGGTTTTTAAAAAGCCAAGATGGGACCTTTTTTCATCTACCACATGCGTGAACACGTACAGGAGGGAGTCCTCGACCTGCAACCATCCATTTAGTGACCTAACAAATGCTTTAATAATTCATTTCACCATCCAGTAACTAGGAACCATTTATCACTGCAAAGGCAAACAGCACAGCTTGGTAAAAGTTTGTTTTTGTTTTAAATATTTTTATCCTGCCTTTATTTTTATAAATAACTCAAGGCATTGAATATGCCTAAGAGTGGTGCGGTGGCCTAGAGGTGGAGCTCTCGCCTCACAATCAGGAGGCTGTGAGTTCAATCCTAGGTAGAGGCAGATATTTCTCTCTCTGGGCACAATGAGGATATATGTGCCGAACAAAACTCCACATTGGCGACAGGAAGGGCATCTGGCCAGTAAACACCCTGCTAGCTCCATTCAGTTGCCCAGACTCCACTACACATCCAGGGAAAAGAAATATACTTTTTCCATTTGGGCCCTGCAATCTTGATGCGGACCAGATAGGGAATCGAATCTGTTTATGTGCTATATAGAAATAGATGGGATGGAATATATCCCCATCCCTGACTTGAAGGATGTGATCTCACGCATGCGATGCTGTGCGACACTGGCAATCTTTCTGCTCTTCCCCCCCCCCTCCTTCAAACCCTTTTGCTGCGAATAGGTCAGTTCTTTGTGATTTGATTGATGTGGCCGCACCGCGATTGTGTAACCGATGAGTTTGCCCTCCGCCTGACCCCTTGCTGGATGTTCTTGTACCTTTAGCTGTGTCCTTTGAGGCTTCTATTATGTATGAGCGCCCTGATTCAGTTGCGTCTTGAATTATTCCGCACAAAAGGACCTGCCTTTAAAATTCTAGAGATTGATTGTATGATCGTTTACATCTATGTTTCTCAATCACAGCAATTTTAAGTTGGGTGATCCCAAAGATGTTCTTTCTAAGAGGCAACTGGACTTTCTTGGTGTCACGATGTGGATATCGCCAGTTGAGCATCTCTACTATTTCTAGGTTTATTGTATTTTCTAATCAAGCAGACATGTGATATGTTTTTACTGCGCATGTGTGCATTCCAGGAGTCTCCTCCTTTCCTTCTTCTCATCTGAGCCTCGCCCGAGGCAGACATGAATTCTTAGCTGAGAAAATGTAGCTTATTTAAGGTTTATATTCTTTTGTTACTTTTGTACTGAAATATATATTTTGTTAATTAGAATTGAATCTCGGTTT
This sequence comes from Diadophis punctatus similis, assembly GCA_023053685.1. Classification (NCBI taxonomy): domain Eukaryota; kingdom Metazoa; phylum Chordata; class Lepidosauria; order Squamata; family Dipsadidae; genus Diadophis; species Diadophis punctatus. The sequence continues at coordinate 1,157,000 of JALIGW010000006.1, forward strand.
TATTTTCTAAGTAAGGATGACTTCAAAGAAGCAAGATCCTATATCACCTCTTTGATAGGAATAATTTCCTATCCGTCACTTGGGTTTTATTTTTTTCTTTAAAGATTAACAGATTAACAGAGTTGGAAGGGACCTTGTAGGTCATCTAGTCCAACCCCCCGCTCAAGCAGGAGACCCTATACCTTTTCTGACAGATGGCAGTCCAGTCTCTTCTTGAAAGCTTCCAGTGATGAAGCTCCCACAACTTCTGAAGGCAACTTCTGTTCTATCAGTTGATTGTTCTCACTGTCAGAAAATTTCTCCTTATTTCCAGGTTGAATCTCTCCTTGATCAGTTTCCATCCATTATTCCTTGTCTGGCCTTCGGGTGCTTTGGAAAATAGCTTGACCCCCTTCCTCTCTGTGGCAGCCCCTCAAATATTGGAAGACTGCTCTTCAGACTCATCCCCAACAGCCTGCGCTGGGTTCAACAGTGAAGTAATGATCTGTTAGTTTTTGGTTTGTGCCATGTTGTGGCTTTGTGTTCTCCATCTTGCAGATTTTGCCTCTCCCGCCCCTCCCCATTCCATCCCTTGGTGGATTTTATTTGAAATAATGTGGGTCTCACCCTTCACGGAGTCTGAGTTACATATTAACAATTTTAAAAAGAAAGTTAGGGGGAGAAGAACAGAATATTGGCGTCGAAACGGACAGGTGTGGAAATTGCAGTGAAAACTGCAGGAGGGGGGAAAAAAGCAAGGCAACTCTAGAGTTGTGATTTAAAATTGTTTTTATTTAGAATTATTTGGTGTTGTTATAATGCTTCAAAAGTCAGGCATCCAGTTTTGTTCACCACACTATCAAAAAGATGTTGAGAATGCAGAGGAGAGCAACCAAGACGATTAGGGGACTGGAGGCTAAAACATACAATGAACGGTTGCAGGAACTGGGCATGGCTAGTCTAGTGAAGAGAAGGACCAGGGAAGACAGGATAGCAGTCTTCCAATATTTGAGGGGCTGCCACAGAGAGGAGTGGGTCAAAGTCAAACTATTTTCCAAAGTACCCAAAGGCCAGACAAGGAATAATGGATGGAAACTGAACAAGGAGAGATTCAACCTGGAAATAAGGAGAAATTTTCTGACAGTGAGAACAATCAACCGATGGAACAGAAGTTGCCTTCGGAAGTTGTGGGAGCTTCATCACTGGAGGCTTTCAAGAAGAGACTGGACTGCCCTTGGTCAGAAATGGTGTAGGGTCTTCTGCTTGGGCGGGGGGTTGGACTAGATGACCTACAAGGTCCCTTCCAACTCTGTTAATCTGAAAGCAACCTTTTTTTTCAAAACACATTGGGGTTTGGGTTCTAATAAAATTTTTCCTTTATTCTAAATTTGTTACCCACCTTATTTACTATTTATCACAATTACGTGCCTCCTTAGCTCCAAGGGGTGACCTGAAGAGAAGGAGATTATTTTACGGTTGCACATTAATCTTGAAAAATACTTTCCACTCTGCCGCGGAATAAATTCAGTGTGGATTAGAACACTGACTTGAATCAAATCAAACACTTGGTCCACTATAGCATTACTGTAGCTTTTGGTAGGTTTTTGAGGGCTCTCAAACTCCGACACAAATGTTTGCATCATGTGTGCAAATTAAATGTAAGGATGATTGTTCTGAACACATTTGCTTGAACTTATTTCCAAGTTTAGTGCTTCAAGTTACAAACTCAAATCCTAATTACACATGTTCTGCTCACTAATGGGCCAGAATCAAAAGCTAGACAAAATAACAGAATAGTTGTTTCATAGCTATGCTAAAGAACGTCAGATACAGGCAGTCTTCAATTTCTGACCACAGCTGAGCCCCAAATTGATGTGAGAAATTCATTAAGTGAATTTTGCCCCATTTTACGACTTTTCCTGCCGCATTTGTTAACTGAGTCTCTGTAGTTCTTAAATTAGGAACATGGGTGTTAAGGGAATTCGGTTTTCCCCATTGACTTTCCTTGTCAGAAAGGGGATCACGTCAGGGGTGAAATGCTCCTGGTTCGGGCGTGCACCTGTCGGTCGTCGGAGAGCCGGTCGCAAAGGCAGCGTGAGGCTCCGCCCACCCGCCCGGACGCCACCATTTGGGTTCTTTTACCTTCTGCACATGCACAGAATGCTTTGCGCATGCGCAGAGGGTAAAAGAACCCAAATGGCGGCGTCCGGGTGGGTGGCCGGAGCCTTGCGCTGCCTTCGCAACCAGCTCTCCAACGACCGACAGACATGCCCGAACCGGGAGCATTTCACCCCTGGATCACGTGATCAGAGGTGGGTTGCTCCAGGTTCGGACGGTTCTATAGAACCGGTAGGGGGAATTTCCCCCCACTCGCCGAACTGGGAGCGATCACCGGCTGGCCATCCCCCTGAACTGGCTCTCTCAGCGGCGCCATAGGCGCTGCCATCTTGTTTTTGGCTTCTGCGCATGCGCAGAAGCTGGGTTTTTGGTACAGCACATGTGCACACGCGCACTTTGCCCATGTGCGCCCATGCGGTGCAGCCACGTGGTGCGTAATGCGTGTGCAGCCATGTGGCGCGGGAGGAAGCGAACCGGTGGCGAGGTAAGTTAGAACCCACCCCTGCACATGATCCCGGGCACTGCAACCGTCATAAATGTGAATCCGTGGCCAAGCATCAGAAGGTAAATCACATGAGCACAGGGATTCGGTGTGGAAAATGGTCATAGTGTAACATTGAACGGTCACTAAACAAGCTGTTGGAAATCAAGGACTATCCATAATCAAAATTATTAAAATGAATCATTTTACCATCTTCTAATTTCTACCTTTATTATCTAACCATTGATAAAACAAGTCCCAAGTTAAAAAAATATTCTGTGTCTCCTTTGTCCTTAATCTTTAGTGTTAACCTATCCATTTCCGTACAATCTAATATTTTTTTAATTATATTTTCATCTGTAGGAGTTTCCTCATTTTTCCAGTGTTATGCAAATACAATTCTGGCTGCTGTCAAAACATGTAATATTAAATATACATTCCCTTTATCATATTTTTCTGGCAATATATCTAACAAAAATATTTCTGGCTTTAAATCTATGTGTTGCTTTATCATTTTCTCTAACCATGTATGTATTTTTGTCCAATTTTTTTTTTTTTGCCGTTGGACATGTCCACCACATATGATAATACGAGCCCGGTATCTGTTTACAAAATACTTATAATATGTTAAAGAAAAATGTATATAGGTTACTAATACCGTGTTTGTTTTTATGATCAAATTTAAGGTTTTTGAAGTATAAGGGGTTGGTTTTAAAATATTGGAATTAATAATTTGAAGAATATTTTAAATATTTAGGTATTTTGAACAAGTGCAAATATTCAATGTTTAGTTATTGTTTATGTAATTTTTATTTAAGTGTTGGGTAGTTTTCAGGAAATGTTCTGTGTTGTAATTGATTGAAAGGGGGAGGAAAGATTTTTCCTTCTTTTCTTTTACTTTATTTGTGTTTCTCTTCATTTTTATTTCTTTTTATTTTTATTTTTATTAGCCTATATATAGATTCTATAAAAGATAGCGATTAGTGATGTCAACTTTGTGGTATGATGTTTGATTAATAAATGTTCCTATTTTCTTATTTGTTCGTCCTTTTAATTATTATTTAAAAAAAATCTTCTTTTTTTTCTTTTTTTATTATCATTATTTTTTGATTATGCTTTAAATAGTTTTGAATAATGTGGAGTTAAAAACTTAAAAAAATGTGGAAATTAACAATTTCTTTTAACTTAATTTAAATTTATTGTTTCTTTGAATATTATGCCCTGTACTTTTTCTGGGAAGTCCGGGGGGGAGGGGGGGAAGGGAAAGGGGTGGGTTGGGGTAGGGGGGAAGGGGAGGGAGGAAAAAGAAAAATGTTTGTACTTTGTACTAATAAAACTCTTTGAATAAAAAGAAAAAAAGAAAAATGTATAAACGTTTTTTAAATGAATCATTTTAGTAATTCAAATTGGTAATTATTATTTTTAAAAAAAAAATAAAAACCATGATCTCCAGAAACACGTATCAGAATGACAACCCTGTTGTTGCTGGGTTTTTTGTTTTTTTTTCTTCCTTAAAAAGCTTTCCCGATAACCAAAACACTCATGAAGAAAACCATAACGAAAAAGATCCACATGAAAAAACGGTCCATTACTTTTGCGACTTTTTTCCATTCCACGCCTTTGGCGTGGTTGGCTTTGTGGCGCCTCACGCAATCGGCGATATATTCAATATTCCGGACCAACGCTCGGTAACAAGAGCAGCAGCCAACGGTGTCCCGTATCCCGAGTCCGTTTGCCTCGTTCTCTCCATCCATCGGGTTCTTGAGGGGGTCCCCGTCTCTGAGGAAGGGGACCTTACTTCTCTCTTCACATCCGCCTTGCTCTGTTGGACTTGGGTGGGCTGGTTGTGACGCCAGGTCTTGCTCTCCCGCACACTGCAAACTGGTGCAGTTTTCACCCACATCGTACACAAAGAAGATCTTGGACATGTAATCCAGAATTATCACTCTGGCCCACTGCGGGATGGGCTTGGCCCCCGAGCCACAGTAATGAATATTCATTATAATGATGGTCAGCGCCGTCGATGCAGTGATCATTGTCATGGTCGCGATGTAATATTTCCCTAGGATATAAAAATTAGAGCCACAAAAGGGGAAAAAAAGAATAAGTGAAATACGGGTCGTCCCCCGCGTATGACCGCAATCGAGCCCCAAATTTCTGCCGCTACGTGAGATATTTGTTCAGCAAGGTTTGCCCCATCTTACGACTTTTCTCGCCAACTTTGTTAAGCGAATCGCCGCCGTCGCTCCATTAGGAACACGGCTGTTAAGTGAATCTGGTTTTCCCCGTTGAGCCTGCTTGCTTGCGAGAAGGTCGCAAAAGGGGATCGCGTAACACACACACACACACACACACACACACACACACCAGTGCACTGCGAACGTCATAAATGTGAGTTGGGTGTCCAGCATCCGAATGTAAATCACGTGACCGTTGGGAAGGTGCTACGGTCATCAGTGTGAAAAAGGGGCCATAAGTCACTTTTTTCCGTGCCGTTGTAACTTCGAACAGTCGCTAAGTGAGCTGTTGTAAGTCGAGGACGGCCTGTGCTCTTTTGTATTTCTACTAGTAGAAATGGTAGAGATTTCTGCTTGTAGTTTACTACTCCTATGATCGGTACTTACCATGTTTCCCTGAAAATAAGACCCTGTCTTATATTTTTTTGAACCCTGAAATAAGCGCCTGGCCTTATTTTGGGGGAGGTCTTATTATTTTGGGACGCGTGGAGCAAGACGGGGTTCCTCTAGCCATCTTACCTGATTTTCAGCTCTGTCTCCCTAACCCTAACCAGAGGAAATGGCAGGGACCGGCTGCGCATGCGTTTAAATATTTTCGGGGGAGGGCTTATTTTCGGGGAAGGGCTTATTTTTGGAGGAAGGCTTATTTTGGGGGGATGTCTTATTTTCAGGGAAACACGGTAGGTGGATTCCCCCACGGTTGGGACTGAACTAGAATCCTTTTTTTCATACTTGGATATTCTTGCTGGAAGTATTGGTCTCTGTCACGGTGTGAATATTGCCAGTTGTGAGTCTATGCAGGATGATGCACCCCTATCCTAATATTATGGTACATTCCAATACAAGCAGAACACGTGATATGATGTTGTGCGCATGTATGCATTCCTAAGCCACCATTAATCTTCTTCTGCCTTGGCTCTTGACCTGAACGGTGGTGTTTCTTAGCAAAGATGTAATTATTTAGGATTTATTGTTTTTGTACTGAAATAAATATTTTCTATTAGACATTTAATCTCGGTTTTATTTTTAACTGTCTGAATTCCAAGTAAAGATCCAAATCGCCTCTATGAGATCTTATTCTCATTCTTAACAGTCTCCACCCACAGAAAGTTCATGCCGTGTATACACAGGTGGTCCTTGACTTACAAGTATTTGTTTAGTGGCCATTTGAAGGGATAACGACACTGCAAAAAGGGACCTGTGACCATTTTTCACACTTACGACCGTCGCAGCATCCCCCACGGATCACGTGAGCAAAATTCAGGCGCTGGGCAGCTGACTCATATCTGCGACGGTTCGCAGTGTCCCGGAGTCATGTGATCCCCTTTTGCGAACTTCCGATGAGCAAAGTCCATGGGGAAGTCCAGATTCACTTAACGACGGTGTGACTCACTTAATAACTGGAGGGATTCACTTAGCAAGCAAGAAAGGTCGTAAATTTGGGGCAAAGCTCAAATGTTTCGCCTAGCGACAGGAATTTTGGGCTCAGTTGTGGTCGTAGGACTACCAGCAGCAAAAAACCCATGGCAACGGTGGGAGGCAAATTCAATAAATAACTCTGTGTTAATGTAGTCCAGACCCACTGCTATCGACAATTCAGTTCTTCAGGAATTGCCCAGCTGCCTTAGAGAAGAGTTTAGGGACATTTGTGGTTTAACATAGATTTGCATTAATAAAATGGAATTAGAGCCCCTTGCTCAAAGAGGTTCTCCTGCTTGAGCAGCTGGCTGGACTAGAAGACCTCCAAGGTCCCTTCCAGCTCTATTCTATTCTATTTTCTATTCTATTTTCAATTATATTCTATTTTCAATTCAATTCAATTCTATTCTATTCTATTCTAATTTTCTATTCTATTCTATATTCTATATTCGATTCCATTCCATTCTATTTTCCATTCTATTTTCCATTCTATTCTATTTTCAATTCTATTCTATTCTATTCTATTCTAATTTTCTATTCTATTCTATATTCGATTCCATTCCATTCCATTCTATTTTCTATTCTATTTTCTATTCTATTCTATTTTCAATTCAATTCAATTCTATTCTATTCTAATTTTCTATTCTATTCTATATTCGATTCCATTCGATTCCATTCTATTTTCTATTCTATTTTCTATTCTATTTTCTATTCTATTCTATTTTCTATTTTCTATTTTTTATTTTTTTCTATTTTCTATTTTCTATTCTATTCTATATTCTATTCTATATTCTATTCTATTTTCTATTCTATTCTATATTCTATTCCATTCTATTTTCTATTCTATTTTCTATTCTATTCTATTCTATATTCTATTCCATTCCATTCCATTCCATTTTCTATTCTATTTTCTATTCTATTCTATTCTATTCTATTCTATTCTATTCTATTCTATTCTATTCTATTCTATTCTATTCTATTCTATTCTATTTTCTATTCTATATTCTATTCTATTCTATATTCTATTCTATATTCTATTCTATTTTCTATTCTATTCTATTCTATATTCTATTCTATTTTCTATTCTATAGTCTATATTCTATTCCAGGGGTCACCAACCTTTCAGACCTCAGGGACCACTAAATTCATAATTTTAAATCCACGGACCACTAATATGAATTTTTTAAAGAGATAAATAATATTTAGTGCAATATAAAAAATGCAAATAATTTTTCTGCGGACCACCAACATTTTCTCATGGACCACCAGTGGTCCACAGACCACCAGTTGGGACCCCTGTCCTATCCTGTCCTGTCCTATCCTATCCTATCCTATCCTATCCTATCCTATCCTATCCTATCCTATCCGATCCTATCCTATCCTATCCTATCCTATCCTATCCTATCCTATCCTATCCTATCCTTCTAGTCTAGTCTAGTCTAGTCTAGTCTAGTCTAGTCTAGTCAAGTCTAGTCTAATTTTCTTTTCTATTCTATTTTCTATCCTATTCTATTTTCTATTTTCTATTTTCTATTTATTTTCTTTTTTCTATTTTCTATTTTCTATTTTCTATTGTCTTCCCTTCCCTTCCCTTCCCTACTCTACTCTACTCTACTCTTTTTTGCATCTGTGTTCTGGAAGAGACCATCCACTGAAAAAGTCACCTTGATGACCTCTAGATGGCAGCAGAGCTAAATTGTTATTCAGTTAGCTGTTTGGAGCCCAGATAGTAGCTTTATTGTCAGCAGATGTTTAAATACTTGATTCTGCGGACTTGGGAGAAAGTATTGTGGATGCTCCATCGCTGGAGGCTTTTAGGAAGAGATTGGACAACCATTTGTCTGAAGCGGTATAGGGTCCCCTGCTTCAGCAGGGGGGTCGGGCTAGAAGACCTCCAAGGTCCCTTCCAACTCTGTTATTCTGTTATTATACAGGTAGTCCTCGGCGTACCGTGGAGCCCAACATTTCTGCTGCTAAGGGAGAAATTTGTTAAGTGAGTTTTGCCCCATTTTACGACTTTTCTTCCCTTAGTTGTTAAGCGAATTGCTGCAGTTGATAAGTTAGCAATAGCAATAGCAATAGCACTTAGACTTATATACCGCTTCGCAGTGCTTTACAGCCCTCTCTAAGCGGTTTACAGAGTCAGCATATTGCCCCCAACAATCTGGGTCCTCATTTTATCGCCCTCAGAAGGATGGAAGGCTGAGTCAACCTTGAGCCGGTGAGATTTGAACAGCTGAACTGCTGAACTAGCAGTAGCCTGCAGTGCTGCATTTAACCACTGCACCATCTCAGCAACCCGGTTGGTGAAGTAAATCTGGCTTCCCCGTGGACTCTGCGTGTCACCAAAGGGGATCCCACGACCCCGGGAACACCGCAACCGTCATAAATATGAACCGGTGGCCAAGCATCTGAATTTTGATCACGTGATCATGGAGATGCGGCAAAAGTTTTTAAGTGTGAAAGACGGTCATAAGTCGTCACTTTGAACAGTCCCTAAATGAACTGTTGAAAGTTGAGGACTACCTGTAAAGTGGGCACCTTTGAAGTTGATCCCCAATGGAAATTTATCTCCTGGGAGCTGTATAAATAGATGCAAATACCTACCTATATTTTTTTTGAATTGTTTTTTTATTTTTTCACCAAGCTTACACAAACATCCATACATATACCATTTTATCAAAACATCCATAATTATATATTTATATCCAGAATGTCATAAACATATATCCTTAATTTGCTCCTTTTATACTTTTATCCCCAGTCTGCTTTCCTTCTAAATTTCATACTACTCCTCTCCCTCTATCTCCCTCTCCCACCTCTACCTTCTTTCTCCCTCTCTCCCTCTTTCCTACTTCCCTCCTCTCTCTCCCCCCTTCCTTTCTACTTCCTCTTCCTCCCTCTTATCCTTCCCTGAGTACATCTAATCATAATCCATTCTATGATTAGCAGACTAGCAATTCAGAAACCCTAACTTCATTCCAACATCGGAGCTATTTCTTAAACTTATATCTTTCCCTTTATCTATATTTATACATTTAATATGTTCTTCCAGGTATATCTACTATTGTTCTAATGCTGCCTCCTTCCTCCTATTTTTGCCGCCTGGGTCTACTACCTCTAATTTCAACTTTTTTCCAAATTAATCGCTATGGCTTAACTTCCAAAAATATTCATTATCTCTTATGCCTCTTAATTTTAGGCCATAGGGCATATCGGACATACTGTAAATACATTAGAAAGTATCCAGAGATACTTTACAAAAAGAGTCCTCCACTCCTCTACTCGCAACAGAATACCTTACGCAACCAGACTTGAAATCCTGGGCTTAGAAAGCTTAGAACTACGTCGCCTTCGGCACGACCTAAGCATAGCTCATAAAATTATCTGCTACAACGTCCTTCCTGTCAACGACTACTTCAGCTTCAGCCACAACAATACACGAGCACACAACAGATACAAACTCAAAGTGAACCGCTCCAAACTTGACTGTAGAAAATACGACTTTAGCAACAGAGTGGTAAACGCCTGGAACTCACTACCTGACTCTGTGGTTTCGTCACCAAACCACCAAAACTTTACCCTTAGACTGTCCCCTGTTGACCTCACCCGATTCCTAAGAGGTCAGTAAGGGGCGTGCATAAGCGCACCAGCGTGCCTACCGTCCCTGTCCTAATGTTCCCTCTTATCAGTACCCATCTTATGTATATAAACAATGTTATATCTATGTATATTACCAACACGTTCTTGACATAAATAATAAATAAATAAATAAAAAATAAAATAAAAAAATAAAAAAATAAAATAAAAAAAATAAAAAAAAAATGGCAACATGGCAAATTACCTACCTATCAAGGGTACGTTGTCCGAAGGAGGCATGCTTTCTGCAACCATGAGCTGGAAGACAGTGAGAGAAAGCAGGACCGTAACTCCGAGAGATACTTTTTCTCCAGAGTCTGCAGGAAGGTAGAATCCCAGCGGAGCCAGGAACGATATCAAGAGACAAGGAAGCAGCAGGTTAAATATATAGAAAGAGGACTTCCTTTTCAAGATGAGAGTGAAGGTAACATCTGGATAAGGCTCGGAACAACAACCGTAAGTAATCACGTTCTTAACAGCTGGCATGCCCTGGATCTCCCACTCCACGTCTTCTATGAGGTCCGAGAGGTCGCCCGAGTCTAACATGGTGAAGATGTCCACTTGATTCCCGTTGTAAGTCCAAGAACCGAAGGTCAGATTGCACTGCTGGCTATCGAAAGGAAAATAGGATACGTCCACCACGCAGGAGCTTTTCGTGATGGCTGGGGCGTCCCACGTGATCTTCCCATCGTATCTCAAGACGATATTGGTGTTCACCGGTTCGGAAAAGTCATCGTCAGCCCTAAATACAAGAAGGCAGAAGAACACACCCGATGTTATGAATTATCCGGGCTATGAGGGTTGCCTCTTCAAGGGGTCTGGCACAACTCTCGTGCGGGACAATCCGACATTGTATTAACCATTTCATTAAGTCGCTTTTATTATTGGGGACCACGTTTTGGTCAAAATTATTGTTAACTCATGTATTTCTGGATTGAGGAGTGCTGCGGTGGCCTAGAGGTGGAGCTCTCGCCTCACAATCAGGAGGCTGGGAGTTCGATCCTAGGTAGAGGCAGATATTTCTCTCTCTGGGCACGATGAGAATATATCTGCCGAACAAAACTCAGCATTGGCAACAGGAAGGGCATCTGGCCAGGAAACACTCAGCTCCATTCAGTTGCCCAGACTCCACCCCGCAAGGGATTATGGGGTCGTTAAATGATGATGATGATGAGTGTGTGTGTGTGTGTGTGTGTGTGTGTGTGTGTGTGTGTGTGTGTATCAGGAGGCTGTGAGTTCGATCCTAGGTAGAGGCAGATATTTCTCTCTCTGGGCACGATGAGAATATATCTGCCGAACAAAACTCCGTATTGGCAACAGGAAGGGCATCCGGCCATTAAAACACTCTGCTAGCTCCATTCAGTTGCCCAAACTCCACCCCGCAAGGGATTATGGGGTCATTAAATGATGATGATGATGATGATGATGATGATGATGATGATGATGATGATGATGAGTGTGTGTGTGTGTGTGTGTCAGGAGGCTGTGAGTTCGATCCTAGGCAGAGGCAGATATTTCTCTCTCTGGGCACGATGAGAATATATCTGCTGAAGGAAACTCTGCATTGGCAACAGGAAGGGCATCCGGCCAGTAAACACTCTGCTAGCTCCATTCAGTTGCCCAGACTCCACCCCACAAGGGATTATGGGGTCGTTAAAAGATGCTGATGATGATATATATGTATTTCTGGATTGACTTTCCTTTATTTTTATTGGCCACCGTTCCATTAATATTAATTTAAATTTTGTATTTGTTGAATTGTCACACAGTAAGTTGGCCGTGGGGAGTTGTTCCATCCTTTCTCGGGGGCTTTAAGGGCATACTGGACAAACTTTTGTTATGTGCAGTGCTGTGCATTTGGCTTGCTTTCTCATATAATGCAGAGCTTTGTTTTATTGTGTATCTTGGGGAATTGTGGGGATGTATAAAGGCGTTCTTGCTTCCCTACCTATCCTCTTCTCTAATGTCCTGCTTCAGAAGCATGGGTGCTAACCCTGGATTTTCCGGCTCCAATTTTGCTTGGGCCTCTAGCATTTCAACTCTGTAGCAATAGCACTAGCCTTTAGACTTATATACCGCTTCACAGTGCCTTACAGCTCTCTTTAAGTGGTTTACAGAGTCCGCATATTGCCCCCAACAATCTGGGTCTTCATTTTACTGACCTCGGAAGGATGGAAGGCTGAGTCAACCTTTGAGCCGGTCAGGATCGAACTGCTGGAGTGAGCATTGAGTTAGCCTGCAGTACTGATTCTAACCACCGTGCCAGTTAAAGATAGCAATAGCACTTATATATCACTTCACAGTGCTTTACAACCCTCTCTAAGCAGTTTACAGAGGCAGCCTCTTGCCCCCAACAATCTGGGTCCTCATTTTACCGACTTCGGAAGGATGGAAGTCAACCTTGGGCCCGTCAGGATCGAATTGGTGGCAAGTCGGCAGAGTTAGCCTGCAATACTGCATTCTAACCACTGAGGGAGGGAGGGAGGGAGGGAGGGAGGAAGGAAGGAAGGAAGGAAGGAAGGAAGGAAAGGAATGGCAATGGCACTTAGACTTATATACCGCTTCGTAGAGCTTTACAGCCCTCTCAGTTTACAGAGTCAGTCTCTTGCCCCCAACAATCTGGGTCCTCATTTTACCCACCTCGGAAGGAGGGAAGGCTGAGTCAACCTTGGGCCCGTCAGGATCGAATTGGTGACATTAGGCAGAGTTAGCCTGCAATACTGCATTCTAACCACTGAGGAAGGAAGGAAGGAAGGAAGGAAGGAAGGAAGGAAGGAAGGAAGGAAGGAAGGAAGGAAGGAAGGAAGGGAAGGAATGGCAATGGCAATAGCACTTAGACTTATATACCGCTTCATAGTGCTTTACAGCCTTCTCTAAGCAGTTTACAAAGTCAGTCTCTTGCCCCCAACAATCTGGGTCCTCATTTTACCCACCTCGGAAGGATGGAAGGCTGAGTCAACCTTGGGCCAGTCAGGATCGAACTGCTGGCATTCGGCAGAATCAGCATGCTATACTGCATTCTAATCATTACGCCACCACAGCTCTTGGGTGGTAGTTATAGTTCATGACACTATAATAACCAGTATGGAATATTCTTCCATCCCACTTTTAAGAGAAAATGAACTAGGGAGAGAATCCAGTCCAAATCTAGAAAAATACGTCCACTGTCTTCGATGGTTGCAGCAACTGGCTTTTTGCAAGCTGTTTTCACTTCTCAGGAAGGTGTTTGAGCTTCTTGCACCCAAAATAATTACCGAGTTCTTGGGGAGGTAGGCTTTCAAAAGATAATTCCCACACGATGCGGGGAACCGCTAGTTTCATTTCTTCAAACTGCTGAGCAACTACTCCACACAGACTTACTTCAGTGGTGGCTTGCTGCCGGTTCGCACTGGCTCGCACGTACCGGTGGCAGAAATTTCCACCCGCTCGCCGAACCGGCAGCGATGGCCGACTGTCCACGCCCCCAAACTGGTTCTCCGGTCGCCGCAGCCGGCAAAGAACCCTCTGTGCATGCGCAGAGTCTTCTGCGCATGCACAGAGGGTTATTTGCGCGACGTGACGGGGGTGCGCATGCACTTGAGGGAAGCGAGCACGCGTGCGCAAAATGCGCACTTCCGTTGCGATGCGAACCGGTAGGGAAGGTGAGTGGAACCCACCCCTGACTTACTTGTTGTAGAGGACAATGTCCGGTCTCCATACCAGATTGCTGGGGATCCGGATGGAATCTAATCCATCGTACCTGTCTTTGTCCCACTTCAGATAGGCATCGTGCCACGTCTGGCGGATCCAGAGGTAGACAGTCAAAATTTGGTTTCTCTCATCCTGTAAGATAATTACAGCCTTAACGTGGGAACGTTGGAAGGCGTCTATCCGACCTGCCAGAACTTAAATCTCTAAATAAAAACAATCCATGCCTCCGTTTGCTTATGAATAGGTATAATTTATTAGACATCAAGTGTATTGCAGACCAGGACTGTGTCTGGTGGTTCATCTAGTTCAGGGGTCAGCAACCTTAAACACTCAAAGAGCCATTTGGACCCATTTCCCACAGAAAAGAAAACACCGGGAGCCACAAAAACCTTTTGACAGCTAAAATGAAGATAACACCGATTGCATATATCATTTTTTACCTTTATGCTATGTATAAAAAAACTATAGTGTGTTGCATTTATGTAATCAATGAACTGCTACATAGAAAACATTATTTCTGCATGCAACAAAAACATTTTGAACTCCGAAAAAAAAGATGGGTCGAAAAGCTCAATAAATCGCATGCCGGCAGGTGTCGCACATTGGCGGTTGTGACGCATGTTTTGAGCAACAGGGAGCCACAGCAGAGGGATGAAAGAGCCACATGTGGCTCCAGAGCCATGGGTTGCAGACCCCTGGTCTAGTTTAAGTATTATCTATGGTCAATCCATCACTTCAGACTTCCTCTTAATTCTCATACCTTTTATCTCCTCATTTTGTCTTATATTTCTGTTCAATACCACCAATGTCAAAACAAATAGTAATCGGGACAAAGGACATCCCTGGCTTGTACTTTTCATAATATTTACCTTCTCTGTCATATCTCCATTTATCATCACTTTTGCTGATTGTTCATGCTAAATTGTTTTAATCATATTTATAAATCTTCCCCCAAAGTCCATAGTCTGTAGCTGTGTTATCATAAATTGCCAATTCACATTGTCAAACGCCTTCTGCACATCAAGAAACATCAACGCCATCTGTTTTTCAGGATGTTCTTCATCATATTCCAAAGTATTCAAAATTATTCTCATATTATCTCTGATCTGTCTCTTAGGTAAAAAAAAAAAACGTTTTGATCTGTATGTAAAAAGTTCATTTAACAATTTTTCTAGTCTTTCAGTCATTATTGATGCAAATATTTTATAATCCACATTTAACAGGGAAATTGGTCTATACTTCTTAACTTGCTGTAAATCTGACTCTTCTTTCGGGATAAGAGTAATATATGCCTTCAGACTTCCTGGTGTTTCCTATGCCTTCAAATTCCCTCTTGTCATGATTGTGGATCCTTGATAGCAGACCTTCCTGCCACCATAAGATGAAAATCACACAGATATAGGTAGTCCTCGGCTTATGGCCACAGTTGAGCCCAACAAATTTCTGTTGTTAAGCGAGACATTTGTTCAATGAGTTTTGCCCCATTTTACGACTTTCCTTGCCACCGTGGTTAAGTGAATCGCTGCAGTTATTAAGTTAGTAACCCGGTCGTTAAGTGAATCGGGTTTCCCCATCGACTTCGCTCATCAGAAGGTCGCAAAAGGGGATCCCGTGACCTCCGAGACCCTTGCAACCATAGTAAATATGAGTCAGTTGCCAAGCGTCCGAATTTTGATCGCGTGACCGTGGGGAAGCTGCAATGGTCGTAAGTGTGAACAACGGTCATAAGTCACTTTTTTAAAGTTGCCGTTGTAACTTCAAATGATCACTAAACAAATCCAAGAGAAATCAGAGTTATTCACTATGTACTCTTAATTCTCATTTTCTTCTTTCCTTTTCAGAAAGTTTGGGTTTGAAAATGGGAGCTCTCATATTTATTTATTTATTCATTTATTCATTTGTGAGATTTATATACCGCCTCACAGTGCAAGCACTCTCTAAGCGGTTTACACCAGTAAGCAATGTATATTTATATTGCCCCCAACAATCTGGGTCCTCATTTTACCCACCTCAGAAGGATGGAAGGCTGAGTCAACCTTGAGCCGGTGAGATTTGAACTGCTGACCTGCTGATCACAGTCAGCTAAAGTGGCCTGCAGTACCTGCCTCTAACCACTGCGCCACCTCGGCTCATAGAAAAATATCCAAGCATAATTATTTGTCTATGTCTTCTGCCATCGATTGTCAGCCCCCAAAAGTGTGGTAGACATAAAACAGAACGTCCCATCGCGGGGTAGCCTTCAAATCTTGATTACTTTTAACGTACTGTTGAGATTTGGGTCGGTAGAATTTGGAAGTGGAAAAGTCTGAGTCAGATACAAAATAGTCATTTCCTATCATGAAGTGACGATTTTCAAAATTTCTGGCTCGTATGCCCTTAGGAAACCTTTCCAAGCCATAATGGCTTATAAACCTTAATCTCTGGACATTAAAAATATATATTTCTCATATTATCACATGCTAACATACTGGTTCGTAGATTCCTCAGTGAAAAATTAATTTGACAAATTGTTTTCTGTCCTATTTATTACGGTTTCATTTTTTAAAAAAAATATTTTTGGAATTGAATAAAGACATTTAAAACACCAACAAGGACCGTAAGAAAAATAAGTATGTGTAACAACCATGAATAAAACCCAGTGTTGCTTGATAGATAGATGGCATATAAATTGAATAAATACAATACAAAGGCATTGAAGTCTAATCCCAAAACCTCCTATTATACAAAGCATATGAACCAGATTTATTTAACATCCTAGCCCAAAGCAGGGGATACAACTCAAAGTCTTCAAAGCTTTGTGAAAGATCAACCTGGCTCAAAAACAGTAACTGTGAGAGGGATTTTAGATTTAGATTTAGATTTAGATTTTAGTGGACCAACACTTAAATATGAGTCAGCAGTGTGTCACAGCAAGCTAATGCAATCCATGGTTGTATATACAGAAGGATAGAATCAAGATCATGAGAAGTATTTGTACCGCTTTATAAAAGACCACATCTGGAATACTGCATCAAGTTTTAGTTGCCACGATGTAAAAAGGGTGTTGAGACTCTAGAAAGAGTGCAGAGAAGAACAACAAAGATGATTAGGGGACTGGAGGCTAAAACATATGAAGAACAGTTGCAGGAACTGGGTATGTCTAGTTTAATTAAAAGAAGGACTAGGAGTGACATGATAGCAGTGTTCCAATATTTGAGAGGCTGCCACAGAGAAGAGGGAGTCAAGCTATTCTCCAAAGCACCTGAAGGAAGGACAAAAAGCAACGGATGGAAACTCATCAAGGAGAGAAGCAACCTAGAACTAAGGAGAAATTTCCTGACAGTGAGAACAATTAATCAGTGGGACAACGTTCCTCCAGAGTTGTGAATGCTCCAATACTGGTAGTTTTTAAGAAGAGATTGGACAATCATTTGTCTGAAATGGTATATGGCTTCCTGCCTGATCAGGGGGTTGGACTAGAAGACCTCCAAGGTCCCTTCCAACTCTGTTATTCTGTATATAAACTGTCTACAACAGTGTTTTTCAACCACTGTGCCGCGGCACACTAGTGTGCCGTGACATAGTGTAAGGTGTGCCGTGGGAAAAACACCCGCCGGGTGTTTTTGCTGCGGGACATCTCTGTGTCCCGAAAGTTGCTTTCGGGACACAGAGATGCCTCTATTAAGTCCCTGCGGCCCCACGTTTACTTTAAAACGCGGGGACTGCCGGGAGGTAGCGCACGCAGGGACGTCACTGACGTCCCATGTGTGCACCCATAGCAACAATCGCGGAGGACCGGAGCAGTGAGGAGGACGCGCGCTGTCAACTTGGTAAGTGTTACCAGCGGTGCGTCTCCTTCGGTGTTCCGAGCACCGAAGTGGGGCAGTACACAGGCATACAGCCTTCAGTAATACACTGTATGGCTGAAGGCTGTATGTCTGTGGGGGAACTATACTGCACCTAATGTGGGGGGACTATACTGCACCTAATGTGGGGGGACTATACTGGGCCTAATGTGGGGGAACTATACTGTACCCAATGTGGGGGACTATAGTGGACCTAATGTGGGGGAACTACAACCTAATGTTGGGGAACTACAACCTAATGTGGGGGTAACTATACTGCCAACCTAATGTGGGGGGAAATAAGATATATGCAAGATAAGATATATGCAGTGTGCATAGGAATTTGTTCATAGTTTTTTTTTAACTATAGTCCGGCCCTCCAACGGTCTGAGGGACCGTGAACTGGCCCCCTGTTTAAAGAGGAGACAAGTGCAGTAAGTACTGAGTGACAGTGAGACAGGAGCAGATACTGCAGTGATGGACAAGTTTTTGAAAAGGAAAGAACTGGACTCTGAACAAAATTCGCAGCCAGATGAGAGCCCAAGTATGAGTGGGGATCAAAAGAAAGCAAAGATGGTTAGCTCAAGCAAATTCTCTGGCACAAGGCAATATAGCGAAAGCTATATTTCATTTGGATTTACTTTCAATGGAGATGCAAAGAAACCAACTCCACTGTGCGTGGTGTGTGGTGAAAAGCTATCTAACAGTGCTATGGTCCCAAGTAAACTTAAACGCCATCTCCAAACGAAACACCCTTCGCTTCAAAATAAGAATGTGGACTATTTTGTTCGCCTGCGTGAAAACACGGAGAAACAGGCAACTTTCATGAGAAAAACCACAAAGGTAAATGAAAGAGCTCTTAAAGCTAGCTATCAAGTTGCTGAACTTATAGCCAAGTCAAAAAAGTCGCACACTGTGGCAGAGACATTAATACTTCCTGCCTGCAAAGCTATTGTAGAGGAGATGCTAGAACCTGAAGCAGCTAAGGAAATAGCCAAAGTCCCACTCTCAGACAACACAATTTCCAGATGTATTAATGACATGTCTGCAGACATCGAAAGTGTGGTTTTGGAAAAGATCCGTATCAGTGAGAAATTTGCATTGCAACTTGACGAGTCTACTGATATCAGTGGACATGCTCAACTTTTGGCCAACGTGCGTTTTGTGGATGGTGATGCAATTAGAGAAAACTTCTTGTTTTGCAAGGCATTGCCAGAAAAAACAACAGGAGAAGAAATTTTTCGGGTCACATCAGAATACCTTGAACAAGGAGGACTTAAGTGGGAAAACTGCACAAGTGTCTGCACCGATGGAGCTGCAGCCATGGTCGGGCACACCAAAGGCTTTGTAAGCAGAGTGAAGGAAAGAAATCCAGATGTGATTGTTACACATTGTTTTTTACACCGTGAGGCCCTTGTAGCCAAGACTTTACCAGCAGACCTAGTTCCTGTGTTGGATGATGTTGTGCGCATGGTAAACTTTGTAAAGTCACGACCCATGCAAAGTCGCATATTTGCAGCTTTGTGTGAGGAGATGGGAGCGAAGCATAAAACCTTGCTGTTTCATACGGAGGTCCGGTGGTTGTCGCGTGGCAAGGTCTTGGTTCGTGTGTATGAGCTGCGGGAGGAACTTAAAGTGTTTCTGACAAATGAGAGGTCAGATTACGCAAAGCTGCTTGCAAGTGATGAGTGGTGTGCAAGGCTGGCATACCTGGCAGATATTTTTCATCATCTGAATGAACTGAACACACGAATGCAAGGCCGAAATGAAAACCTGCTTACAAGTACAGATAAAATAAATGGATTCCGTTCAAAGGTGCAACTCTGGCATCAACATGTGGAAAGTGGCAATCTTGAAATGTTCACACTCACCAAGCAATGGCAAGGTGTTCACACTGCTGCACTGTGTGAGATAATAGTTAAACATTTAAAAACTCTCGAGGAGAAGTTGTCATTTTATTTCTCTTCAGTCTCCACTGAATGCCTTGACTGGGTTAGGGACCCTTTTAGCTCAGCATCAATTGGTGGAAAGGACATGACTTTACAGGAGCAGGAGGAACTAACTGAACTGAGACAAAATCGTGGTTTCAAGCTAAGATTTGCTGATCTACCTTTGGACAGTTTTTGGTTGGATACTGCCAAGGAATTCCCCGTTCTGGCAAACAAAGCTATTTTGACATTGCTCCCATTTTCCACTACATATCTGTGTGAGATGAGCTTTTCAACCCTGACTGTTATAAAAACTAAAGACAGAGAGAGAGCTGTTGATGAAGAGCTACGTGTGTGTCTTTCTTTGATTCCTGCCAGAATATCAGCTTTGTGTTCAGAAAAACAGGCCCAGGTTTCGCACTGAGTAAGTAAACAGAAATATGAACAATTAAAAAATAATTTCTTTTTGTTTATTTGATTCCTATTCAAGAGAATTACTTTATATATAGTCAATATAGGCACAGAGTTAAATTTTTTTAACATTTTCTAATGGTGGTGTGCCTCGTGATTTTTTTCATGAAAAAAGTGTGCCTTTGCACAAAAAAGGTTGAAAAACACTGGTCTACAACTCAGTGGTGAAATCTAAAAAAAATTCCTACCGTTTCTGTGGGCGTGGCTGGGAGGGCGTGGCTGGGTGGGGTCATGTGACTGGGTAGGCGTGACTATGTAGTCATGTAACTGGGGGAATCAAAAGACACAAACTCACTTTAACAATGTCCTGCTAGAGCAGGGTTGGACTAGATGACCTTCAGGTCCCTTCCAGCCCTGGATTATCCTCTGAAGCTGCGTCTAGTGCCAGGTTTGTAGCCCCTCCCTCCCTCCCTCCCTCCCTTTTCTTTCTTTCTTTCTTCTTTTCTTTCTTTCCTTCTTTCTTTCTTTTTTTCTTTCTTTCTTTCTCTCTGTCTTTTTTTTTCTTTCCACCCCCCATTTTTGGCCTAGCAGGTTTCAAGGAAGCCTGCTGGGAGCAAAAATGAACCCCCCCACACCACACCCCGTTTTTGGCCTACACCCCCGTTTTTGGCCTAGCAGGCTTCGGGGGGGGGGGAGTTCTGAAGATCAGCTGTGCGTCGCGCGATCATTGGAACTTTTTTTTAAACTTTTTTTTAGTATTTTTTACTACCGGTTCTGCGAACCAGTAGCATTTTTTACTACCCATTCGGGCGAACCAGCCCAAACCGGTAGCAATTTCACCCCTGCTACAACTTCTTTAAATCCCAACCAACCCGACAAGATTTGAATTGGAGAGTTCAACGTTTATTACTCTGCTTGCCTACATTATTTTGATGCTTACCATATCTTTAATTTGGGAAAGCGTGATCTGAAGGGTAACATTCAGAACCATATCTGTATCTTCCACAGGCCGGAGCGCATTGGAGTAGTCTTCGAACAGCTCATTAAATAGCCTCTGAGCATATTTTCCTTGGGCTGCGTCAGCGCCTGGGTGGAACCAAATTCAAATTGTTCAAATCGGACGTTTGAAAAAAGACACGTGCAAACAATGGTTGCGTTCAGGGGAATCGACCGGCAACAAGACGGAAAGATTCAGGTAATCCTCAACTTACGACTGTATTTCCGGCATCCCCGTGGTCATGTGATCAAAATTCAGACGCTCGGCGATTTAGCTCGTATTTATGACCGTTCCGGGGTAACGTGATCTGCTTTTGCGACCTTCTGACAAGGAAAGTCAATGGGGGGGGGATGCCAGATTCGCTTATCAACCGGGTTGCCAGTTTAACAGCCGCACCGATTCACTTAACGACGGTGGAGCAAAATTCATTTAACTTAACAACTGCACTGATTCACTTAACGGCGAGAAA
Source organism: Diadophis punctatus similis (assembly GCA_023053685.1). Lineage (NCBI taxonomy): Eukaryota > Metazoa > Chordata > Lepidosauria > Squamata > Dipsadidae > Diadophis > Diadophis punctatus. The sequence continues at coordinate 1,178,192 of JALIGW010000006.1, forward strand.
GGTCGTGACAGGGAGCAAAACTCACTTAACAAATGTTTCACTTAGCAACATAAAAGGTTGGGCTCAATTGGGACTACCCGTACAGTGTCATTGGTTCCTTTCTGGAAGCTACGATTCCCACTGATCTATAAAGGAAATGATAGCACTGCAGGGAATCGATTTGGGGCTAACTTTTCTCCCCATTGCCGTTTCCTCTGGCTGCCAAATTCCCTACTTACCTTGAAGCATTCCTGCTGAGAAAACCATGAGCAAGAAAATGCGAATAACCCTCATTGCGGAGACGGACAAATTACGATGCTTTACCAACCAAAAGATTCATTCTTCCGCCTTGCAAACCCATCACAGGTAACAGCAGCCCGTTGTAGCCAGATTGGTCGGTCTTCCGTAGGATCCCTTTTTTTGGTCTCACGATCTTATTCCCTTCGTGCCAGGTAACTTGAGAATTAGCGACCAAGGAACAAAGCGAAGGGTATCGGGATGAAACCAGCCGACGACACGGAGTTCAACTCAGCGCTCACATTTCTCCGGTTCCTAGAATTACATGCGTGCACTCTCCTGTGGAAGACGTCCACAGAGTTGCTACTCCCCCCATCTCCTTGTAACTTATTACTGGCAGCCCTTCGGCTGTGAATTTGCTTGCCTGGATTTTGTTCAATTCGTAGCAGAGTTTGTTGTAGCGTCCTTAGCGCCCTCTGAGCTTGGTGGCTCAGTGTAACATCATCAGTGCTACCTGGCTCATGCCTACCGGTACCTACATCTAGTTGGGTTGTGAAATGTTTGTAAGGAAACAACCGAGATCAGAGAGCACCAAGGATCCCACAGTCCCTTCTCTATGCTGTCAATCCCATTCTCTTCTAGCACTGATGTTATTTCCTACTTGGGTCATGAAATGTCTGCAAGAAAACCACCAAGTTCAACCAAGAACCCCCAGTTCAACTCTTGAGCTACAAATATTCTCTATTGGTATTTGGGTTGATGCAAGAAGAGGGATCTTGGAGTCCTAGTGGACAACCATTTAAATATGAGACAGCAGTGTGCAGCAGCTGCCAAAAAAGCCAACACAGTTCTAGGCTGCATTAACAGAGGGATGGAATCAAGATCACTTGAAGTGTTAATACCACTTTATAATGCCTTGGTAAGGCCACACTTGGAATAGTGCATTCAGTTTTGGTCGCCACGATGTAAAAAGGATGTTGAGACTCTAGAAAGAGTGCAGAGAAGAGCAACAAAGAGGATTAGGGGACTGGAGGCTAAAACATATGAAGAACGGTTGCAGGAACTGGGTATGTCTAGTTTAATGAAAAGAAGGACTAGGGGAGACATGATAGCAGTGTTCCAATATCTCAGGGGTTGCCACAAAGAAGAGGGAGTCAAACTATTCTCCAAAGCACCTGAGGGTAGAACAAGAAGCAATGGGTGGAAACTAAACAAGGAGAGAAGCAACTCAGGAGAAATTTCCTGAGTTAGAACAATTAATCAGTGGAACAGCTTGCCTCCAGAAGTTGTGAATGCTCCAACACTGGAAGTTTTTAAGATGTTGGATAACCATTTGTCTGAAGTGGTGTAGGGTTTCCTGCCTAAGCAGGGGGTTGGACTAGAAGACCTCCAAGGTCCCTTCCAACTCTGTTATTATTCTATTATTCTATTCTATTATTCTATCATGGTAAATCTTAACAGTATTCACGCAGGCCAGGTTCACAGCATATAATAGATTAGCAAGAGCAGATTTCTATACCGCTTCACAGCCCTGAGCAGTTTAGAGTCAACCTCTTGTCCCCAACAATCTGGGTCCTCATTTTACCAACCTCGGAAGGATGGAAGGCCGAGTCAACCTTGAGCCAGTGAGAATGGAACTGCAGAACTTCAGGCAGCCAGTAGGCAGCAGAAGTAGCCTGTTTGCAGATGATACAACAGTGATTGGTCTCATTCAAGACAACTATGAACCCGCATAGAGATGGGAGGTTGAACAACTAGCCTCGTGGTGCGACTGGAACAATCTTGAACTAAATACACTCAAAACCGTAGAAATGGTGGTGGATTTTAGAAGAAAACCTCCTATACTTCCACCTCTTACAATACTAGACAACACAGTATCTACAATAGAGACCTTCAAATTTCTAGGTTCTACCATGTTGCAAGATCTAAAATGGACAGCTAACATCAAAAACGTCATAAAAAAGCACAACAAAGAATGTTCTTTCTGCGCCAACTCAGGAAGCTCAAACTTCCCAAGGAGCTGCTGATACAGTTCTACAGAGGAATCATTGAGTCTAGAACCTCTAGAACTGTCTGGTTCGGTTCTGCAACCCAACAAGACAGAGACTTCAACGGATAATTAGAATTACAGAAAAAAACAAAAAGTTAATTAAGACTCTTTTGTTTTTTTAGGGTAAAAGTTAGACATTCTTCTGTTTAGTTAGCAATCATACCTTGACAGGATTTTTCTGTATACTGTGTGTCATATATTAACCATTTATTCATTGTAACTAAATTAGTAAAGTTAATCTTTGTACACAAGAAACGTGTTATAAATAATAAACTGCAAGTCCAGAGAGAGAGCGCTTCTGAATACGAGGCTGCTCAGCTCAGAGAGATTTCCAACTTGGAAAAGCTTTGCTCAAGAAATCATGTCTCTGTGTCTGTGATTACTACACATTTCAGTTTCAAGGCATGGAGAAAATGAACCAGAGAATCCAAAGGGAGAAGATGAGAAAAGTTAATTTTATATATCGAGCAACAGCGGAGATAGTGACTAGAGTAAAAGCTTTAGAAAAATAAAATCTCGATACCATTGAAGTTTTATATACTTTATTCAACATTACAAAATCCATTTGTAGCAAAGAAGAAAATAGTTCACATTCATTGGGCAACATTAAAATGCAGATTCTGCAGGAACAATATCCTAAATACATTTGGGTTCTTATCTATAGGTATAAAATACAATTGCTAAGTCCTTTCCCTTCTCAAGTTAAGGAACCAAAAAAAAAGACTTTTTATCCCTTTTGCTGAGAGGAACACAGTAGTGTTTGCTTGGGAAATGTAAGAGTATTTAAAAAAATATTGCACCTGAGCTCAGTAAATGCATACATCCCTCCCACCACCCCACCCCTTAGCTAGTCTTCATGGTTACATGGCTTTTCCGTAGGAAATTTTTAAAAAGTTATGCAGCAGCCACAGCAAAGGAGTGAATTTCAGCACAGCGTCCAAAATTTCAGACCCAAAGCTAGACTCTTATTGTTTCAATATGAATAGACAAAGTCCATGACTGTTGTACAACAGTCTCCCTAGAAAAACAGTCTTTTTATGAAACAGTTGATTCCAAGATACCCCCCCCCCTCCTGGAATGTTGCAATGATTGATAAAAGAATTAAGCACAGTCCATAGTAAGACTGACTTTGTAGGAAAGCCAAAGCATCAATATAATTTTGACTTTTAAAGTTGGCCATCAACTCCTGGTCTTCCAGGAATCGGTCTGCATGGCCACCTGGCCAAATGAATAATAATTCTCTCCGGGAAGCGAGAGCGCACTGCATTTGTGAGAGAACCCAGCCAAAAAGATTGTATGCGGTACCGTTGCGCGGGGAGATCAAGCCTTCTTAGAGCACTGTGAAAAATGTCCAAGAATCGCCGCTTGCACAGTATATGCCTGTTGCCATACAAGAAGAGAGGCCCATCACCGCGAGGTCTCACCGCCAAATAATTTTTGAGCGCCAGAACAGGACAAAGCCACCGCTGCTCAGTGGATCTCAACCAGTATGTGAAGCGCCCTGCGCCCATCTCGGGAGCCGTTATATGAAGCCCGACGCGGTCTCCCTCCATTTCAATGTCATCCAAGCAGAGCAGCTCTGGATGGAACGTTGTGCACGTCTTCGCCACCATCTCTTTAGGTCGCAGCGCCGCGTGGAAAGACAACAAAAACGCCGCCCGAAACATAAGGCATTCGTAGAAACAGCTGCAGACGCTTTCAAGGGCTCCCAGCAACGATTCCAGGGTATCCATGCTCAGCGGGATCGGAGGTCCCCGCTGCCACTGCATGCCGGCAATCATGTGGGACGTGAACAAGTCCTGAAGCGGATCCTGGAAATTGAAAGTCTGGGATAGATAGGACAGGCCAGACAGGTAGGTCAGTATTTTGGGCGCGGCGACACCCTCCGAATCCACAGACAGCAGAAAGCCTCTGATATGGTGTCCTGGGATGGGCCAAACCGAGGGGAACCGGACGGTTCTTCGATAGGCGATGAACAGCCGCAAGCCCCAGTTGTAAGCTTCCCAAATCATGGGGTGCCCTGACCGCTCGAGTAGGCGCAAGGCCTGTATAGACCACTGGCCTACAGGATGGGGTGATAAGCCACCGAGGGCTTGGTCTTCGTCTTCGGTACTCCATTCCCCTGGAAAGAAGCAAAAGAAGAAACCATCAGCAACTATTCACAAATAGCAACATTTTTTTTTAAAAAAAGTCTAGAAACAGAGTGGTTTGCAATGTTGGTTCTACCAAGCTGGTCCACAAACACTTTATATACAGCTTTACATGGGAGCAAGGCCTCTAATAGATACACTTTATTGTCAGGAAGCTTTGGCAGCCATTCCCCCAATCGCTCCTTACCTATTGCTAAGCTAGGAAGAAATTTTTGTCTAAATAAAGCAATGCAATAGCACTTAAAGACTTTTTTTACAGCTTCACAGCCCTAAGTGGTTTCAGAGAGTCAGCCTCGTGCCCCCAACAATCTGGGTCCTCATTTTACCCACCTCGGAAGGATGGCAAGCTGAGTCAAGCTACCAAAAGAAATCTTTCCTGCATTTCCTAAAATTAGAACTCAACTGCCCTCCCCCAACCTCCTGCAACTCGGTTGCAAAACCATCAACAGGCCATTTGCAAATAACATTCCCATGCAATGCAGCACAGGAAACGGCGGGCTTGCTTTAAAGCAGGGGTCTCCAACCTTGGCAACTTTAAGACTTGTGGACGTCAACTCCCAGAATTCCTCAGCCAACAAAGGCCACAAGTCTTAAAGTTGCCTAGGTTAGAGACCCCTGCTTTAAAACTTACTGCAATGGGGAAAAAACAGCAGGGAAAGTCTATGCCAGAGGTCTTCAAACTTGGCAACTTTAAGACTTGTGGACTTCAACTCCCAGAATTCCCAGCCAGCAAAGGCCACAAGTCTTAAAGTTGCCAAGGTTGGGGATCCCTGGTCTATGCAATACGAACAATGCTCCGCCAATAAGTTTTTTAAAAAACTGCTTAAGTTAATTTATTAAACTTGTAATGCCGCCCAGAGTCGCCTTGTAGGCGGAGAGGAGCGGCGTATCAATGTAATAAGTAGCATTTATCTCCATTCTGGCCGCCCAATTCCAGAGAAATCCCCCAGAGGCATGTTGGGAGGGGGGAAGTCTTAGGCAGGAGGAATTGCACTTCCCAAAGGGGCTTTTCGCAGCGAAGGGCGGACGGTTTCCTGGGTCGGCAGCCGAAAAGAGGAGCGAGCGAGAAAGAAAACACACACATATAAAATGCATATAAAGAAACATGTGTTCCCTCGAGTTCAATAAGGAGCAGGCAACGGGTAGGCGGATCAAATGGGAAATAATAATAAAAAAGTCCGGCAACAAATTACGTATCCCCTCCCACTCACAGACACGCGATCACAAACAGTACATTCAGATAAGCAAAGATCTCCCGCGATCTTCCGGCGCCGTGAGAAAGCGGAGCCATGCGAAAAGCCACGTGCGTTTTCTTCCGGGCCTCGGTGCGCAAGCGCAAGAGCGGGGGGGAAGGTAAAGCAACTCGCGCATGCGCCAGAAAAAAACCCACCTTTTGGGGGGGGGATAGTTCGCCCTCAGCACGCATGCTCGTAACTTTAAAGAGAAACCGAGGGAAAACTGTCCCTTCTCCTCGGCACGCGCCGCTTTCTGCGCATGCCCACAGAGAACCGAACCCTTTTCCCGCCACTTACCGTCGTCGAGGAGATCGGAGTGTCCTCCCGTTTCCTCAGCCTGAGGTGAATCCTCAACCTTTCGGACTTTTCCCGGCGGAGCAGCCTCTTCTAAGCCGCCTTCCGACGTCTCCGCGACGGAAGCATCGGCTCGGTGAGGCGAGTCGACGGACGAAGCCTCGTCAGGCCCGCCGGGAGGAGCGGAGAGCGCGTCCCGCAAGAATTCGAAGGCCGGCTCCCCGGCGAGGAGCAGCATTGTGTCCCAGAAGCAGCAGTTGAGGTCTTCGGGCTTGGAAACGAAGGAGCTGAGGCGGATCATTTTCAGACCGAGCGGCTCCGAACCGAACGACGATCTCTCCTCCGACTGAGGTGAGTTGCGAGGCCCGAGTGCGGCCTTTATATAGGCAAGAGGGCGGGCTTTCCCGAGAGCCAATGAGCGGTCGGGCGTATCCTTTGCGTGTTCTGATTGGCTCCTCTTTTAAATGGACATGCTACGTGCTTGGGTGCGCGTGAGGTCGGCTTAGAGGCGCCAAAATTCAAAACGGTTCAAGGCTAATTTGCGGCTTCTTTAGATAAGAGGCCGACACACACACACCATCTAATTAATGATTAGGAATGCTGCTGATACAAAGTTGAAAACACAACTGTTGAAACAAGCTCTGCTTGGCAGGGTAGCATGGGGAGCTCTGGCCTGTAAAGTCACTAAGAGTCCCCTTGGACTAAATGGTTAAAAACAAACAAATGTTATTTAAAACATTTTTAATGGGGTTTTTTTTTTTAAAGCCTCACCAAAGGCCCTTGTTGGGGAAAAAATGGAGCCCAAGTTAATTTGGTTAGGCCTCTAAAGGTATTTCCTCCTCCAAATTTTGCTTTGGTGAGAAATTTGAGAATTCATTTGTAGTTGGTTCTTCAGAGCTTGAAGAAGCTTCTCGGATGAGGAGCGAAACATCTTCAAAGAAAAACCAGAAAGTCCAGTGACGACCTGAAAAACCATCTTTGAGACAACCATGACCTGGATGACTGAGAATCTCCATAGACATTTAGCTATAACTACAGAGCTGAAGAACCTTCTTGGTTGAGAAGAGAAAAGTCTTCAAAGAAAAACCAGAAAGTCCAGTTGCCTCTTGAAAAAGCACCTTTGGGATGAACTGGACTGAAGTTCAGTTATATTATCTGGAATTTTGAGGGGCTTCATTTTATATGGAGATTCTTGATCATCCAGGTCATGGTTGTCCTGAAGTTTCCCCCCTCCTCCCAAATGGCAACTGGATTCTATTGAATTCAAAGTCCAGTTGGAAAAAGCATCTTTGGATTTAGGCTTCAATATTAGCTTTTTAGTAAAGGTGTTATTAGCATTTTTAGCATGGCAATCTAAGTTCAAGAAAACATTTTTTTTTGTTCTGAGCTCAGGCCATTTGTTTTTAGTATGTGAGAACTAATCTTTTCAGCAACTGAACTATAAAGAGTGCATTCTGGAAGTCCTTGAATACACATGCAAGTGTTAAGAAAGATACAAAAGAAAATACACTTGCAACTTTTTAAAATACAAATCCATCTGGGGAAGAGTAATGTAACCCATAAATCTGCCACTTGTTAACTTTAATCAGTATTTACTGTGTTTCAATTCTATGTGTAATCAATGATTTCTGTTTCATTATTGCTTTCTGATGTATCAACATATACTGAATGTATCATTGGTTTCTGTACCCTCCCCTTTTAATAAACACTTTTTGCTTTGGCTGAAATACTTGTATTTCAAGTATATTCGTATTGTTGGGTAAGGACAAAAAAAATCACTTTTGCTAAAGGTAACAAGTATTGTTTTTCTCCCAAATTCAGGGAAACAGATTCCTTTAGATTCCATGCAACTCTGGGTGCCTGAATTTCTAGGGAATAATTGGACTGGATGTTATTTGAAGCTAGCCCAAAGTGATCAGTTAAGCATAGTTTACGATTCACTTCAGTTAAGGCTTAAGACTTAAGAGTGGACAAATCTTGGCTCTAGTGTTGTCTTTGGCACAGAAATCAGTTGAGTGATTTTGGGTCATTCACTCTCTTTTAAATCTGGAAAGAAGGCAAAATCCCCAAAAATAATTGTATGGATTTGTTAAACGAAATGAATAAATAATCCACTTTCCTGGAAATTAAGAACTACACACATTTTCAGGATTCAGTGACAGAGTAACTTCTGAGTAAACACAAGTAGCAATCAGCTTCATAAATATATATATATATATATATATATATATATATATATATATATATATATATATATATATATATATATATATATATATATATATATATATATATATATATATATATATATATATGTTTTCTGAGGTTTTCGCGGGTGTTTGTATGTAGGTCTTTGGGTATTCGGGTTTTCTCCCGCGTGAAATTGGAAGTGTCTTTGCAACGTTTCGACGAAGTCTCATTCGTCATCATCAGGCTGGAGTCTTCAGCTTGCTGCTTCTAGGAGCAGCAAGCTGAAGACTCCAGCCTGATGATGACGAATGAGACTTCGTCGAAACGTTGCAAAGACACTTCCAATTTCACGCGGGAGAAAACCCGAATACCCAAAGACCTACATATATATATATATATATAACTGCCTGTTTTCCTCTAGAAAAAAAGCAGTGTCCTGCTGCTGTTTTTCCTGACCATGCCTTGTTTCAATTGGAGGACTTGCTTGAAATAAATTGCCTGGTTCAATGAAATGTAAAATATATCGATAGGAAGAGAAGTGTGTGGTTTCTCTTCAAGACAGTTTGAGTGAAGTACTTTTTTATTTTCTTTGGAGCGGCAGGTGTTTCCGGTATAGAAAGAAAAACATCTTCGTGGTTACCCGGTTTCCTTTAGTGTATATGTGCCATCACGTTCACCAACCAGTTTCTTTTGCACTAGATTGCAGCACCATGTTTCATTAAACATTTACCTATTTAAAAAAAATTCCCACTCCTATTTTAAAAAAATACAATATCTATAGTGCAGTTTTAAATTTGATGGAGGTGTTTTAAATGTTTCTGAAAAATTATGGCAACATCCTGTCGGACTTCATCATTCAAGTCCAAATACTCCAGAATGTGTCTATTTTATTTCTACCTGCCAGATTTTAAATTATTTGTCTTTTAACATGCTTTTTTTATTGTAAAGTAAAACCGCTCAGGTTTTATTTACAAAAAAAGGGTATATTGGCAAAAAGGTATATTTTACATCCATAGTTAAACCCGATCAGCTGGGCTATTAAAGAGGGGGCCACTTATTTGCAATTTGATTAGAGAACTAAGATGTACAATTGTCCTTGACTTAACAAGAGTTCATTTACTGACCGTTCAGAGTTACAACTGTTTCACTAACTTTAACTGCAGTGATTCCGTTAACAATTGAGGCATGAAAGGTCCTGCAATGGGGCAAAATTGACTTAACAATTGTTTTGCTTAGCAACAGAAATTTTGGACTCAATTTTGGTCGTAAGTCGAGGACTACCTGTATTTAGATTTACCTATGATGTCTGAAAGTGCAAGTGTTTATGTCCAACCCAGGCAAGATAACTGTTTTATATTGGGTTAATTAAAAAATAATGGTGTTCTTAGTTTGTGAAAAGAAAGATCAGTCAAACATCAAACTTTATGTACTTAATGATGTTAATAATAAAATCCATCCTGGTTATAGGAAAAAATAACTAATTCTCATAAAGTGAATATTTAGCTAACCGCAGGAGAAAATGTTTTGGTTTCTAAAACAATAGGAAGATATCTCAATTTGATTAGACTAAAATAATAAAATAGGAAAACAATACCAAATCTATAGAAATATCACAAAATCAAGATTAAGTTTCCATATACTCTGGAACTTTTCAGTCTAGTTATTAAATGAAAGGCGAATGTAGACCTAATATTAAAGCCCAAAGTTTTAAGGTAATTAGAAAGATGTAATTTTAACATGAATCTCTTGGAGCACAAGATGAAATTGACTAGGCCATGTGATAGTCTGTAATTAGTAAGAGAATTAAGACAATAATGTTTGGGCCAAATAGACTTAAATTAACTTCTGCTAATTACTAAACTGTTAAGATTGCCATTAAGAGCTATAGCCTATTGATTTCTGCTTATTGTACAATAGAATAAAGTTCAATCTTACATAAATGATGGCAATTCAATTTACTGTACACTTTAATAAAATGCTCACAAGTCAACTCTTTTCCCAGTTCGGGAGGTATAAGGTAGCTACATTTCCTTCATTTTTGTGGTGCATTGTATAAAAACAATTTGAATTTGCTTGGGGATGATTGAGGAAATGGCACAGGCAGAAGATTAGAATTATCCTGATTGCAATTTACAAATGAGGCTAATTCCATTGATTCCATTGATTTCTGTTGATAAGATTGCCTTTTAATTTGTGTAACTGACTAGGTGTAAATGTGTGTGACTACAAACACCAATCATCATTATAAATTAGCATTGAATACAATAGCATTAGCAAGGAGCTCTCTTCACCAAACTGTTAAGTGTTTTCATTTCCAAAACCTGCTTTATCTGCAAGGTGATTCAGGATTCATGTTTTTGTGCAATCAAGACCTTGGGTGATTTTTTTGTTAAATACATATGAAGTAATAATAAGCATCAGACACAGCGGAACCTATTTCTAAGTAAACATGTGTGGGATTTTGCTGTAGGTAGCCAGATGGTAAACCAGTTGTGCATTTTTCTTCATATAATGTCAGTGAGTAAACTTTGGCTTTAAAACATAGTTAATAGAATAGAAAATCTATTAGCTGTGGTATTGACTGATTTTTTTGTATTTTTTTAAAGTAACTTTTCAAGTGATAGATCATTTAACTTCTTTGAAGTAAGATGCAGTTTAAAATTACTTTGTGGTATTCCTGCAGAAGCCTTCATGTTGGGTTATAATAAACATAAAATCTACCCTGAACAGAATGTTTACATCTGTTGTTATTGAGGCTCAAAAGATTCATTTTAAACAAATAAAGATTAATTACAGCACATTCCTGTGTAGAAATTTGTAAAACCAAGCCTATTGAAACCTTGTTTTAGGAACCAAGCAAATGCTTATTCATTGTGGAATGAATTGATTATATTCAGAACTTAATAAAAACAAATCATACCTTAAGCCTTCTAAAAAAAATTTGTTCACAGCATTCATTATCTGAAATGGATTGGGAAATGAATAGAAAATCCTTTCTGTTACTTTTGAAATGTGAAGGCTTATTGTTTAATTATAAAATCAGGCCTGCCTGCTTTGGTGCCTCCTGTCTTAGTAGCATCATTTATATAAATCAGCAGATAAATGTTCCTGAAACATCTTGCTGCTGTTGGATTTTTAATTTTTAATTTATTTTTATTTTGTCCCTTTGAATTAATATTGGCTTCTGACAACTGCATGAACAAATCCCCATAGTTTGGTGGGGTTTTTTTTTTTTTTTGCAAGATTTCAGAAGAGGTTTGCCGTTGCCTGTTTCCCAGGGCTCAGAGAAAATGACTGGCCCAAGGACACCCAGCTAGTTTTGAACCTAAGACAGAACTAGAAACATGCAGTCTCCCAGTTTCTAAACACAGTGACAAAACCACCACTATTGTTGAAGGCTATCTTGAACTGTTGTCCTGGCTGCTAGATCTTCATGGTTGAAAGCTCTCCTTTTGGGAGCCACTGAAGGAATCCTTGGTTCTGCTGCCTCTATCAATGCCTTCCCCTTTGCATCAGAACAATGAAAAGCACCCATCCAGTCTCCCTGATCTGATCAATTTTTAATCTTTTGCCAAGAACATGTGTGTCCCACTCACACGTTTTGACAAAAAAAGGGGGGGATTGTAGGAAGTTAGCACCCACCCCTCTCCTAGGAAAATGAAATATTCTGGGAAATATTAAAAAAGGCAGAATGTTATATTTCCCTGGATGAGAAATGGAGAAACATGTTTTTAGGCAGGAAGCAGACTCACCCTTAATAGCCCCCACCCTCCTCAATAGCCCACAGCACTTAAGAGATAAAGAGATGGCTAGGTCTATTCATAGGCAAATGCCCTCACCCAAGATCCAACAAAGGCAGGATTAGCCCTCTATCCATCTAGCAACAGAACTCACCACATGGCTCAACCAAGCTTGGGACTCAAAACACAACCTACAGAGTTGCCCCAGCATGGCCCCATGGGAGTCTGACAACCAATCAGAACGCAAGCTCAAATTCAAAACCCAACAGAGGGCATAAAACCCAGGCACTCCCAGCATCTCTTCCCTTTTTGCCCAGGAGCCATGTGATCCTGTTCATCAATAAACCATCTTTCCAACCAGCCTCCATGTTTCCAGTGTCTTTTCTCCCCCCTTGGAACTGAACCCAGGTGGACATTCCTTCCAACACCAGCGTTTAACTGTTACCCATACGGCTTGCTTTATAAATCCCTTATCATGCTGGCTTCTCCATGTTTCTAGTGCACATCTATGAAACAACACACTAGACTATGAAAGTTTTCCTTTAATTTATGTATCTTGTGTAGCACCGAGAGATTCTTTGTGCTCGGCTGTTTTCTTGCTGACATTTTATTGCCCAAACTAGGTAACATCATCAGTGCTAGTGAGGAGTGGGGCTTGCTCTCCATTTTTTTCCTAGTGGCTTGCCCTGTCAATGTAGATGGGAGCGGTCTTGGAAATTCTTTGCTAGGACTGTTTACTGTTAGTTTGCCAGTTCCTTTGATGTTCCCCGATGTTAACCTTGGAATTAATCTATGCTCAGCTGGATCTTGATTGCTGATGGAGAAGTGTTTTGGTCTTTTTATTCCCTTTTTGGCTTACTAGCACTGATGATTGTCCAAAAGGTGCTTTTCCAAACGGCAACTAGACTTTCTTGGGTTTCCCCCCCCCCCTTGAAAACGTTTTGCTTCTCATCCAAGGAGCTTCTTCAGTGCTCACTGAATGGTGGGGAATATGATAATGTTATGTAGTTTGTGTAATGAAATATTGACAAGAAAACAACCAAAACTAAACAACCAAGCTCAGAGAACATCAAGGACATCTCATTTCAACCCCGAGCTATCAATATTCTCCTTTATTGTACAGCATTGTTTGATTTTTCTTAGAAACGCAGTGAAAAGTTGCCAGCACATGACATCTGTTCCCATTTTCAAATCTGATTAAGAATGGGCGATGTTGCAACTCCAGATAATGTAAGTCTGATGTTTCTACCATCTTTTTCTGCTAGTTGTGATTGCTAAGAGCAGAGCATCCGTACAATAGGTGGCTGGGTTCACTTTTAATCATGTTAAACCTTGCTTTATTTCACCTTATCTGTAGCAAAGAAACAGTAGTTGTCTAGATGCATACTATACATTAGGGCGATGCTTTGGATTCAAATGGGAAAATTTCCTCTGAATGTGCTGAATGGCCTTTATAGTAGCTGTGTTCTCTTGGGATGACATAACTAGTGTGCCTGTGTGCATTCTGATACACCTTTTGTATCCCTAGAGCTGCACAGCCTTAATATCCATACCACCAAAACTAAAGAGATGATATTTTAACTTTGGGCATTGTCCTAGATAGTTCAGCAATACATTCCAGTAAGAAGTGAAGACTGGAATAATGTGGAGATACAGGGTAGCCCACTTGCCTCCTTAGCGACTGGCCTGGTACTTTTGATATTTGCTGTTCAATGAGTCAAGAGCCTTCTTGGCTCATTCTCTTGTGTTTTTATTTTTGTTTCCTTGCATATATTGCCAGAAATTGGCTCTGGAAATGCATCCCAACCCGCCAGTAAGTAATTGACAGCTGTCAGGTTTTCAAACTTAAAAACACAGGACATGGTTATTTACTTCACAGACTCTATTTTTAAAAATTGCATCCGTCCATGTTCCTCTCTCCTTCATTATAGCTTTGATTGCAGTCATAAGCATGTAAGAAGATCCCTTTCTACCAGTATGTTCTAAATAAATTGTACAGATTTCTGCAGACAGGTGGCTCTTTCCCCTACATTTCTTACAATCCTTAAAGAACCCTTTCTTAACAAATGAAAATTAGATGTTGCATATACCTTTTTACTACAAGAAGTTAACTAGTTTCAGCAAATCTATAGTTTAGGAACATACATGTGTTAAAACAGAGAATACACCATTTTAGTGTTTATTTAGAAATGATCAGCAGTTTAGGGGAAAAACACTGTCCAACCTGCCTACAGTTTGACCAATTAAAATGCATATGCTATTTTAGATGGCTTAAACTTCTACTTTTTATAGGAAATGACATAGGTTTTTGTTAGCACCTACCTCAACAGTTCCTAATTTAAGCGCAGCCTTGACAAAACATTTTAAAGTGGGAAGAAGTTTCCATTTTGCCTACCCAACCCTCTGTCCCTTGAGAATGACAGCCAATTAACGAGCTCTTAAAAATTAAAAACAGATCAGCCTCTCAAGGTAATTGCCAGTAGTTGAACTGAAACCACAAAAACATAGTTCAAAATAAATTTTTGACAAGAGTTCTCAGGGTCTTACAACTCAAATAGTTTCCTGCTTTCTACCTTCGTCATGCATGAGGCTAATTCAGATAAGTGAAAAACTATCAGAGCTCAGAGGGCCTGCATGATCACAGAACAGCTCCTATTGTGCAGAGCAGGGGTCCCCAAACTTGGGAACTTTAAGACTTGTGGACTTCAACTCCCAGAATTCTGGCTGGAGAATTCTGGGAGTTGAAGTCCACAAGTCTTAAAGTTCCCAAGTTTGAAGACCTCTGGTGCAGAGGATACCAGGGCTTTGAATAACTTGACCTGCGAACATTTCCTTTCATGATAAGAAATGCTCATTAAGGTCCTCCTACCAAAATTATCAAAGGCCCATAAGTGTGATAGTCTTCTGGTTTTGAAGAAGAAACCCAGAGGACTACCATATTTGGTGCTCTCTGAGCTTGGTTGTTTTCTGGCAGATGTTTCATGATCAAATAGGAGAGAATATTTGTAGCTCAGAGTTGAACCTAGTTGGGACATGAAATGTCTGCAGGAAAACCATCAAGCTCAGAGAGCTCCAAGGACCCCCGCAGCTTTCATTGTGAAACGATAAGTCCGCTTAGCTTCCCTCATTGTATACCATCTTTCACCAAGAAGCAGAGCTTTGCATGCAATTCAGTACACACTTAATAATTGCTAATTCTGATAGAAGACATTATTTCATGGATGATGTTACCTAAATGGCTATGGAGATTCTCTCAAGGGGCAACTGGACTTTTTTTTGTCTTCCTTTGAAGAAAAGAAAAACGTCCCAAGAAGCTTCTTCAGCTCTGACTGGATGGTGGGGAATGGGGTGGGGGGTGGGGTGAGGTCGACTGTAGACAGTCTAAGGTTAACCTTTTGGGGGTTTGGGGAAGAAACCACAGAGTCAGGTAGTACATTCCATGCATTGATCACTCTGTTGCTGAAGTCGTATTTTCTGCAGTCAAGTTTGGAGCGGTTTACATTAAGTTTGAATCTATTATGTGCTCGTTTATTGTTGCAGTTGAAGCTGAAGTAGTCATTGACAAGGAAGGACTTTTTGATATATGATTTTATGAACTACATTTAGATCAGATCGGAGGCGGCGTAGTTGTAAATTGTCTAATCCCGATATTTCAAGTCTGGTGGGTTTAGAATCCTTGGAAGGAATATACGAGAACAAATCCATCAGGACAAGAATCAGCAGTCCATCTGCATTTAGATTTATTATTAGAGTTGGAAGGGACCTTGTAGGTCATCTAGTCCAACCCCCTGCTCAAGCAGGAGTTCCTACACCATTTGAGACAGATAAAGATTTGAAAGATAAAGGCCACATTTTGGGCAGGTTTGAAAGAGGGAGTCAAAGAGGCCATCTATGTCCAAATTGAACAGCCCTCTCTCAACAGAGGGGGAGGGGTACGACATCATCTATCCCCAGTCTACAGCACAGTCCTTTCAGCAGTTCCAAGAAGGCTCCAAGCCCATTTGCACCACTCAGGTGACCCTGAGGACATAGATAAACCTCCAGGTGACCTTAAAAACTCTAAAAGGATGCAAGTTTGCAGCTGTCTGCAAGGAATATAAACCCTTCCATTCCTCACAATCCAGTCTGAGCAGAAGAAGCTTCTTGGATAAGAAGCGAAACGTCTTCAAAGCAAAACCGCAAAGTCCAGTTGCCTCTTGCAAAAGCACCTTTGGGACGATGATGTTACCTGGTTTGGTAAAGAAACCTCTGTAAGAAAACCATCACGCTCAGAGAGCATCAAGGACCTCTCCGTATTAATTCTGTTGATTTGTAATTAAAAATGGGAGTAACAGTCGGTGGATCTCCATCCACATCCTACTAGGAACACGGGAGCTATTCAGAATCTCTGTCTTAACCCAGAGGATATAACATATAAGGTAGTCCTCGACTTACAACAGTTCATTTAGTTATGACAAGAATGGAAAAAGTGACTTTTGACCATTTTTCTCAACATCCCCATGGTCACATGATCAAAATTCAGATGCTTGGCAAATGGTTCATATTTATGACTGTAGGAAGTTAGCACCCATTTCATTCTCCTAGGAAAATGAGATATTTTAGGAAATATTAAAAGGGCAGAACATTTCCCCTAAAAGGGAGGCAAAAACTCAGCCCCTCCACCTTTGTCAATGGGCCATTAAGGCCTGGGCCAGTCTATTCTACATAACAAAGATCTACCTCCTTCAGACAGAGCCATAGTAGAAATTGCCCAAAGCCCTTTCATTACATCATCACCCAGCAAGGCTCAACCAAGCCTGGGACTCAAAACACAACCTACAGAGTTACCCCTGCATGGCTCCATGGTAGTCTGACAACCAATCAGAACGCAAGCTCAAAGTCAAAACCCAACAGAGGGTATAAATATATATATATATATATATATATATATATATATATATATATATATATATATATATATATATATATATATATATATATATATATATATATATATATATATATATATATATATATATATATCTCACCCATGATATATATATATCTCACCCATGATATATATATATCTCACCCATGTGCCTTTTTGCCCAGGATCTCAAACCCTGTGGTCCTGACCACCATTAAAAACCATCTTTCCAATCAGCCACCATGTTTCCAGTGTCTTTCTCCCCACTTGGAACTGAACCCAGATGGATAGTTCTTCCAACAATGACAGTTGAAGTGTACTGGGATCATGTGATCCCCTTTTGTAAACTTCTGATAAGCAATGGGGAAGCCAGATTCATTTAACTGTGTAACTAACTTAACAAATGCAATGATTCACTTAACAACTGTGGCAAGAAAGGTCATAAAATGGAACAAACTTGCTTAACAAATCTTTCACTTAGCAACCTAAGTGTTGGGCTCAATTGTGGTCATAACACGAGGACTACTTGTATCTTATTTTCACACTGGCAGCTTTTATTAAAAGTAGAACTATCAGGACAATATCTCATTTTATAGCAGGATGCTATAAAGTATAAATTAAACCAGGTTAAACTTAGTTGGTAGGATCTCCTTTTCCCCCCACCAGGAAATCTGATCTCTTGACGTGTAAAAGGTAGAAAAGACTTATATCAGTAACAGAATGTTCAAAATTGTTGGTAGACAACAATCTTTACAATACATTAGAGGGAAAAGACATTTAATTAACTTTATTTCACATATTCCTGACCTATTCAGCTTCTATTAAGCTTCTATTAAATCTGCCATATAAATTATCCATCCATTATCTCAGGTGTAGAAAGCAACCCCTTTTACGAATCCAACAGAACTTGTAGTAGTAAATAAACTAACATTCCCATCCTAATAAGAAACAAGGCTCCAGCTTGCTACTCATACTCTCCAATGCATGCCGCTGGAAATCCCATCGCAGCCTGGCTTCTCTTCGCTTTGAAAGTTCCAGATGCCAAGGTTGAACGGCCCATCCTAATGCCCACAGAAAGGAGAGGCTCGCGTTTACTCCGCTACGAAATCATTCGGTGAGGTGAAGGCAGAAAACGACGCCGTGTCCTGTCCAAGTTTCAGAAAACTTTGCATTCGTTCACCGAAAAAATGTTCCTCCTCGATCGTTTTTTGGCTTGGTTCACCGCTGTCCGGACGGCACATTCGAAAACTTTTTGAACTCCCCGATTGGCCAGGGAGGAGCACTCCACGTAACCCTTCGCCCGGATGTCCTTAGCCAGTTGCTTGCCGTGCACCAGGCTGATACAGGTTGCACTGTGAGGACCTGCGTCCCTTTGGTCGGTCTGGGTAGCCACCACCAAAATCGGGATTCGGGGCAAATGGGTCCTGACCTCCGTCACCCACTTGTTCCTTAAGCTGAGGAACGAGCTGTGATTGGCCACCGAATAGCACATCAACACCACGTCGGCCTGTTGATAGGACAGAGGGCGGATGCTCTTGAAGGAATCGCTGCCAGAGGTATCCCAAAGGCCCAAGCTGATCTGGCTGCCATCCAGGAAGACATCCACACCGGTGTTTTCATAAACGGTCGGCCTGTAAGCATCCGGAAAGGTCTCCGAAATGAAACGGAGCAGCAACGCTGTCTTCCCCACGGCAGCATCGCCTACCAGAACGCATTTGACCGAATCCAACATCTCCTCTTTCTCAAGTGGAGTTTTGAATGCTTCTCAGGAAATAGAATTTTTTTAAAGAAAAAAAAATCACCTTGCTAAGGTGACCTGTGGCATTTTTCTCCCAAAAAATCAAAACCTTCTGCTGCCGAGGCTGCTGCAGTGCCACAATTCACCGACTCAAAGGAGTTTCCTACAGTGGAAAGAGAATACGTTTGGCATTTTGGTTGCAAATCATCATTTCCCCATTCCATCCCATTTCATTTTTGCACACACAAATCAGATTGCACACATTTGTATCAATTAGAACAATATCATTGTTGGTTAATATGTAACCTTCCTCCTTGAAGGAGTCCACCATGGTGTACATTGTATTTAACTATCGGTAAATAATAGTACAGGCGGGGTGAAGAAGATCGGATTCCCCCATGTATTGAATGGTTTTAAAGTAGTGTAATGTTTTAAAATTATTTTATTGTATTGTTCTTATTTCTGTTGTACGCCGCCCTGAGTCCTACGGGATTGGGCGGCCTATAAGAACTTTAAATTAAATTAAATTAAATTAAATAGGTTAAAAGATCTGATTTCCTTGATTGAACACAAATGCTAATAATACTCAGAGGACTTAAAATGGAAACAGAAACCAAACCAATTAACAATTTATAATCTGACAGCAGTGTAAATCTAGGAGTTAAGGCTAAGGATGGGAAGGTTAGATTCAAAAGCACAATTAGCAATGGAAGCGGACTAGGTGCGCTCTCAATCCAACCTGTATTTCCCCGAAGAATTACAAGTTATATCCTCTTTTTGAATTCCTCTGAGGAAAAGCAGAGTGTAAATCTGTCAAATTGGGATCCAATTACCAACCAAAATGATATGAATCTCTATTAAAAAATTGAATGACAGGCTTCGGTGATTGGCAACAGGACCACAGAGATACTTCTTGGTCAACCTGTGTGCAGTGGTTTTGATAGCGACATAGTGACCAGATCAATATCACCAAATAAATTTGTGAGTAAGATCTGAAGATGACCTGTGTATCCAACATTATCTCCTATGTCACATTATTTTTTTTTTGCGGACTTGCAGAGAAAAAAAACAACAGATCTTTTATTTCAAAAGCTCAGCCATGCTTCTAATGAGGAAATAATAACAGCCCTGCAAAGAACATCCCTCTGCTAGGTTTAGCTGAGACCCAAGAAACTGCAACGAAAGCAGTTGACAGTAAAAGAGCAACAAAGCCACCCGTTTTATTTTATTTTTCCATAGTTCCCCAGTGTCTGTTCCTTGTAGCTAAAAATGGGGCCCCTGGTTGTTAAGCAAGCCGCTTTCCTTCCCTTGCTTAAAAGGTGCCTTAAAATTCAGATAAAAATCAAAGGCGCCAACCAAACCACAGTGCAGATCAACTGTCGACTGAAGTAGAAACACGGCTTGTTACGGGCACAATTGTACCACTCTGTAAATGGTGCTAGTTGCCTCCATGTTGTGTCTTTTGGTAAACTCTCCCCCTCCCTGCCCCAAGATTCCTTAACCGAACCGTCAGATTCTACACTGCAATATATTTTGTACAATTGACAAACCTGAAACCCAGTTTATATCTTTCTCAGTCAACTTGTTTGCTATTTTGCTTTCCAATCTCTCAGGATTTTAAACCCGAGCATGTACATATTTGTAACTTGATGTCACACAGCATCAGCTGGATTTAGCATACCGTTATTCTGTTCACTTGGGTGGGAGGAAGAGTTGCATCTTACCTACGGTACAATTGCCTTATTTTGTGAATTATTATTATTTTTTTAATAAGGCCAAGCTGAGAAAAAGAAGCAAAAGTTTAAATTCATTTTGTTTTCTCCGTTCGGCTAATGAAGTAAGCAGCTTCTTCTTACCTGAAGAGCTCTCGATCCCAATATGATGCCTTTGAGAATTTTTTTCTTTTTCTGTTGCTGCTATTCCTTTTGAGGACAGATTTTCAACACCTCCTAGACAGCTTCCAATCTGTGGCTTTTCCCCCTGACAGACTTCTCCTTGATGGCATTTATGAGGTCATCTTTGCAACAGTAGGCATTTCCTGGTTCTGAGAAATGCAGACAACACACATGGTTCAGAATACTTAGAAAAAGCCTGAGCTGTCCGGATACGCAAACACTCCTTAAATCTCAAATTTGTGAATTGCAGTTTGCATCAGAGCTGAATCACACAATTGGTAGTAGTTGTTTTCAATCTCGGGTACTTAAAAATAAATAGCTTGGAGCAAATTGTCTTGCGGGGAGGGGGGGCACTTCCCCATTTGTGACTGGTTTGTAATTTTTAAAGTAACAGAAAGAGAAAAATGTTCTTAAAAAACTAGATGATAACGTGTGTATTTAATTAATCACTGAATTAAAAAGAAGGTGACCAGATGTTTCTCCTGGTTTGTCCTTCTTTAACATAACATAACATATTAACATATTAAGAGTTGAAAGGGACCTTGCAGGTCATCTAGTCCAACCCCCTGCCCAAGCAGGACTCCCTACATCTGCCTCTACCTAGGATTGAACTCACAACCTCCTGATTATGAGGCAAGAGCTCCACCCTTTCCCCCCTCTAATCTGACCTTTAAGAAGTGGCTCACAGGACTCAAGAGTCAAGTGCACCTCGGGGTCTGAAATAATTAGAGTGGGTGTCCTTTTTAAAACAGTCTTAGTTGTTTTAAAATATGCAGAAATTATGGCAAATGCAGATAAAGAAAAAAACTAAAAAAGGAAAAAAGAACAAAATATGCATGCATCCATCCATCCATCTATCTATCTACCTATCTATATATCTATCTTCAATTTGAATTTGAATTTTATATATTTTGAATTTTATATATACGCCACCCATCTCGCAGTTTGAGGCAACTCTCAGTGAGTTTTTATTTATTGAGTTTATATGCTTGCCATCTCACATTTCAAGGCAAACAAATATGCCTATGTGGAATTAATCTAATCTTAAATTCATAAAAGATATATTTAATGCTCCTTAAGACTTGTTCGAATGGGGCTTTCCAACTCTTATTCAAAAGTTCACGGAAATGACCAATATTCACTTTAGCAATACTCTTAAGGTATCTGTTAAAATACTGTGGATTTGGAATAATCCCAAATACTTTTCACTGCTAATACAGGAGTTTATTATCTTGCAGAGCTAATTCAGAAGTTGCATTGTGCTTAGAAGTTTTGACTAAATTATTGCCATTTCAAAGTTTTAGACAAACCAAATTCCTCAGATGATGAAAACTTGAATTTCAATAAGCCAATCCGAAGTATCAATGCCCTTATTAGCTTATGAAGGGATTTAATTGCAAGTTTTGATTTGGAATCATTCTACAGGAATAAAATAATGCAGCTTAATTAATAAAGGTCAGAATTTAAGAATGATTTACACCAATAATGCTGGAATTACAAATGAATTTAGACTGAAAAAGAAACCAAACTCCTGCCAAAATTCCAATGGCTCATTTTATAGATTTCCACTTGGACCTATAATGGTTGTTGAATTTGATCACTGGATTCCATAAATACCGTAGATATAAATCAAAATACGTGCCCACCAATAACACTTAACACCAGGAACGTTAACTCTCCTATCATGGTATGAAAGCCATAGTTTAGATCAAATCTGGAGGGTTTGTCTTTGCTGTAAAAATATAATAATTGATTATGTCCCAAAATAGTTTTGCGCTCCGGCCAGAGCTTATTGAAGATTTAAAAAGTGACAGTAATAAGGGTGTCATTGGGTTATCAGAGACAGGCTTGAGTCCTAAAGTTCCCCTTGTCCCAGCTTCCTGGGTAAAAAGAGATATCGTATTGAACAACAGTAGGCAAATAAATAAAAAAGAACATTTAGGAGAAGAAACTAGAATCTCTGCGTTTGGCTTCTTATGCAGGTGGGAAGAAACGATCAAAGAGAAACTGAAGAATAAAACAAGAAAAGAAGGCTATTAATCAAGAAACTGAACAGCTACTCATCCAGAAACAGTTCTGGCCGATGCAGCTCTCAAAACCATCACCTGTTGCCATCTTCCATTAGTGGCTGCTGACTTTGTTAATTGTCAAACTACCCATTGTATCTTACATACATGTGAGTGTTAGTGTGACCAACTCTTACTGGCTTATTAATATATCTCTGTTCAACTTCCTTGTCCACAGCTGC
Organism: Diadophis punctatus similis; assembly: GCA_023053685.1. NCBI lineage: Eukaryota > Metazoa > Chordata > Lepidosauria > Squamata > Dipsadidae > Diadophis > Diadophis punctatus. The sequence continues at coordinate 1,200,854 of JALIGW010000006.1, forward strand.
CTCTCCAAAGTGCTGCGACCCTACCCAGCCCCATCCCGTTTTGCTAATTAATATTTTTAATATAGCAGCTGGGCTACAGGAAGCGTGAAGACAACATTCAGAGTTGCTGTTATTTAAGAAGAAGAAAATTGGTCTTTATATAGATAGTCCTCGACTTAACAACAGTTCATTTAATGACCGTTTGAAGTTACGACAACACTGAAAGAAGTGACTTATGACCATTTTTCACACTTACGACCGGGGTAGCATCTTCATAGTCTCGTGATTTACATTCAGATGCTTGAAAACTGACTCACATTTATGACGGTCGCAGTGTCCCGGAGTCACGGGATCCCCTTTTGCGACCTTCTGATGAGTGAAGCCAATGGGGAAGCCAGATTCACTTAACAACCGGGTTACTAATTTAACCACGGCAGTGATTCACTTAACAAACGTGGCAGGAAAAGTTCTAAAATGGGGCAAAATTCACTTAACAGATTTCTCACTTAAGAACATGAATTTTGGTCTCAATTATGGTCATACGTTGAGGACTACAAGTATTGTCTTTCGGATGATGATTAATATTTGAATGGTTCCCCAAGAGTGGTGCTCCTAAGTAAAATCTTTCAGAGGCTTGCTTTTCTCAAAATCCAGAGGGACCTTGACAGACTCGAACACTGGGCCAAATCAATACAATGAAATTTAACACGGAGAAAAGTAAAATTCTACAACTAGGTAAGAAGAATCAAAAATACACATACAAACTGGGTGAAACCGCACTCAATAGCAGCGTTTGCGAAAGGGATCTTGGAGTCTTGGTAGACAGCCAACTAAATATGAGCCAGCAGTGTGCAGCAGCAGCCAAAAAGGCCAACGCAGTCCTGAGCTGCATAAATAGAGGGATACAATCAAGGACCAGAGAGGTACTAGTACCACTCTATAAAGCCTTGGTCAGACCACACCTAGAGTACTGCACCCAGTTTTGGTCACCACACTACAAAAAAGACATTGAAACCCTAGAGAAAGTGCAGAAGAGAACAACCAGGATGATAAAAGGGTCTGGAAAATAAAACATACAAAGAGCGGTTGCAGGAACTGAGCTTGGCCAGTCTGGCGAAGAGAAAGACCAGGGGTGACATGATAGCAGTGTTCCAATACTTGAGGGGATGCAACAGAGAGGAGGGGGTCAGGCTGCTCTCTATGGCACCAGAAAGTCAAACAAGGAATAATGGATGGAAGCTGACCAAGGAGAGATTCAACCTGGAAGTGAGGAGAAACTTTCTGACTGTGAGAGCGATCAACCAGTGGAACAGCTTGCCAGTGGAGGTTGTGAGAGCCCCAACACTTGCGACCTTCAAGGGGAGACTGGACTGCCATCTGTCTGAAATGGTGTAGGAACTCCTCCTGCTTGAGCAGGGGGTTGGACTAGATGACCTACAAGATCCCTTCCAACTCTAATAATAAATCTAAATCTATCTTGTAAGTCTCAACAATGATTGAAATTTCACTTTTTAGTTGCTTCTTGAAGTGACTACTCCATGCATTTCATATATGCAAACAGAGGCAGTGTTTTGGCCCTCACCTTGTTAGATCCAGTCTTTCTAAGAACTTTTACTGTTGAGTTAAAGTGCGATCCCTTTGGCAGAAAAATAAACCTGCCATGAAATTAGCTGTATCCATTGTGTTGGACGGGACCAACACAACACCATCCCTTCTTCCAACACCAACACCGTAGTGTTGGAAGAAGGGAAATAACAGAGCTAAATTGTTGAATTTAAGACCATTCTCACCCCTGGGTGGTGGATGGACAGAAGCCACAAGACAAGGGAGAAATTTTTTCCCCAGGGTATGATGGTGTATGAGTAGGTGCAGATGAAAGATTTTGGACTGGTTGAATTTTACTGTAACCGCAAATATTTCTTGATTCTGTTCCATTCAGATTAATTTTAACTCAAGCTATTTTTTTTCCATGTGCAAAACCACCTTTCTCTTTCTCTCTCTCTGACAAACTAACCACTTATCTGGGATTCCCAAAGCACTTTCCTACCGCTGTTCCAATAAGAACAATTGTGTCATACTTTCTGCTGAGTGGTCAGAGAGTGGAGGATATCAAATATATTCGCAAGTTTCAATATGTCGCAATATTGTAGACACTCTGTTTGATAATGAACTATCATTGCTGCAGTAGGCCGAGACATTGTGGCTTGAAACAAGGGTACACATACTGGCAAACCTTGAGTCTTGCTGCATGTGGGGCTCCTGAGCACAGACCACAAATGTAAGTTGGTGTACGGTCAAGCAGCCAAATGGATGTTTAGAGAGGTCATCTTATTTATTTATATATTTGGGACTATTTGCATGCCACTTCTTTTAATCTGGGCGTAACAAATATAGTTAGTCCTTGACTTACAACAGTTCATTTAGTGACCGTTCCAAGTTCCAAGGGCACTAAAAAAAGGGACTTACGACCGTTTTTCACACTTACGACCTTTGCAGCATCGCCATGATCCCGTGATCAAAATTCAGAGGCTTGTCAACCGGTTCGTACTTACGACTATTTAGTTAGAAAATTTATATTGCCGCCTATTTGCACATGGCGACTCAAGGCAGCTTACGAGGACATAAAAACACAGTAGAAAAGAAGTAAAAAATAATAAAAAGCAAAAATAATAAAGTAATAACCCCCCCACCCCAGCAACGGCACACATTCATACTAGTCATTTAATGGACTCCATCCCGCTCCGGGTTCCCCAGGCCCACTGGCAGAACTATGTCTTCAGGGCCTTCTGAAAGTGTGTTAAGAGTGGGGGCCAGTTTAATCTCCGGGGGGAGAGGGTGATATTCCAGGGAGAGGGAGCCACTATGGAGAAGGCCCTGTTGCGGTGTCCCACGGTCATGTGATCCTCTTTTGTGACCTTCTGACCAGCAAAGTCAATGGGGAAGCCAGATTCGCTTAACAACCAAGTTACTAACTTATCGATTGCAGTGATTCACTTAACAACCTTGACAAGAAAGGTGGTAAAATGGGGTAAAACACCACTGAACAACCGTCTCCCTTAGCAGCGGAAATGTGGGCTCAATTGTGATCGTGGAGTCGAGGACTACCTGTATTCTCTCCTATTTAAAACACGACAACCATTCTTTTATGCTTCTCAATGGAATAGCAAATGCTGATCCTAGCATGTAAATCCCTTCACAAAACCTGACCGAGACCTGTTAACATCTAAGAAAGCATCTTTTGCACAATCCTCACCTCCCGCCACAGATACATTTTACTCCTTTCCTCTCCATCTTGGTCAATTTAATGTTAACTGCGTTTTCAATTTAGGGTCTCTGTTGCTTCAATGGTTTACACATACAGTTCTTAACATTGAATTGATTACAAGCCACCTCGAGTCCCTTTTGCAGAGAAGGAGTGGCATAAAAGTTTAACTAAATAAAGTCCAACTTCTATCGTTCTGTTATTGTTTTGTGGACCACTCCGAGTTGGATGCCTCCTTAGCTGCACTTTAAGGAAAACTTTTCCTGCTGAGATAGGACTAACTTCTTTTTAAGTCTCTGTAAAGATGCTGGCAGTGATCCAATTCTGGAATAATTTTTAAAATCCACTTCAAAATAGGCCAGTTTATTAGCCTTGCCATTCAAGTAAAGGACGGAAAGCGCTTGGTAAATTTGTACTTAATCCTTCATAAAGCCAATCCATCTAATTATCACCGTATCATCTTACTAAGTCTAATAAACATTAAAACCAAGGCGTCTTTATGTCAAGTTGAAGGAATATCTAGCTCAAGGAAAGAGCTTGTCAGTGGGAAAAGCTGGCTTTTAAGTTTTCAATTTTTGATCCAGCGCCATCCTTCAGCGTTTGGCAGAAAAAATATTCTCAAACATTCTCGAACATTCTATCCTATTCAGAATGCAGTCTTTTCCTCTCTTGAGTACTTTTGATGGGGCTTATCATTTATAATTGCTTCATAAGGATACCTTACACAAGTCAACTGTGCCCTCATCCCTCAAATTCCCACTCCAAAAACAGTTAATTAAGACACCGTCCTTCCTTTCCTCCTATTACTTTAACATCTGCCCTCCCCTAAACACGATTTTCACCCTCTTCTGCTAGCCCTCAGATTAATGTCTACCCTTCTTTATGCTCAGAGCCGGCTATTATTTCTTTGACCTAAATAAGCCTCCATTGCTCCCTCCAAAATATTGAGGACTTGAAGGTAAAATGACTGCACTCCGTAGGTTGCTCCTCTTTACTAAGAGGTTGCAATATAAGTGGGTTTCAAGTTAATGGTGTTCGAATTGAACACTTCAAGGTAGCCGCATATTTAAGTGTTCTTCCCGGTCCTCTATTTCCTGGACACCAAATTCTGGGAAATTCATCAAAGAAAACTAGAAGACAGGGCTTTTTCTGCAGTGACCCCCGCTCTGTGGAATATCCTCCCCTCAGAGCTTTAGAAATGGCCACAATCCTGTTGGCGTTTTGCAAGGTGTTAAAAAGTTGATTGTGTACCCAGGCCTGGGGCTCAGAGTGTGTTAAGAAGCCTGCTTCTTGGCTTTACTGATGGTTGGTTAACTACCTTGGCTGCTCTATTGATTTATTTTTTAGATCAGCGGTCCTCAAACTTGGCAACTTTAAGACTTGTGGACTTCAACTCCCAGAATTCTCCAGCCAGCTGGCTGGAGAATTCTGGGAGTTGAAGTCCACAAGTCTTAAAGTTGCCAAGTTTGAGGACGCTTGTTTTAGATGTTTTTAACAGTTTCAGCTGTTTTATAGTTTTAGAATCGTAAGCTGCCGAGATAGAGGGCAGCTATAGAAATCGAATGAATGAATGAATGAATGAATGAATGAACAAGTCGAGTGTTTAGAAAAGCAGGCCAATCTTTTGTATTTTACTCAGGAGTATAAGTCTCGCTATGAAGAGCGAGGCCTACTCCTAAGAAGACAGGCAGTTGATTGCAACCTTAACCACAATATGTCTGTGGAGATTTCCAGTCAACCAGGTCTTGGTTGTTCCAAAGGTGCTTTTTCAAGAGGCAACTGGACTTCCTTGGTTTTTCTTTTGAAGACGTTTCGCTTCTCATCCAAGAGAACTGAACGAAGAAGCTTCTTGGATGAGAAGCCAAACGTCTCCAAAGAAAAACCAGAAAGTTCAGTTGCCTCTTGAAAAAGCACCTTTGGGACTTAACCACAATAGTCCCCAATTCAATTAATAGACTGGGATCTCTCTTTGATAGGGATGTACACAGGGCTGAAATCCAGCAGGTTCTGACAGGTTCTGGAGAACCGGTAGTGGAAATTTTGAGTAGTTCAGAGAACCGGTAGTGGAAATTTTGAGTAGTTCGGAGAACTGGCAAATGCCACCTCTGGCTGGCCCCAAAGTGGGGTGGGAATGGAGATTTTGCAGCATCCTTCCCCTGGAGTGGGGTGGGAATGGAGATTTTGTAGTATCCTTCCCCTGCCACGCCCACCAAGCCACACCACGCCCACCAAGCCACGCCCACAGAACCGTCAGTAAAAAAATTTGAATTTCACCACTGGATGTACACGTCTCAAACACAGATCACACCATCCTTTACGCATGCCATGCATGAAGTTGATCTAACCCTCTCAATACTTGTAGGCAGCATAGAGTCTCAATAGGAACACAGTTATTGGAATGGTGATTTGCACTCTGATTTCAACGGAGGTTGAAACTCTGGGAGTAACATTTTTGGGTGAATCATTATTAATCAGACCTCTTTGGGCTCCAAAGCTGAGCAGGATCAACTCGCTTCTTACGAGAAAGACTAACTGGAAATTCTAAGCCGGAAGCTAAATTAGAAAAAGGAGTGGGTAGAGGACAATGGCAATCTATTTTTTTTATTACAGTGCCCAGAAACAATGCAGGTAGTCCACAATTTGCAACAGTTCACTTAGTGACCGTTCAAAGTTACAACAACACCGGAAAAAGTGACTTATGACCATTTTTCACACTTATGACCGTTGCAGCATCCCCATGGTCATGTGATTTGCATTTTGGATGCTTGACAAGCGACTCACGTTTATGACGGTTGCAGTGTCCTGGGGTCACGTGATCCCCTTTTGCGACCTTCTGACAAGCAAAGTCAATGGGGAAGCCAGGTTCACTTAGCAGCCGTGTTACTAATTTAACGACCGTGGTGATTCACTTAACAAATGTGATGAGAAGTCGTAAAGCGGGGCAAACAAATGTCTCACTTAGCCACATAAATTTTGGGCTCAATTGTGGTCGTAAGTTGAGGACTACCTGTATGGTTGAGTTACCCTTGAGGGTACCTTGACCTTAAATGGATAGCAAGTTTTGGTTGTGTGTGTGTTACTGATTTAAATACATTTTTAACTGTAAGGAGAAACTGTAGAGAATAATGCAACATATTTATACCCTGCCTTTCAGCGTTGGTTCACAAAGCAGTTCAAAAACATCAATGTTATAAGAATCTGAATGATTAAGAACTTGCTTCTTGGACAAACGTTTATCATTTGTGACCCAAATGCATTTTCACAGTGCATTAAAAAAAAAAAACAGAAAGAAAATACAGAAGAAAAAGCAAAATGGTGCACAATATCACTTCATTAGTAACGGAACCAAGACTCCTTAATCTAAAAGCAACTTCAACTGACCGGTCGTCAACCTTGAATAAACAAATAAATACCTGCTTTTTTTCAACACTGTAACTTTGAACGTTCATTGAATGAGGCAGTCGGTAAGCAAAAACTACCTCTACTGTGCAAAAAGATTCCTTGCCTGTTACTACTGTACAAGGCAATGAACACACACACAAAGTTTTTTTTTAAGTTCAACTCCCTCAGGGTTTTTCCACCATTTCTTGAGGTTCAGATTAATACAGGAGCAGTAAAGGAGGCTCAAGTCGATCAGAATCACTTCTTGGGACTTATCACTTCCACTAGAAGGAAATATCTACAGATTTCCTCTGGTTAAGTTATACAATTGTTTGATGTCTATGGAGATTCTCAGTCATCCAGGTCATGGTTGTCCCAAAGGTGCTTTTTCAAGAGGCAACTGGACTTTCTTGTTTTTCTTTGAAGACGTTTCGCTTCTCATCCAAGAAGCTTTTTCAGCTCTGACTGAATGATGGGGAATGGAAAGGTTTATAGTCCTTGCAGACAGCTGGTCACTTGCATCCTTTTAGAGAGTCGTTGAGGTCACTTGGAGGTTTATCTGTGTCCTCAGGGTCATCTGAGTAGTACAAATGTATACAGCTGGTTTCGATTTCCCCGTCCTCCAGGATGTAGCTCACATCCAGCCAACGTTCACGAAGGCTCTCGTGGTCACAGAGATGCCTTGATAAAGAGTCTTAAGAGGCTTGGGGGAAACTCTTTCATCTGGTCCTTAGCAGCATTTAACGACATTAAACAACCAACTGATGGTTCAACAGTCCATGTCCCCTTTCCGAATTTGGTTTCGGAGTGTGGTTTCCCATTCAGCCTGAGTTTGATGCTAATTTGGCTAGGGTTTTCCGCTACGTTCCACTGCGGTGTGTCAGAAGAATTGTCCAAACAGCGCTGTCCTAGGCTCCTTGCAAAGAGGCTGAATAATTGCCTGCCAAGCCTATCTACCAGATTGTAGATAGATAGATATCTGCTAGATTGCTAATTTTCTGCTGGATTGCAGAAAATACGACTTCAGCAACAGAGTGGTCAATGCCTGGAATGCACTACCTGACTCTGTGGTTTCTTCCCCAAACCCCAAAAACTTTAACCTTAGACTGTCTACAGTCGACCTCACCCCATTCCTAAGAGGTCTGTAAGGGCGTGCATAAGCGCACCACTGTGCCTACCGTCCCTGTTCTAATGTCCCCATTTATTTGTATCCATTTCATGTATTCATAAACATGTTTATAATTATATCTGTTATCTTATACATGCTTGACAAAATAAATAAATAAATATGAGCGGCAGCACATTTGTTCTTTTTGGAAGCAGAAATCCATAAAGGTACCATTTCTGAGTATTGCTTCTGTTCTGATTAACTTCCCTTTCCCACTTTCTGCCTTGAGAACAATGTGCGTCTGTCTACCCCCAGCGATTCCAAAATCACTGTCCCCAAACTGGGTATCTACCTGGATAGAAATCCTAGCAATCCCATTTCATCTGGAAATACCTGGAAAAAGGCTTAAAGCTAATGTAAATTACATCATGTGTTCATTTCCACCAGTCCCAGTTAACCATCTGTTAGGAAGTTGTCCAAAAGTTTCTGGATCATTTTCACCAACGTCTACTCCTGTAACTCAGCAATAATTCAGGCTAAAATATAATTATTGTTTTGACTTCCTTTGGGGGGGAATCTAGGCTTAATTTTAGCTAGAATTAACCTATAATCTAGTCTGATTAATTTGGATTCTGTGTCCCCGGTTCAATGGACATATTTTCTATATGAATAAATTTAGATCCGTTCACTGTAATTAATTTCAACGAATTGGCCCAGGTTTGCATTATCCGTTTGAAATAAATTTCCACCATTTCAAATGGAAAGGTAAGATGATAATAGAGACCATAACGTTTTGGCAGAATTATATCACATATGTTGTTGTGTGTAGCTTCATAAACGGGTTCAGATAACTGTTAGCGAATGTTGGCTTAAGAACCAATGCTTCTCAGTTTTTTAAACATGCTCACAAACAGTAATAAAATACGTGCACTTTACATTAAAAATACGTATACGTTTTGTTATTGCTGTCTGTGACTTCCCCCCACCCTTTAATTCTAGCTTTTGTAAATCTTTGAAGGTCCATTCCTTCAAAAGTTTGCATTCTTTCCTCTCGCTGCTTAGAGCTATCAGATCTGGTCTGCAGCTCTGCGTGACCATCATCAGATGATAGCAAAGACCTATAGAAGAGAATATTTGTAGCTCAGGGTTGAACGGTGGGGGTCCTTGGTGCTCTCTGAGCTTGGCGGTTTTCTTGCAGACATTTCATGACCCAACTAGGTAACATCTTCAGGGCTTAGAAGGGAGGGGCTTTGCTCTCTGATGATGTCCAATAGCTTGCCCTGTCAGTGTTGGTGGGGATAATTCCTTGGTAGTTTCTTGATCGTTCCTGTTGTTTACTGTTTGATTGTTCATCTGAGTTGGTAGTTCATTAATTAGAGTACTGGTGGTATTGATAATTTATCAGGTATTAATCCTGGTATTAATCTCTCTTTATCTGGTTGTTGATTGTTGGCCAGGAGGTGCTTTGGTCTTTTTGTTTCCTTTTTTTCCCCCCACCGCTGTTCTGAATCAAGTCTAAAGGTTGCTTATCTTTATGTGCCTGTTTGGTGGCTGATTTGTTGGAATGCCAGGCTTCCAGGTATTCTCTAGCATTTTGGGATTTAACTTGGTCTAGGATGCTCACAGGTTAGCAGTTGAAACTATGATTAAATCTGACCACATGTGGCGGCAGCAAAGAAGTAGAAATTTCCGTTTCTCTTAGCTGTTATCTAGTGTTTGTCCAGATTTCTTAGCCTAGATATGGTATTGCTACTGGCAATCTGTATGATCACCTCTCTTCCTGCCTTCATAGTGTTTTTTTTTCTCAAAATCTTCTTTTCCTACAAATAAACCAATCTACTGATTGTGTAGGTGTATTAACACAAAATAACATGATTTTCCTGTGGATAAGGGGAACAAACTTCCTGTGTCAAGGAAAGTTGACCAAGTCTTGGGGTTAAAATTGGGTTAAGCTACAACTTTCTCTACCCCACACATTTTGTGATTCTATGATTTTTGTCCTCAAGGTCTTCTCCACATGGAAATATGGTCTATTGAACTAATAAGAACATCCCTTGCCAAACTAGATTTCTGTCTTATGAGCTTCAGGGCCCTGAACTAACGGTTGGGGGGCTTCTCTGCTGAGAAGGAATTACAATGAATTGTAAGAAAAACAATGCTGGAACACACCTCATTGCTTTCATGCCCCATTGATTTCAGCAGAGGCACTGAAGCTTGTCATTAACTAACCCAATATCCAAACAAGAAAGAAAGAAAGAAAGAAAGAAAGAAAGAAAGAAAGAAAGAAAGAAAGAAAGAAAGAAAGAAAGAAAGAAAGAGAAGGGAGGAAGGAAGAAAGGAAAGAAAGAAAGAAAGAAAGAAAGAAAGAAAGAAAGAAAGAAAGAAAAGGGGAAGGGAAGAAAAGAAAAGAAAAGAAAGAGAAAAAGAAAGAAAGAAAAAAGAAAGAAAGAAAGAAAGAGAAGGAAGGAAGGAAGGAAAGAAAGAAAGAAAGAAAAGGGGAAGGAAAGAAAAGAAAGAAAAAAGAAAGAATGAAAGGAAGGAAAGAAGGAAGAAAAGAAAAGAAATAAAGAGAAGGAAAGAAAGAGAAGGGAACTAAAGAAAGAGAAAGAAAGAAAAGGGAAAAAAAGGGAAGAAAAGAAAAGGAAAGAAAAAGAAAGAAAGAAAGGAGGAAAGAAAGAAAGAAAGAAAAGGGGAAGGGAAGAAAATAAAAGAAAGAGAAAAAGAAAGAAAAAAGAAAGAAAGAAAGAAAAAGAAAGAAAGGGGAAAAGGGGAAGAAAAGAAAGAAAAAGAAAGAAAGAAAGGAAAAGAAAGAAAGAAGGAAAGAAAGAGAATGGAAGAAAGAAAGAATGAAAGAAAGAAAAGGGAAAGAAAGGGAAGGAAAGGAAAGGAAAGAAAGAAAGAAAGAAAGAAAGAAAGAAAGAAAGAAAGAAAGAAAGAAAGAAAGAAAGAAAGAAAGAAAGAAAGAAAAAGAAAACTTACCAGATTGAGGCTGCTGAACACGGTTCCTTGCAAATGGTGGTAGCAGTCTATTTTGATGAGAAGGCAATCAAGAAAAAACATGATGTCCCGTCTTCCTAAATCTAGTGGGCGACAATCTTTAGCCTCCAAGAGCAAAGAAACTCCAACCAAGGGAGCTAGTTTTCAAAAAGCAACCCTGGAGTTCAGGAGCTTCCACCTATGTCCATGGTCAAAGCAGCAAGCAGCAACAGCAGCAATAGCTGATGCAAGAAGACCAAAAAAAAAAAAAGAAAAGAAAGAAAAAAGAATAAAGGCGTCAGCTTGAGTCAGTTTCCTGGGGCGTTCCAGCTCTGCCCGTGTGGGTTTCCCTGTGGTGGGTTTATGCATAAGCTCAGGAGGATCAAGAAAACATGAGCTCGGCTGCCCACACTCTGCCCACACTCCTTAGCCTGTCGCGAGGCGGAATGAAAGAGCCGGATTTCAAACAAGTTGAGGAACAATCACCAACGGATCCCTTTCGTTTATACATTTCGGTTCTGCTGTCTAACATTTTTATTATAAAATAAAATAAGATACAAAATACAAAAGTAAATAGGAGATATAGGAGAACGGTGGGGAGGAAGAGGGGGGAAGAGAAGTAAGGAAGGGTAAGAAAAGAAAAAGAAAAAGAAGCATTGACTTCCGGCTGTCTCTGTTGCAGTAAAATAACATCAAATCACAAATGTTTGCTTTTCCATAATAATATGAACAAGCCATTTCTATAAAGATCTGTCAGTCTACTCGGTAAAACCCAAAGCCAGAGTTTTATTCTTCTCCACTTCAAGCACAAAGTCCAGAAGCGGTCTCCGTGTGGAAACAAAAGTACTCATATTCTTTTCTTTAATCAAAATGGTCAATTTCGCCATTTCCGCCAACTCCATCAACTTCTGCAACCATTCGTCCATTTGTCGATTGTCCATAGGAATCGAAGTGTCCTTCCATTTTTGTGCATGCAAATAACCTTGCTGCTGTCAACATACATAGTGACTGTTGGGGTGAGAATAAGATCTCATAGAGGCGATTTAGATCTTTTCTTGGAATTCAGACAGTTGGAAATAAAGCCGAGATTAAAAGTCTAATAGAAAATATTTATTTCAGTACAAAAACAATAAATCCTGAATAATTACATCTTTGCTAAGAAAACACGACCATTCAGGTCAACAGCTAAGGCAGAAGAGAATTAATGGAGACTTAGGAATGCACACATGCGCACTCATCATATCACGTGTTCTGCTTATATTGGAATGTACCATAATATTAGGATAGGGGTGCATAACCCTGCATAGACATACAACTGACAATATTCACTACGTGACAGTGACAAAGTTCCAATTATTTTTCTCTAGGTCTTTTTCCATTAAGCCCGAAAGGCAAATAACTTTTCCCTTTGGGCCTAATGTATTCGTTTTGGTTCTAACTGCCACTCCGTTGATGAAAATAGAATTCTTTACTGGCCAAGTCCAATTGGACACAGAAGGAATTTGTCTCCGATGCTCTCCGTGTACATACAAGCAACGAGTGACAAATCGCACCTTGGAGAGTTGGGGAAAAAGGACCGTGAATGAGATGTTTGGCTCTCTCCATAGTCCATAACCCCATCTTATTTGAAAATGGGAATTTATAATTTTGGACCAGTTCCTCTCTCTCTGTCTATATCTGCCTTACAAGCAGACTGCCCAGGTTCAATTCCCAGTAAGGGGTATGGCTATCTGACGAGAGCAAAATAGCTCGAAATAGATCTATAATAATCTCCCTTTATTTTCATTTATCAGCAAAAAATCCTATACATACATACATACATACATACATACATACATACATACATACATACATACATATATATATATATATATATACATACACTGTGTGTGTGTGTGTGTGTGTGTGTGTGTGTGTGTGTGTGTGTGTGTGTAACATTTTTTGCTGATACCCTTTGTGGGAATTGAACCTGGGCAGTCTGCTTGTAAGGCAGAAGTTTAACCTCTAGGCCACAAGGTTCTCTTCCCTATCAGCTCTTCACCAGGAATGGGTTATATATGTTTATTCTGTCGAGTCATTTATTTATTTATTTATTTATTTATTTATTTATTTATTTATTTATTTATTTATTTATTTATTTATTTATTTATTTATTTATTTATTTATTTATTTATTTAATGGATTTATATGCTGCCCAACTCCCAGGGGACTCTGGGCGACTCACAACATGTCAATCTATTTTCCAATATAAAAAGACACAACAATTTAAAAGCTACAAAAATTAAAAAGAACATCTAACATTCATAACCATTCATAAAAAAGAGCATCTAACATTCATAACAGTCATCCTGGTGTATGGAAGGAAACATCACAGCTTTATATATATATATATAAGCCACCGTACGCCTTTTTCACTTGGTTTAATTCACTCGGTTTTATATATATATATAAATATAAATATAAATAAATATATATATTTAAATATATATTTAAATAAATATAAATATAACCGAGTGAATTAAACCGAGTGAAAAAGGCGTACGATAGCTTCAATACTATAATGAAAGTCCAAGGTCATTTCTTCAAAAGGTAAAAATCTGGCCCACTGTTAAAAAAACAACAACAAACGGTCTACCAGAACTCACCTTTTACGCAAGTACACAATAGAAAGCGTATCATGAAAGTTCTCACATCTTCCAAGAAAGATGCAGCAGGACTGTTGCCGGCAAATCGGTAGTTCCGACCAGTGGCTGGGCTATCCCGTCCTATATAATCGCCGTGTGTTTGATGCCGCGCAAAAAACAAAACGGAGGGCAACCCGGTGACAATCGCTCATCCCCCCCCTGCTTTCACCCAGGATCGCGGAGGCCGAGAAGCGAAGCCCCGCAGTGCAAAACGGCAGGAAAAGCACCGCCGCTCTATGCTCCTCTTAAGGAGCCTGTTAATAGGCCATAATAGGCCTTAACTTGGTTTAAGGCTTTTGAAACAGGATTTCTTTTTCTGTTCCTGTGTTGCAGCAAACGTGCCTCCTGTCGCCCTATTAATATTAATAAGGTTTTAATAATAAAGATACAGGATAATAACCTTAAAATCCCATTTAAAAGGTTGGTTTCTTTTTGTGGCTGCAATACCCGCTTTGACCACAGGATGGCAGTTTTCTATCCATAACATTGTGGCCATTATAGGACTTTTTACATTAGATTACATTATTATTGGAGTTGGAAGGGACCTTGTAGTCCAACCCCCCCCCCCCCCCCACTCAAGCAGGAGTCCCTACACCATTTCGGATAAACGGCAGTCCAATCTCCTTTTGAAAGTCTCAAGTGTTGGAGCTCTCACAACCTCTGCAGGCAAGCTGTTCCGCTGGTTGATCGCTCTCACTGTCAGAAAGTTCCTCCTCATTTCCAGGTTGAATCTCTCTTTGGTCAGTTTCCATCCATTATTCCTTGTCTGGCCTTCTGGTGCCTTGGAAAACAGCCTGACCCCCTCCTCTCTGTTGCATCCCCTCAAGTATTGGAACACTGCTATCATGTCACCCCTGGTCCTTCTCTTCGCCAGACTGGCCAAGCTCAGTTCCTGCAACCGCTCTTCGTATGTTTTAGTTTCCAGCCCCCTTATCATCCTGGTTGCTCTCCTCTGCACTTTCTCTAGAGCTTCAATGTCTTTTTTATAGTGTGGTGACCAGAACTGGATGCAGTACTCTAGTTGTGGTCTAACTAAGGTTTTATAGAGTGGTATTAGTACCTCCCTAGTTCTAGATTGTATCCCTCTGTTAATGCAACTCAGGATTGCATTGGCTTTTTTGGCTGCCGCTGCACATTGCCGGCTCATATCTAGTTGGGAATGGAGATTTTACAGTATCCTTCCCCTGCCACCAAGCCACGCCCACCAAGCCACGCCCACAGAACCGGTAGTAAAAAAAAATTGAATCCCACCACTGCCATAAGCTCAGGTGGTCTTGTTTGCCCAGCAGGGTGAAAGGAAATATTTTGATACTCATGGGAGAAATGTAAAAGGTAAACAAGCAAGACCTTGTAAAGAAGATCCGAACTCATTGGTAGCCTCCCATTGCCAAGAACAAGGACATACATTCAATTTCGCAGCTACTAAGATTGTCGGACAAGCAGGTACAAAAACAGCCCCATGACCTTTGACCTTTAACCCCATGACCTGTCAAAGGTCAAAGGTCGTGTGGTCAAAGGTCATGAGTTTAAGGCCAAAGGTCATGGGATCAAAGGTCAAAGGTCATGGGGGGGTCAATGGTCAAAGATCACAGGGTCGAGTCATGGGGTCAAAGGTCAAAGAGTCATGGGGTCAAAGGTCATGAGGTCAAAGATCAAAGGTCATGGGGCAAAGGTCACAGGGTCAAAGGTCATGAGGTCAAAGGCTATGGGGGGTAAAGGTCAAAGGTCATGGGATCAAATGTCACATGCCATGGGGCAAAGGGTGAAAGGTCAAAGGTCATGGGTTCAAATGCCAAAGATCATGGGGCAAATGCCAAAGGTCATGGAGTGAAAGGTCATGGGGTTAGAGGTCAAATGTCATGGGATCAAATGTCATGGGGCCAAAGGTCATTGGGTCAAAGGTCAAAGGGCCAACTTGCCATGGGACAAGTCATCATGGCCAACTCGCCATGATGAACTTGCCATGGCCAACTCACCATGGAACTCCCATCAATCCACAGCTTTACTCCTCTAAAGCCAATAGGACTTTGGTTTCATTTAAAACTGAAGATTGAGAAATGAGAAATGTTTAAATAAATGAGCTCTAACTTCTTGATTAAGGTATTTATTTGAAATTCTTTATTTAAAAAAAAATCCATGTACTAACAACCAAGCAATATAAAAAAAAATAAGGAATCAGATAAGATTTGTACGCTTAACAAAAACAAGAGGAATTCATATATGTATATATTATATATCCCATAATATGACAGTGAGTACTGCAATACTGGATGTTTCATTAATGTACCTTTTGCACCATTAATGCAAAATTATTTCCTGTTCCGTACTCGAGACTCCCAACATTATTCTTCTCTTGAGAGGATTGGTAATATTTTCATCACTTTGAACATTCACTTGCAATTTAGGTCCACATGAATAAAATATTAGGAAGTAATCACATATGTCTGTGTTTCCAAGACTGGCAGTCATATCAAGAGTTGTTGGCATTGCAAGTATTATTGAAGCTACGTATGGGGTCACTTCTTCATCACCAATCCATGGGAAAAGCTGTACGATGTAAATTAATATTTATATTTCGCTTCACATTACAGTTTTTATTGAGTACGTTAGTGTAAATTCTTCTCAATAAAGGCAATTAATAAACATCTGTGAAATTTAACAGAACACATTTCATGCTAATAATATTTATTCACAATGATATCTGTTGGGGGGAAAGGGGGTCTGGGAAGGCTTTCTTTTCCTTAGGCACTTCTCATAGAAACTGCTACCCTGAGAAACGTTTCCTCCGAACAACAGAGCCCGTATTGCAAAAATTGCGTCCTAACCAAAATCCCTATCTCATTAAAGTTTTTGGAGGTTAATCTAAATAAGTTTGATAATAAAAATACGGGTACCGGAAATGTTATTTCCCCCCCCCCTCAATTTAAGACTAAGGAAAATCTTAATTTTAATAAACTTTAATGCTGCTTTTACTGAAGCCCAGTAAAGTAATAATATAATTACGGAAAAGTTGGCAACCTATTTAAGAGTAGACTTCCCTTAATATCTTTGCAGATTTCAATGGCTATAGCATTCATTTTTCTTAAGTTTTTAAATCCCAGTTTTATTTGTGTAATCATCTTCTAATTTTTTTGCAAACTACTTGAACAATATAAAACATCCCGGCTAGATCCTATTGAAGGATTTGCATGAAGGGACATTATAAGATTGAGAGATTTAGATCCCTCAATTTCCAGAAAAAAAAAATTCTGCCATACGTTTTGGCATATTAAAAGATAGAATTTCCCCCATTTTTAGTTTTCTATTACAAATGTTACTTCTGGGCATGTTGTGATGTTGAAACCAATGTTATTCAGACTACAAAATGTAGTTCTTCATAAACATTTAAGTCCTGATTATTGTAGAGGCATTGCTTCAACAATTACATTAATGAAGTAAGCAGATATCTAAATATTTGTTTTGTTGAACACACGCATAACAAAGATTTACAAATAAGTGTCACATTTCTCAATGAGGGTAGAGCTGAAGCAATAAATTATCTTAATCAGATATTTCCCCCCACTTAATATGCTCTGACGACAGCCAGTTATCCTGCTTTTCAAACCTAGAAAATAGTTGATCTGTAAAATTATTTGTCTCTTGTTCTCCCTCCCCCCCAGTAATTCCATATATTCATAAAACAAAAGGCAATTGGGAGTTTTCTTCCAAAAGTGGGTGGAGAACGTTCTGACATCGTCCTCTGGGACAAGAAAAGTTTACAAAAATATTTTTTAAGATTTAGCCCTGGGAGGACAGGCCCCTGTCCCAAACTACAGGAATAGAAGCAAGCAAACTGCAACTAAGGAAAAAAATGTACAATAAAAACGTAATTACTCTCTGGCAGGATGAGTTTAGAATTTGTGAAATGCCCTTGGGTTATGGAAAGAAGGAATCACCTCCCGATTCCTGTGGAATGAGAGATTAAATCATGGGGACAAAATGGGGAGCCTTATCGATAACCGTTGAATCCGGTTGAAAAACATCTCATTCCTCCGAAGACGGGAAAGACGGTTCTTAATCCGATCCAGGTCATGAGGCAGTCTTAAAAGAGTCCACCTTCCCTAAAAGCATCTGGAGTTAAATTATCACTACGAAAGACGACTCATCTGGGCCTTCAATGCTAAAAATGTCCCGACAAAGACTCGGGTCATCTGAGAACATTATGTTCAGAACGTATCCACCAGGAAAAATAAGTCCCAGGAGGAAGAACGGTGGCTCATACGCTTCCTTCCCCTTTCTTCCTTCCTGGGGAGCCATCCTTGCCAGTAACAGTATGCATGAGCCTTGCCTGCCACGGCTACTTGTGAAGCCTACATGAAGAAGTAGAAGGGCTTTCTAGCTTCCTGCTGTGGATTAAGGCAAGGCAGGATTGGATCGGGGAGAAATTCCACCCTGAGTTTACATCTACGTCCTTTGCAACTCTCTTATCAGAGCAAGTAGGGGGGAAAAACAAAATGTAATGACAAAATGCCCTTGATTATATTATATTCCAGTTACTTTGTCCTATGATCCTTGCACAAGCGATGGTCAGACAGACCCAGATGCATAGTCATGTCGTTCGAAAGATTAGGACGGTTTTAAAACAATCTATTTCAACTGTGAGTTGGATGGGATAACACTGATTGCAGTAGCTTTCGTTGGGCATGCTTGCAATTTATTCCCTTCTTGTTCTTAGTTCCAGGTTTTTACTGAAATGCCGTTTTAAAGGATTTGAAAAATGTCTGACACTCATAATGCGGGCTTGCATAAAATCTGCATTATTATTATTATTTTTAAAAAGGAAAAAGCTTACTGAAAAGAGAAAAGTATTTGAAAAGAAATTGCTGGTCTATTTTGAAAGGAGAAACATAAAACGGTACATTCAGTTTTTCTCAAGAAAGTAATAAATGATCTTAAAACATTTCCATTTGTCTTCATTGGTTCGGCAGAGAGGAACTGAATACCATGGCAGAAATTCAGCTGGGGAATCACCCTATATATTCCGACTCAGAAATGTGTTTTTAAAAACACCATAAACCATCACATATTCCCTTCAGCAATTTCATCTTTTTAAAAATAACAACAACAACAACAACAACATAGCAAATGTACAATTACGTTATGTCTTAAGGAAAGATTTTAAAAACCAGGTCACAAAGATACCACCAAGACCTGCATGGATGCACTACGATGCTTTGGCTTCCCAGATGCCAGTTTGACAAAACCATTGTAAATTCATGGCAAAATGACGAGGAGAGGAAAAACATCAGTCGATGCAGAATAATTGGAATAGCTGCCATAGGAGTCTTCTATTTGTGTTCTACTTAATGACAATGGGTATGTGTTCAGAACTGCTCATCTTTTTATACAGTCATAAAACGGATGCTGGTGTTTTCTTTAAGAGAACCTATGTCATTTTAATGGCATTAGGATAAAGGTGGTGGCGTTTCCTTATATTCTTTTCCAGAAGTATTGGCAATAACCATTGCAGGCTGGAGTTTTGCTCGCATCTCTAGAAGCCACAATGCAAAGACATACCTGAATATACATGTCTGTATTCGTTGTTCAATGCTTATTGCACTTAATGGCAGAGCTTAATATGGACAGGCTCGGCATGCTCATACCCAGTTCTGTGGGAGCATCAAAAACTCCCAAGTCGTGAGTTATCCTTGCAATAACAGGGCCCAATTCTAGCAGATGACACTTACCCAAATAAGCAGTCAAGGCCAAACCTCTAAGTGAATAGACCCTGCCTGTTCTTTCTCATCACATTTTTACTGTCCCATCAGGCAGCCTGTCAATGCATTAGAGCAGTGTTTCCCAACCTTGGCAACTTGAAGATGTCTGGACTTCAACTCCCAGAATTCCCCAGCCAGCAAAGCTGGCTGGGGAATTCTGGGAGTTGAAGTCCAGACATCTTCAAGTTGCCAAGGTTGGGAAACACTGCATTAGAGAGATAAACAGGAGGAGACAAGATCTGAAAAGCTGAGATACAAAGCTACAACATTTCGTTTTTTGCCCTGAAAATAAATTCAACCCATTTCCGCTACTCCCCTTTCGGAAGTGAGCCCAGGATTCTTGTGAAAAAAAACACAGGAGGCAAATAACTCTTATAACCCGAAACCTCGTAGAGTCCTTCGAAGCGTCCAATTAAGCTCAGCCATAATTTCAAGAATTGCTTTAAAATGGAATAGAGACCCCTTTTTTTTCTTTTATAAAAAATAGCACTATATTCCAGGTGTTTATATGGATATTTGTTCAAAAGTCTGAAAAGAGCAGAGTGTTTCCGATTGGAACCTCTGCTTCCCTTTGAAAAAAATGTATTTCTTGTTCCGAAGGTAGTTACTGGGTGTATTTCTTGATAAGCAGAAGGCTTAAAAAATACTTCTCATTAAAACACACAGACACACACACAAAGATTTGGTAGAGAAAAACACATTGACACAAAACACTTGCTGACGGTTAAGCCCTTTCCACGGAAACCTCGTTTTTGACACGTCTCACATTTATCCCATGAAAACGTGAAGTTATTTCTGCTTTGGTAACCTCAGCTCTTCCGATCCTCTTGGCGACTTCCTTTTTTTTATTTTATTCCAACAAGATCTTAAAACAGCCTGACTTTATTTCTGTGAACCTGCCGGACAGGAAGAGATTTCACTTAAAATACTGTTTTGTTAGTGAATAGAAGGAACAAAGCTTATTATTGCTTCTGTTTCAATTACGATGTTATAACAAAACTTCTCCATGAGGGAGGAGCAGTGCAGGCAGAAACATACCGTATTTTTTCGGACTATAAGACGCACCGGTGTATAAGACGCACCAAGATTTCAAAGAGGTAATTAAGAAAAAAAAAAGTTTTTGTCCTCCCCGGCCCTCAAGAGCACTCTGCAAGCCTCCCAAACCCTCTGGGCGCCCCGTTTTTCGCAAAAATGGGGGCGTTTTTTGCCTTCCCCCAGCCCCCAGGAGCACTCTGCAGGCCTCCCAAACCTTTTGCAAAAACGGACCTGTTTTTCACCCATTTTTGCAAAAAACGGGGCACGCAGAGGGTTTGGGAGACCTGCAGAGTGCTCCTGGGGGCTGGGGGAAGGCAAAAACGCCCCCATTTTTTACCTGTTTTTTTGCAAAAACAGGGGTGTTTTTGCCTTCCCCCAGCCCCCAGGAGCACTCTGCAGGCCTCCCAAACCCTCTGCATGCCCCAGTTTTCCAAAAACGGGTGAAAAACGGATTAAGTTTTTTGGGTTAAGTTTCATTATTTGGGTTGCAGGGTTTTTTGAGTGACAGTTGGCGTTTTAAAAAGTATCATAGGTGCAATAAACCAAAAAAAAAGTTACTTATAACTATTTATGCCCCTAATAGTAAACAAAAAGAATACTACAAGGAATTACATGAACAAATAGTTAAACTAGAGAAAGAAAATATTTGTATAGTGGGAGATTTCAATGCTGTATTAGATAATAAACTGGATTATAAATTAGTGAATAAAAAACACCACGAAAGAAAGACATTACCATGTGAATTTTTTGATTTGGCTAGGGAACTCAATCTTGGAGATGCCTGGAGAGAAAACACTTGACAGTATTATCCAAAGATTGATACAGGCAGTCCTCGACTTACAACCACAATTGAACCCAACATCTATGTCGCTAAGTGAGACATTGGTGAAGTGAGTTTTTGCCCCATTTTATGACTTTTCTTGCCACGGCTGTTAAGTGAATCTCCGCAGTTGTTAAATTAGTAACACAGTTGTGAAGTGAATTTGGCTTCCCCATTGACTTGGGCTTGTCAGAAGGTCGTAAAAGGGGATCACATGACCCCCGGGACGCTGCAGCCGTCATAAATAAGAGTTAGTTGCCAAGCGTCTGAATTTGGATCACGTGACCATGGGGGATGCTGTCCCCGTTGTTAAGTGCAAAAAAAGGGCCATCAGTCCTTTTTTCAGCGATGTTGTTGAAATGGTCACTAAACGAACATGTCCCAAGGGTCACATGACCCCCTTTTGCGACCTTCTGACAAGCCCAAGTCAACGGGGAAGGCAGATTCACTTAACAACGGTGTTACTAACTTAACTGCAACAATTCACTTAACAGCCGCGGCAAAGAAAGTTGTAAAACGGGGCAAAAACTCATTGAACAACCGTCTCACTTAGCAACAAGAAATGTGGGGCCCAATTGGGGGTCGTTAAGTCGAGAACTACCTGCAGAGAATCACGACCAGACTATCAATTCAGCCTTCCTAGAAAACAAGAAAGCACCTGAAGTCCTGAAGTGGTTAAAATGTAGACTGTAAACTTTGTTCAGTTACCAGATGTTGAGAACTCACCTGAATTTGTGGCTGGTGAGGTATTTCGTAACTGCTGGCTTGATCCGAGCAACTCCTCCCTGGCTATGGTTTCCCCTTCCGGTGATCACGTAGAGATACGGTATGCCGCCTGCCAGGCTGTACTCTGTTTCCCAAGAATGATAAACGTTCTCTCTTCAGAGATTTGGCATTTTAAACTTACACATTAACAAGAGTTTGGAAAGGACCTTGTAGGTCATCTAGTCCAACCCCCCCACCCCCTCGCCCAAGCAGGAGACCCTAAACCAGGGGTCTGCAACCCGCAGCTCTGGAGCCGCACGTGGCTCTTTCATCCCTCTGCTGCGGCTCCCTGTCGCTCAAAATATGCGCCGGCACGTGATTTATTGAGCTTTTCGACCCATCTTTTTTTGGGGGAGTTCAAAATGTTTTTGTTGCATGCAGAAATAAAAATGTGTTTTCTCTGTAGCAGGTCATTGATTTCATAAATGCAACACACTATAGTTTTTTTTATACATAGCATAAAGGTAAAAATATGATATATGCAGTGTTATCTTCATTTTAGATGTCAAAAGGGTTTTGTGGCTCCCGGTGTTTTCTTTTCTGTGGGAAACGGGTCCAAATGGCTCTTTGAGTGTTTAAGGTTGCCGACCCCTGCCCTAAACCAACGAACACATTCGACCACGCTAATGTTGAAAAGAGCCCTGACTGATGCGTAAAATGAAAAGGCTGTACGGGTGGTCCCCGACTTACAGCAGTTCACTTAGTGACCATTCAAAGTTACAAAGGGACTCACAACCAGTTTTTTTTCACATTTACAACCTTTGTAGCAGCCCCCACGGTCACGCGATTGAAATCCGGATGCTTGGCGATTGGTTCAACCTTATGACCGTTGCTGTGTCCCAAGGTCACGTGATCCCCTTTTGCGACTTTCGGACCAGCAAAGCCAATGGGGAAGCCAGATTCACTTAACAACCGGGCTACTAACTTTATCAACGGCAGTGATTCACTTAACAAATGTGACAAGAGAAGTTGTAAAGTGGGGCAAACAAATGTTTCCCTTAGCAACATAAATGTTGGGCTCAATTGTTGTCGTAAGCGGAGGACTACCAGACTTCCAGCCTGGTTCTACCTATTCGGATAAGAATTTTGCTTCAGTTCAGCCCCTTAATGACCTTTGAACAAGAGGGCAAGAATGAAGCGCCAGATGTTTCCCACCCCAGATCACAACTGTGCCACCGCAGTTAATTTCAACGGTACTTAATGTCCTCATTTCCGTGCTTGTTCTCCGGAAGGACTGATCTGTTTTACGTCCAAAGGTGACTCTTACCTTTGGTTTTCTCCTGCAGGACTCTTGAGAGGTGGCCCAAAGCTTCATCCACGTGAAGACCATGAAGGTCCAAAAGGTTGATGGGCAGCTTTTCAGCGTTGACTTTCTCAAAGATTTGCTCAGCCGCATCTTGGTTGGCTTCTTTCATCTTCTGCTCATGGAGCTGACCCTTCAGTCAAAGACACACAACGGCAACTTAAGTGCGATGCCGGCTACGGGGAGCACCGTTCCACCACAAGCAAAGAGCTGAACCCTTCTCAGCGTCTCACAACAATGAGCTGAGTCTTTTGACCACACTGGTCAGTTACAGGTAGCTCTGGTTCAACTGAACATAGGTATGAAGCAGGAACAGGAAGAAGGAAGGGAGGAATGAATGAATGAAAAATAAGAGGAAATTAAAAACATTACAGGGTACCGTATTTTTCGGACTATAAGACTCACTTTTTTGTCTCCCAAAAGGGGGTTAAAATGTCTGTGCGTCTTATAGACGGAATATTGCTGAAGCCCCGCCTACCCGCTGGCCATTTTTTGGCCTCCACACGCCCCGTTTTCGAGTCTTTTTTCGGCCTTTTCAGGCCTTTTTTCGGCCTGTTTGGGGGGCTTTTTTCTGGCCATTTTGAGGCTTTTTCTGGCCTATTTTTGAGGGTTTTTCTGGCTTATTTTTGAGGCTTTTGGGGCCGTTTTTGAGGCTTTTTCTGGCCCATTTTTCAGGCTTTTTTCGGCCCATTTTTTCAGGTCGTTTGTGAGGCTTTTTTTGGGCCTGGTTTTGAGGCTGTTTTGGGGCCACTTCCTCCTGGAAAAAAAACGGGCCAAAAAAGCCTGAAAAGATTGGCCCAAAAAAGTCTCGAAAACAGGCTGAAAAAACCCTCAAAATTGGGCTGAAAAAAGCCTTAAACAGGCTGAAAAACCCTCAAAATCAGCCCGAAAAAGCCTTGAAAACGACCCTAACCCTAACTCCCAAAAAGGTGCGAAAAAGGCGTGAAAAAAGCCTCAAAAAAGGTGTGAAAAAGGCACGAAAATGGGCTGGAAGAAGCCTCAAAATTGGGATGAAAAAAGCCTCGAAAATGCCCCCCCCCAAAGCCTCAAAATGCCCCCCAAAAAAGCCTCAAAAACGGCCCAAAAAAAGCCCCAAAAGCAGGCAGAAAAAAGCCTCAAAAACAGCCCAAAAAAGCCTCAAAAACAGGCAGAAAAAAGCCTCATAAACGGGCAGAAAAAAGGCTGGAAAAGGCCCCCAAAAAGGCCACACGGAGGGCAAAAACTTTTTTGTTGTTATTTTCCTCTTCAAAATTTAGGTGCGTCTTATAGTCCGAAAAATACGGTATTTATCTGTGACTGAGTACAAAAAGCAACTGATCACGAATACGGGTAGTTCTCAACTTACAGGCCACAATTGAGCCCTCAATTTCAGTTGCAAAGTGAGAAATTTGTTAAGTGAACTTCGCCCCACGTTGTGATTTTTCTCGCCAGATTTCTTAAGCGAGTCAGGATACAGGTAGTTGTCGACTTACCGCCATTCCTTTAGTGACTGAAAAAAGTGACCTATGACCGTTTTTCACACTTACAACCGCTGCATCATCGCCCATGGTCACGTGATCCAAATTCGGATGCTTGGCAAGTGACTCACATTTATGACGGTTGCAGTGTCCTGGGATCATGCAATCTCCTTTTGCGACCTCCTGACAAGCAAAGTCAATGGGGGGAAAAGCCAGATTCACTTAACCGTGTTACTAACTTAACAATTGCAGGGATTCACTTAAGAGCCGTGGGAAGGAGAGTCATAAAATGGGGCAAAACCCACTTAACCGGTGTCTCACTTAGCAACAGAAATGCTGTGCTCAATTGTGGTTGTACGTAGCGGACTGCCTGTATTCATTTAACCCTCCAGGAAACTCATGGAGTTGAAGGGAGGAGGACAGTCTCCATTTAAAAGCAATTTTTGAGAGCCACAGAACGATATCGTCTGAGAAACCACGTCCTGCTTCCTCATGTTCCCGTGCAGTTTGTGGCTTTCCGGAATGGGTGTCGTTGTGCTGAAATGCTGCTTCGTCACTGGTTAAAATAAAGTTACCTGTTGCACATAAAACGCAGCTACTGGCTTCATCCCCATGCGATATGCTTCTCCGGCTTTCCTTAGACATTCCTGCCTTTGCTGTTGGTGAAGGAAGGCCTCGGCCCTGAAGTCCTCGTAGCCTGGATATTGAGTGTCTTGGAATCCCTTCTCGCTCAGAATGTCTTCCAGTTCTTTCGTCTTCTTAGCCTGGGATTGAAAAGCGAGGTGTTTATGGACACAATTCAAGGCAAAGCTCGCTGGCTTAGCTCAAGGACAACCGAGAAAAAGCCATACTGTGAAAAAGTGAGCTTCACTTAGTGCCAATAGAAGAATATATTTGTACAAATATATTTGTACGAATGAAGACAAGTATACGCGTCCCAGGATAATGTTGCAGGATGCAATCTATTTGTAGCTCAGGGTGGAACTGCGGGGTCCTTGATGCTCTCTGAGCTTGGTGGTTTTCTTGCAGACGTTTCATGACCCAACTAGGTAACATCATCAATGCTAGAGAGGGTTTGCGGAGTGGAGCAGGGGGAGAAGGAAAGGAAGAAGAGGAAGAAGATGACTATGGGGTCCTTCAAGTTCTCTTGAGTTTTCTTGGGGAAGTTTCATGACCCAACTAGGGAACATCATCAGTGTTAGAAGAGGATGGGATTTATGGAGGAGGAAGTGGTGGAAGAGAGAAGCTGTGGGGTCCTTGGTGCCCTCTGAGATTGGTGGTTTTCTTGTGGACATTTCATGACCCTTTTAAGTAACATCATCAGTGCTGGAAGGGAGCGGGTTTTGCTTTCTGTTTCTATCCAAGCGGCTTGCCCTGTCAATGTTATTTTTTTTTGTAAAAGTTTTTTGTTTTTTACACACTCCACATAAGCATCAATACATATACCATAATATCTTATCTATTAACATAATTATATATTACTATCCAATAAATAATAAACAAACATAATAATCTTACATCTATCATGACCGTCTGTTTTCCCATATCACATCATGTCACTCCCCTCCATCTTCCTCTCTTTTCTCTCCCTTCTTTCTCCTTCTCTCCCTTCTTCCTACTTCCCTCTTCCCCTTCCTCCATCTTTCTCATTCTCCACCTCCACCTCACCTCTCCTCACCTCCCTCTTCTCCTTCCCTCCTCTTCCTTCTCTCCTCCTCTTCTCTACTTCCTCTTCCTCTCTCTTATTCCTTCCCTGAGTATATCCATTTTTAATCTATTTTGTGGTTAACAGACAAAGCAACTCATCTCCCTAACTTCTCTTAATTTACGGTACAACTATTAATCTTATGCCTTTTCTATGTCCATATTTCTATGCATATTGTTCTTTCTAGGTATATTTATTTATACTATTATAATGCTGCCTCCTCAACCACATAATTTTGTCACCTGGGTCTAACATCGTTAACTTTTTATTTTCCTCCCATTTTAATCGCTGTAACTTATCTTCTCTTCATAGTCATTTTCCATCCAATCATCAAATTTCCCCCAAATATTATAATATTCTGAATCCTCCTTTTCTTTAATGATCTTTGTCAAGTTTATTCATCTCCGCACAGTCTCCAATGTTTTCTTAATTACCTCTCCTGTCAATGTTGTGGGAGTGTCCTGATTAGGGTATTGTTTACTGAATTTGTAGTTCCTTGATTGGGGTACTGTCGATTTACCACTTGATGTTAATCTCTGCTTATCCGGCTGTTGATTGATTGGTTGTGATCTTTTCGGCTTTTTGACTGTCTCTTTTGAACGGTACGTAGATCTTGTTCCCCTACTTGCGTAACGAAACGTCTGCAAGGAAACCAACCAAGCTCCAGAGAGCATCAAGGCCCCCACTTGACTTAAGTCGTTTGCAAAAGCCCCTTTCAGGAAAACAGACTTGCAACGCTCCTGCGAGACAGCCTTTTACCTTTTTCTCTCGGGTCTTGGAAGTGTTGCTAGGAGAACGCCTGGCATTCTGCGCGGGCTCTTTCGCTATCACTGTTTTTATGGGATCTGCCTCTAGAACGCTATTGAGAAACTGGACAGTTTGTTCCAAGGAGTAACTGGCAAATTTAAAAAAAAAAAAGAACAACAACACAAGGAGTCACTTCAGGCAGAATAACTTTCACGTAACTGATGCGCATCGTTATTATGAAAGAAAGCCTCACTTGTAATCCTTGAAGATGTCCATCAAAAAGTTTGCGCTAATGGTTGGGAATAACTCCAAAAGTTGCTTTTCCTTCAGTTTTGCAGCACAGTCTTTTTTAGCAATGCAAGGGAAAGGTTTCTAGCCCACAAAAAGAAAGAGAGAGAAAAACAATTATTCCTCTAAAGTAGTTCTACAATGATACAGTGCAAATATTAAATCACGGCACCATTTTCCCGTGTTTCTTTTGCATTAGTTATTATCATATCTACTTGCGTGTAAGCCTATCTGCAGATGAGCCAATCCTCAAATTTCTCAACAAAGGATCATGAACATTGCATTTTTCATGGTATTTTGGATTAAAAATTTGAGAGTTGGCTTATCCACAGATACGTATGGGAAATGCCTAAGCAGGGGGTTGGACTAGAAGACCTCCAAGGTCCCTTCCAACTGTTATTCTATTCTATTCTATTCTATTCTATTCTATTCTATTCTATTCTATTCTATTCTATTCTATTCTACTATTCTATTTTATTCTATTCTATTCTAAATATGGGTACTGTACTTTCAAAAAGTATCATCAAATATACTGGGGCATAAGCCCAGCCACAGATAAGATGAACCCAATCTTTTGATTGCCTTTTGGCACCTAAAATTCTTGGCTTATCCATAAGTATACAAGTAGTCCTTGGCTTGCGACTACAATTGAGCCCAAAATTTCTTTTGCTAAGCGAAAGTTATTGAATGTTACCCCATTTTACGACCTTTCTTGCCACAGTTGTTAAGTGAACCACTGCAGTCGTTAAGATAGCGATATGGTTGTTAAGTGAATCTGGCTTCCCCACTGACTTTGCTTGTCAGAAGGTTGCAAAAGGCGATACTGCAACCGTCATAAATAGGAGTCAGAACCCGGTGTCTGCCCAGCTACACAGAATTTTAGATGCCAAAATGCCCTCAAAATATCAGGGCATTTTGGCATCTAAAATTCTTGGCTTATCCATATAAACTACTGCAGGGGTCTCCAACCTTGGCAACTTTAAGACTTGTGGACTTCCAACTCCCAGAATTCCTCAGCCAGCTTTGTTGACTGAGGAATTCTGGAAGTTGAAGTCCACAAGTCTTAAAGTTGCCAAGTTTGGAGACCCCTAAACTACTGTATATCAAAGGTGGGTTTCAGCAGGTTCTGACCTGTCCTGGAGAACCGGTAGCAGAAATTTTGAGTAGTTCAGAGAACCGGTAAATACCACCTCTGACTGGCCCCGCCCCTATCTATTCTCTGCCTCCCGAGTCCCAGCAGATCGGGAGGAAATCAGGATTTTGCAGGAACCTTCCCCTGTAGTGGGGAGGGAATGGGGATTTTGCAGTATCCTTCCCCTGGAGTGGGGAGGGAATGGGGATTTTGCAGTATCCTTCCTCTGCCACGCCCACCAAGCCACGCCCACAGAACCGGTAGTAAAAAAATTTGACTCCCACCACTGCTGTACTACTGCTCTGTAGTGATATAATATTTAAGGTGCTGTCTTAGGGCTTTAGGGACCTGGGTTCAAAACACTCTGAGCCTACAGGGACTCTCAGTACTATGCCATGCAGTCCTCTGGTCAACCACCCAACCCTACAGGGTTGTTTTGAGAAAAAAAAACAGAGGGGGAGTGTTATGACTTCCACTGCAAATTCTTTGGGGGGGGGAAGTGGGATCTATTTGGCAATACTGTTTCATAATGAATCCAGAATTTTGTTCGAATGACGAAATGTGCATTGTGCTGTCAGGATGCAACATACGTGCATCGGATTTCATGACGCACATCCAGAAAGTTCAGATTTGTATCACGATCCACGTTCGGCGTCCTCTTGTAGCTGCTTATGCTTCTAAGGCTTATGGAGTGGGAAGGTGGGACTTGCTGGGACCCTACTGGGAAGAACAGAACAGGGAGCACAATGCTGCAAAGCCACTGGAAGACAGGGTTGTTGGGAACAGCTGGGTTGTTGGGAACCCTTATCAGCTCAGGATGAGGCATCCAGGAAGTGCAGCCAGCAGAGGCGGCGGCCATACCGTACCACCGTTAGCTTTTCCTGCAGCGCGATTTCTTCCGACATGATCTCCCGAAGCGATACTCTCTGAGTGTGGACATTCCAATGATCCATGTAGGGGAAAACATCGGAAGCTGCCGAGGTTTCAGCCGACCCAGCTGTAGGTAAACTTTCCTGCTCTTGAAAATCAGCAGCGTACTGGGCAAGCACGTCATCCGCTTCGCCTGGGTGCAGCTGCTCAAATAGCAGGGGATCTTTAAAACAAAGAACAATGGAAGACGAAGTGGCGTTTTATTTAGTTTTTTTTTTTTAAAAAAGACGATCTTAAAAAGAAAATAAGGAGAATGCAATGGTTTTCTTCTGTATTTCAAGGTCAACTGAAATTATGAAATGCAGAATTAGAATCAGACTGTTGCCCCTTTGAATGTGGACAGGGAAATAAATTCATTATATTATTATATTATATTATATTATATTATATTATATTATATTATATTATATTATATTATATTATATTATTATTATATATTATATTAATTACATTATATTAATTATATTATATTATATTATATTATATTATATTATATTATATTATAATATTATATATTATATTAATTACATTATATTAATTATATTATATTATATTATATTATATTATATTATATTATATTATATTATATTATATTATAATTTTTTTATTTATTTGTGAGATTTATATACCGTCTCACAGTGCAAGCACTCTCTAAGCGGTTTACCCCAGTAAGCAATGTATATTCATATTGCCCCCAACAATCTGGGTCCTCATTTTATCTACCTCGGAAGGATGGAAGGCTGAGTCAACCCTGAGCCGGTGAGATTTGAACCGCTGACCTGCGGATCACTGTCAGCTAAAGTGGCCTGCAGTACCTGCCTCTAACCGCTGCGCCACCTCGGCTTATATTACACCCCAAAATACATCATGTGTATCAATTCTATTTTGGTGTTCTTTACTAAAATAGTTACTATTATTCATAAATTGTTTGCTTATTTCTATTTCGTGTATCTCCATTGATGAGATTGCCCCCAAACAATCTGGGTCCTCATTTTACCCAACCTCGGAAAGATGGAAGGTTGAGTCAACCTTTGGCCGGTGAGATGCTGCACTTTTTAAAAATTGCCAAACATAAAAAAATAGGCAGCTATAAACCACACTGACTTATACACAAAGAGAACGAAGTCACAAAAGGGATACATTTCTGCTAAAAAAAAAAAGCAATCTTGAAACCCATTGCTGTTTGTCAGCTTAGCCTACTTGCATCCCATCAAGGACAGCAACTTTTTAGATGTGTGGACTAACCCGTTGTATACATGATGTACAATGACAATAAAGGCTTTGAACTTGAACTCCCAGAATTCCCCAGCCAGCCATGGGAATTGAAGTCCACACATTAAGAAACACTGGTAGTTGGAGCGGCCATAGAAGGAAGCAAGATCTTTGCAATGGTAGATTTTACGAACAGAAGAACCGTGATAATTGAAGATGGTACTTACTTTCTTCAAGGAGTTTGCGCAGTTCTTCTTCTTCCTCTCTCCTCTGACGCTTCTAAATCAAGACATTGATAATATTAGTACATCGTAAGTACTAACAGGACACTTAAGACTGCTATTATTTTGTCAGTGCCAAAAAAAAGGTCTTCAAGCCACGGGTCTTAATGACCGGTTGCACTTAACGTCCATCATTATGAAATGTTTTGGAAGGCTGATAAAGGACTTCATTATATCCAGCCTATTTGACTCACTTCAGCTTGCTTACTATCCGAATTGTAGGAAAACTCCCCGGCGCGGCACAGTTCTGGGATGGTGGAGAGCCCAGGTAAGCTCCGCCCCCACCGCCGCTGCCGGGCGTGTCCGTCCAGAACTCCCCAGGAAGGGCTCCGTCCGTCTATGTGCCCAGACCAGGTGTGTGTGTGCGTGAGAGAGAGAGAGAGAGAGAGAAAGAAATAGGAAGAGGAAAGGAGAGAGAAAAAAGAGAGAGAGAAAGAAAAAAAGAAAGAGAGAAAGAAAGAAAGGAATGGAGAGAGAAAAGAAAGAGACAAGAAAGAAAGAGAAAAAAAGAAAAAGAAGGAAAGAGAAAGAGAGACAAGAGAGAAAAAGAAAGAGAAAGAAGGAAAGAGAAAGAGAAAGGAGAGAGAGAGAAATAAATAAATAAAGAGAAAGAGAGAAAGAAAGAGAAAGAAAGGGGAAGAGACAAGAAAGAAAGAAAAAGAAAAAGCGGAAGGGAGAGAGAGAAAAGAGAGAGACAAGGAAACAAAGAGAAAGAGAAAGAAAGAAAAAGAGGAAAGGAGAGAGAGAAAAGAAAGAAAGACTTATGACCACAATTGAGCCCAAAATTTTGGTTGCTAAGCAAGAGCATTAAGTGAGTTTCACCACATTTTACAAGTTGGCCACGCCCACCCAGTCACATGACCACCAAACCACGCCCAGCAAGCCATGCCCACAAAACCGGTAGGGAAAATTTTTAGATTTCACCACTGCCTCTATCCTAACATATTTTCTATTCTTCTTTGATCTTCTCATTTTATTTCCAGTTCCTTTTTTTACTCTCTAACCATTGATAAAATACTTCTCATATCATATAGTATTGTTTGTTCTTTCTCTTTAATTGCTAGTGTTAATCTGTTCATTTCCGCACATTCTAATATTTTCCTAATCACCTTCTCATCGATAGGAATGTCTTCCCTTTTCCAATGTTGTGCAAATCCAATTCTAGCTGCAGTTAAAACATGGATAATTAAACAAGTATTCTCTTTATTATAACTTTCGGGTAATATCCCCAGCAAAAATATTTCTGGTTTTTAGAACAATGTGTTGTTTTGTCATCTTTTCCAACCATCTCCTTATTTTTGTCCAATATTTTTTTGCTTCTACACCCGCTTCCTCCTCCACCACCGCCTCTTTGTTCAGGCTGCTTACCTTCCGCGGTGGCTGGTCCAGAGTCCAGAAGGCAAGCTGACCAGAGTTTTCGGTGGCCCCCAGCCAGCCGCTTTTGCTGGAAAGCGACCTCTGAAAAGTACCGGAGTACGCGGAAAAAGCTGCTGCCGTGCTGTTGCCACCATGTTCTTCGCGCATGGGCATCCCATTGGACTTGCAAGGCAATGGGATGCGCGTGTGTGAAGAACATGGCGGGCGAGGCGAGCAAGCGGCGATCGGTTCGGGGTGTGTGTGGCCAGCCGGCCATCGCTAGCGGTTCGGCGACCTTGGCAAAATTTCCGCCAACGGTCCGCGCAAACCAGTGCGAACCGACCGAATACCACCTCTGGTTGGCATCCTCAATGGGGCAGGAATTCTATGACCTAACTTAGAAGGATGACCAACAGATCGAAGCTGGGAGATCTATTGCCCTCTTTGTATGTTTCTCGTCTATAGTCCTTGTCTGGAGAAACAAATTACAATGGAAATGCTGCGCTCCATTATGCCTATAAGTCAAGAACTAGCTGTACATATTTTTAAAGAAATGTGTTTAATGTACATTTAGCACAATGTAATTGTTCTACAAATTATTGAAATGTCAATAATTTATAGAACAAGTAAAAAAAGAAATATTCTGTAATATAATGCATGCCATGTAATATTAAGTCATGAACAACAATAAACCTATCTGTGGATTTAATTTAAGCTGACTAACCATAATAGATGCTTTCCATTTGTCATGAATTTCTCTGGCCAAATTCAGATCAATATGAACCACATAGTCATCAGGAGTTAGTGATCCTTATGGAAGGAGGGGAAAAAAACATACAAATTTAAAGAGAATCTCATTCTATTGTACTGGTATTTAGTTAATGCTTTTTTATAAGACACAATTGAGCTTTCATTGCTTTTTTTTTTAATTGTGCCATCTAAGTAATGTGCAAGGATAGAAATGTCCAATCTGCACAACTTTTAAGATCTGTGGACTTCAACTCCCAGAATTCCCCAGTCAGTCAGCCAAGACCAAAATCATATTTACTTGTTTTTCAGATTTCTCTCTGCTGCAATCTCTTGGCAGCTTATGTAGAAATGTTGATTAAGGTGATAAAAGATGAAGTCACAAATATTCAGGTAGCATTAGATCACCTACACACTCTAGATTTTGGGCCCGTAATTGGAACAGATTTTGCCGTTATAAGATAAAATAACATTAAAGCTTTTACTACAACTGAGTAATTAGTTGTAGTAAAATGATTAGTCTCCCCATAAATTAGCAGCTAGCTAGCTACAGAACAAAAAATGTCAAACCCATGTAGCAGGCCAAAAATAAACTATGAATTATAAACAATGACCCAAAGTGACTTAATTCAAAATAAAGGCCTAATCTATACCAACCTCTATTATTTAACTTCTTCAGTTCTTTTAAATGTTAAGATCTGTTAGGTATATACAATCATGAGTTCCCAGTTCAGAATCAATTACTATTTTATTTAAGTAAAATAGTCAGCTGGTGTGATTACCTGCATCAACTCCAACCGGTCCAAATATTTCACTTAACTGCATGGCTAATTCTGGAGCTAAGACCAGTTCGAGACGATCTATGGTCACGGACGTCGAGTGAGATACGGAGTTCTGCAACCTGACTGTCCCATTGTCTTGATCAGAGACGATCTTTTCTCTTTGTGTCGGAACCACAACGCCGGGCTTACAATCCATTTCTCTGCACGGCTCAAATTTGTGGCTTTCTGCACTGTTCGAATGGGTTGCTTCCGTTAGCTTCAATTCTGAGGTCTCTCCTGGAAACGGACCCTCCTGAAAGTTTGCTCCGAGCTGATCTTCTTCCACATCACAGGTGGCTTTCAAAGGGCCGTCACCTTCGCCAGGAACAGCGACGTCCATTTCATTAACTGAGGACGTCCTTCGCGGCTCGTTCTCCGATAGCCTCCGAGAAATTCTCCGTTTTGTTTGCACGTTCAAAGGACCTACCTCCAGATCTGACAGGTCTATGTGTTCTCCTGCTTGAGTAACTGCCACAGAACACGCAAATCTGTCTTCGGGCGCAGCGTGTCTCTTCGAAGGAAGAGACACGTCAGGGAGCCGAACATCTGCTTCCTGCAAGTCTCCGACGTCGTCGTCTTTGCAAAGCTTCTCGGCCGAGTCCAACAGGAGCCCCGTGGCCCAATCCATATCTTGGTTACATCGTTCGTACAGATCTTTGATGGCATCGAACGAAAGAGACCCAAACAGTTTACACAAAATATTGAGGTTCTCAGATTCATCGACCCTCACCAGTTCCCTTTCTTCGACATAGGTGCTCCTCTCGTAGGTCACTTTATAGGGTATTTTTTCTGGACAATCTGGAACGGCTTCAACCCTTTTGGGTACGAATCCGTCGATTCTGCCGTGCAGTACTTTTGTATCTTCTGAAAAGACAATTTCTCTCTCCAGTCTCCACAGAAGGGCGAAATCTCGTGGTTCTGTCTGTGAAGATTTGGTAGCCTGGGACACAACGCATTGGTTGGGTTTTTCTTCTGTCCAAGTGCACAGAGACGATGGTTCCCCTGGTTTGTTGAGGGCCGAATTGTTGGTAAACGTTAAAGCTAATTTATGGTGCTTACGTGTTCTTTTATTCAGCACCGCCTTTTTCTCACTATGAGGTTCAGAAGCTGTGATTTCAGACCCTTGAAAGTGTTCCTCCTTTGAAGAGGCCCCCTGCTCTTCAACATCTGCAGATGTTTCATTCAGCTGAGTCCCATCATCACTGCTGACATCATCCTGACTGTTTCCTAATCCATCTGACTCACTAATGTCTCGCTTGGTTATTCTTTTCATTTTGTGTTGTCTTTGCTGTAAAGTTTGGACCGGCCAGTCTCCTACCATCACCAATTCTGTCGTATGGACTTCCGCATTAACCTCAGGCACCGACGTAGAAGGAAAGTAACAGTTGCTTTCTTCACATTTATCTTCACACCTATCTTCAGAAAGTGGCAGGTCCTGATGACTGTCTATCAAATCCGATGTTCTATCTTCACTTGTATTTTTAAGTGAATCAAGAGTAGATGTTGGCGTACTTAAATCTCCTTTGTCCCTCCTGGCACGTTTTTCTAATCTTTTAATTCTTTTCACCCTTTGACCCAAAGTTTGTTCTACTGGCCAGTCTCCCACAAAGTTTAACGTTTTAGGTTTTACTGGGCTGCCGGAATTTAGATCTCCATCTTTATTTTGTGTTTCTGTGAATTCTGGCTCTGTTATTTCATGACATGCAGTTGCTTCAATCTGAAGTTTCGACTCACTATTATTGCACGACAGAGTATTTTCACTGGAATCTGAGATTGGTCTTAACTCTGTCTCAAGGATGGATTCCATTTTGATTCCTGCTAGTAACGCAGCAGTGTCCAAGGAATCTATTCTACATTCAGAACTGGATTCTTGTAAATCATGTCCCGCTCTTCTGTTTTCATTTTGAAGGCTCTGATCTTCTGCCACAACTTCTTCTAAAGTAGCTTTTTCATCTGGATTTAATTCTACGCTTTTCAAAGAGGCGGCAAAATGTTTTTTCTGTTCTTCTTTCCTACAAGACAAATATATATATATATATATATATATATATATATATATATATATATATATATATATATATATATATATATATATATATATATATATATATATATATATATATACATACATACATACATACATACATACATACATACATACATTAATGCATACATTGCTGAAGTTTACTTCTGCTAAAACATTTTAGGACGTTACCTAAAATGGCATAAGTAGAGAGAAGGAAGAAGATAAAGTGTGTTAAAGGACTGGCTGCTCAAAATGTAAAACTATTTTCCTTGGACAAAAGAGAACTTTTGTTGAAATGAAAACTGGATGCTTAAGGAATCGCTTAATACTAAGAGAGAGAGAGAGAGAGATAGCTGTTTTTTTTCTCATAACATTTCATTAAAACATAAAATCAAATGGAAGATACTGCATTTGCTTTGAGCTGGTGGAAAAAAACCCCCCTAAAGTATCAATATAATGATAATAGTCATATCTTTATATTATCTACTGAAATAAATAGGGAGGTCTACACAGATGAAGAAATTCACATTAGCATTATGCATGCTGTTCTATTTTTTTTTCTTATCAAAATCTGTCACCGTGTACGCAGGTGGCCTACAACTTTTACAATTATCTTCACAGAATACTATATGTTTCCTACTATGCTAGTGTAGCAAACCAGCCTGAGCTCCATTTTGCTGTTGGAAAAGTGCAACGGCAAATCTCCAGGAAACACGAAATCTCAAGGCAAATTATCTCATTTCTACTTTTAGAGGTTTTATTGAAACTGTTCGGAGAATGCCCCGCCTAAGGAACTCTCACAGATGTCCTCACACAGCCGGATATTCTAGCACAGGGGTGACGAACTCGATTTCATCGAGGGCCGCATCAGGGTTGTGTTTGACCTCTGTGGCCGTGGCCAGGATGGGCGTGGCCAGCTCGACGTCACTCATGTTGGGGGTGCCTGTGGAGGCCCAAGCGCACGGGTCTCCCGAGCTCCGTTTTTGCTGGCAGAGGGCTGCAGGAGGCCGTCACAGGTGAAAACGAAGCTTGGGAGCGCCCACATGCGGCCCTCCCGAGCTCCATTTTCGCTGGCAGAGGCATCGCGGGCCAGTCCTTTGCGGTTTCCAGGGCAGCCCCGCAGGCCAGATCTAAGCACCAGGCAGACCAGATCCGGCCCGCGGGCTTTAAGTTTGACACCCCTGTTTTAGCATGAAGGCTGGATGCTGCACTAGATAACTGCACCAAATACTATTCTCTTCTATCAGTCTTGATGTGATCCAGTTGGATCATCAAACGTCTTCAAGAAAACCATGAAGGTCCGAGAGGACCCCATAATAAGCTTCGTACTTTTAAACAGCAAGCTTAAAACATCTGTAGACAGTTTACCCCTGCCTTTTCTCGCGATGAAGAACTTCACCACAGGTTTCACGCTTCCTCGTGTCATCTGAGATTGAAGAATTCAAAATTGAATTATCAGTCAGGCAATGCTCATATCGTTCCAACATTCTTTTGATCTTTTCTTTAGATACACCATGAACATTTCGCCTAAATATCGGAAAAGAACAAAATACCGGTACTTGACAGGCTACCACCACAAAACAGGCATGCTACATGCAATTTTAACATCTTTGAGAGAATGTTTTTTAAAAATGAACTACAAATTAAAATTTTTAAAATTTACTGTTTCACGCCGATCTGCAGCTCACAAACATTACCTAATTCTTCTCATACTCTGGTCTAAACAAAGGACTTTTCCTTAAAGACTTACTGTGTTTCCCCGAAAATAAGACCCTGTCTTATATTTTTTTGAACCCAGGGGTGAAATGCTCCCGGTTCGCTCTTGCCTGTCGGTCGTCGCAGAGCCGATGGAGCCGGTGGAGGTCACGGCGCGGGGCTTCCCCCGTCCGCCTGGACGCCGCCATTTGAGTTCTTTTGCCCTCTGCGCATGCGCAGGACGCTTTGTGCATGTGCAGAGGACAAAAGAACTCAAATGGCGGCATCCAGGCGGGCAGGGGAAGCCCCGCGCCGCAACCGCCACCAGCTCCGTCGGCTCTGCGACAACCGACAGGCAAGAGTGAACCAGGAGCATTTCACCCGTTTGAACCCTGAAATAAGTGCTTGGCCTTATTTTCGGGGAGGTCTTATTATTTTGGGGCACGTGGAGCAAGACGGGGCTCCTCTTGCCATCTTACCTGATTTCCAGCTCTGTCTCCCTAACCTTAACCAGAGGAAATGGTATTTTTGGGGGAGGGCTTATTTTCGGGGAAGGGCTTATTTTTCTTACATACCATAAGTAGCCTATTTATTGACTTATTTTAAAGGTGAAAAGAAAAGGACAACTCTAAATCATCACGTTTTATATCAGTGAGGAAACAATTAGTCCACAGGAAGACTAATCCTCAAATTTTGTTAATGTCAACTTAAAAATATTTATATACTCTTGACCCTGTTTAAATGAATGACTACACTCAAAGGAAGGTGGTATTTCTGAAGTAAAACAAGTATTCAGAAAATAAAGCTGCTATTCCTAAGTATTCCATGAAATCTTATAAATACCAACCAATAAACATTAAGCAAACAAGAAAATGAATAGCACTGCAGAAATATAATTTGAAGGCAGAGTAGAAGCTTTCTGCAAGCAAGTGAACTGATTCCTAACTTGAGATATGTTTATTATTTATTTCTCATTGATGTTACACAGTAATGTTGTTACAGAATTACTACTGTTGCTATTATTACCTTTCCAATTCCTTTGGTTTAAACTTCCACCATGTCTCCGGTTCACGAAATATAACTTTGTATTTGTGTTGCTGTGACTGAAGAAAAACGTAAAAAAAGTAAAAATAAAAATCACCATTCTAGTTGATTTTGTAATAGCTTTGTACTATATAGTATCAACTTTGTTAACTCTCAATGCTTTTTTCCGCTATGTATTCAATATGGATCGTGATTCATACATATGTTTATATTAATGTATAAGATTAATATATTATACATACATTATATGTATATATATGTGTGTGTGTTTGTGTATGTATCTCATATATATATGTATGTAAATGTATATGTATATGTCTGTGTGTGTTTTTATACACACACACACACTTTTGAAAGAGGGCATCAGAATTTCATTTTTTAATGTGTGCCAGTCTGTTCACAGAAAAAAAATGACAAAAACCTTATCTCCTCTCATTTCATCTTCTAACAAACGAACAGCTAAATATTACCAAACTAGGTAACATCCTCAGTGCTAGAAGGGAGTGAGGTTTGTGAAATGTAGTAGTAGAACTATGATGATGACTGCAGGGTTCTTGGTGCTCTCGGAGCTTGGTTATTTTCTTGCAGACGTTTCATGACCCAACTAAGTAACATCATCAGTGCTAGAAGGGAGTGGGATTTGGTACAGGTATTTAGTGTAGCACCTAGTACTGATGATGTTACCTAGTTTGGTAATAAACTGTCTGCCAGAAAACCACCAAGGACTCCATAATATTACATTATTGGTGTACCTACAGGATATAGTAAAAAAATTCAAAATGGCAGCCATAAAATCACCATAAAAGCTCGAATTGATTTTTTTAATGTGGAAATTGTTTGTGCAGAACACTGATGGCCCTATTATGGCCACCATCTTGATTTTTTTTTAACCACACCTTCTGAAGCACGCTGCTATATACCCCTCACCCATTTATCTACAAATAAACAATATTCAACATAACAACACTTAAAAATATGGAATACTGACCAAAGCAATGTAAGGCTTCATTTCCCAAGCCTGTGTGTTTGTATTGTCTATGATTATAGGAGTGATCCTTTTCTCAAAGGCTTCTTTGGCTGACAAATAAATTGAGAAAAAAAACACTAATTGTTAACTAACCAACAATTTCTATTACCATTACTTAATAGAAAATAAAAAATGTATGATGTTCTTCTCTGATAATCTGTTTTGAACTCTCCGGCTTCTCGGTTTTTGAAGTAATTACAGTAATTTCAAATGTAGGCAAGAGGAGTAAAAAGAACTGTAGATATTGAACTAAAACTCCAGGATATTTAAAAAGGAACTCTAGATCCCTCAAACAACACTTCTTGACGGATAGGAAATTATTCCCATCAAGAGGTGATATAGGATCTTGCTTCCTTGAAGTCATTCTTACTTAGAAAATATTGCCAGTTGAGCACCTCTGCCATATTTCTAGGTTTACTGTATTTTCTAATCAAGTAGACATGTGATATGTATTACTGCGCATGTGTGCATTCCAGGAGTCTCCTCCTTCCTTCTTCTCTTGTGAGCCTCGCCCGAGGCAGACGTGAATTCTTAGCTGAGAGAATGTAGCTTATTAAGGTTTATAATTTCCTATCCGTCAGTCTTATACTCCAAAAAATATGGTATTTTGTCCATTGCTGTCTCATGAAAAAGATTATATGTACGAAATGGAAAGAGGTCGATGGATCGCAACCATCCTCTGCTACCATGACGGATAGGAAATTATTCCCATCAAGAGGTGATATAGGATCTTGCTTCCTTGAAGTCATTCTTACTTAGAAAATAAAACCGAGATTTAATTCTAATTAACAAAATATTTATTTCAGTATAAAAGTAACAAAATATAAACCTTAATAAGCTACATTCTCTCAGCTAAGAATTCATGTCTGTCTCGGGCGAGGCTCACAAGAGAAGAAGGAAGGAGGAGACTCCTGGAATGCACACATGCGCAGTAATACATATCACATGTCTACTTGATTAGAAAATACAGTAAAGCTAGAAATATGGCAGAGGTGCTAAACTGGCAATATTCACATCGTGACACTTCTTTTATTCATTTCATAAACGTAAGGCTGCCTATCCCATATACATGTAAAACCAACAAAAACAGCACAAAGTTAGCAGCCAAGAAGACTCACAGCCAAGATAAAGCCATAAACTGGTCTTGATGGCAACGTCAGGTTTTTTGTGCCTTGTGAAAGGCCAGCAGGGTTAGGGCAAATCTAATTTGGGGTAGGTTGTGGAATAATGTTCCAGAAGGCTGGTGCCATGGAGAAAAAAACAACTGAATTCCAACAGATGGCACTCTGCAGGGTACTGAGGTTGGTGATTTTCTTACAAGTGTTTCTTTATTAAACTACTGTGTTTCCCCGAAAATAAGACCCGGTCTTAATTTTCTTTTGGGCTCTGAAATAAGCACTAGGCCTTATTTTTTTGTGTGGGGGGGTATTTTTTTTGAGCTGCCCCATGCGCCCCGCACCGGCTTACCCAAGGGCCCCTGCAGCCAAGTCATCCACCTGCCTGCTTCATGGCCAGCACTGCCATGTTGCTCAGCCTCCTGCTCCGTGGCGGCCGCGAGCAAGCAGAAGTGGGCCAGTGACCACGTGGGCTCCTGCCGCACATGGTTAACGGTGGTGCCGCTGCGAGGCACTTGTCGCGACATGCATGGCCTGGCTGCGGGGGGGCCCTGTGGTAAGCCGGCGTGCGCATGGGGCAGCTCCACATACACCCTTCTCTCACTTCGTGTCGGCAGCACCGCGAGCAGCCAGACGGAATGGGTGGTGGCTGCACAGGCACTTAATTAGGGCTTATTTTGGGGGTGAGGGTAGGGCTTATATTGGGCGCACGTGCAAAAACATGCTAGGTCTTATTTTCAGGGAAACACGGTAGGTAACATTGTCAGTGCTAGATGACTCTCTCTCGCAGACAGGACCCTCCTGCCAGATCTGACAGAATGGGTGGACGCCACCTTATGGGAGAGATGGTTCCATAAGTAAATACCAAAGGTGCTTTTTTCAGGAGGCCAATGGACTTCCTTCATTTTTTTTAAAGACGTTTCGCTTCTCATCCAAGAGGCTTCTTCAGCTCTGACTGGACGGTGGAGAATGGAAGAATTTTACCATCCAGTCAGAGCGGAAGAAGCTTCTTGGATGAGAAGCGAAACGTCTTCAAAGAAAAACAAGAAAGTCCAGTTGCCACCTGAAAAATTCACCTATGGGACAACCATGACCTGGATGGCTGAGAATATCCATAGACATCCCATAAGTAACCAACATTCCCCCCCCCATCCCCCACCCCAGGCCATGAGACCAGTAGCTTGACTTCCACCCGGAAACATCCTGGTAACCAATGTAACTCATGTGTCACATGTGCTGAATGACAGGCACTCATAATTGTCTGCACCTCCATATTGTGCACCAACTGAAACTTCCAAATGCTCCCTCAAGGGGCAGTTTTTCCTTACTTTAATATATTTGTTAGTTCAGTTCCATATATGATTCATCGGGGATGGGTTTTTCAACTGATTAGGGGCACAGGGACAGAAAATGTATGTGCCTTTTATCTAAAATGGTCTAATTTTGCAGATGTTTAATATGCGCCTACTGCAAAGACAATTAGCATCAATCCTGACAGAAC
This sequence comes from Diadophis punctatus similis, assembly GCA_023053685.1. Taxonomy (NCBI): domain Eukaryota; kingdom Metazoa; phylum Chordata; class Lepidosauria; order Squamata; family Dipsadidae; genus Diadophis; species Diadophis punctatus. The sequence continues at coordinate 1,243,007 of JALIGW010000006.1, forward strand.
TATTCCTTTAGGACTAGCGGAACGTATTCCTTTTACCTGATTTAGTTATCTGATTTATATTTGCACTTCTAAAGCGAATTCTAAAGCGTTCGCACGTTCTGCTGCATTGAATTCTTACCACGCTTCCAATTCCACTCGTGTGCGTCTGCTAAACAGTCAGCATCAAACTGGTACTGCCCGTTCTTTTGATAAAAATAGTCGTCTGTGCTAAGAATGATCCCACAAGGGTTATCCGCAAGCAAAACCCTGTGAAAAATGATAAACACAGCGCTCATCTTTTTTTCCCCCAAACACGTTCTTCTGATCTTCTACAAATCACTGTGAAAATAAACCTGGGTATCGTTCATCCTTGTGACTCTCACTGTTCAGACCTTTCAGAAAATAACTACAATAATCTGAGACAGTCTTTTGATGTAGTAAGAGAAGCCGTACATTCCTAGGCTGTTGTGAATACTTTACAGTCCCGATACGGGGACTATGTTGGCTCTAATTTATTTTATTTATTACATTTCTACACTGCCCATCTCAACCAGAGATTGTGGAGCGATTTACAATAAAAACATAAAAAGTAGTATCAAGGAATAGAAGAGAGTTGGAAGGGACCTTCGAGGTCTTCTAGTCCAACCCCTGCTCAGGCAGGAAACCCTATACCCGTGATGGCAAACCTATGGCACACGTGCCACAGGTGGCACATCGAGCCATCTCTGTGGGCAAGCGAGCTGTTGCCCTAGGTCAGCTTCACCGCGCATGTGCGTGCGCCTCCCGCCAGCCAGCTGATTTTCAGGTCTCTGCCGTGCATGTGGGAGATGCGCGCGCATGCCCATGCTGCCCCTCCCCTCTCAGAAGTCTCCACGCGGCCTGTTTTGGATGCCAGGTAAGTACAAGGCTCGCGCGGAGGCTCTGGGAGGGTGAAAAACGGGCCTCCCGGAAGTCTGGAAACGGGCCATTTCCGGCCTCCGGAGGGCCTCCAGAGCCTGCGGGAGGCCATTTTCGCCTTCCTGGATGCTCGAGGAAAGCCTTTGGAGCTTCAGAGGGTGAAAAACGGGCCTACAGGAAGTACCGGAAGTGCGGAAATGGGCCCGTTTCCGGCGTCAGGGAGGCCTGCTAGGCCCAAAACGGGGCGCGTGGGGGTCACATGCACATGGGGGAGCATGTGGGGGTCACACATGCATGTGGGGGGTGTCACGCACGAATGCACAGGGGGCGCAGCGCATGGGAGGGCATTGCATTATGGGTGTGCATGCTTTCGGCATCCGAGGAAAAAAAGGTTAGCCATCACTGTCCTATACCATTTCAGTCAAATGGTTGTCCAATGTCTTCTTTAAAAACTTCCAGTGTTGGAGCATCCACAACTTCTGGATAAATTGGGTTGCCAGGAAAGTCCTCCTTAGTTCTAGGTTGCTTCTCTTCTTGACGAGTTTCCATCCACTGCTTCTCGTCCTGCCTTCAGGTGCTTTGGAGAATAGGTTGACCCCTTCTTCTTTGTGGCAACCCTTGATACATTGAAAGACTGCTCTTACATCACCCCTACACCTTTTCATTAAACTAGACATACCCAGTTCCTGCAACCGTTCTTCATATGTTTTAGCCTCCAGCCCCCTAATCATCTTTGCTGCTCTTCTCTGCACTCTTTCTAGAGTCTCAACATCTTTTTTTTACATCATGGTGATGAAAACTGGATGCAGTATTCTAAGTGTGGCCTTATCAAGACTTTATGAAGTGGTATTTAGGACTTCATGTGACCTTGATTCTATTTCCTCTGTTAATGCACTATCCAGAGATATGCATCTGGATATCAGGAGCATATTGAGGATACCTCATTCCGTAATGACGGACGATCTCAGGTAGCAGCTTTGTGTAAATGCTAATAATTTTTTTAAAAAAATGCTTTTAAATGTTTTAATTGTTTACATTATTTTAAACTTGTTCTTAAATTTTTTAACTGTTTTTTAGATTTTGTATTTAATATGCTGTGAGCTGCCCAGAGTCCCTTTGGGAGTTGGGCAGCATACAAATCTATTAAATAATAAAAAAATAAATAAATAGATAGATAAAAAATAAAATAAAAATAAAAAATAAATATAAATAAATATAAATAAATAAATAAATAAATAAATAAATAAATAAATAAATAAATAAATAAATAATAATAATAATAATAATAATAATAATAATAATAATAATAATAATAATAATAATAATAATAATGATGAGTGAGGAGAGCCACACACTAAGACGGGCCATGGGCTGAACCAATTGCTCCTTACCTGAATCGACTGGGATCGGTCCTGGACTAAAGACATAAATCAGCAAAATATTGTGCCTCTCCCCCTCGCTAGCCAGGCCTGAATCCTGCCTGAAGGGTGCCTAGGTATGCCTAGGGGTTCCTCCATCCACTCTGGTGCTACAGATATCCTACAAACAGCTCAGGGGTCTGTCATCATGTCACAGACAAACTAAAAGACCTCAGTCCTTGCAAAAGATGGTCAGGAAATTATGTGAATCACTGCAGTTGTTAAGTTAGTAACATTGTTGTTAAGTGAATCTGGCTTCCCCATTGACTTTGCTTGTCAGAAGGTCGCAAAAGGGGATTGCATGACCCTACGACACTGCAACCGTCATAAGTACAAGTCAGTTGCCAAGTGTCCAGATTTTGATAGCCATAGAGCTTAGACTTATATACCGCTTCACAGTGCTTTACAGCCCTCCCTAAGCGGCTTACATCGTCAGCCTCTTGCTCCCAACAATCTGGGTCCTCGTTTGACCGACCTCGGAAGGACAGAAGGCTGAATCAACCTTGAACCGGTCAGGATCGAACTGCTGGCATTCAGCAGATTTAGCCTGCAATACTGCATTCTAACAGGAGGGAGGGAAGGAAGGAAAATAGAAATAGCACTTAGACTTATATACCGCTTCACAGTGTTTACAACCCTCTCTATGTGGTTTACAGCCTCTTGCCCCCAACAATCCGGGTCCTCATTTTACCAACCTCGGAAGGATGGAAGGCTGAGCCAACCAGGATCGAACTGCTGGTGGTGGGCAGAATCAGCCTGCAATACCGTATTCTAACCTGTGCCTGTGTGTGAGCAAGAAAAAGACAGCAACGTCCTATTTCTGAATCTTTTGTATGTAGAACCTACCTTGCCAAATATGATTTGCCCGATCCCGGAAGCCCTCGAAGGAGAACCAGCACATGACCTGCGAAGGTCTTCCTGTTCATTATGTGACCACCAGGCAGTTGTTGGACTTGAGAAAAATGATGTCTTTGTTGCCCGTTTTTATTCCCACATCTCTTTGGCACAGGAGAGAGGTTCTCCCAGGATTTTGAAACTTCCGGAGAGCAAAATGTCTTTCCTTGACTCCTACAATCCGAAGCCGGTCTCCATTTCCTGGGACTGAGCGCGATAGGAGTCACAAAGCTATGGTTTCTACATTGGGATTCAAAAGCCGGATAAAAATTAAGCTTCTGAGGATATTTCTGAAACAGAGAAAACGGTGAACTCCACATTCGCTGAGAAGGATCGGTCTCCTTCATCAAAGGTGCCGATTCCAAACCAGATCCTGCGCACAGGTCAGGAACGCAAAATTGTTTCAGATTATTACAGAGAGCCACTAGGTTTTCTTGCTCTTCAGCCGCCTGCGAAGAAGCATGAGAATCGGGGAAGGCGTTTGTCTCTATTTTTGCAAAAAACTGATGGTGTTGAGCAGTCAGGGTGCTTACTGCTGTGAAGTCAAAAAAAACATTGGACATTTGATTTGGCTCAGTGTAAGACTCTGCCTTGTCGGCTAATGTCACAATTTCCGAAACGATACCACTGTCGAGTACAACTTCTGGCAAACTGTAATTCTCTGGGTTTTGTGTCAAAATATCCTTTGTCTCAATCTCTGGTACGGACGTCGACTCGGCTGCTTCATTATAACTTGGTTTCAATGCAGTGAGCCAGTTTTCTATTGCTGTTTCGTGGGATTTTAGACATAATTCAGTGCAATTGGAATTATTGTGGTCCCGAGCCAGAGTCAGGCGACGTAAGAGATGATCATTTTCTGATTCCTTTGCTTCACTTTTTCGACTGCATTCCTCAAGAGAATTCTCCACCAAGTGTGCCAGTTCTTTAGCTGACGAGGACTGCTGTAATTCTTCGCCACACTTCGCAACTTCGGTAGTGTGGTTGCCCTCCAGTTCGTGAGTACTACAGCTTGAGTTATTTTCACCAACTAAGAATGCGGACAGGGAATCAAAACCTGAGACTTTTGATGAACATAGTGTATCCTTAGCCGCTGTGGATAATTCCAGTAGATAATCCATAGTCTCTTCCACTGGTAAAAAGAAAGGAAGGACACAATTACTTTACTAAACTTATTCCCGTATTCGACACACCAACTTCAATAGCATTGCAGAAATAAATGAGGCAGTGAATTTTCATTTTAAAGATTACCTGGGTCTCCATCTGTCTTGCAGCGACCTTTGCCCTCTCTTCAAAAAAAGATTGATTAAAGGACGCTCTTCACAGATTCAGCTACCTAGGGGGCCAAAGAGCAGTGCCTTAAACTAACAGGGAGAACTGCAAGCAAGCAAGCAATTAAAAAACAACAACAACAACGCTTGATCTAAATGTTGCGCCTACATTTAAATATGCATTTTGAGTTATGGGCGCAAAACAATTTGTTAGGCGCAACTTGAAAAGAAAATTGCAACTATTATATTAAGTTAACAACTTGTCAAATATTCACGCATATTGAATGAATAAAGAAAAACTCAGAGAGCTAAAATGTCTTTTTAAGAAACAAAGCAAGGTAAATATAGTACTGCACTATTTTTACATTGCACTGAAAACCTTGTTTTATTGTAAACTGCCCAGAGTCACTCAGGTGAGATGGGCGATATAGAAATTTGATAGATAGATAAGATAAATAAATAGATGCATGAAAAATGTGGATTCTAAGATGTCACTGGGAAGAGTTCTTAGCTTTTTTTTTAAAGTACATATGGTTCCTTGAATTGTCATTGAAGATAGAGATTGGTAAAAGTGAGATCAGACAAATTGATGAAGCCCTCAGAACTTGTTGCTATCCCAACTGGATCTTCATCAAATCCGGAAAAAGACACTTCTCCACAACAGACAAAGAAAGAGGAGAACAACAAACGAAGCAACGTTGTCATTCCATACGTTGCAGGGGTATCTAAAAATCTCCGGAGGATTTTCAACCGACACAACAGACATACACACTTTAAACCCAAGAATGAACACTAAGGCTGAAGCTTCTCCACCCCAAGGATCAGACACCCAGACACAAACTCAGCAATGTGATACATGCAATACAATGCAATGAGACATGTGCAGATCCCTACATTGGGGAAACAAAACCACCACTTCACAAGCGCATGGCACAACGTGGGAGATCAAAGCCACCAGGCAAGGATTCAGCGGTCCAGCTGCCTTTGAAGGACAAAGGTCACTCTTTCAAAGACAGTGAAGTCCACATTCTGCATAGAGAGGACCGTTGGTTTGAAAGAGGGCTAAAAGCAGCTATCTATCTATCTATCTATCTATCTATCTATCTATCTATCTATCTATCTATCTATCTATCTATCTATCTATCTATCTATCTATCTATCTATCTATCTATCTATCTATCCATCCATCCATCCATCCATCCATCCATCCATCCATCCATCCATCCATCCATCCATCCATCCATCCATCCATCCATCCATCCATCTATTGTTCTTATAGGCTGCCCAACTCCCACGGGACTCTGGGCGGCGTACAACATAAAAGAAGAACAATTTATAAAAACGACAATAACAATTAAAATAATTATAAAAATTAAAAAACATAAACCATCATTCATGCATGGGGAGACCCAAGATGTTCTCATTTGGTCTCTATTTCACCCCGCCTGCAGGAAAAGCCATCCCCCAACGCTGGCTGGGGAATTCTGGGAGTTGAAGTCCACACATCTTCAAACTGCCAAGGTTGAGAAACACTGTTCATAGAGATGGAGCTCCCACAGAGAAAACTCTCCCCCGCGGTCCCACCAACCGGCATTGCTTGGTTGATGGGACCTGGAGGAGACCAACTCTGTGGGACCTAACTGGTCGTAGGGGGGCATGTGGTAGGATGCGGTCCCATTTATGTTAACACTGAGCAGCCCTCTCTCAACAGAGGGGAAGGGATAAAACACCACCTATCTCCAGTTTACAAGAAACCCTTCCAGCAGTTCCAAGAAGATTCCACAAGCAATTGATCTCAAAGAAACCCTCAAGTAGCTTCAAGAGGTCTCAGGGAAAGTACTAACGAGATAACTGCAAAGAAATAGGATCCTTTCAACCCCACCCTCCACCCTTTCAGAGTTAAAGGCATATACTGTATTTTTCGGAGTATAAGATGCACCTTTCCCGCCCCTAAAATGGCTGAAAATTTAGGTGCACCTTATACTCTGAATGTAGCTTTTTCTAAGCTTTTTTTTCAGCCCTAACGTGGTGCTAACGATCTTCCCGGCTCTTCGGCTTGTTTTCATTGCTACTTCCTCCGAATGAAGTTTTTTCCAGCCCTAAGTCTTTGCAGGCTTGATTTCATTCCTACTCCCTTCGAAGAATATTTTTTCCAGCCCTAACCAGGGGATAAAATAATGTGCTGAAGCTGACCAGACTAAGGATGGTAGCCAGATGAATACCTGGTAGGTAGATTTCCCCCCCTATTTTCCTCCCCCAAAACTAAGGTGTGGCTTATACTCCGAAAAATATGCTATGTATGCCATATGCTAAATAAATAAATACAGGTAATCCTCGACTTACAACAGTTCATTTAGTGGCCGCTCAAAGTTACAAGGGCACTGAAAAAAAGTGACTCATGACCATTTTTCGCACTTAGGACCGTTGCCACATCCCCCTGGTCACGTGATCCCAATTCAGGCGCTTGGCAACTGGCTCATATTTATGACGGTTGCAGCGTCCCGGCAGCGTCATGTGATTCCCCTTTTTTTTGTGACCTTCTGACAAGCCCAAGTCAGTGGGAAAGCCAGATTCACTTAACCACCGCATTATCAATTTAACAATTTCACTGATTCGTTTTGACAAATGGGGCAAGAAAGGTCGTAAAGGGGGGAGGGGGGGAAACTCACTTAACAAATGTCTCACTTAACAACAGAAATGTTGGGGTCGATTGCGGTCGTAAGCCGAGGGCTACCTGTAGCTGCATGGTTGGAGGCTAAGCTCCCTTTCCCCCATCAACAAGTCCCTGAGGTCTCCTTGGACAATGCATTGGCTTGGCTGAAAGTTCAAAAGCAGAAGGCAAAAGGCAAATCAACAGAAAAATGCAAAAAAAAAAACCCCAAAAACCAAAAAAACCAAAAAAAAACTAAAAAAAAAACACCCCAAAGAGATATGTGGGTTGAAGAGGTCCCACTGACTCGATGGAATACAGGTAGTCCTCGACAGGAGTGAAATGCTACCAGTTCAGCTGAGTGTACCGGTAGCGGCAGCAGCCGGTGGTTCAGAGAACTGGTAGCGAATGCAGCGCGAGGCTCCGCCCACCTGCCCGGACGTCGCCATTTTCTTTTTTTTTAACCCTCTGCGCATGCACAAAGTGTTCTGCGCAGAGGTTGAAAAAGCGCACGCAAGAGCAGAGTGCGGGTGAAAAAGCCCGTGCGCGCACTTCCGAACCAGTAGGGAAGGTAAGTAGATTTTACGGCTGGTCCTCGACTTATAACAGTTCGTTTAAGGACGGTTCAAAGTTACAACAGCACTGAAAAAAGTAACTTACGACTGTTTTTCGGTTACAACCTCTGCAGCATCCCCATGACCATGCGATCAAAATTCAGGTGCTTGGCCACCGGTTCATACTTATGACTGTTGCAGCGTCCCCGGGGTTATGTGAAGCCAGATTCGCTTAACAACCGGGTTACTAACTTATCAACTGTAGCGATTCACTTAACAACGGTGGCAGGAAATGTCGTAAAATGGGGCAAAGCTCACTTTATTTATTTATTTATTTGGCAGTTTTTCTATGCCGCCCTACTCCCTCAGGACTCAGGGCGGCATACAACATTTAATGAAAACTCCAAACAAATCATTAAAAAAGACAGTTTAAAAACAATTTAAACAACATATAAACAACATACATACATGGGGGAGACATCAGATATAAAGTTGTCTCAAAACCCCGCCTGCAGGAAGAGCCATGTTTTAATGGCTTTTCGGAAGGCCAGCAAGGTGGGGATGGTCCGGATCTCCGGGGGAAGTTGGTTCCAGAGAGCAGGGGCCCCTAAAGAGAAGGCCCTCCCCCTCGGCCCCGCCAGTCGGCACTGTTTGGCTGACGGAACCTGGAGGAGACCCACTCTGTGGGACCTGACCGGTCGAAGGGAAGAATGAGGCAGAATGTGGTCCCGGAGATAGCCTGGTCCTAAGCCATGTAGGGCTTTAAAGATGATGATCAGCACCTTGAATTGTACCCGGAGACCAATGGGCAGCCAATGCAGCTGGCGGAGTATAGGTGTCACGTGGGTGTACCTTGAAACACCCACCACAGCACGCGCAGCTGCATTTTGCACCAGTTGAAGTCTCTGAATACTCTTCAAGGGCAGCCCCATGTAGAGCGCATTGCAGTAGTCCAATCGAGAGGTGACAAGGGCATGAGTGACCATGAGTAGAGCCTCCTCCTCCAAGTATGGTCGCAATTGCGGCCTTACTTAAGAAATTCTCACTCAGCAACATCAATTTCAGGCTCACTTGTGGTCGTTAAGTGGTCATTAAGTCGAGGACTACCTGTATTTCCTGGGGCTGGAATTGATCCCTAGAACAAGCACAAATTGTCAGCATCCTTTTTTTTATAAAGTAAGTGGGAGGGAGGGAGGGAGGGAAATAAGCTAGCTTTTAAGCCGGCTTTTGCTGTAGGACGACAAAATAGACAGACGTTACCTCTGAAATCACATTCAGACAGCACCATGTAGATGACAGTCGCATCCAGGTCCGAGAACATTTCGGAAAGTCCGCTGATGAGTTTTTCTTTATCGATCCCATGTAACGAAGCTGGTGAAGACGAGGCGTCGGTAGCAGAAACCGTCTCTGGCTTTGTATTTTTTCTCGATGGGCTCACACCAAGATTTTTCTTTTTCTTTGGCATTTTCTTTTTCAAAATGCAATTGCCTTTGGAGTTATTCTACCCGCCTGACGGTGCTTACGTCAAGAACGAGGCACGTTATCCTTTCAGGCCACATGTTTGGGTCGAGAGCAGTAAGCTAGAATGGAGAGATGGAGTAAAATATTTTAGAAGCTGCCGCTGAATCCTGAAGTCAGATCGAGCATTTTGCTCCCCCGTGCTTTCTAGCAGGCTCAAAAAAGTGGAATTCTTTACGCTTTAAAGTAAAAAACTTTAATTAAAAATGGAAAGGAAATATAAATACAGTATTAAAGCAAAAAAAAAAAAAGATAATGGTTGAATATTCAAGCAGCAATTTTGTTTGAACCTAAAGCACTCAAACATCTTTTAAAATGATGTAACAATATGTAATGTTTACATATGAAATGTTTAAGGTTGAAAGCAGGGTAAAGTGCTGTGTGTAAGCAATCAAACAGATAAACATGATTTGACTATTTATTCTTCAATGGTACAATTAAGTCTTGATATTACCAATACTGAATTTTTATTTATTTATTATACGCTGCCCATCTCCCAGCTCAGTATAATTCTGGGCAGCTTACAATGTCATACTTTTGATATTATATAATTCCATAAACAAAAATGCCTAGGTCTAAAAATCGAAATATAGCAAATATAGGAAAATGACACTAATTCAGGAATATGTTCTTGCCAGCAGAACAAAAATCTATTAAATGTTGCAAAACAAATACTGTGTAGACAGTTAATTGCCAAGATGGTCTCTTAGGGGCAGATTTATGTCAGATGAAATATTTCACATGATTGATTTCTAGGAAGAGAGGGGGAAGGGCAATTTGATGTGCCTTAGTTCAAAAGGATTTTAAAAATTAGAAAATGAAGAAATGTCAGTGACATAGCTGAGAAGTTTAAAGCTATCATAGATATCACATGTAATAACATACAAGTCCTTAAAGCACACGTGATGAAAATTAAAAAAAAAAACAGTGATTAATCCTTGTGAAAAATTAGACAGACCCCCATTACAAAAGTTTAGACAACAATATAGCAGAACAAAATAACAGCTCTTATGTTGTGCCCCTATATAGGTAGTCCTCAAATTAAGACCATAATTGGAACTAGAATTCCCACTAAGCAAAGTGGCTGTTGAGTCGTGTCTGGTTTTACAATCGTTTTGGCCACGGTTGTAAAGCAAATCACTACAGTTGTTAAGTGAATTATGAGGTTGTTAAGCAAACCCGGCTTCCCCCACTGACTTTGCTTGTCGGAAGCCGGTTGGTGACAATCACATGACCTAGGACACTGCAAGTGGCCGAATTTGATCATGTGACCAAGGGCATGCAGTCATGGTCATAAATCAGTTTTTCAAGTGCGCTTGTTAACTTTGAACGGTCGCTAAACTAATGGTTTTAGGTCAAGGACTCCTCCACCTGTCCACTTATCCCACAGGTTCTGTTCCTTCTGTATTATAATGGGGGGAAAAAAAGACTGCAGCATCAGTTTAATTAAAAAATGAAGAGAGATCAAGCGGCATCAGATAATTAATGTTAAGACTCGTTTAGTTCTTGGCAAACACACGCATCTCATTTCACTTAATGATTTTGCAACAGGAAAATCTGCAGGTGGTTTTTTTTTGGGTTAAGAATGTCAGACTTCTCCATGAATTTCACAGGGAAAGGATGGGAAAAGCTGGCCTTTTATAATCCTCATCAGGGCTCGAACTAGATCTGGAAAGTGATGCAACGGGCTTAATTTTTGCTGTTCTTCAAAAATATCAAAACACCGTATAAGCATTCACAAAATAACTTCTTGCTCATTTATTTCCCTCCCCATTTTTATTTTGATAATCACATCAGCATTCGTTCGTAATCACCACTCGTGAATGTCCTTCCTCAGCAACTACAAGAAAGGTATATTCACACCTGCAATGCTACACTTCGCTCATTTTATGCTCCGTGTTCACTAGTTTTGGTTCCGTGTGATTTTATTTATTTATTAGTGAGATTTATATACCGCCTCATAGTGCAAGCACTCTCTAAGCGGTTTACACCAGTAAGCAATGTATATTTATATTGCCTTCAACAATCTGGGTCCTCATTTTACCTACCTCGGAAGGATGGAAGGCTGAGTCAACCTTGAGCCGGTGAGATTTGAACCGCTGAACTGCTGGTTACAGTCAGCTAAAGTAGCCTGCAGTACTGCACTCTAACTGCTGCGCCACCTCGGCTCTTCTGAGTGATTCTATTCACTCTTATGCCCCAGTGATTTATTTCAAGTATTCACAGTTGAAATGCATAGATCAGAATTGCTTCTCCCTGACAAATGATTCTGTGTGTCTTTGTTTTTAGCTGTATTTGTTCATTTTTATGATGGATTGGTGTACAGTAAGAAAAATCAATGTCGTTAAAAATCGGAGCGTTCCTGGAATTATAAAAATAACAAATCCATTAGGGTTTGATGGGAGGCACATGCCAATTTTTGATAACATTAAAAAAATAATAATGCAGGTAGTCCTTGACTTACAACAGTTCATTCAGTGACCGTTCGAAGTTACAACGGCATTGAAACAAGTGATTTATGATCATTTTTCACACTAATGACGGTTGCAGCATCCCCATGGTCATACGATTTACATTTGGATGCTCAGCAACTGGTTCATATTTATGACGGTTGCAGTGTCCCGAGGTCATGTGATCCCCTTTTGCGACCTCCTTAGAAGCAAAGTCAATGGGGAAGCCAGATTCACTTAGCAACCGCGTTACTAATTTAACAACTGCAGTGACTGACTTTAACAACGGTGGCAAGAAAGGTCGTAAAAGGGGCCAAAACTCACTGAACAAATTTCTCACTTAGCAACATAAATTCTGGGTCCAATTGTGGTCGAAAGTCGTGGAGTACCTGTAAAGGGATTTCAAGTGCTATTACAAAGGTATTTTTTAATAATGTTCAATATATTCCAGAAAAATTGCTCCTTTAGTTTCTTTTCTTCTTCAGATATAAATTAAAAAGGACTGTCTTTTGGTCTCCGTTGAATTTGGTATGATTGTTTAAAGCAGGGGTGTCAAACTTAAGGCCGGGGGGCCGGATCCAGCCCGCGGGGTGCTTGGATCTGGCCCATGGGGCCGCCATGGAAACAGTGAAGGACCAGCCCATGGTACCTCTGCCAGCAAAAATGGAGCTCGGGAGCAGTGATTTTGCTGGCAGAGGATTGCAGGAGGCCGGTGCAGCTGAAAACGGAGCTCGGGAGGAGTCATTTTGTTGGCAGAGGATTGCAGGAGGCCGGTGCAGCTGAAAACGGAGCTCGGGAGCAGTGATTTTGCTGGCAGAGGATTGCAGGAGGCCGGTGCAGCTGAAAACGGAGCTCGGGAGCACTGATTTTGCTGGCAGAGGATTGCAGGAGGCCGGTGCAGCTGAAAACGGAGCTCGGGAGCAGTGATTTTGCTGGCAGAGGATTGCAGGAGGCCGGTGCAGCTGAAAACAGAGCTCGGGAGCAGTGATTTTGCTGGCAGAGGATTGCAGGAGGCCGGTGCAGCTGAAAACGGAGCTCGGGAGCAGTGATTTTGTTGGCAGAGGATTGCAGGAGGCCGGTGCAGCTGAAAACGGAGCTCGGGAGCCCCGTTTTCGCTGGCAGAGCGCTCGGGCTACCACATGCGCCCAACATGAGTGACATCGAGCTAGCCACGCCCCCCCCCCAGGTCAAACAGAACCCTAATGTGGCCCTCAATGAAATTGAGTTTGACACCCCTGATTTTAAAGGATTTTCAAAAAGAGTTGGTATCACATAGTTCTAAAATATAAAATATGTGAAATACATAACCCTGATAGGAAGGCAAACTTTTTCTTAAAAAAAAAAGTATTTTATCTCTAAATATGTTGTACATATCCCTTTGAACAAGTCTTATATTCCAACTGCCGCAATATATTAAACAGGCAGGGGCAGTGTGAATTAATGAGAAACGCCCATATTGCTTGTTACATCAACCTAACCTTTAATTAACTCTTATACACTGTTAATTTGCTCAATAGCCTTTGAGGCATTTGGGGACCAGGAAGAACAGAATTACTAAGAAGAAATTAGTCATAGTCTAATTTTAAAAACAATGAGAAAAGCTCTTGTGTTTTTACACAATGCCCAGTTCTTATCATTTTCCAGGTTGACCCTAAGAAACAGGACAAAGTTTCTGATATTGAAAGTTTAAGCATGCAGCGTATATTGTAACTCTCCTTGAAGTTGTTTTATTTTATATTAACTTAAAACACATATTTTGAGTGGGTTTCTCTCTCTTTCTCTTTCTCTCTCTCTCTCTTGGATGATAGAAAAGTATTAAGCAGTAGGGACCACACACAGTTATGTCTTTTTAACAGAGTTAAAGGTTACATCACAATCTATGATCACAAAAGGGTTAATTGCATATGCTTTTAAAAAGAACTGAGCTAAAGATAACACATTGTTAATTCTTCATTTGTTTAATAAGATTTATGCACTTGCTTTAATCTTCACAGCTCGAATCTAGTGTACACCATAGCAACATCAATTTATAAAATAAAAATAAAAATAAATAATAAATCACATTTATCAGCAAATGTTAATTTAAAAATAGTGCATTTGGTATATGCAATATAAATAAGCAGTCCCTAAAAGCTTCATTAATGCAAATAGAGATTTTCATCTCCTATTTTAAAGATTTTTTTTTCAAACCCTAGGATTTCACAAAGAATTTTTTTTATGGTTTTATAAAAGGCTAAGGGAAAATAAGTTTCTTTAAAAAGGCACAAAACTTACAGCTGCGCTTAAACTAAAATACTTTGTGATCGTTTATTCAATAATAATTACTCAGACTTTTTGCAGCCTCTGAAATTTCACATTCATTAATTTTATGGGAGAAATTAAGCAAGGCTCTTAGGCATTTACATTCAAAAGCGGAAAGGGGGAAATGAAATCGTTATTACTTTGGGAGTTTTTTAAGCGGCTGTCAGAGAGAAGAGAGGATTGACTTAAAGAACAGGACAATGGCAAACCCTTTCTGTAAAATTGCTTAGAAAACTGAATAGATGTGTTTGCGCAGCCTCCAAAAGTCCAGCTGGACTAAAAAGCTTTTATTGAACTTTTATTTTAATCTGCATGACTACCATGGTGTCATTATGGTTATTAAACAAATGCCTACTGGAGATGTACAGAAAATAAAGAACCTTATTCTCTATCTGAGTGCCAGAAAAAGGAAAAAAAAATGCAACATTTCCATAGTTGAAAGAAAAACAAAAATTCAGAGTCAAGAACACTAGCATAAAACTTTTATTGGAGATGATGGAATGCTGTGTTCAGAAATCTGAAGAATAATAAGGATATTGAAGACATTTCTAAATTATAGTAAATAGCTGGTCCAATTTTGGTACAAGGGCAAAGAACTTTTCCATGCTATTTCACTCTAAAAGCAAAGAGTACTATGGTAACTACAAAAAAATAAATATGCTGCACTATAATTACAAATAGTACCGGTATAGAATACAGATAGTCCTTGACTTACGACAACTGAGCCCAACACTTGTTGTTAAGTGAGACATTTGTTAAGTGAGTTTTGTCCCATTTTACGACCTTTCTTGCCAAGGTTGTTAAGTGAATCACTGCAATTGTTAAATTGGTAGTATGGGTTGTTAAAGTGAAACTGGCTTCCTTATTGATTTTGTCTGTCAGAAGGTCGTAAAAGGGGATCCTGTGACCCAGGGACACGGCAACCGTCATAAATACGAGTCAGGGGCCAAGCGTGTGAATTTTGATCAGGTGACCACGGAGATGCTGCAAGGGTCGTTAAGTGAGAAAAACGGTCCTAAGTCACTTTTTTCAGTGCCGGCGTAACTTGGAACGGTCACTAAACAAAAGATTGTAAATTGAGGACTACCTGTATTATTTTTTAATGTTATCCAAAGTTGGCATGTGCCTCCCATCAAACCATAATGAATTTATTGTTATTTTTATAATTCCAGAAACGCTCTTACTTTTAACTACAGGTAGTCCTCGACATACGACCACAATTGAGCCCAACAGCTCTGTTGTTAAGCAAGACATTTGTAAAGTGAATTTTGCTCCATTTTACGACCTTTCTTGCCACCGCTCTTAAGCGAATCAGTGCAGTTGATAAGTTAGTAACGCAATTGTTAAGTGAATCTGGCATCCCCCTTGACTTTTACTGTCAACAGGTTGCAAAAGGGGATCGCCTGACCTTGGGACACCGCAACGGTCGTAAGTATGAGTCAGTTGCCAAGCATCTTCATTTTGACATGATGCTGCAAATGTCACCGCTGTGAAAAAAAAACAAGTCATAGGCCGGTCGGTCACTAAATGAACTGTTGCAAGTCGCCGGCCACCTGTACGTTGTTTTTTCTTACTGTGTGCACACCAATCCATCCTAACAATGGACGGTCACTAAACGAATGGCTGTAAGTCGAGGACCGCCTCTAATCACGGGGGGGGGGCGCCGATCGCCCTTTCCCAAAAGGGGGAAAAGAGAGGACCCATTTTGTGTGGGTGGGGGGGAAAGGAGACGGGTCAAAACCGGGGATCGATCCATGAAAAGAAATAAAAATAAAAATAAAAACGGGCAGGGCGGCCTTGGGGGCGGCGGTTAAGTTGGTTACCCCTGAGGGGAGACGGGCCCTTCCCCACCTCGAGGGGCTTTCGGGGGGGGGGTGTCTCGGCCCTTCCTTTTATGAGGAGGGTCCGTGTTTCGGGGCCGCCGCGGGGATTGGGAGCCCGGCCGGGAGAAGCCAGGCAAAAAGCGGCCTCTTTTTTTGGCGGGAAAAAGGCGCCGCCATTGAGGGCGCCTTCTTTCCTTCCCTCCCTCAGCCCCTCCGGCCTTCTCGGAGGGCCGCGGCCACCTCTTACCTCGCCGGCAGATCCGCCTCCTTCCGCAGGGCGGGCCCGGCCTCGGCGGCGGCGGCGGTGGCGACAACAGCCTTGGCGGAGCTTCCCGGCCGAGGAGGAGGAGGAGGAGCAGGCAGGGAGGCCCGAGCGCGCCGGCGAAGGAGGAGCTGCTGCCGCCGCCCTCTCCGCTCCTTCCTGGCAGGCAGGAAGGCCTTGCAGCGTCCACGCGGAGGCAGGCCCTGGCGAGGAGGGAAGCCTTCTCCGGGGATTCGCCGTTCGGGCTTCCCGCGAAGGGCAGGAGGCCCGTGGGAGGGCGGCAGAGAGAGAGTTGCCTTTTCGGGCTCCGGCGCGGCTGCTTTCTCGGGAGTTTTGCAGCCCGGGATCCCATAAGGCAGAATACGGAATGGATAGGCCGGGGCTGGAAGGAGGGGTTCTTCTGGTGCTTTGGTGGTTTCCTTGAATTGCCAGACTAGGCAACATCATCAAGGGATAGGGGGGAGTGGGATTTGGGGAGAGGAGGATAGAAGGAGGAGAAGAACGGAAGGAGAACTGAAAAATTGAAGAACTGATGAAGAGGAGGACAACGATTGTGGGGTCCTTGGTGGTCTCTGGGCTTGGAGGTTTGCTTGTGGACATAACCCAAACTAGGCAACATCATGAAGCACTAGGAGGGAGTGGGGTTTGAGGAGAGGCGGACAGAAGAAGGAGAACAGAAAGACAAGAGAACTCAAGAAGAAAGAGGAGGAGAAGGAGAAGAACTGAAGAAGAAGGGGAGGGGGACTGCGGAGTCCTTGATGGTCTCTGGGCTTGGAGGTTTGCTTGTGAACATTACCCAAACTAGGCAACATCATGAAGTACTAGGAGGGAGTGGGGTTTGAGGAGAGGAGGAGGAAGACAGGAGGAGGAGAACAGAAAGACAAGAACTCAAGAAGGAAGAGGAGAAGGAGAAGAACTGTAGAAGAAGGGGGGAAGGAGGAGGAGAAGAACTGAAGAAGAGGGGGAGGAGGACTGTGGAGTCCTTGATGGTCTCTGGGCTTGGAGGTTTGCTTGTGGACATTACCCAAACTAGGCAACATTTTGGTGCTAGGTGGGAATGGGGCTTGGGGGAGGAAGGAAGGTCCCATCCACCACCTCCAAACTTGGAAGGCAAAGTGGAATATTTATTTATTTATGAGATTTATATACCGCCTCATAGTGCAAGCACTCTAAGCGGTTTACACCATTAAGCAATGTATATATTTACATTGCCCCCAACAATCTGGGTCCTCATTTTACCTACCTCGGAAGGATGGAAGGCTGAGTCAACCCTGAGCCGGTGAGATTTGAACCGCTGAACTCAAATGATCAGTCAGCTAAAGTAGCCTGCAGTACTGCTCTCTAACCGCTGCGCCATCTCGGCTCTTAATATCAATCTAACGAAATCATTTTGAACGTGTAACTGAGGACTGTTACAAATCCAGAGCTCCCCAATCTGGGTCCTTGGTGCTCTGAATTTGGTAGCTTTCTTTATGTTTCATTACCCAAGTAGGAACACCCTCTGTTCTAGTAAGGAGTGGGTTTGCTCTCTGTTTATAATATATAGTTTATAATAGCATTAGCACTTAGACTTATATACCGCTTCATAGTGCTTTACAGCCCCTCTAAGCGGTTTACAGAGTTCAGCATATTGCCCCCAACAATCTGGGTCCTCATTTTACCGACCTCAGAAGGATGGAAGGCTGAGTCAACCTTGAGCCGGTGAAATTTGAACTGCTGAACTGCAGTGCTGCACTTTAACCACTGCGCCACCTCGGCTCTTTATAAACAGAGATATAAACAGAGCAAACTCCACTCCTTACTAGGTAGGATGTTACCTAGTTTTGTCATGAAACATCTGCAAGAAAACAATTGAGCTTTGAGAGCACCAAGGACCCGAGATTGGGGAGGTCTGGATTTGCAATAGTCCTCAGTTGCATGTGCAAAATGATTTGGTTAGATTGATATTCCACTTTTCCTTCCAACTTTGGAGGTGGTGGATGGGACTTTTCTTCCTCTTTTTTTTTTTTTTTTTTTTTGCAAAACAGCAATTTTGTGGGATGTTTGGGGTGAGAGAGAAGTCAAAAGTCCCTCAATGAACTTACAAGACCAAGGATGGACTTCACTTTGGATCTGTCCTTGGTGCCAGTACAAACACCACAGTCACTGCCATACCCACAAGTTGCATGCATTTTCCGGCTTCTATTCCGCAACAAAGGGATAATTCAGATTGTCCTGCCAAGAGTTTGATAGCAAAGTGACAGAATTAAAAGCTGGATATTTTCAGACTTGCCTCTGGGTGATGATTCAAGGATGCCCCAGGCTACCCCCAGAGGTGTAAAAATAATTAGTTCCCTTCAGGTCAAGAAAAGGTTTACTGTTAAAAGAGCCCAGAATGTGTTTTTTTTTAAATGCGCTAATTGGTTATAGACATAATAGTCCTAACTGATATTGAGGGAGTAAATCAGGAGTGCATACAGTGTACCAGATTTCTAGTGTGATATCTTTTCATCACATTATTTCATTTTGGGAAGAGCAACCTTACACAGAGTTAGTGACAGCAAGCAAAGAGATTAAACACGGGGCACAAGAAAGGAAATACTCCTTCATCTATTGTCAGTTAAAATATTATTTTAACTGCTTAGTATTACTTCTACTTTGTCTATTATACAGGTAGTCCTCGACTTACAACCACAAATGAGCCCAAAATTTCCGCTGATAAGTGAAACGTGTGTTAAGTGAATTTTGCCCCATTTTACGACCTTTCTTGCCACAATTGTTCAGTGAATCGCAGCAGTTGTTTAGTAGCACGGTTGTTAAGTGAATCTGGCTTCCCCGTTAACTTTGCTTGTAAGAAGGTCGCAAAACGTGATCGTGTGAACCCCGGGGACACTGCAACCGTCGTAAATAGGAGTCAAGTGTGTCAAGTGTGCAAATTTTGATCACATGACCATGGTGAGGCTTCGATGGTTGCAAGTATGAAAAAACCGTCATCAATATTTTCAGTGCCATGGTAACGTTCAACGGTCACTAAATGAACTGTTGTAAGTCCAGGACTACTTGTATTGTAAGCCACCCAGAGTTGCTGTATCAGTGAGATGGGAGACATTTAATAAATAAATGTAATTATTCCTCTCCTTTCTTGCCTTCCAAACAATCTCTTCTCCCACCACTAATTCATTTGCTTTATTTTTTTAAATTTCTCCATGTTTTTAAGGTCTAATAAACTTCATTCAAGCATGACTTCCGTCAACTTTTTCTTCCTTTTGAGTCCATTCATTGAATTGACTCCACCAAGACAGCAGGGTCTCTGAAGCAGATTGCAGAACCTGGCCAGGTTGATATTAGTGCAGGCAGCAGTTCAAATTTGGGCCCAAATTCTTTGAGACCTGCAGTTTAAACTAAGGCAGAAAAGAATGGAAACAATGCAAATTTGATATAAAATGACTCTGGTGCAAACCAATTTTTCAAAATTGGTATAAAATGACAAATATACATACAATTCAGAGGTGGGTTCCTGCCGGTTTGGACCGGTTCTATAGAACCGGTAGTGGGAATTCCCCTTTGCTCGCCGAAGTGGCAGCAATGGCTGGCTATGCCCCTGAACGGGCTCTCTCGGCGGTGCCATAGGCAGCGCCATCTTGTTTTTAGCTTCTGCACACGCGCGCGCGTGAAGCAAAATGGCAGCGAAGTAAATCAAAACCCATCCCTGATACGATTGCAACCCCCTTGACATTATTTTGAAATTAGTAAAATATCTGCAATTGGGGTTTGGCAAGGTTTTGGATTCTGTTGTTAACAACTTAGGGGCACACAGAGCCATGACCGCAATATCTGTTTGCAACTCATGAA
Organism: Diadophis punctatus similis; assembly: GCA_023053685.1. NCBI lineage: Eukaryota > Metazoa > Chordata > Lepidosauria > Squamata > Dipsadidae > Diadophis > Diadophis punctatus. The sequence continues at coordinate 1,262,852 of JALIGW010000006.1, forward strand.
AGCAACTGTATCAGTTGCTGTCTGATTCTGGAAAACACTGCTTTCATAAGTTGTACACAGGTATGCATTCACGTTTCTATTGCATTTCACTACTGTAGAATGAAATCCAAAGCGCTGCAGTGTCTTAGGAACGGAAGATGATTTGTATGAGAAGGAAGACTTGCTTTTAACTCCAGCTAAACCTGTTTTTTCAGATCCAAACCAGCTTGCCCTCTTTGAAGTGTGTTCAAAGTTACATTTATTTGTATCCCACACAATTAAACTGAAGCCAATGAAATCTAAACCAACGTTTCCTACATATCCTTTTGGGGATCTATTTTTAAGATTTCATACACATCAGATACTCTGAGAACTGTAAAACTCACAGCCACTTACAAGCTACTAATATAACTAGTAGTGGACATTAATATTAGACACAGTAAGTGAAATATAGTAATATGAAATGGCTAGGTGTCATCTAGATCTCAAAGCCTCAGTAGTGACTAGAGTTTGCTTTAAAAAACATTTAATATATTTATATAGCCACCCTTTTCCAGGCAAATCTGAGAGGCTCCCAATCAAAAATTAAAACACATTAAATTATTATGCCAGTTCTATTCGCATTCAAATGTGCAAATATCTGTACAGTATTTGCATTTTTTCTTCTTCATGTGTGGTCACTACACTGAGTAAAAATAAGTAATTAAGCTGTAAGCCATCCAGAGTAACTTAATAGTGAGGTGGGTGGCCTATAAATTTAATTAATTAAAAAATAAAGTTACTTGATACCAGTGTGTGGCATACATAATGCTGGCAAAGGTTAGAAACATGGCTGAAATAGCATGACAGTGATATAGGAAAACGGAACAAGAGACAGGACAATAGCAGGTTCAGTATAGAATAGAGTAGGTTTAAAAAAAGTTCCCATTGACAATGAGTATTAAATTGTCATTGTCCAGTTATGAACAATCTTACTTATAAATAGTAAGCTGTATTTGCCCAGCTGTGCAACCCATTGTGTCCAAGCATCATAACCTACCACCCAAATCATTTTACTGGGTATTTTAACTTCTTAAAGCAACAAGAAGTTCCATTAGATAGAAATCATCAACCAGGCATGTCATACACAGCACTGGTAGGCTTAATCATGTTTATTGAAATTGGTCACTTTCACATATTTTTTTTAAACATCTTTTTATCCAGTCCTCATTATTTAAATAAGTAACTCAAGGCCATACCTAATAGCTCCTCAAAAAGAATTTTTTTTACTGCAATGCTAAAATAGACCGAGCTACAATTGAAAACACAGCATCCAAAGAACGTCCTGTACCTAAATCAGGGATTTGGCAACTTTTTAAGACCTGTGGACTTCAAGTTCCAGAATTCCCCAGCCAGCATAAGTGGCTAGGGGATTCTGGGAACTGAAGTCCACAAATCTTAAAAGTTGCCAAGATTGGCCATCTCTGCCCTAAATAAAGCTAGCTCACCAGGATCAGTTGCATTTTCGCCACACACTAAGCTAAAATTAACCAGAGAGATTGAATATATCATCCAGATACCAAGCCAGCATTCCCAGTCTCTCCTTTTGGTGCATTTAATTTCCCATAGTGGGAATTTCCCATTACTCCTATTGAAAGCAAAATAGATACCTCTAGGCCTAGCCGTAGTAGATAACAGAATAATAGAAAAAAATTAAAGTAATAAATTTGATCAATTAAATAAATTCATAATTTTAATTAATACATTAAGATGAATTAATACATTAAGATGAATAGTAGATAAAAGTAGATAGATGAAATACTTTGTGTGTGATTAGAATTTGTCTCCTGTGCAGGAGTGTACCTGCAAAGCAACAGAGCGATAATCATCATCGAATAATATCAATGAATGGGTAGTAAAGAAAATAATAATAAGGATAATACAGACCTACTACGTGGGCAAATACACACAATAATAATACTGCAGCCATAACTGCATGGATAAATATACATAATACTGTAGCCATGCTACATGGGTAAAATATACACAGACATAAGACAACGCTGAGAGAATTAGTTGAATTAAGATTAATCACGAATTGACATGGAGGGCATATAAACTTAATAAATAAATCTATCTGAAATATTGGAAACAGCTCATATAAAGTCCCCAAATAGCACTCCCCCCTCCCCACCATCCCAGCTTTCTTGCAAATAATCTTTTTATTATTTATTTATTATTTATTTTTATTGCAGGAACCAATCTTTTTATTAGTCTTTTTTATTCCTTCTTCATTACCTGGGGAAACCCACCCAGTCCCCCCCCTTTAAAGAGGTTTACTCCGAAGTAAATATTGAAGTAAATTTGAAGGGCCTCCAAGGGGACCTTTTGAAGGGAAAACACACACAATCCCGGAGGAAGGTCCCACGGCGGTTCCTGGCCGGCCCACCTCTCCGTCCTTCGGAGGCCCGGGCCTCAGAGATCCCACTCGGAGGATGCGGCCTGCTGCCCCTGCCGCCGCCTCCCCGCGGTCCGGAGCGGGGAAAAGCCCCATCCGGCTGGGCCCGCAGCCAGGAGGGCGGGCCTGCTCGCTCCCCGCCTGCGTGGAAGAAGGAAGGACGGTCGCCGGAGAGGAGCGCCGAGCGGCGGCCTCTCCTCCTGAGCTGTTCTTCCCCGGCCGGCCGAGGAGCGGCACTGTCTCCCCGCGGCCAGGCCCTGCGCCAGGCGCACGCTCGGCCCAGCCGTCCCCGACAGCCGCCGGGCCTGACTGAGGCGGCAAGAAGCGCGGGGCGGGGGGGAGGAAAAGCAGGCCGGGCATCGTGGCAGCAACAGCGAGCGGCAGAAGCGCCGGAGACCCCGACCACCACCGCCGCCGCCTTCCGCCACCGCCTGCTCGATGCTGCACCTCCCGGAGCTGCATGAGGTAAAAAGGCGGGCCTGCCGCGGGGATCTGTCTGGCGGCGGAGGCTCCTTCCATTCGCCGGTGAGGGCAGGGGCGACATCTTGGCCGGAGCCGGGCGTCGCCTGAGGGAAGTCCTGAGGTAAAAGTTGCCGAGGGAGCGGGCCGAGTGGCCGGAGAGTGGCCGGGGGGCGCCTCCGGCCGTGTGAGGGACACCCCTCCCCCCCACCGGGTATTGCGGGTCGTTTTGCGGCCTAACTTCTAGGCCTCGCCTGGCCGCTTGCGGGACGCGCCTCCCGGCGGCGGGACTCTCCCTCCCCGCTCGGACCTTTCTACAGGCCCCGGGGGATCCTTCTTCCCCCTCCGCTCCCGCCCGAGCCCCGGCCCTCATCGTGGAAGCGACGGCCGGAGGGGCTGAGCGCGGAAAGCGGCGCGAGGAGGTGGGGGGGAAGGAAGGCGCTGCCCGGCGGGCCGAGGTGGGACTCGGCCCGGCCCGGACGCGGGGAGAGTGGACGCGGGCCAGGCGGTTGGCGGCGGGCCCGGGTCCAGGGTCGTTGTCGTCGTCGTGGAAAGGGGCCTTTATTTGCACTCGAGGCTTCGAAATGGGGGAAGGAAATAAACGGCTGGGGAAAGTCTGAACTTTTGTTTTGCGACCGGCAGAGGCCGGTAGAAGCCTGCGGAGAAGGAAACTTTCTCGACGACGGCGGCGGCGGCAGCAGCAGCAGCAGCGGCTGTAGCGCCAGGATGGACTTCCCGTCCGCCCAACCCAAGCCTCCCCCCGACGGCAAGATCATCTTCTACCCGCCTGGAGTGAAGGAGATCACGGATAAGATTACCAACGACGAAGTGGTCAAACGCTTGAAGGTAAGCAAGGCCCCGGCCTTGGCCTGGATTTTTTTTCTCCCTCTCCTGATAGGCTGGCCTTGCTTCCCGGTCATTAAAGAGTGGGCCCGGGAATACTCTTGGCACCTGACTGGGAGTTATAGTTTGGCCCGAGGCATCAAAGGGGAATTGGGTGACTTTGGGCCAAGCACCAGGAGATGGGGAGGTCTAGTGCCACCTTAAGAAATCCGGCTGGGTGACTGGGCCAAGCACCAGGTGACGTGAGTTCTAGTGCCGATTTAGGCATGAAAGCTAGCTGGGTGACTGGAGTTCTAGTGCCGATTTAGACATGAAAGCCAGCTGGGTGACTGGGTCAATCACCAGGTGACTGAGTTCTAGTGCCGACTTAGGCATGAAAGCTAGCTGGGTGACTGGGTCAATCACCAGGTGACTGAGTTCTAGTGCCGACTTAGGCATGAAAGCTAGCTGGGTGACTGGGTCAATCACCAGGTGACTGAGTTCTAGTGCCGACTTAGGCATGAAAGCTAGCTGGGTGACTGATTTCTAGTGCCGACCTAGGCATGAAAGCCGGTTGACTGGGCCAATCACCAGGTGACTGAGTTCTAGTCTAGTGCCGATTTAGACATGAAAGCTAGTTGGGTGACTGGGTCAATCACCAGGTGACTGAGTTCTAGTGCCGACTTAGGCATGAAAGCTAGCTGGGTGACTGGGTCAATCACCAGGTGACTGAGTTCTAGTGCCGACTTAGGCATGAAAGCTAGCTGGGTGACTGATTTCTAGTGCCGACCTAGGCATGAAAGCCGGTTGACTGGGCCAATCACCAGGTGACTGAGTTCTAGTCTAGTGCCGATTTAGGCATGAAAGCTAGTTGGGTGACTGGGTCAATCACCAGGTGACTGAGTTCTAGTGCCGACTTAGGCATGAAAGCTAGCTGAGTGACTGCAGTTCTAGTGCTGATTTAGGCATGAAAGCCAGCTGGGTGACTGGGCCAATCACCAGGTGTCTGAGTTCTAGTGCCCACGTAGGCATGAAAGCTAGCTGGGTGACTGGACCAATCACCAGGTGACTGAGTTCTAGTGCCGACTTAGGCATGAAAGCTAGTTGGGTGACTGATTTCTAGTGCCGACCTAGGCATGAAAGCCGGTTGACTGGGTCAATCACCAGGTGACTGAGTTCTAGTGCCGACTTAGGCATGAAAGTTAGCTGGGTGATGAGTTCTAGTGCCGACTTAGGCATGAAAGCTAGCTGGGTGACTGGAATTCTAGTGCCGATTTAGACATGGAAGCCAGCTGGGTGACTGGGTCAATCACCAGGTGACTGAGTTCTAATGCCGACCCAGGCATGAAAGCCGATTGTCTGGGCCAATCACCAGGTGACTGAGTTCTAGTGCCCACGTAGGCATGAAAGCTAGCTGGGTGACTGGACCAATCACCAGGTGACTGAGTTCTCGTGCCACCTTAGGCACGAACGCCGGCTGGGTGACTTTGAGGGCCAATCATATCCTCTGTTTGAACTTGCCTTAGGGCGATTGCAACCGCTGTTGTTTGTAAGCCATTTATTAATACGTATGTTATTTTTTAGTTCAGTGTGGCAGTTAAGGTGCTGTGCTAGAAAACAGGAGACTGAATTTTAGTCCTGTCCTAGGCATGAAATTCGGCAGGGTGGGCCAATCACCAGGAGACAGAGTTCTAGTTCCACCTTAGGCAAGAAATCTGGCTGGTCACTAGGAGATGGAGAGTTCTAGTCCTGCCTTAGGCGTGAAAGTCACCCGGGTCTCTTTGGACCAGTCGCACTCTCTCAACCCAACTCATCTCCTAGAATTGTTGTGGAGAAAATAGGAGGGGGAAGGTGTGTACGGTATGTTTGCCGCCTTGAGTTATTTATAAAAGTAATAAATGTGGGATACAAATAAATAAAATATTCCATTGTGTAGGAGGGACTGGTCATTGTGTTTGGCCTCAGAGTTGTTCTCTTATTTGTATAAGCCACTTTATTTTCTAGTGTCACTTTGATTCTCAAAAGCCTTGTGCCTCATGTTTTCAGATAGGACATCTCTCTCTCTCCTCCTTCCCCAATTTTTGTGTGTATTTTATGGGGCTCCTTAGCAGCCTGGATTTCAATGACAAAATGATCCCAACAGGTACCATGTGTGCTCTGCACACCTTAAACGTGCCTTTTTATGAACTTGCACAACAGCTGCAAGAAGACAAATGTGCAACACTAAATATAAATAACATGCTTAGGTCTAATAATACTTATTAGAAAATAATCGCTGATGATAGAAACATTCTGTAGCCATATTTAAGGCTGACAAATTACCTGTCCTCCAATTTTCATGAATTTCCAGGAATGGTGAAATAGTTAAGTATATGCTTATTGGTTGCTTGCAGGGTTTTGTTGTTGGAGTTTTTTTTGCCAAAAAGAAAAATATGTTTTTTTCTATCGAAATTAGCTTGATCTGAGCAAAGTAAGGGATAGGAAGTGAATGTGTGAGAGAGAAAGATAGAAGAGAGGAAGTGAAGATTACTCCAAGGTGGCAGGGAAGAACTTGGATACTCAGAGTAGTGTATAACGCAGCAGCTTCTTGGTACACTGAAAATCAAGTTGTTCTCGAAGCAGTGAGTGATTGTATTCACACTGCATACTGGGACTTTTAGCCTAGTCCAGGGGTAGGCAAAGTTGGCTCTTCTATGACTCGTGGACTTCAACTCCCAGACTTTCTGAGCCAATCATGCTTGATCAGGAATTCTGGGAGTTGAAGTCCACGAGTCACAGAAGAGCCAACTTTGCCTACCCCTGGCCTAGTCTATAACACAAAACCTGATTTGTTTTGGGTTCAGTGTGACATACCATCAAAGTAGCTTTGCCATTTGATCCTTTTTATGGGCAGGTTGAAAAAAAAATGTAGTTTACGGCTCAGATGAAACAGCTATCTGCTTTACCCATATGGAAGTGACGATTTTGATTAGAAATAATTGAAAAACATGGTGTTTTATTTTCAGAAAAGAAGCTGTTGCCATACAGGGCATCTTTTTTTTTAATATACTAAAGAAAAAAATTGGACAGTGGGAATGGAAGCTTGCATTTTCATTTATTTTTCAAATCATGCCCTCTATTTCACAAGGAACAGTTGGAAGAATTGGCAGTTTTGTGGACATTTATTAGTTACCAGAATGAAAGTTTAGCCAACTTTGGGGTGCAGTGTGCATTGATAGGAATAATGATCCTGGATTATTAGGCTTTATTCAGTGTAAGAGAGACCGAAACACACTATTTCAATATCTTTGGCTGCCAGATAGGTAGATCTTGTTGAAATTCATGCATTATATCAGGGATTTTTTGGTTTTGTATGTTGTATTAGTCATATTAGAAAATGCATTTTATTGATTATTAAATGATATCCATTTGTAACTTACCTGAGCAGATTGGATTACTCCAAAGTGTAAACCACCTTTCCATTAGCAGAATGGAGTTTGTAACCCTTAGATATTAAGAGTAGTATATAGTGCTATAGGCCTTAGAATGGTTTCTAACACACATACATATGTATACGTATGTTTTGGTTAGCATGTTGTTTGAATGCAGGTATCTCTGTTTTGAATGATGGCCAAGCAGACTATGATTGAACCCAGCCAACTCATTGATGTATTGTCGGAATTCTTTCTGAAGCTTTGACTAGTATAACAACAAGCCAACATGTTAGCCTGAAAAACTATATCACTTCCTTAATATGTGGCATGGTAATCCCGAATTTCATTTGCGGAAATTCCTACTTTAATGTTTAATTAGGAATGATGTTCTCGGTATCCCGATTTAGTGAAAGAGGGGAGATCGTTTGATAAGGAGGAATTTAGTTGTCTCTGCTTTGCATACAACTTGTTCTATATAATGTGATCTCTCGCTTGGGTTTTTTTGGCAGGGGGAAGAGAGCTGCTTCTCTTCCAACCCTCTATTCTTGGCTGCTTTGTGCTCGCGTTTTGCCGTAGAGAAAGTGAGGGGGTTCATTTCTTGTGCTAAGCCATTACGTGGCTTGCTTGGTTTTGCCTACTATTTTTTTTTAATGTATCTTGCAAACTGGGCCATGTCTCAACCTAATCAATATAACCACGAATAGCAATATTTCAGCAGACATTTGAGGTTAAGTATTCCTTTGTAGAAGGCAGGGAATACGTGGAGCCATGATGTTTCTTATCTCCTCCTCCTGCTTTCTCCCATCCTCAAGTGTGATGGAAAGTGCATCTGGAGAAGCAGAGGGGAAGTCCTTTGGCTTTCCCAGAGAGAAGCCCAGTCTGTCATCTGCACCTCTATAACTGTCTGGTTCGGTTCTGCAACCCAACAAGACAGACACAGACTTCAAAGGATAATCAGAACTGCAGAAAAAACAATTACTGCCAACCTGCCTTTCCATTGAGGACCTGTATACTGCACGAGTCAAAAAGAGGGCCGTGAAAATATTTACTGAACCCTCGCATCCTGGACATAAATTGTTTCAACTCCTACCCTCAAAACGTCGCTATAAAGCACTGCACACCAAGACAACTAGACACAAGAACAGTTTTTCCCCAAACGCCATCACTCTGCTAAACAAATACCCTCATCACTGTCAAACTATTTACTAAGGCTGCATTACTATTACTATTGGTCTTCTCATTGTTCCTATCACCCATCTCCTCCCACTTATAACTGTATGACTGTAACTTGTTGCTTGTATCCTTATAATATATATCAATATTGATTGTTTCCTGATTGCTTATTTGTACCCTATGACAATCATTAAGTGCTGTATCTCATGATTCTTGACAAATGCATCTTTTCTTTTATGTACACTGAGAGCATATGCACCAAAGACAAATTCCTTGTGTGTCCAATCACACTTGGCCAATAAAGAAGTCTAGTCTAGTCTAGTCTAGTCTATGAAGAGGCTGCACAGTCCTGAGCTGGATGGGGGAGACAGGAAGAGGTTTAGGGTAGCCATACCCCAGAATCTCTTAGGATATGTCTAGTACAAGGGTCCCCAACCCTCTGTCTGTGGACTGGCACCAGTCCGCAGCATGCCAGAAACTGCTCCACGCAAACAAGCAAAGCCCCATCTGTGGGATGCAGGCAGCATGCAAAACCGTGCCCCCTCAGTGATGGCGAACCTTTTTTTCCTCGGGTGCCAAAAGCGTGCGCGGGTGTGTGTGCCCACACCCATAATTCAATGCCCCCACACATGCCTTGCCCCCCTGCGCTGCCCTGCCTCCTACGCATACGCGCATGACGCCCCCCTGAGGCCCTCCAGAGGCCGGAAATGGCCCATTCCCAACTTCCGGTGGGCCCAATAGGCCCGTTTTTCGCCCTCCCCCGCCCCCCAGAGGCCCTCCAGAGGCCAAAAATGCCCTCCCAGAGCCTCCGAGCGTGCCGAAAATTAGCTGGCTGGCGTGCACATGCACGGTGGAGCTGAGCTAGGGCAACGGCTCGCGTGCCGGCAGATATGGCTCGGCACGCGTGGCATAGGTTCGCCATCACGGTCATAGATCCTTCCTGTCTTTTCTTTACAGCCAGTCCTCAACTCAACAACCATTCCTTTAGCAACCGTTCAAAGTTATGACGTTGCTGAAAAAAAGTCGGGTCCTTGACATTATGACCGTTGCACCATCCCCCATGGTCACAGGATCGCAGCTTGGGCTCTGGGCAATGTAGGTGCTAGCTTTTATGACCCCGCGGTGTCCCGCGGTGATGGTCCCTGCTGATATGGTGATTGATGGTTCTTTTCTTGCCAGTTTCTGGGAAAATAACTGCCTATTCGGGTGAATAGGTTTGTGGCTTTTGCTTAAAGACTGCAGATTTGCTTAATCACCATGATTTACTTGACCATCGTTAAAAATGGTGGTTAAATCAGGTCTGGCTGGACTTTAAGGACAGCAAAGACTTATAACAGAAATAATTGTAGTCTTATATCAAGGACTACCTGTACTTTTTACTACAAAATAGTTTTTTTGTCTTAGGATGGCCTTTGTGAGAACGACTTTACTGAAGGTTTGCTAAGTAAACAAGGAAGATTGCATCTGTTTTGCTGGCACTATAAGTTTCTACTTAGTAGGCCAGGGCTTGGCTAGAAGCTCAGGGCATTGAATAAATGATTTACAACTGAAGCCATTTCCTACATTTTTTTTCCTTTGGCAACTTTAATGTTTCTTTTTAATTTCATGTATTATTTTAAATTTGTAAGCCACCCAGCATCTTCTGGAGTCAAACAGCGTTGAAATCTAAGAAGTAGAATGAACTCTATATCAGGGGATTAAGTATTTCAATGGAATTAGAGAAACTGCTATATGTGAATGCATTCGTTTATTATAATTATATCGCACACTTTTCCTCCTTTTTTTTTGTTGCTTCTGTCTTTTCCTTCTTCATCAAACTCTTGTGTCATCTCCGTGTTTGAAAGATCACTGAGATTCTGGCACATGGAAACAAATGTTCAGTAGAATTGGTGCTTTTAATGCACTGGGATTGCCTGTTTGTGTGGAAGACTCAATGGCAAATCTTATATATGTAATCCACATTTTCCTCCCAGCCTCCCATAAAGTATACCTTTTCAGTATGTGTTAGAATATGTGATTTATGATTAATTACTTAGCTGTTAGAAACAGTACTTTATGTGCAATACATTTAAAACAAATGCCATTTTTTTTCTAGAATTATAAAACTAGTGATGTTGTTGGACACGTTCAAAGTATCCGTCAGATATCAAATTAATGAAAAATCTATCAGCCTGCAACTCTGGTAGTCCTCATTGTTGTTGTCACGATGTCCACTCTAGCCCTCAAGCCAATACAGTTAATAGTACTAAAGAAATGATAAATGTTTCTGAGATTGTAAGGATATTTGGCTCAAGGTCTGAAGGTTTTAGAAAGGCCAGGGGAAATAAACAGAAGTTGGGCATAAATTTGTCATAATGGAAGCTATTGCCAAGGAAAATAAACTGAAGAATGAAATGAATGACAAAAATGTAAAAATATAATAGAGGGAAAGTGTGTGGTACAGAACAAGATTTCAGGTAGGGTTTCTAGCCTGGATGCTCCCCTAATGTTTGAACTTGAGCTCCCAGAATCCCTCAGCTGACATGTCTACTGCTGAGAATTCTGGGAGTTGAAGTGCACAAGTGTAGAGTTTGCCCTCATTAGGAAACTCTGGCTTAAAGAAATGACTTTATGAAGTGGCAAGTATTTATTTTAAAGAGAATGATTCCATAGCCGGGGGAAAGGTTACGGTAATTGTGAAAAAGATAATATGACTCGGGATGTCTGAAAAAGGATTACAGTTTATTCTCTTTTGTAATTGAGAAAGGCTCTTGTTGCTTTTAAGAAAAGCAACATTTTGCTTTTCTTTGCATTTTATTTTTTATATGTATTGTTTTATCATAAAAAGTAAAAAAAAAACCAAACAAAACAAAAACATACATTCAAACCTAACAACAACAACAAAAAGAAACAAATAGTGTTGGTTAGAATCCACTTAGGAGTGATGATACTATATGTGATTAACCAGCTGGTGATAATTTTGAGATATCTTCAAATGTTTTAAGAGTGACATTTCAATATTTTCTTTCAGTTATTTTTTTAAAAAATTAACATCATTTTATGTTAGTTTATATCTAGTTTAATTGCTTTTCGGATTGCAATGGCGGTGCATTGGATGATACATGCTAACTCTTTATGAATGCTCACAATATAGTCATGAAATATTTGGCGCTCCTTAATGCATGTCATGAATGTGCATCACGGCACATTACAACTACTGAAGCATTAGTGCCAGAGGCTAACTTTGTTCAGTACCTTGGAAAAATGTTTTCTTAGAAATTGGAGAAAATTTAACAGATGTAAATCTTGATAGAATGATATGTGGTCTCTTGTGGAAGAAGTAAAAATGGCTGAATGTAAGAGTGGGCTTCTGCCCACGTCATTATATGGAAGCGAGCATTGGATATGTTAGAAGAAATATAGATAAATTCCAGCACTTCAAGTTGTTTTTGCATTCTGTTTGAAAGACACCAGCAATATCTGGGCTATGTGGTTGTTTAATTACCTTTTGATCTGAAAGAGATAACAAAACTAGAGAAAATCGAGTTGGATGGAGACCAGGGTGTGTGTGGTTACAATAATCAAATATTTGCAATCTGTCAACTTATTGGAATTGGGGATTGAGTGTCATCAAGAAGTACATAGAGGAGGCCGACTTACGACCACGATTGAGCCCAAAATTTCTGTTGCTCAACGAGACAGTTGCTAAATGAATTTTGCCCCATTTTACGACCCTCCTTGCCACAGTTGTTAAGTTGGTAAGACGGTTGTTAAGCGAATGTGGCTTCCCCGTTGACTTGCTTGTCAGAAGGTTATAAAAGAGGATCCCTTGACTCCAGGACACTGCGGCCGTCATAAATATGAACATTGTAAACATTGTAGTCATTCCAGCGTGTCTGAACGTGTTTTTATTTGATAGAAGTTAGGGTTATCCAACAGATTTTGCAACCGAGATCAAAGATTAATAGGACATATTAATGTAATAAAGAAAAGGTAATAAAATACTAGAATGTGTCAAATTAAACAGGTTAATGATGGAATTTAAGCATAAAGAGGATTCAGAGTACTACTTAACAACTACTTAACTGTACAAAGGGTTAGATAACAGGTGCAGAGATCAGTAACTTAATAACGAAAGAGTAACAAAATAGAAATAAATACAGTTATATAGATATACATAAGAATAAGTACTGTAAGCAATATTTCTATTGGATCGTACGTGACTATAGATTAAAACGTGTAGAGCCATAAACATATAGAATGCTGCGGTACAACTATGAAAATAATGGTTATAACTATGACAAAATTATGCATTTAAAAGAGACTATATACTGTATGATTAAGAGAATACTGGTGATAATCAGGGTGTATAATACTATGTATACTTTAAAAGGGCTGGATACACTGTCGTTGCAAAACTGAAAATATATATTATAAAGAAGAATGTATAATAAAAATATTTATTTTAAAAAAAGATTAATAGGACATATTAAAATTGGGAGGAATATATTCTATTTATGAATTGAAAATGCAATAAATTCTGTAGTTTCTTCCTTCCAGGCGACTGTTTTTCTTGCAGCCATTTTTTTATGGGCTTTGACAGACCAGTGAACATTGTCAGAGTTGTGACTTTAGCTGTACATCCTGATAGCTTAGAAGATACTCGGTACATGTTACCAAAGGCTCAGGAATACAGTCTATAATCATTGAGAGATATCTTCCATCATGTTCACAAATGTAGATATTATCAAACCTTGTAGAAAAGCTTTAGATGTTTTAAAACTTTGAGGTGCAATTCATACAGCAAGAGACAGAAAAGAGCGGTTAACTTTATTCCCCAGAGCTTAAAATTAAAGTTTAGAATTTCCAGGGGAGAAAGAAAGGAAATCCAACTGAAAAAAGCAGAGGGTCTGTGGTTAAAAATACTGTTTCTGTAGAAATAGATCGTTTATGATGTAGGTAGGATTCATACTGGTTTTTTCCCCCTTTCTTTTTTCTATATTTGTATTAAAATCTTCCTACAAATTAGGACACTTTGTAACTTCAGCTTCACTTTTTATTATTCAGGCTGGTCAGAAAAATATTCATGTTATTTAAAGTCTCCATCTGTAACATCAGAATGCAATATCTCCTTTCTTCGGCAAGGAAAAGCGTTCATTACTGACAAGCCAGCACTATCTTGTAATTTGCTTCGAACATTATTCTTTTTTTAAAATATAATTTTCAGAGTTTTTGTATTTTATCTTTGAAAGATAAAAGGTTTTTTTTCCCCTGTCTCTGGACGAAATTGGGGACGAAGGTGAAAAATTTAGTCAGATGCTCAATAAATATTATTTCTATTACCGTATATACTCGAGTATAAGCCGAGTTTTTCAGCCCACTTTTTGGGCTGAAAAAAGCCGCCTCGGCTTATACTCGAGTCAGTGAAATTGGCCAAAGCGGGCGGTCCTTAGAATTCCCCGAACGGGCTGGCGCAACCGGGCTGGGGTGTCCCCGGCGTGGGGGAACCGGTCCTTGTCTCCACGTGCTGCGGGGATCAGCGGGGAAGAGGCGCGATCAGGCGCCCGCGGGCGCCGGGCGAGAACCAGCCTCCGGGGCGGCGGCATGAACGAGGGCGAGGCGGAGGGTCCTCCGCGGCTGGCCCTTTGCAAGGAGATGTACCCGGCGGGGGAGTTCCGGCGGCGGCGGCAGAAGCGGCTGGAGCTGGACCCGGATCGCCAGCCGGCCCTTTGCAAGGAGATGTGCCCGGCGGGGGAGTTCTGCCGGCGGCGGCGGCAGAAGCGGCTGCACCGGCTGGAGCTGGACCCGGATCGCCAGCCGGACCCTGCGCGGGCGGCAAAGGAGTTCTCCCGCCCGGCGGCCGGCCAGGCTCCCCCGCCGCCTTGCGACCTCCGCTCACCGGTGGTGCTGCTGGCCACGGTGCATCACCTGCTGGGCCGGTCGGTGGCCGAAGCCAGCGAGGTCTCCCCGGCCGAGCGCTGTGCCTTTGTGGCCGACCGGCTGCGCGCAATCCGGCTGGATCTGGCTCTGCAACGCCCGCCCGCCGCGCCTTCCACCGCCCTGCTGAAGCGCGCCTTGCTTTACCTGCTGCACGCCGGAGCCCGGCTCTGCAACCAGGCGCCCGCGCGCTTCAACGCCCACCTGCACGACGGGCAGCTCCGCGAGACCTTCGCCGCCCTGCGCCGCGCCTACCGCCGCCCCGACGCGCATCCTGCCCAGCCGCGCTTCCAGGCGCTCTAGCACACATTCAGTGTCATCACAGCACAGTAAAAGCCTAGATCACATACTGTTCTCAACCATCTCTAGCAAAGTATTTGGGCTATATAAAACAGGATAATTAAACTAGTTTGTCTAATGAAGTCTAAAAATAAACAAGATCGGGTATCCCTATTTTTTCTAATAACGAAAAGTATACTCTTATCAATAGTGATTGACGGATCTGTCAGAGTGTTAGAGTCTTTCTCATTCTCTTTTTAAAGGTCATAATTACGCTTTACGCATAATAAAAATGACTGAAGAGAGATAAACTTTCTTGATATTCCTTTCTGCATTTTGTTCAACTCTTTCCTATGTCAACAATAAAGTCAAAATACAGCTCTGAACACATCTAATTGTCTTCTGAAATCCATCATAATAAAACAAATAGCTAGAGGTCTAAAACATTTTTAAAAAACACTTAATAAAATAGAATCCATCCATCTTCAAATTCTGTTTTAAATATTTAATAGTCAGGACAGAGTTTGGTTACTTACTTTACAACAATGATTTATGAAAACACCTTTTTTTCTGTACAGAAAAACAAACACGGTAGATACCCAAATGACTGTTACATAAAAAGGAATTATAGGACAATAAAATCACAATGCCTTTTTTTGGAAAAACATAATTGGGAACCTTGGTGAAATCACTTCTAAAACAATTCACACCTCTATTCTATCAAATCAAAATATCACAGGATGCTCATATAGGATAACATGGTCTGAAATGGACCAACACAATTTTGTCACAATCGGCCATTTTACTTGTAGCTTAAAACCAGCAGCTATGTTCCTCTGCTATTCTGACTTAAACAACATGTTCTCATGTTTGAACTCTTCCTGCTCTACCACCTGGGTGAGCCGCGGGGGTCGTAGTCCTGGGATTTGGGTGGGTGGGTGGGTGGGGGCAGTATTAATTTAATTTCATTTAAATTAATTTCATCTAATTTCATTGAATTTAATTAAAAGTTCTTCTAAGACGCCCAATCCCGTAGGACTATTGTTTTTATTGACCCTCTTTTCCACTTACAGAGCTAGTTTACTGTTTTTCTTTGAAATAAATATTCAAAAACATTATTGGTATCTATTTTTATTTTTGAAATTTACCGGTAGCTGCTGCATTTCGCACCCTAGGCTTATACTCGAGTCAATAACTTTTCCAGTTTTTTGTGGTAAAATTAGGTGCCTCGGCTTATATTCGGGTCGGCCTATACTCAAGTATATACGGTATTTATTTTTGACCTCTTAATCATCCTAAAGGCAGGGCAGATTGTGAGAATCTTTTCTTAGCACCATCAGATGATGAACACCTGGAGAAGACAGGTGGTAGCAGCAAGAACTATCAATCTGTTGCTTCACACAGCAGACAAAATGAGGGTTTTGGGGTTTTTTAAAAGGAGGTTTGGTGTACGGCAGGTGCCTGCATTGGGTAAGAGAGGGGGGGATTTTCCCCCACCCATTAAATCATTTTTATCAGAAAAAGGAAGGGGATTAGCACATTCAGAATTTATTTTTACTTTTGACTCCTGGGTTTCCTAGGATAAGTTGGTTTGTGTTGGCAGCAGAGTTGTCCAGCACACCATTGAGAAGAAAGACGCCATCTGGTAGAAAACAGATCAAGGAAAAAATGTTGGTTTCCAAGAACTGGTGTGCTGGTTTAACTGAGCTCAGGAACGTAGAAATACACACCGAGATAGTAGGGCAAAAGAATGGAACGAAGAAAGGAAAAATACTTTTAAACAAATGGAAGTTGGTGAAGGAGGAGAAAGCTCTGTGAAAGATAAAAATTTCCAGAACACTCCAGAAAATTTCCAGAACGTTCCAGAGGGCACAGATCCAGAACCCTCTCTGGGCAATTTTGAAAATATTGTTTTTAACATAGGTACTGGGTGTGTGTGTTCCTCTTTAGGGCTTATCATGAAGTCCTGGTTAGGACTAACATCAGGAAGTGATCATGACTTTTATTCTTTATTTCTCTCATGTATTAGCATATGTGTATTACACTGGTTTATTAGTAACAAATATCTATAAAAACTAATAGTAGTTTTAAAGGATTTAACAGGTTATTCTAGTATCTCAGGCGTCTTCAGAAGCTCAAAATGCTGCTGGTTCATACAACGTTGTTAACAAATGTTGTAGATGTAAAGATTGCAATTGGGTAACATCTGATAAATGATATTTATCTCTTAACCCTGCGTGTGTTAAAAATTCATCTGCATCATCAAACAGTTGGTCCAAAGTCCGTATCCACGCTTCCATTCTATTTTTTCACGTCACTATCTTTTTTTCCCCAATTCCTAAAGTTAAGTTTCCCCATAAAGTCAACTTACCTAGTATGGGGGAAAGGACCACTTTTTTATTTAGACATTATATTTCATCGTTTTCTAACTGGTTCAGTTGTTTCCAGAGTTACTAGAGTTTTAATGAATTTAGGACCGATTACTCTCTATCCAACTGACCCTGGTTTTTCTTCTGAGTGTATAAATCTCATATTGTAAATTATGAATGTTTCTGATGCCATGTTTTACTTTAAACCAGTGGTTCTCAATCTTTTCCCCCCACCCTGGATTCCCTCTAAATACCTTTTGTGGCCACGGAACATCAGGACTTAACTCAAGATTTAAATCGTAACATTTCAAGCCTTTCCGGACCCCTTGTGACAATATCACAGCCCCCCCAGGGGTCCGTGGACCCCCCAGGTTGAGAATCCCACTGCTTTAAACCACATTCTAGAGCAGTGGTTCCCAACCTGGGGGTCGGGACCCCTTTGGGGGTCGAACGACCATTTCCCAGGGGTCGCCCCGGCATCCTCAGCTTCCCCCCCCCCCCACTGCCACAAGCCTGGCCATATCGACTCAACTCGCCCGAGCCCTCCGATTGGTCGGGAGAGATGCCATTCGGTGACAGGCGTTTCTGACGCCTGGCGGCCGAGCTTTGACGGCATCAGCTAAGGGGCCAGCTTTGCTTTGAATTCTGGGAGTTGAAGTCCAGGCACCTTAAAAGTTGCTGAGATTGAGAAATATTGCTGTACACTTGTTGGTTATCAAGTCCAAATACAGAAGTAGACTTGTTGTGGAAGATGATATTCCTTGTGCTCTTGCAAAGACTGGCCCGAGAATTTCTGATCTGGCATAATTACATATTGTTTTTGTGATTAATCGCTATGCTTTAATTATGTTCAATTTGTAACAATGAAAATACATCCTGCATATTAGATATTTACATTACGATTCATAACAGTAGCAAAATTACAGTTATGAAGTAGCAACGAAAATAATTTTATGGTTGGGGGTCACCACAACATGAGGAACTATATTAAGGGGTCGCGGCATTAGAAAGGTTGGGAACCACTGTTCTAGAGGCTATCATATATGGGGCGTATTTTGATGATTGCAAATAACTTCCAATTTTTTGTTTGGAGCAGTCTTGTTTGGAAGTTAACGTGAGTAATTGTTCTTCAGATTGTAGTTAATTCTTGCAGTCTCTGTATGCGTGCATGGGTGTGTTGTGTTTGCAATCATTTGATGCTGACTTTAGGTAGAATGCTAGCCTTAATAATATCTTGCTGCCCTGGACCCCAGTGGATTCTGTAAATCGATAACATGACCTTCTGTGGACTAATTCATTAAGAGTTGTTGAGGTGGATTGGAAATGCAAGTATTTCATCAGCCACGCTCTTGTCGTGAGCATAGCACTAATTAATAGCAACCACACACACGCAGTATCATTGTGAAGGTCTCCTGGCAATCTGAACGTGCCAGGAGGCTCTTACAGATTAAAAATATATATACAATATATCGGTCTTAAATGCAGATTGGAAACTGCGCTTTACCTGAACTTGTTTTCTGGTTTGGTCAGAGGCTGTCTTGGCTATCTTTTCCTTTTTTTGAAAATACATTACATTGAAAAGATTGTGTTTAAATAATAGTGGGATAAGATTATCTATTAGGTTGTACCCATCTGCTGTTCTTCTGTGCCTCTGTTTAATCCACTCTTATGTGGCCCAAGGATTGAGGCTGAAGTAGTAGCAGCCCTGTTTTTTCACTTAATAGCTTCACCTCTTTTTCTGCATTAGGATAACTGCAAAACAGCTGATCAGCAAAAATTAGTTGAGCCCTTCTTTATCACTGACAGGGTTATAGTGTCCAAATACCGAGGTGGCACTGTTAAATTTGTCATGTAAAGTTAGCTTTAGAGTAGGCACACTGAAATAGTTGAGTTAGACATACAGTAGCTAAATAATCTATTGAGTTCAATTACGTTACTCTGAATAGGGTAGGGAATTTGCGGCTTTCCAGATGTTGAGCTGAGATCCGCATAAGCCCCAGATAAAATGACCAATAATTTGGGATGCTTGACGTTGCCGTTCTGAAATTTGAAGAAACATAGGCCCAAGGCTTTGATCCTCTTCTGGTATGTCTCTTACGAGTTAAACATATGGTAAAATTAGCAGGATAAAACAATGTACGTCTTTTGATCATAGATTGAGCTAAAAAAATAAAATGGCCATACAGCTGTGGTACACTTAGTTCCAACCAAGTTCCCTAACCTTACCTTTTTAATTTGCTTTTGGAATTATTTTAGAGCCGTGGTGGCGCAGTGGTTAGAATGCAGTATTGCAGGCTAATTCTGCCAACTGCCAACAGTTCGATCCTGACCAGCTCAAGGTTGACTCAGCCTTCCCTCCTTCCAAGGTCGGTAAACTGAGGGCCCAGATTGTTTGGGGTCAAGAGGCTGACTCTGTAAACCACTTAGAGAGGGCTGTAAAGCATTGTGAAGCGGTATATAAGTCTAAGTGCTGTGGGCAATTTTAATACATTTAATAAATGCGAATTAAGCCAGTTGCAAAGCAGCAGACTCAACCAGTTAGCTTTCATGGTATTCCTTTACAATTAAGTATTTAATTGCTTATGATCTTGATTCATTTTTAGTGTAAACGAGGTGGCAGAGGTCTGCAAAAGAAAAAGAGAAATAGCTGTTTTAAAAAGAGAGCGTGAAGCTGCACTAATGTCTGTCCGTCCTGATTGCAACTGACAAATTTTCTAGGTCATGAGGGCATCCACAGTTGTGTAATAAAATTGCTTTGTCCTTATAAGTTTTCACAAAGTTTTTTTCTTGACTGCGAAGTTTGTATGGCGTTACTTGACAACCATGTGAAAGCACATTGGATTTTCTTACTTTCTATAAGTTTAGAGGGCACATACAAGGTTCTTTATCTTCCTTGTTGATAATAAATGTGCAAAAATCTAATCATGAATGTGGTTTCCGGCATGTTTGCTGATGTTTTGGTAGGAGATTATTTTGAAGAGTCTTATTGAAACAGTATCTGGATTATTATTCAGTTCATTCACTTCCTAAATGCAAACAAGGTTTAAAAATGAAAAGCAAAAAAATTAACCCGGCAAGATTAGTTCAACAATAATAGATCACACAGGAAAAACCCAAGGAAATATCTCACATATTTATTTATTTATTTATTTAATTGCATTTGTATGCCGCCAAACTCCCAAAGGACTCATTGTAGTTTTGAACTATATTGTAGTTCAAAAGCCGTATTCCGTTTTGAAAAAGCTTCATAGATTCAACTTGTGATCTTAACTTTAGAAAACAAAAGCAAAATAGATTTTTCTTTGTTCTTTGCCCACCTTCGTCATTCACAAATAAACAGTGATGCCTTTGAAAAGTTTGCCCAAGTTGAGTGTTCGTATTTCAGTGATTAATGCTGACATGTATCTTCTTCGCCTAAGCAGTACGCAGATAACCCTCGACTTACAACCGTTTGTTTAGTGACTATTCAGAGTTACGACAGTGCTGAAAACAGTGACTTCCACCCGCTTGCATTTACGACAGTTTCCGCCTCCCATGGTCATGTGATCACCGTTTTCAACCTTCCCAGCCAACTTCCTACAAGCGAGGTTAATGGGACATCCAACAGGGGAGGTTGCAAATTGCCATCATGTGATGACTTGCATAACAACCGCACCACTTGACAATGAATTTTCCAGTCTCAATTGCAGTTGTAAGTTGAGGATTTCTCTCTCTCTCTCTCTCTCTCTCTCTCTCTCTCTCTCTCTCTCTCTCTCTCTCTCTCCGTGTCTCTCTCTCCCTCCCTCCCCGTCTCTCCCTCCCTCTCCGTCTCTCTCCCACCCCATCTCTCCATCTCTCCCTCCCTCTCCATTTCTCTCTCTCTCCCCATCTCCCTCCCTCCCTCTCCGTCTCTCCCTCTCCGTCTCTCTCTCTCTCTCTCTCCGTCTCTCTCTCTCTCTGTCTCTCTCTCCCCCATCTCTCCCTCCCTCTCCATCTCTCCCTCCCTCTCCATCTCTCTCTCTCTCCCCATCTCCCTCCCTCCCTCTCCGTCCGTCCCTCCCTCCCTCCGTCTCTCTCTCTCTCTCCCCCCATCCCTCCCTCTCCATCTCTCCCTCCCTCTCCATCTCTCTCTCTCCCCATCTCCCTCCCTCCCTCTCCGTCTCTCTCTCTGTCTCTCTCCCTCCCTCCCTCTCTCTGTCTCTCTCTTTCTGTCTCTCTCTCCCTCCCTCCCTCCCTCCCTCCCTCTCTCTCTCTCTCTCTCTCTCTCTCTCTCTCTCTCTCTCTCTCTCTCTCCCACACCCACACACACCCTCCAGAAATTTCCCAGCTTCTTTGCAAGCTCATTTAAAGGAAATCTTATTTTTTTCAAGATCTGCTCTGCTCCCACATCTTTGTGCGGGGGACGAGAGAAAAGGTATTATCACTTAATTGATAAGGCCTCCCTGCCTTTCATATCCTTGTAAGCAACCTCCATTGTTTTTTAGCAAGGCTGTTTTAAAGCTCTAAGATTATCTGGTAGCATTTATGAGATCACTCAATTGAAAGGGCAGCCCCCATGTTCTGTAATCAGGTGTTAAAATAACCTCCCTGGCTGTTAGCAGAAGTTATTTTAAAAGCCTAATTACAACGGATAAGCTTGAAAGCCCTTTGGGGAGCATATTTCTGTGTGGCAAATTGAGCTCTCCAGAACAATGCCATGTGACCCCCGCAACATATTGGATTGTGGTTTCTTCCGTCCCAGTATGAAATAGGGCTTTTACCCTAAAGTGAAAGAATTACCGTATTTTTCGGAGTGAAAACTTGGGTGCGTCTTATACACCGAATGTAGCCCCACCCAGCCACCCCCACCCTTTAGCCTCTGCCTGCCAGCAATTTACCTCTTTGCAGCAAACAGGGCAAAGCACAAGAAGAGCACAAGAAGAGATGATCTGCCTCCCGACCTACAGCTGACTGAGGCTTACAAGCCACGTGGTAAAATGAAACTGAAACTACGGTGGCTGTGATGAGACATATTGCTGGGAGATAAACTGCTGGCAATATTAGACTGCTGAAATTGCAAGAAGGCAAGCTAGAGCTGCTGTGGCTCAAGAGGTAGAGCTCTTGCCTCACAATCAGGAGGTTGTGAGTTCTATCCTAGGTAGAGGCAGATTCTGTTAATATGTTATTTTGTTAAATGTTTGTAGAGTGTTCAAATTATTAGACTTATTTTTTAAAGACTGCTTTATTATTGTTCTAGACAACTTAACAAAATGAAGAAGCTTTTTAAAATAAATGCTTGCTCTGAAGAGGCCCAGTGCTATTGTATCTTCTTTTAAATAGCAGATAATACTTCCAGAAAGCCACATCAATTTTAAAGATCTGTAAAAGTATAATCTGAAATGTCCTGTTTTAGTATTAAGTATTAGTATTAAGTATTAGTATTAAAATAAGGCAGCTGAGAAACCCTGACTTAGTCATGTTTGGAGTAGATGTATTTAAATAATTAGGAGGAGTTAGTGTGATTACATTTAAGAAAACTTTCTGGGATTAATATACTGCCATAATGTATACATGTATACATTATACATGTATAATGTATGTTTTGATTTTAATATAGCAATAGCACTTAAGCTTATATACTGCTTCACAGTGCTTTACAGCCCTCTCCAAGCAGTTTACAGAGTCAGCCTCTTGCCCCCAATAGTCTGGGTCCTCATTTTACCCACCTCGGAAGGCTGAGTCAACCTTGAGCCTGGTGAGATTCGATCTGCCAAACTGCTGGCAAAAGGATGCGGGGGGGGGGATACCTTCAGAAAAATGTAATGTGGGTTGGCAAATTATATTTTCAGTTGCCGAAAGTGCATTACATTTTTGCCTGAATTAGGAAGGGGAAGGCGGATTTATCCTTTAAATGTTTGTTAAAGTAATTTACCAGCCCTAAGCATTATTCTTGAACTCTCATCCAAGTAGCAATCAGTTTATAGTTAGCTTTTTGAGATCATTGCCAGCTGAGTGCTTATTCTTGGGGGGAGAAACTAACATTCAAAACATTTTTACCCATAATAGTGTTATGTCTACCATGCATATCTTCTGTATAAAGTCTTTATCCCCACAGGCGGCATTCAATCATGCAATGGTCCCCAACCTTTGCAGCTCAGTGGCCCAGCTGGAGGGGGAGAGAGGAACTGGGCCATGGAGCAGCAGGCCAGCACGCATGCATGTACGCAGCCCTTGTGTGACTGGTGGGTCAGTGCACATGCTCACAGCTCGACTTGAGCGCGCGGTGATCCACCACTCGGACAAGCTGAACTGCATGAGCATGTGTGCTCCAGCCAGCCACTCACAAGGCCCAATTCCAAATAGACCACAGTCCAGTAGCCGCGGCCCAGGGGTTGAGGACCCCTGTATTAATGTATTAGGAGAAGGGTAATCGTGCCATTTAAAAATGTAGCTGAAAGATGACAGTCAGCAGAATTCATAGGTTTGACTTTCTAGCATGCTCTAATTATATGTACCGTATTTCGGAGTATAAGACACACCGGAGTATAAGACGCACCTTAGTTTTTGGGGAGGAAAATAGGGGAAAAAATCTGCCTACCAGGTATTCATCTGGCTAGCATCCTTAGTCTGGTCAGCTTCAGCACATTATTTTATCCCCTGGTTAGGACTTAAAGAAACCTTCTTCTGAGAGAGTAACAATGAAAAAAATCCTGCAAAGACTTAGGGCTGGAAAAAACCTCCTTCGGAGAGAATAGACTCACAACGGTTCATTTAGCGACGGTTTGACGTTACACCAAAAAGTGACCTTGGGGTTGTCGTTTTTCTCACACATGCTCATTCCCACGGTCACGTGATCAAAACTCAGATGCAAAAATTTGGGGCTGAATTGTGGTCATTAGTCGAGGACTGCCTGCAGTCTCAAGCAGAAGCCTTATTATCCGTCGCCTGTTACAAGAGTCTTTCCAGACCGACTACTTTCCCTCAGGAACGGTCACATAAGGGTTCAGGGATTCTGGGGGGGAGGTCAGGCCTGTACCACTTTTTTCCATGCAAGGACTCTAAGCTCGGCCCCTTCTTAACACCTCCTTCCAGGCTAGCTGGAGAGATGAACTATTGATGGCACTTCCACAAAGTTTTATTTTGGAAGGACTGGGTAAGTGTGTATCCACCTGTATCAGTGAGAGGGACAATATCTAAAACATGCACCAGACAACTGGGCCTGGTCTGGAGATGAGCTACTGCAGAGGTCCGTGAGAGTAACCTCAGTTAGAGAACAATTGCCTGCTGGATTGAAGAAAATGCTATAATGGCTACAAGTTGTCCTCGCCTTGCAACCGTTCATTTAGTGACCGTTCAAAGTTACATACTTTGTAATGTTGCATACATACCATATTTTTCGGAGTATAAGATGCACCTTAGTTTTGGGGGAGGAAAATAGGGGGGGGGGGAGAGAAATCTACCTACCAGATATTCATCTGGCTAGCGTCCTTAGTCTGCTCAGCTTCAGCACATTATTTTATCCCCTAGTTAGGGCTGAAAAAAACTACTTGGGGAGGGAATAGTAATGAAAACAAGCCTGCAAAGACTTAGGGCTGGAAAAAAACTTCTTCGGAGGGAGTAACAATGAAAACAAGCCTGCAAGCTGGGAAGATGGTTATCACCTCGTTAGGGCTGGGGGGAAAGCTTCGAAAAAGCTACATTCGGAGTATAAGACGCACCCAAATTTTCAGCCTCTTTTAGGGGGGGAAAGGTGCGTCTTATACTCCGAAAAATACAGTACTTTGAACTATGGTGCTGGAGAAGACTCCTATGAGTCCCTTGGACTGCAAGGCGATCCAACCGGTCAGTCCTAGAGGAGATCAACCCTGACTGCTCTTTAGAAGGCCAGATCCTGAAGATGAAACTCAAATACTTTGGCCACCTAATGAGAAGGAAGGACTCACTGGAGAAGAGCCTAATGCTGGGAACGATTGAGGGCAAAAGAAGAAGGGGACGACAGAGAACGAGGTGGCTGGATGGAGTCACTGAAGCAGTCGGCATGAGCTTAAATGGACTCCGGGGGATGGTAGAGGACAGGAAGGCCTGGAGGAACGTTGTCCATGGGGTTGCGATGGGTCGGACACGACTTTGCAACTAACAACAACAACAAAGTTACAACAGCACTGACAAATGTGACTTACCACCGTTTTCCATACTTGCAACCTTTGGAGCATCCCCATGATCGTGCGATCAAAATTCAGATGCTTGGCAACCGCTTCTATTTATGACCTTTGCTGTGTCCCGGGGTCGCGCGGTCCCCTTTGGCGACCTTCTGACAAGCAAAAGCCAACGGGGGGGGGGGGGGTAGCCAGATTCACTTAACAGCCGTGTCACTGATTACAGATTAACAGAGTTGGAAGGGACCTTGTAGGTCATCTAGTCCAACCCTTCGCCCAAGGAGGAGACCTTGCCCCATTTCTGACAGATGGCAGTCCAGTCTCTTCTTGAAAGCTTCCAGTGATGAAGCTCCCACCACTTCTGAATAAAAGAATAACAGATTAACAGAGTTGGAAGGGAAGGGATCTTGGAGGTCATCTAGTCCAACCCCCCGCCCAAGGAGACCCTACTGCACCATTTCTGACAGAGGGCAGTCCAGTCTCTTCTTGAAAGCCTCCAGTGATGAAGCTCCCACAACTTCCGAAGGCAACTTCTGTTCCATGGGTTGATTGTTCTCACCGTCAGAAAGTTCCTCCTTATTTCCAGGTTGAATCTCTCCTTGATCAGTTTCCATCCTGACTGATCAGCTGCAGTGATTCGCTTAACCCCCTGGGGCGAGAGAAGTCGTAAAAGCGGGGCCAAACTCAACTTCGCAAAATGTCTCGCTGAAAACAAGCAGAAATGTTGGGCTCAAGTCGCAAGTCGAGTACTGGTGAAAACAGAGAGGGAGAGGAGGCCAGAAAAGACGACGTGCTGACGTGTGGCCTCAGAAACCAACATGAAGCTAAGCCAGAAAAACTAGTAAACGGGAAAGCAGATTTTATCAAAGTGATTTAGACCATAAGGTTGCATTCCCTGGGCGACCAGCCAATTTGGCAAAAGGTGGTTTTCTCCTCTACAGTGAGAGAGGGCGGGGGAGAGGCAGGTAGGAGGGAGGGCGAGTGAAAAGAGTGTGCATAGACTCTTGCATCTTAAGAGTTGGGTAGTGCTAGTTACTGTATTTTTCGGAGTATAAGACGCACCTTAGTTTTGGGGGAGGAAAATAGGGGGGGGGGAAATCTACCTACCAGGTATTCATCTGGTTAGCGTCCTTAGTCTGGTCAGCTTCAGCTCATTATTATTATTTTTTTAAAATAATTTTTATTTGGCATATAAACATTAAAAATGACAAACATACATTGAACACGACACTATATGTACTTACATGTACATATATACATATAAACTTTTACGGTAAACGTCTTGACGTCCTTTTATTTATATATTTCTATACAACTATATCTATATATATATAATATTTCTCTTCTCATTTTTATCTACTTATAAGTTATTTATAAATTTATTTATTTATTATTTATTAGTGACATTTATATACCGCCTCACAGTGCAAGCACTCTCTAAGCGGTTTACACCAGTAAGCAATGTATATTTATATTGCCCCCAACAATCTGGGTCCTCATTTTACCTACCTCGGAAGGATGGAAGGCTGAGTCAACCTTGAGCCGGTGAGATTTGAACCGCTGACCTGCGGATCACAGTCAGCTAAAGTGGCCTGCAGTATCCCACTCTAACCGCTGCACCACCTCGGCTCTGTATTAATGAATACATACATATATTTATAATACTTATACTTATCTATTATTCTATTGGTTGGTAGATTATCCATTATAACTTATCTATCTGTCTAAACATTTCTGTTTCTTTTTTTCCGTTTCTTTTTTCTAGCCAATTATAAAAAAGGTTCCAAGTTTCAAAGAATTCTGAGGTTTTTTTCTGCTTCTGCTTTTATCCCCTAGTTAGGGCTGAAAAAAACCTTTTTCGGAGGGAGTAGCAATGAAAGCAAGACTGCAAAGACTTACGGCTAGGGAAAAAACTTCTTCCGAGGGACTAGCAATAAAAAAATCCTGCAAGCCTTGTTAAGGGCTGGAAAAAAAAGCTTAGAAAAAGCTACATTCGGAGTATAAGACGCTCCCAAATTTTCAGCCTCTTTTTGGGGGGGGGGGGAAAGGTGCCTCTTATACTCTGAAAAATACAGTAGGCGACATGAATCAGGTAGGTAGGATGAGTTGATGAATTAGTTAGGAGTATTGTGTATATGAGTGGGAAGGGATGACCAAATTGGACTTGCAGAAGGTCCTTGCACAAGGTGGCAAAAGCTGAAGTGGTATTTGTTCGGGCATGTAAGGTTTGGAGATGACAGCAAGTCTTCGGGCCCTTTGGAGAGAAGTGAAATGATACAAAATTCGGATTGATGATTCACAAGGCAGGGCGGGCACAGCTGGGCCACTGTGTGTTAAACCAAGATAGGGAGAAATCTCTCCTTGTGAACGAGTTTTTTCTGTCCTGTGCCCGGATGGCAGAATTGTGCTTGCTCTTTAGCTGCCTGTTTGCGAATGGTTAAACACACACACACACACACACACACACACACACACACACACACACACACACACACACACACAATCAAATGCTGCAGGAAGGGAAGATCTGGCATTGCCGTACAGGTAGGCCTTGACTCGCAACAGTTCACTTAGTTCAAAGTTACGACGTCACTGAAAAAAAGTGACTCATGGCCGTTTTTCAGAGTTATGACCTTTGCAGCCTCCTCCCCACGATCGTGTGATCAACATTCAGACGCTTGGCAACTGGTTCGCATTTATGACCGTTGCAACGTGCGATCCCCTTTGGCGACCAAGGGGGCGAAGTCAGATTCACTTAACAACCAGGTGACTAACTTATCCACTTGCTGTGATTCACTTAACAGCGGAGGCAAGGAAGGTCGTAAAGCTGAACAAATGTCTCCCTTAACAGCAGAAATTTGGGGCTGAGTTGTGGTCATAAGTTGGGGACTACCTGTAAAAAGATCTGGCTGGGCAGCATGGGAACGTTGCTGTGTCAAAAAATATAACCGCCCAGGATTCACATCTTTCTTTTTGGTGCCCTTATCTTGCATAGCAGCTGTTGGCGATGGCCTTATTCTCCTCAGCTTATATACATTTCCATTTTCAAATCAAGAAAAGAATCCTTTCATTTTCTTGCCAGCTTTTTTTTCCATACTGTTAAGCAGTACAGTTACCTTAGTGTGCCTCCTTTATATTTATTGTTTGCTGCTTTTAATTTTATTTTTTTATTTATTCCATTATATTGCTCTTTTTTTTTTGTATGTATTTTATTTGGTCTTTTTCTGGAGAACCGTATTGAAGATGCTATCCCTATATTAAAAGTTGAGTCAATTAATTATATAAACACTAAAAAAGAACCTTGAAAGACATACTGTATTTTTCGGAGTATAAGACGCACCTACCTTTTTGGGGGGAGGAAAACAAAAAACAAAAAAATCTGCCTTTGCCTCCCAGCATCCATCCGGTATTCATCTGGTCCGTTCACCGCTTCCCATTTGCCGCTGCGGCCCGTTCGCCGCCATCTGTTCGCCGCAGCCTGTTTGCTGCCGTGGCGGTCCATTCGGCGCAGCCTGTTCGCCGTTGGAACAGCCTGTTTGTGTAGAGCAGTGGTGGCCAACCTTAAGCATACCATCTGCCAAATTTTTTCGCAGATGAGGTCAGATCCGCCATTATTTATTTATTTATTTATTTGGTCATTTTTGTATGCCGCCCCACTCCCGTAGGACTCAGGGCGGCCATACAACTCAAGCACGTTTTTTACCTTCTTACTTTTGCGTTTGGGGTTGTAAAATAGGGATAGGGGTAGGATCTGCTTTGCTTAAGGGAGGAAAAGGAATAACTCAATCACGCAATTCAATTAATTAATTTACGCCATTTCCAAAGACACGTTTATTGGAGCACCAATCTACAATAGTTAGAAATAATCTCTTGGACGAGAGTACTTTCACAAACAATACAAAACGGTTTTCCTGATGAACTTGATATAAATAGCAACTCATTTTCCCACTGTTCATTGAATTCACGCTTACAATCACTTTCGTGGCTTCTTTTGGTCATTTTCTTTTGCACTGTAATGGATAACAGGAAATTAAGCATAGGCTGTACGAACTGAACTGAGATCAGTTTTGTGTTGAAAATATTAAGATGGGTTCAGTTATGACACCTATTTAAAAAAAATAAGTAGGCGCAAGGAATCCATCACTATATGGCTAATTTGGCTCTGGCAGATCTCCTTTTCGTAATCTGGTTCCCTCTGAAAATTGCTTACCATATTAATGGCAACAACTGGATCTATCGCAGGGGTGGCCAAACTATGGTTCTTTGAGGATCTGTGGACTTCAACTCCCATAACCAGGAATTATGGGAGTTGAAGTCCACAGGTCCTCAAAGAACCATAGTTTGGCCACCCCTGAGTCATACATAGAATATATGATTTTAGTCTGGTGGAACTAATAGGATCATTCATTACTTTACAGATCTTTCCTTTTTTGTTTCTTCAATGAAAATTGTTTAGTTAAATAGGGCAGACTTTTAGCTCAGTGCTTAGTAATGGTGCAAAGCCAGTTTTAAGGCCAGCTGGGAAGAAATAAAATATTACAAATGTCCATTTAACTATTATATATCAGAAATGATTAATTTAAAAAAGAATAGTATGAGATTGCTTATATTTCTAGAATATTGTTTTTAATATTAGCTCTATTTATATTCATAGGGCTACCTCTTATGTTTTCTTTGGAAGTAAAATTACTACAAATGGAGCATGTGCAATATGCTTATGCACCTCTTTCAGTAATTTACATTATGAAAATAATATAGCAATATAAAATGTATATCAATAATAATAATGTTCTATCAAGTCATTGGTTTATATTTAAAAGTTTGTATATGTATTGAGATTTTAAAATCTTCCCTCTAATTTCCAGTGAGTTTTTTTAGTGATACTAAAAAATTGCTGGAACAAGAAATTGGCAATATATTTTGGATGTTTTAGAAGAGAATGTAATTATGGGGAAGTCCTGTGCAAAATACTTGTTGGATTCTTTTATGGAAACATGTACTGCTCCATTCTTTTTATGCCATGCCTCAGTGTGCAAAGGTATTGGGTAATTTCAAACCCCATACTGCACTCAAAACCCCATACTTTCACAAGAACAACAACGAATTAAAAGAAACTCACCAAGCGCAGGTTTCCAAAGACGTCCCTTCTCTGAAGCTTGCTCTGCAGCAACGGCAGTTTTCCCAAGAAGTCCCTTCTCTGAAGCTTGCTCCTCAGAAACGGGTGGCTGGTGTAAATTGATCCCACTCCAGACGCTCCACAGGGGGCCGGCGCTTGTGACTGACTACTTCCTCCTCTGCTATTCTCTTCTATGACTCGTGGACTTCAACTCCCAGACTTCCTGAGCTAGCATGATTGGCTCAGGAATTCTGGGAGTTGAAGTCCACAAGTCATAGAAGAGCCAACTTTGTCGCTTCGTTTCGTCACTGCCGGAGTTTGAACTGCGCGCTCTCTCCAGAATTAAGCAGGAAGGGGATCGGACAATAAGGTTAGAATCAGTTTCGCTCGCTAAATTTTAGCGAGCGAAAGTGATTCCGACCTTCTTATTGTCCGATCCCCTTCTTCCTGCATAATAAGCGTCAGCCTTTTCTGTCTGTTGGATGATTGCAATGCGCCACTTGCAATCATCCAATGCGCCACGTTTGGCGCATGCGCCACGGTTTGGCCACCCCTGGTGTAGAGTGATATAAGCATATCCACCCAACAGACAAAGAAGGAGTATCACGTAGTGAATATTATCAGTTGTATGTATATGCAGGGTGATGCATCCCTATCCTAATATTATGGTACATTCCAATACAAGCAGGACACGTGAGGTGATCTTCTGCGCATGTGTGCATTCCTGATTCTCCATTATTCTCTTTGACTTGGCTCTTGACCGGAACGGTCGCATTTTCTTAGCAAAATGTAACTATTCAGAATTTATTCTTTTTGTACCGAAATAAATATTTTCTATTAGGCTTTTAATCTCGGCTTTATTTTCTAAATGTCTGGATTCCAAGAAAAGATCCACATCGCCTCTATGAGATTTATTCTCATCTTAACACGCACCGCAATTTTCACCCACTTTTTTTGAGGGGGAAGTGCGTCTTACACTCCGAAAAGTACGGTACCTTTGCCAAATCGTTGTTTTCGGCTCATAACAAAATGATATTACAATTTGGATGAAAATCGGAAATGTTTCTATTGTTTGTTGATTCCTAGATGGTAGTGAAAACATTTATGGATATGGACCAGGATTCAGAAGATGAGAAGCAACAATATCTCCCTTTAGCCTTGCACCTTGCGTCCGAATTCTTCCTCAGGAACCCCAACAAAGATGTCCGCCTCCTTGTAGCTTGTTGTTTGGCTGATATATTTCGAATTTATGCCCCCGAAGCACCGTATACTTCACATGACAAGCTCAAGGTAAATGAACAAATTATTTCCACCTTCTTTCCCTCTTTGAGATTTTCAAAGAAAGGATGGTTGTCTCACTAAGTCAGTAGCATAATGCACCTGTGATAATAAACCAGGATTAATTATCCGAACAAACTGAGGCAGCTATTAATCTTGCAGCTTCCTCTTCCAAAGGGAGAGGAAATAGAAACATTTGCATTGTTTTTTGTTGGGGGGGGGGAAACCAAGCTGTTTTTTGAACCGTTTGTTGGATAATCATGCAAACTACATGAATCCGAAATGGATGCAGGATTTAAGATCGTGCCAACTAAGGGGGAAGAGCATATGGATTCCAAACCTATATCGCTTTGATCATGTAAGCTTGAAGCCATATAGTGGTGCTTAAGTACCTTCTCTAAAAGGTATTTCGACATACGGAGGAGCTAGCATTAATAGATGTTTGTAGATTGCAAACTCACTTGCTTAATTGGGTTCTCTTTATCTAGTTTTCTGGTCTCCTCATGAGGAGCAACTGTGTGCAGCACTTGTGAGTGATCCCAAGTCTTGAGGAATTAGGAACAGCCAGTCTAGTTGCTAACTTTTCATTCCACTACAGTCACTAGCTCTGGGGGAAGAAATGGCTAATCAAAGCATTCACAAACCTTTACCCATAATTGGGTAAAGTTAATCATTGCATCTGAACAAAAGCTTTTGTGAATTTTCTTAATGCTGGGAATATCACTTAAGTTGCGAAACAACAACAGCAAGAAGATAAACATCTATAGATCGTAGAATTCATTTAAAAACAAATTTTGTTTCTTGTTTTGCAGGATATATTTTTGTTTATTACAAGACAATTAAAAGGATTAGAGGACACTAAGAGCCCTCAGTTTAACAGATACTTTTACTTATTAGAGGTAAGAATTTATATCGAATTAAATCAAATATGTATCAGTGCTCAACAAAACTCCAGTTAATGTTTATGAATGTTGTAGCTTTGTTTCTGTTGAAAAGTAATAAGGCAAAATATTTTTCCCTTTGCTCCTTTTCATTTTAATATGTCAAAGCATACAAAAACGTTATGATGCTTTTTTTTCAACAAACCAGTGTTTCATCATTGGCAAGTTATTTTGAGGTTACGCTGACCTTTTGCCAGTTCGGATTGAAATGATAATATTAATGCTTTTTGTTTTTGTTACAGAACTTAGCGTGGGTTAAATCTTACAACATCTGCTTCGAGTTGGAAGATTGCAATGAAATTTTTATTCAGCTTTTTAGGACTCTCTTTTCAGTTATCAAGTAAGTTGGGGTACTCATGCCTATTGTGCAGTTTCAGAAAGGTGCAAGTGCAAATCTGCTAATTCTGTTACGTTAATAAAGATATACAGTGAACCCTCGTTTTTTGCGGGGGTTACGTTCCAAAAAGAACCCGTGATAGGCGAAATCCGTGAAGTAGTAACCTTTATTTTTTTTTACAATTATTATACAATGAAATATTCCATAATACATTGAAACCAAAGAACAAAACCTTTTTACAGGCCCAAGCATTTGTTTAACAAATGAAAGTACTGTATAAACGTTTTTTTTACAAATAACTACTGTACTGTAAAATAATAATTTTAATCATCAATACGAACTGAAGGCTTCAAATTGCAGAGATCAGCACCGCCCCACCGCGACCCGAGTCATTGGATTAGAACGGGAAAAAATGAAAAATGATTATGAAAAAACATACAAAGTACAGTAGGACAAATAGTGACTCACGTGTATTTCGCTGCTCTTGGCAAGCTGTTCTACGTACGTGTATAAACCGCAACGTTATTGACACACAGTTAGAGAAGAAGAAGTGGAGAGACTGTTTAGCCAATCAGAATGCAGAACACAACGCACGATGCAAATCCGTGAAGCAGCGAGACTGTGAAAGGTGAACCGCGATATAGCGAGGGTTCACTGTACTGTATTTCTGCAACGTAATTATGGTTTTATTACAACTTTATAAAACAATACTAGCAATGTTACTACACATGAACTTTAGGGTTGCAAAAATAAATTTTGTAGTGGCAGAATTACCTGGCTGAGAAATACACCATGGCAACAACCATAGGCATGCCTAAACATCAAAATCAAGTTCTTTATATCTTATGAATCTAATACATCCAAGCAATGAGCCTGAATAGAGAGATTCATGAAAATTTTGCTTCTCTATACCTTCAGCTTAATTCTGTGAGTCTGGATAATTAATTGGCAAGACAGTTGATGGAGGACAAAAATATAATCTGAAAGAATCTTTTTAATTGCCTGTTGACTGATTAATTGCCTGATGATTGTTTGATGATGCTACCTAGTTTGGTAGTGAAATGTCTGCAAGAAAACTAGCAAGCTTAGAGAGCCCCAAGGGCCCAGAATGGTCCACAATTAGAACATTTTACTTTCCCATACTTTCCCATATATGTGGGGTGTTTTTTTTTTTTTTGCCTTTGGGGTACAGTGACATTGGCAAGACACCAAAAATTCATCCTGAATTGCTCGACTCATTTTGCCCTGAGAGTGAATTTCAGAGCAAAGAAGTTAGAAATCTTCCTGATAAAATATGTAACCCATCTCCTCATCCTATGCAAACGATTTTGATAATGAGCATTAATGCTTCAGTGAATTAGTGGGAAAGGTATGGGGAAAACAGAAGAGCCTGAGTAACATGGTGTTTCCCAGTAAAATCAAGAGAGAAATAAACTTGCAATGTCTTTCATATGACCTGGTCATTTTTTATTAAAAACAAGTGGAAAAGACGACTGACTGAAATTTAGTAACAAGTTGTTTTAATTGAGTACTAACACTATTGTCACTTAATGATCTAATTTTAATGTTATATTTAGCAATAGCCACAATCAGAAGGTCCAAATGCATATGCTAGATTTGATGAGTTCTATCATCATGGAAGGCGACGGGGTGACTCAAGAACTGTTGGACTCCATTCTTATCAACCTCATTCCTGCACACAAGGTTTGCAAAGACCAAAAAAAGCTCTTCCATTCTAGGGATAGAAATTGAAAGTTTTCTCTTACAGCAGGGGTGGGGAACTATGGCCTTTTTATGACCTCTGGACTTCAACTCCCAGAATTCTTGAGCCAGCATGCCTTGGTAAGGCCACACTTGGAATACTGCATTCAGTTTTGGTCTCCACAATGTAAAAAAAGATGTGGAGACTCTAGAACAGTGATGGCGAACCTATGGCATGGGTGCCACAGGTGGCACGCGGAGCCAAATCTGCCGGCACGCGAGCCGTTGCCCTAGCTCAGCTCCAGTGCGCATGTGCGTGCCCACCTGCTGATTTTTGGCTCGCGCGGAAGCTCTGGGAGGGCGATTTCAGCCTCTGGAGGGCCTCCAGGGTGGCGGGGGTGGAGCGTTTTTGCCCTCCCCAAGCTCCAAGAAAGCCTCTGGAGCCCGGGGAGGGCGAAAAAACGGGCCTACCGGACCCACTGGAAGTCAGGAAACGGGGGAGTGGGATGGGTCGCGCACGCATGTGCAGGGGAGTGGGGCAAGTGAGGGGCTTTGAATTATGGGTGTGGGCACGCACGCGCGTGTGATAGCGCGTGCGTGCACTATTTCGGCACTCGAGGAAAAAAAGGTTCGCCATCACTGCTCTAGAAAGAGTGCAGAGAAGAGCAACCAAGACGATTAGGGGACTGGAGGCTAAAACAGACAAAGAACGGTTGCAGGAACTGGGTATGTCTCGTTTAATGAAAAGAAGGATAGCAGTTTTCCAATATCTCAGGGGTTGCCACAAAGAAGAGGGAGTCAAACTAGTCTCCAAAGCACCTGAGGGCAGGACAAGAAGCAATGGGTGGAAACTAAACAAGGAGAGAAGCAACTTAGAACTAAGGAGAAATTTTCTGACAGTTAGAACAATTAACCCATGGAACAGCTTGCCTCCAGAAGTTGTGAATGCTCCAACACTGGAAGTTTTTAAGAAGATGTTGGATAACCATTTGTCTGAAGTGGTGTAGGGTTTCCTGCCTAAGCAGGGGGTTGGACTAGAAGACCTCCAAGGTCCCTTCCAACTCTTGTTTTGTTGTTATTTCCACAAATCATAAAGGGGCCATAGATCCCCACTTCTATCTTACATGATGCATTGCCAAAATAATGGAAAACTTGCTAGCCTCCTGCTGATCTTTCCTTTCTCTTATTTCTACTGGAACTTCATAGGGGCGATCTTATTTTTAAATACAAAAATGTATCAGAAAAATTATAAGGGACGTGTTGGTAAATACAACAACTGTACATATTTTAACTTACATTTTGCTCTCAGTATATCATTAGTGATGTTATAATTTGTGAGCCTCCTAGGGCAGTTCTTTTAAAAGTTATTTTAAAATAGAAGTGAGCGATTTGTTAAGTCCGTTCGGTGCACCATGCAGTGATGCAGTAAATCTTGAAAGATTATAGGGCTTGATAGACACATGACATTTAGGCCATTGTTTAAATTTTGCTAAGTTTTGAGAGAATTCTTGGTACTGTATTGCCAACTTAAAACTTGTAACTCTTCCTCACCCCCCCAAAAAAATAAGGTTAAATAATGGATTTAAAAAGATTTCACAAACACACACACACACAGAGAGAGAGAGAGAGAGAGAGAGCCAGAATGTTGCTGAATCATATTCTGCTATCTATAAAAGGACAGATTTATAGTAACATTCATGAATGTAAGGTTTATATACATCTTCCCTGACACTGGTGGGGGGAGGTGGAGGAGAAGTTTGTAATCCCCCCCCCCACTTTTTCCACTGGTAAAAAGGCAAGATTAAAAATTCTCATATTCCCTCTCTCTCTCTCTCTCTCTCTCTCTGTCTCTGTCTCTGTCTCTGTCTCTGTCTCTGTCTCTGTCTCTGTCTCTGTCTCTGCCATCTCATCTATCATCTATCTATCATCTATCTATCATCTATCTACGTTATATCTATCATATTCATGTATAGATAGCATACCTTGTGTTTGAAAATGTCTAGCATGTATTGCTTGATGACAACTGTAATTTTCTTAAATATTTTTTTCTTTTTATTCTAGAACCTTAATAAACAGGCCTTCGATCTTGCAAAAATCCTGTTGAAAAGAACAGTCCAAATCATTGAGCCATGCATTGCCAATGTATGTACGGACACATTTTAACATCTTAGTGGATTGCTGCATTTTAAAACCTGGCTTGTTTTGAATATTTCTTTGGATTCATTATAGCAAATTTATAAAATTTTGAAAATGAGTATTGATACTTTACATGCGCCATGAGGCCAGTTACTCAGCAGTCATAATCCCACATCTATGACACATTGCTCTTCCTTCCCACTATTTCAGTCAGAGATAAGCTAAATTCATGACACATTCATTCTGTGTGGGCCAGGTTAGCAAGCTGACATTGTCTGCTGATAAACAGAAGAAATTACTGGGTGTAGCAAATCAAATTTTTAGACTGTCCTCAATCTAGAGTTAGAAATAATTAACAATGATGTGGGTTATAACTCTCTTGTCACTTGCTACAAATGCTTACAAAGCGCCTATCTTTAAAATCTGCAAGCCAATTATAGGGGGGGGGGGGAATTGAGTTTCCAAATAAAAAGCTAGCTTTAAGGCTTAGTGCCTACATAGGGATAATTAATTTAAATAGGATTATGTGTGAACTTGTTAATGTGTTTGTGATGCAGAGGTAGAAGTGAAAGGGTTTGTGTGTGTAAAATACAGTTTGGTAAAATGATGTTGCATCATGTTAAATAATTTAATGCAAGGCCATCAACATTTCAAGGCTACCCTTGAAAAGTATTCGGAGACTGCAACTGGTGCAAAATGCGGCTGCGCAAGCTGTGGTGGGTGTTTCTAGATACACCCACGTAACACCTATACTCCTCCAGCTGCATTGGTTGCCCATTGATCTCCGGGTGCAATTCAAGGTGTTGATTATCATCTTTAAAGCCCTACATGGCTTAGGACCAGGTTATCTTCGGGACCGCATCCTAACTCATACATCCCTACGACCAGTTAGGTCCCACAGAGTGGGTCTCCTCCGGGTCCCTTCAACCAAACAATGTCGGTTGGCGGGCCCTAGGGGGAGAGCCTTCTCTGTGGGGGCTCCGGCTCTCTGGAACCAACTCCCCCCAGAGATCCGAATCATTCTCACCTTGCTGGCCTTCCGGAAAGCCATTAAGACATGGCTCTTCCTGCAGGCGGTGTGATTGTGACTGTTGCTTGTGTTGTTTTTAAATCTTTTTAATTACTATTTTACTATTGTTGTCTTATGAGAGCCGAGTTGGTGCAGTGGTTAAATGCAGCACTGCAGGCTACTGCTAGTTCAGCAGTTCAGCTGTTCAAATCTCACCAGGCTCAAGGTTGACTCAGCCTTCCATCCTTCTGAGGTCGGTAAAATGAGGACCCAGATTGTTGGAGGCAATATGCTGAACTCTGTAAACCGCTTAGAGAGGGCTGTAAAGCACTATGAAGCGGTATATAAGTCTAAGTGCTATTGCTATTGCTATTATTGTATTTTTTGATAGTATTTGGCTGTTCTTATATATGCTGTACGCCGCCCTGAGTCTCCAGGGAGTAGGGCGGCCTATAAGAATCCCTAAATAATAAATAAATAAATAAACAAACAAACAAACAAACAAACAAACAAATAAATAAATAAATAAATAAATAAATAAATATGATCATCGTTTCAGCTGCTGCTTAAATCTGGGTAGTACCATGGCTAATTCCTTTCTCAAGCTTGCTTGCTCCAGTCTCATTTCCACGCTATCAGATTCTAATAGACTTGACTACCAGAATGTTAGTCCACAATTTGCACTGAAGTAGAAGGCTAATCTTTTTGACTTGTAGCGTCCTTGTGAAATACACTTGTTACCCTACCCCAAAGGATAATCTTGCTTTATGATTTCAAAGATTACTATTCCACTTTTTAAAAAAGACTCTTCGTGTCTACACTTTTTTAAATTGGCTCTACTGCTGGAGACAGGGATTTGTAATGCCTTTTGCTATCTTGAGAATCTTGGCGTCCTGTAATCTGCTCCAACATACGTGTCAGAGGGATAGAATTTCATCTTCGATACTGTGCGTTGAATAGAAATTGAAACCACAATTCTGTTTTATTTACTAATCGAATTTATACACTGCCCCGTCTCACTGGCGAAGAGACTCTAGCTGGTTTACAAGTTACAAGCAATAAAATGCATATAAAAATCCATTCAAAAGTAGACAAAGTTTTTTTTTTAAATGGAGGGAGCACCCTGAAGCCACCAGCCATCCTCAGGGTTGTGTCCAGGGGCGGGTTCCTAATTTTTTTACTACCACTCTGTGGGCGTGGCTTATTTTGTGGGTGTGGCTTGCCAGCCATGTGACCGAGTGGGCGTGGCTTCTCAGACTGCTGAAGGGAGGGGAACTGAGATAGGTCCTGCCGCTCATTCCCCCTCCCCTCAGCAGCTCGAGAAGCCTCGAACGTGCAAAAATGCCTAGGATCATCACCGTGCATTCGTGGCTTCTCGGACTGCTGAAGGAAGGGGAATGGAGATAGCTCCTGCCGCCTGTTCTTTCAGTGTCTCACATGCTCCCTCAGCCATTCTCCCCTGCTTGAACTCACTGTGGGGTAGGAAGGCAGCGCATGCGCAGTGCCGGAAGCTTGGCTTCTGGGCATGCGCAAAAGAAAAATTTTAAAAAAATTAAAAAAATTTTTTTAAAAAGTGGCGCCCCGGCAACCGACCGCACCGGTACTGTGATGTCACCAGCGGGCCGCTACCGGTGCTATAGAGTGGACCACACCTGTAGGAACCCACCACTGGTTGTGTCCCACACTTGGATCTGCATACTAGTTGACACAGCCAGGTCTTAACCAGAAAGCCAGCCAAGGGGATGAGCAACCATGCCTTAGGGGCCAAGATGTCCCATAGGACAGGAGGAATATTTAATATTGAACACATTTTTGCAAAAATGTGATAAGAGTTACGGCAATGATCAGTTAAAATGTGTAGGCACTTTGAAAATATTGACTTACGTTTTCTCTCTCATTAGTTTTTTAATCAGGTTTTGGTACTAGGAAAGTCTTCTGTGAGTGACTTGTCTGAGCATATATTTGATCTAATCCAAGAACTTTTCGCTGTCGATCCTAATCTACTGTTATCTGTCATGCCACAGCTGGAGTTCAAGCTGAAGGTAAGAAGAATTAATCTTGCCTCAAATTCCGAATGAAAGAATTCGTATGAAAGTCTGCAGCATTTGCACACGGAAAAAATGAGTTTCTTTTTTTATGTGTTTTTGCAAGTTGCTGAGATGGAAGTACAAAAGGGCAGAGGCTGTGCCTGAGATTGCGTTGCAAATGCGTGTTGGCAGTTTGACATTATGATTAAGGATAGGCAGGCATGAATCTCTGAGGTTTTCAGAACAAATGTGTTTCTGTACTTGCCCAATGGAAGTAACTATGTCTTGGACAACTTCCAAAGAATCATTGGCATGCTCACGAAACAGAATAAGTAATACCATCCTCGGCTGTATCGCAGAAGGATGGCATCGGGAGCTGTGGTGGCGCAGTGGTTAGAATGCAGTATTGCAGGCTAATTCTGCCGACTGCCAGCAGTTCGATCCTGACTGGCTCAAAGTCGACTCAGCCTTCCATCTTTCCGAGTTCAGTAAAATGAGGACCCAGATTGTTGGGGGCAATAAGCTGACTCTGTAAACCGCTCAGAGAGGGCTGTGAAGCACTGTGAAGCGGTATACAAGTCTAAGTGCTATTCCCTTTCCTTCCTTCTCCCTCCCTCCCTACTTCCTTTCTTCCCTCTCCCTTTCCTTTCCCTCCCCTCCCCTCCCTCCCTCCCTTCCTTCCTTGCACAGTGCTTAGAATGCAGTATTGCAGGCTAATTCTGCCGACTGTGAGCAGTTCGATCTTGATCAGCTCAAGGTTAACTCAGCCTTCCATCCTTCCGAGGTTGGTAAAATGAGGACCCAGATTGTTGGGGGCAAGAGGCTGACTCTGTAAACTGCTCAGAGAAGGCTGTGAAGCACTGTGAAGCGGTATACAAGTCTAAGTGCTATTCCTTCCTTCCTTCCCTCCCTCCCTCCCTCCCTCCCTCCCTCCCTTCCTTCCTTGTTGGCACAGTGTTTAGAATGCAGTATTGCAGGCTAATTTTGCCGACTGTGAGCAGTTCGATCTTGACCAGCTTAAGGTTGACTCAGCCTTCCGTCCTTCCGAGGTTGGTAAAATGAGGACCCAGATTGTTGGGGGGCGATAAGCTGACTCTGTAAAACCGCTTAAAGAGGGCTGTAAAGCACTGTGAAGCTGTAGATAACTTTAAGTGCTTTTTGTGTCAAGATGATAGGAAGTGATAGTACCACTCTATACTGCACTAGTGAGGCCATGTTTGGAATGCAGGTAGTCCTCAAATTACGACCACATTTGAGCCAAAAATTGCCATAGCTAGGTGAAACCCGTTCTGTCCCATTTTATGACTTTTCTTGCCACTATTGTTAAGTGAATCCCTACAGTTGTTAAGTTAGTTACACGGTGGTTAAGTGGACCTGGCTTCCTCCTTGATTTTGCTTGTCCGAAGCTTGCAAATGGGGAATCATGTGACCCACGGCAACGGTCATAAGTATGAGCCGGTTGCCAAGCATCTGAATTTTGATCATGTGACCGTGGGGATGCTACAACGGTCGTCAGTGTGAAAAATGGTCAGAGGTCACTCTTTTTCAGTGCTGTTGTAACTTTGAACTGTCACTAAATGAACAGTTGTAAGTCGGCTGTACCGTATTTTCCCCGAGTATAAGACGCACCTTTGTTTTGGGGGAGGAAAATAGGGGGGAAAATCTGCCTACCAGGTATTCATCTGGCTAGCGTCCTTAGTCTGGTCAGCTTCAGCACATTATTTTATCCCCTGGTTAGGGCTGGGAAAAACCTTCTTCAGAGGGAGTAGCAATGAAAACAAGCCTGCAAACAGGGAAGATCGTTAGCACCTCGTTAGGGCTGGAAAAAAAGCTTCAAAAAAGCTACATTCAGAGTATAAGACCACCCAAATTTTCAGCCTCTTTTAGGGGGGAGGAAACGTGCGCCTTATACTCCGAAAAATATGGTACTCTACATCAGAGGTCTTCAAACTTGGCAACTTTAAGACTTGTGGACTTCAACTCCACAAGTCTTAAAGTTACAAAGTTTGGGGACCCCTGCTCTACCAAATTGATTTAAAAAAAAAGTCACAGAAAAAGAGATATCCCTATGAAGAGATACTTCAGTTCTGGCTGGACAAAAAATTGGCACACAGCATAACGTCTGTTGCAATATCTCCGTGGTCACGTGATCATAAATCGGCTGCTTGGCAGTTGACTCATAGTTACGACGGTTGCAGTGCCCCGGGGGGTCATGTGATCGCCTTTTGCAACCTTCTGACAAGCAAAGTCAATGGGGAAGCCGGATTCACTTAACAAACTGTGTGGCTCAATTTAACAGCTGCAGAGATTCACTTAGCAACAGTGGCAATTTAAGAGCGTAAAACGATGCAAAGCTTACTTAACAACAATAGAGGCTTTGGGCTCAATTGTGATCATAAGTCAATTGAACCTGGGAAAGGATTTCAAAAGGAGTGTATAATTTAAACTACATTACTTTGATTTAACTTCCTTTGTGGAATGAGAGCAGATATTCCGACTGGCTTAAAAGTTATATCCGTACATTTAGCTTTTTTCTTTTTTTAACTGACAGAGCAATGATGGAGAAGAACGCTTAGCTGTCGTAAGGCTTTTAGCCAAGTTATTTGGTTCCAAAGATTCAGATCTTGCAACACAAAATCGTCCACTTTGGCAGTGTTTTCTTGGCCGGTGAGAAATACACCTATATATATATATTTGGTTGGGTTAGTTTTAGCCATTTTCCTCCCCGGTAATACCTTCTTAAAAAACTTTTACTTGTTTTTAAAAGCCCTATATAAAATTTGTAATGCAGTGAATACTATGTGCATTTCGAAGAACTTAAGAACTTTTAATTAAATTTATTGTATTACAGTAAATGATATATTTTGAAATTGAAATCTATAATTGCCATGTTTTAGCCAAATGGATTTCCCCCCTTAGTTTTATACATTATGCTGTTATCATTCCTTGAAATAATATATATGTACTGAACAGTGAATACATGTTTGTATTTACATTCACCTTGAATAGCTGGATATAGTAATTACTTTTTGCTTTATTTTAAGAAATTGAGTTTTGATTTGGGAAATTATCCATTTTAATTTTCCTGTCTTTCCTGTGTTTTAAACTGAAACTACTTACTTTTTGTTCTACTTATTGAATTTGCTTTATTGTGTGGGATGCTCAGTATGTTGGGTTATATATTTGCTGTATGTAGCATTCTGAAAGCATATTTGCATAAAAGCATATTTAGTTTATTGTATTCGTCACTGAAGCCAAATATAATTTTGGATTTATATATTCCTCTCTTTTAGATTCAATGATATTCATGTTCCTGTGAGATTAGAAAGTGTGAAATTTGCAAGTCATTGTTTAATGAACCATCCAGATTTAGCAAAAGACCTCACTGGTAAGATATCTTAATTCAGAAGAATTGAGGATAATAGGTTCCAAGACATAACGTGGAGATACAGCACGGGTTTGATAATAATCAAAGTATTGTTAATTATGAGGCTTAAAAGGCATGCTGGAGGTATATTTCTTCATAGAAAGAATAGGAAATGTTAATGATGCTTATATCTTGCACCACCCAACATATAAAATTTATAGCTGAAATTGTTTTAAATTGTAGATTGTTTTTTAAACTGTTTTTAGATGTCTTCTGTTGTGAGCTGCCCAGAGTCCCTTGGGAGTTGGGCGGCATAGAAATGGAATGAATGAATGAATGAATGAATGAATGAATGAATAAATAAATAAATAAATAAATAAATAAATAAATAAATAAATAAATAAATAAATAAAT
This sequence comes from Diadophis punctatus similis, assembly GCA_023053685.1. Classification (NCBI taxonomy): domain Eukaryota; kingdom Metazoa; phylum Chordata; class Lepidosauria; order Squamata; family Dipsadidae; genus Diadophis; species Diadophis punctatus. The sequence continues at coordinate 1,306,139 of JALIGW010000006.1, forward strand.
AAATAAATAAATAATAAGAGGAAGTGTTTATCAATCCATCTGTGAAATGCAATCACATTATCAACTCAGTGCAACAGGCTTTCAACAAATCAGGCCTTCCGTTGTCCTTTGTTAGTTACTTGCCTACTTACCGTATTTTTCGGAGTATAAGACGCACCGGAGAATAAGATGCACCTTAGTTTTGGGAGAGGAAAATAGGGGGGGAAAATCTACCAGGTATTCATCTGGCTAGCGTCCTTAATCTGGTCAGCTTCAGCACATTATTTTATCCTGTGGTTAGGGATGAAAAAAATCTCTTTGGAAGGGAGTAGAAATGAAAAAGCCTGCAAAGCAGGAAGAGTTGGGGGAAGATCTTTAGCACCTCATTAGGGCTGGAAAAAAGCTTCGAAAAAGCTACATTTTCAGCCACCTTTGGGGGAGGAAAAGGTGCGTCTTACACTCCGAAAAATATGGTAACTTTATATGTATTTCCTGAACTAACAGTTAGAAACAGGCTTTGTTGACATCACTAATTAATGTTGACTGTCAATGTCAGACTTCTTAATTTTAATATTCCTAAAGGCTTCGCTCTTTAGTTGCAGACGTATGTTATGAACACACAGTATTTTTCAGTAGAAGTTACCCACTTTTTCTTTTTCCTTTTTGAAATAGAATACTTAAAAGTCAGATCCCATGATCCAGAAGAAGCCATTCGCCACGATGTCATTGTCACAATCATAACCGCGGGCAAAAGAGATCTTTCTTTAGTCAATGACCAGCTCCTTGGCTTTGTCAGAGAAAGGACACTGGATAAGCGGGTAAAGTCACTTACAATTTCCTACAATTTCCACATTAGAGGCTCCCTAGAGGTTCTGAGGGGGTGGATGGAAAGAAATTTCATGCTGTTGTGTTAAAAATGAATGGCAGTTATTGAAAGGACAGTTCAATTGCCAGCGCCCCCTTTCATCTGAATATCAAAATTGATGAACTGTTTTTATGTTGGCAAATACAAAACCGACATTTCTTGTCCGGGGAGTCTGTTCCGTGTGCGTGAGATCATTTCCGTGTGCGTTGTGGCGTATGTTTTTCAAAATAAAAGTAGTTTGCCAAAAGTTTTGGGTAGTTACAAGCTGTGTTGATTTTATCATTCGGAACTTTTTACCATCTCAAATTGTCTCAATTCTCAGTCACCCAGGTCATGGTTGCCCCAAAGATGCTTTTTTCAAGAGGCCACTGGACTTTCTTTGTTTTACTTTTGAAGACGTTTCGCTTCTCATCCAAGAAGCTCTGGAAGAAACTCCCGAGAAGCGAAACGTCTTCAAAGTAAAACAAAGAAAGTCCAGTTGCCTTTTGAAAAAGCACCTTGGGACAATCTCAAACATCAATATGGTTTTATAACACCTTTAACATAAAGAGTGCTGACTTTTCTGAGGTAAGTCAAGCTACAACTTTTCTTTTTCTTTTTATTGAAAAGTTTTACAAGTACAAAGTACACATAATTTTATCTTTTCTACCCTCCCTGCCCCCCCTCCACCCTTCCTCCCACACTCACCCTTCCCCCCACCCCCCTCCCGGACTTCCCAGAGAAAAACACAAGGTATAGATTCAAGACAAAAGATATAAAACTACATAATACTAAAACAAACTGTTAGTTCAAAAATATCTTTTCCTTTCTTAACTCTTTGTTATCCATAAGCTTGAAAGTATAATCTATTATTTCCTCAAACAACAAACAGTGATATACTATCTAAATTATATTAATCTGAAACTTTTTCTGAATATATTCCGTCCACCTACTCCATTCCAACAAATATCTTTCATTTGAATGATCCTTAAGATAAGATGAAACCTTAGCCATTTCGGCCAGATGTGTCACTTTCAATGTCCATTCTTCAGTTGTAGGTATATCTTCCTTCTTCCAATATTGTGCCACCAGTAATCTGGCAGCCGTTATAAAATTCAAAATCAGCTTAGTCTCTATAGGAGTGCAGTGCGTAGTTATTCCCAACAGAAAAAACTGTGGTGTGAATTTAATTTTTTTCTTTAAGATATTTTGTATAACCCACCAAGTTTTTATCCAAAAAGCCTTAATTTTTTTTACAAGTCCACCATATATGGAAATATGTAGCATCATCACATTCACATCTCCAACATTTAGGCTGTAAATTGGGATACATACACGCTAATTTTTTAGGGTCTAAATGCCATCTATAAAACATTTTATAAAAATTTTCCCTCAAGTTTTGAGCCTGTGTAAATTTAACATTTGTGACCCATATCTTTTCCCATGTATCCATTATTATAGGTTCTCCAAAGTTTTGAGCCCATTTTATCATACAGTCTTTAACCAATTCTGATTCTGAATCCAATTCCAAAGCTACAACTTTTCTGACGGTGTCCTGGTCATTAATTTTTAAGCCAAACCTGTTTGTAACATCACCTTCCTGGGCTTTTTTTTTTTTTAAAGTGGCGGGTAAGGAAAGAAGCAATGATGGGACTTGCTCAGCTGTACAAGAAATACTGTCTTCATGCCGAAGCTGGAAAAGATGCGGCAGAGAAAGTCAGCTGGATAAAGGATAAACTTTTGCACATATATTATCAGAATAGCATTGATGATAAGTAAGTGAATGGATCTGCTCTTTCATCATCTTTTAATGACCCGCATAATCCCTTGCGGGGTGGAGTCTGGGCAACTGAATGGAGCTAGCAGAGTGTTTACTGGCCGGATGCCCTTCCCTGTCGCCAATGCGGAGTTTTGTTCAAGAGATATGGTCTCATTCTGCCCAGAGAGAGAAATACCGTATTTTTCGGAGTATAAGACGCACCGGAGTATAAGACGCACCTTAGTTTTGGGGGGGAGGAAAACAAGGAAAAAAGGCCTCTGCCTCCCAGCAATTTGGCGAACAGCACAGATGATACACTGCTGTGTATTTCTGTGCATGTGTGCCTGACCCATAGAAATAGCAAAGAATTGGAGAAATGTACATTATGGCAGTTATGTCAGAAAGTTTTCTTAAATGTAATCACACTAACTCCTCCCAATTATTTAAATAAATCTACTCCAAACATGACTAAGTCAGAATTTAACTCAGCTGCTTTATCTTAATACTAAACAGGACACTGTTACATTTCAGACTATATTTGTACAGAGCTGTTAAAATTAATTAACATTTCTGGAAGTATACATTATTCTCTATTATTTAAAAGAAGACACAATAGCACTGGGCCTCTTCAGATCAAGCATTTATTTTAAAAAGCTTCTTCATTTTGTTAAGTTGTCTAGAACAATAATAAAGCAGTCTTTAAAAAATAAGTCTAATAATTTGAACATTCTACAGACATTTATAGTTATTCACTTACCCCCTTGCATCCAGTTCAGCAGAAAATAAAAATCTGCTGTGTCTCTCCCAGCTATTTGCCTCTTTGCAGCTAGTTTCAGTTTCAGTTTTGCACGTGGCAAATCAGCTGGGGGTCGGGAAGCTGATAATGACTTACTTGGCTTAACAGGCTCTTCCCTCCTTGCTGCAAGGAGGTAAATTGCTGGAAAGCAGAGGCCAAAGAGTGGGGGTGGGTGGGTGGGTGGGTGGGGTTACAGTCGGTGTATAAGACGCACCCAAGTTTTCACCCTCTTTTGGGGGGTAAAAAGGTGCGTCTTATATTCTGAAAAATACGGTATCTGCCTCTACTTAGGATCGAACTCACAGCATCCTGATTGTGAGGGGAGAGTTCCATCTCTAGGCCACCGCACCACTCCAATGGATCTGCTCTTTCCCCAGAATAAAATCACAAAGCAGTCTGACCCTTCCCTCCATCCTTTCTTTATTAGAGACCAGCTATAGGGCTGGCCACTGACATCTGGCAGATGCATGTTCAGATATTCCGCCTTTTCATATCTGTCACGGGAATGGATTGCCTCCCCTTGGCCCCTTTGCCTCGCAGACCTTGCTTTTCCCTATGTACATGTGTAGGACAGTCCCCCACCCCTTTAAAAAAAACTTAAGATATTAAACTATGAGCAGTTTAAACAATGCCTGCCTTTATGTTCCTTTGCAGATTGCTAGTGGAGAAAATATTCGCTCAGTATCTTGTTCCTCATAATTTGGAAACCGAAGAGAGGATGAAGTGCTTATATTATTTATATGCTAGCTTAGATCCCAATGCGGTTAAGTGAGTATGGCTTTGACTGGCAGAACTGCTACGTTTTAAAAATCGGTTTCACCAGTACTTTTAAATATTCCGTGCGCAGGCGTTTTGCGTTACGTGTCTTGTAGCTGAGAAGAGTTTTTTCTCTGGTGCGATGGCCAGTGCATTGAAGTCACTACCGTGTTTCCCCGAAAATAAGACCCTGTCCTATATATTTTTTGAACCCTGAAATAAGCGCTTGGTCCTATTGCCATGCACTCAAAAGCCCAATTGGGCTTATTATCAGGGGATGTCTTATTTTGGGGGAAACAGGGTATAGATAGATAGATACAAGATGATGATAGATAGATAGATAGATAGATAGATAGATAGATAGATAGATAGATAGATAGATAGATAGATAGATAGATAGATAGATAGATAGATAGATAGATGATAGATAGATAGATAGATAGATAGATAGATAGATAGATAGATAGATAGATAGATGATAGATAGATAGAGATAGATAGATAGAGATAGATAGATAGATAGATGATAGATAGATAGAGATAGATAGATAGAGATAGATAGATAGAGATAGATAGATAGATAGATAGATAGATAGATAGATAGATAGATAGATAGATAGATAGATAGATAGATAGATATGAGAGAGAGAGAGAGAGAGAGAGAGAGAGAGACTGTGTTTTCCCGAAAATAAGACCCTGTCTTATATTTTTTTGAACCCTGAAATAAGCGCTTGGTCTTATTGCCATGCACTCAAGAGCCCGATTGGGCTTATTATCAGGGGAGGTCTTTATTTTGGGAGAAACAAGGTAGCTACATTGGCTATTCAGTAGAATTCAGATCAAGGCAGCCTGCTGTTCTTCAGAACTACTTTTAAAAAAATATATTTTGCGATAGGCATGCAGGTATTTTTGGGGTAAGTGCATGTGGGAGTGCCTGAATTAAAATTAAGTAAGAAAGGAGGAATATGGGACTCAAATATGTGCATAAACTTTGACAAAAAACATGGCATTACCGAGAGTAGAAGAGCTATGTCATTTTTAAAAAGCTGCTGGGTTGGAGGATGCCATGGAACTCCATATGCTATGTATGAATTCACATCCCCCTGCCCCAATGTTTTAATATATTTTTCATGTCTTTATGCCCAGGGCATTGAATGAAATGTGGAAGTGCCAGAACATGCTTAGGAGTCATATGCGGGAATTGCTAGATTTGCATAAAACACCCACCGTAGGTTTCAAAATAACATAATTGTTCCATACTTGGCATGTTTTGCTTTTTAATATTGCTGTATTTTAGAATATTAATATTCCCTGTCTCTTAAAATTGCTGTGTTAAATAACTCTGAATTTGTTCTTTGAACACTACTGTTTCTCAAAATAATTGCCTATTAAGAGCTTTATAACGAGATATAAATATGGGAAAATACTACGGCACAAAGAATGATATGGGGTTATCTTGATTATGTCTTTTCTTACAAGGGCAAACTAACTCTATATCAGGGGTCTCCAACCTTAGCAACTTTCAGACTTATGGACTTCAACTCCCAGAATTCCTCAGCCAGCTTTGCTGGCTGAGGAATTCTGGGAGTTGAAGTCCATAAGTCTGAAAGTTGCTAAGGTTGGAGACCCCTGTATAACACAGGTAGTCCTCAACTTACAACCACAATTGAGCCCGAAATTTCTGTTGCTAAGTGAGATATTTGTTAAAGTGACATTTTTGCCCCATTTTATGACTTTTCTTGCCACAGTTGTTAAATGAATCCCTGCAGTTGTTAAGTTAGTAACACTAATTGTTAAGTAAATCTGGCTTCACCATTGACTTTGCTTGCAAAAGGGGATCCCAGGACACTGCAACCGTCATAAATGTAAGTCAGTAGCCATGTTTCTGAATTTTAATCACATGACACTGGGGTGGCCACAACGGTCATAAGTGTGAAAAACTCAGAAGTCGCTTTTTTTTAGTTCCATTGTGACTTTGAATGGTGCTGTGAGGAGAGGACTACCTGTATATGTGCAAAATATGGATGGACTATGGGAAGAAAGAGCGATCTTTTAAAACATTACAATCTGGCTTTTACAAGCCATCTGATAACAGCTATACTCATTTATTGCCAAATCTTAAAAAGTGGGTTGGGCTGAAAATTGTTCATAAATTTATGAACCAGTCAGAGAAGGGTTACATCAGCAGCTCCCAACCTTTTGGGCACCAGGGACTGGTTCCATGGAGGAGATGTGGCCTGTCGGCTGCCGAATCATATGAGGAGGCGGCGTGGGAGTCAGGGTCAGCAGGAAGGCAACCTGAGAGCTCTGAGGGGAAAGAGGGAATGGAGCTGGCAGAGGTGGGGAGGGGGCCTCCAGGTTTGGAGGTGGCTGAGGAGGAACAGCTGGGTCCAGTGCCTGACATGCGGATGCACCGAAGGCAGAGGAGAGGAGAGCAGTGGAAATCTATGAGCCGGTCCTTGGGACAGAAGAGCCACTGCTGCTAGTGAAGTCCCACCCTAGCTCTGGGGATAAAAGGCAGGGGGCAGAGATAAATAGATGTGACAGACAACTATTCATCTCCCTGCCGTACAGACTTGTTAGCCTTCCGGTGAAAGAGAAACATTTTGCCGGTGCTGCTGGCACTCCTAATAAAGGAATAATTGATTTAACTAAAGAGGGTTTGTCATGTTGGCAGAGCTGGGTCAGAACAGGAGAAAAGTTTTTTCGCGGACCAGAGGGGGCGAGGTATGGCGTGCTGCCTGCATCCTACAGATGGGGCTTCGCTTGTTTGCACAGCCCGGTTTCTGGCATGCCGTGGCCCGGTGCCAGTCCACGGACTGGGGGTTGGGGACCCCTGGGTTACATGACAAACCTCCTGTGTGAATTCTCATCTCAACTTCTCCTTTCAGTCAGAAGCAAACAGTGCTGCTATGTTTGGGAAGCTGATGACCATAGCAAGTAAGTCCTGTCGATTAGAATTTTAAAAATTTTTTTAGTGTCGTTTGGAAGCCGCCACTCGAATTGACACCTTTCCATTATAATTCCGTAGAAAATCTTCCGGATCCTGGAAAAGCCCAGGATTTTGTGAAAAAGTTCAATCAAGTCCTTGGTGACGATGAGAAACTTCGTTCTCAACTGGAAGTGCTAATCAGCCCTACATGTTCCTGTAAACAGGCAGATATCTGTGTGGTAAGTTCCTCCCTCCCTCCCTCCCTCCCCCCCCCTCCTTTCTTCCTTCCTCCCTTCCATCTCTCCTTCCTTCCCTCCTTCCCTTCCTCCTTCCTTCCCTCCCCCTCCTTCCTTCCTCCCTCCCTCCCTTCCATCTCTCCTTCCTTCCTTCTGTCCTCCTTCCCTCCCTCTCTTTTTCCTTCCTCCCTCCCTTCCTCCCTCCCTCCCTCCCTCCCTTCCATCTCTCCCTCCTTCCTTCTGTCCTCCTTCCCTCCCTCTCTTCTTCCTCCCTCCTTCCCTCCCTCCCTTCCCTCTCCTTCCTTCCTCCTTCCCTCCCTCCCTTCCATCTCTCCCTCTTCCTCCTTCCCTCCCTCCCTTCCATCTCTCCTTCCTTCCTCCCTCCCTCCCTCCCTTCCATCTCTCCCTCCTTCCTTCTGTCCTCCTTCCCTCCCTCTCTTCTTCCTTCCTCCCTCCCTCCCTCCCTCCCTTCCATCTCTCCTTCCTTCCTTCCTCCTTCCCTCCCTTCTTCCTTCCTTCCTCCCTCCCTCCCTTCCATCTCTCCCTCCTTCCTTCTGTTCTCCTTCCCTCCCTCTCTTCTTCCTCCCTCCCTCCCTCCCTCCCTCCCTCCCTCCCTTCCTTCCTTCCTCCTTCCCTCCCTCCCTTCTTCCTCCCTCCCTCCCTTCCATCTCTCCCTCCTTCCTTCTGTCCTCCCTCCCTTCCTCCCTCCCTCCCTTCCATCTCTCCCTCCTTCCTTTCTGCTGATCCCATTTTCAGTTTAGAACCTTCCTGAAAAGTTTGTAACGACTTAGGTTTCTGCCCTGATAATAAGTCACGGTAGATGAAGTACCTAGTTGATCTTTGCTGGACTCAAAAAAATCTAAGTTGGAAATATCAGTGAAGTCCTTTGAATCAAGAGAGACAAGAGATAATATAGTCCTCGGCTTACGATCACAGTTGAACCCAAAATTTAATGTTGCTAGGTGAGACATTGGTTAAGTGAGTTTTGCCTCGTTTTGCGACTTTTCTTCCCACAGTTGTTAAGTGAATCACTGCAGTTGTTAGTGACACGGTTTGTTAAGTGAATCTGGCTTCCCCATTAACATTGCTTGTCAGAAGGTCGCAAAAGGGGATCACTTGACACCCCCCTCCCCAGACACTCAACCGTCATAAATATGAGTCAGATGCCAAGTGTCTGAATTTTGATCACGTGACCATGGGGATGCTGCAAGAGTTGTAAGTGTGAAAAACGGTTATCTCGTTTTAGTCTCTTGTTATTACTATTTATTTTCTATGTACGCTATGAAAGCAGTAGAATTTTTAAAAACTGTTTCTGTTCAGCATATTGTGTGAGCACTTCCCTCTTATTATCAAATAACTTAAACCTTTACTGCTTGCAGAGGGAGATCGCCCGGAAGCTGGCAAATCCTAAGCAACCAACCAATCCTTTTCTAGAGATGGTGAAATTTCTGTTAGAAAGAATTGCTCCTGTGCATATTGACTCAGAAGCGATCAGGTAAGGCTAAAACATACGAAGAACGGTGGCTGGAATTGGGTATGTCTAGTTTAATGAAAAGAAGGACTAGGGGTGACATAATAGCAGTCTTCCGATATCTCAGGGGTTGCCCCAAAGAAGAGGGGGTCAAACTATTCTCCAAAGCACCTGAGGGCAGGACAAGAAGCAATGGGTGGAAACTAAACAAGGAGAGACGCAACTTAGAACTAAGGAGAAATTTCCTGACAGAACAATTAATCCGTGGAACAGCTTGCCTCCAGAAGTTGTGAATGCTCCAACACTGGAAGTTTTTAAGAAGATGTTGGATAACCATTTGTCTGAAGTGGTGTAGGGTTTCCTGCCTAAGCAGGGGGTTGGACTAGAAGACCTCCAAGGTCCCTTCCAACTCTGTTGTTGTTGTTGTTGTTGTTATGCACAGTATAATGTTGCAATTTTCCCAGCACAACTTTTTTTAAAAATAACAAATCTTTGGCTGCTTTGAATATAAGGTAGTTCTCAAGTTATGAATGGCCATTTAGCGACTGCTTGAAGATACGGCCCTCACCCTTGTGGTCGCATGACTGCATCTCGGGCGCTTGGCTCAGCTGTTTGCAATGTAGGCAGTCAGTATAACGACCATCATGACTTAACAGCCATAAGGCTCAGTGAAAATCAGCTTGTCAGACCCGAATGAGAATGTCGGATTTGCTATATAAATGAATTAGTTGTAAAAAAAAAAAAAGGAATAGATTGAATGTATGAAACATACAAGCAGTGATTCTTCATGTAATTGAGCATATTTGTATTTTGAAATGTCTTGTTTTAGTGCATTAGTAAAGCTGATGAATAAATCAATAGAAGGGACAGCCGACGATGAAGAGGAGGGTGTAAGTCCTGACACAGCAATCCGTTCGGGACTTGAACTTCTCAAGGTATTTATTTGGCAGGGTTTTTTTTTTTGGCAGTTTTTCTATGCCGCCCTACTCCCTTAGGACTCAGGGCGGCTTACAACATTTTATGAAAACTCCAAACAAATCATTGAAAAGGCAATTTTAAAAAACAATTTAAAAAACATATAAACAACATACATTTATGGGGAGACGTCTCAAACTCACCCCGCCTGCAGGAAGAGCCATGTCTTAATGGCTTTTCGGAAGGCCAGCAAGGTGGGGATAATTCGGATCTCCGGGGGGAGTTGGTTCCAGAGAGCAGGGGCCCCTACAGAGAAGGCCCTCCCCCTAGGCCCCGCCAGTCGGCACTGTTTGTTACTCCACGTTAAATCTCTCTGCGTCTAGTATCCCATATGAAATGACCGGGGTCCAACCCGTTCCAGAACATTTTTGGCCCAAAATCAGTGTTTTCATGCCAGTATTTTAAAACTCTTCCCCCCCCCCCCAGCAAGACTTGAGTTACACTGGAAATCAAAAGCATTTCAGCAAGTGATGCAGCTGTTTAGTAAGACTAACATTGGCATAGGTCGAGATAAAATCACATTTAGAATGAAAACTTAAAGATTTCAGACTCTATAAAGAGTGCAGAGAAGAGCAACAAAGATGATTAGGGGACTGGAGGCTAAAACATACAAAGAACGGTTGCAGGAACTGGGTATGTCTAGTTTAGTGAAAAGAAGGACCAGGGGAGACATGATAGCAGTCTTCCAATATCTCAGCAATTGCCACAAAGAAGAGAGAGTCAAGCTATTCTCCAGGGTAGAACAAGAAGTAATGGGTGGAAACTAAACAAGGAGAGAAGCAGCCTAGAACTAAGGAGAAATTTCCTGACAGTGAGAACAATTAATCCGTGGAATAACTTGCCTCCAGAAGTTGTGAATGCTCCAACACTGGAAGTTTTTAAGAAGATATTGGATAACCATTTGTTTGAAATGGTATAGGGTTTCCCGCCTGAGCAGGAGGTTGGACTAGAAGACCTCCAAGGTCTCTTCCAACTCTGTTTATTCTACTCTACTCTTTTTTAGAAGACAGTTTCATTGACTTACACTGTTTTTTTCCTTACCCTTAAAATGAGCTTCTCTGAGAAGCATTTTACAGCCTCTGGGCCACATGTGGTCCTTTGTCTGTCCCTGTCTGGCCTGCGTGGATTGATTCCTCCCCCAATTTACATACAGGTAGTCTTCCACTTATAACAGTTCATTTAGTGATCATTCTAAGTTACGATGGCACTGGAAAAAGTGACTTATGACCATTTTTCACACTTACGAGCATTGCAGCATCCCCCCATGGTCAACGTGATTTATAGTCAGATGCTTGGCAATCGACTCACATTTATGACAGTTGCAGTGTCCCGTGGTTCCCCCTTTGCGACCTTCTGACAGAGTCCATGGGGAAGCCGGATTCCCTTAACAACCGCGTTACTAATTGAGGAAGTGCAGCGATTCACTTCACAGACGTGGCGAGGAAAGTCGTAAAACGAGGCAAACTCACTTAGCACGTTTCTCATTTAACGGCATAAATTTTGGGGCTCCCTTGTGGTCTCGTAAGTTGTGTTTGCATGAAGTACATGCCTACACACCTCCACAGCCCTATTGCTTTGGCCCCCCGCAACAGTCTCCGTTTCTCCAAATGGGCCCCATTGGGAAAAGGAATTGCCCACCCCACTGGTCTAGACGCATGTAATCCTGTGCCACTCTTTCAGATAACCAGCTTGCCTTTATTAAAATGTTTTTTGGTTTGATATGTATCCATAGGTTTTGTCTTTCACACATCCTACCTCGTTCCACTCCGCAGAGACATACGAATCTCTCCTACAGTGCCTCAGAATGGAAGACGACAAGGTGGCAGAGGCAGCCATTCAAATATTCAGGAATACCGGCCACAAAATAGAGACCGATCTGCCTCAGATACGATCGTGAGTGCATTCCGACTTGCTAATAATGAAGCATCCCCCCCCCACCTTTCTTCCAGTGCCATATACTGTATGTACAATTTCTTACTGATGCAGATGATCACAGGTAGTCCTCGACTTACAACAGTTTGTTTAGTGACCATTCAAAGTTACAACAGCACTGAAAAAAGTGACTTACAACCGTTTTTTCCCCCATACTTAAGGGCTGTGGCAGCATCCCCTTGTGGGGATGAGATCAAAATTTGGATAGTTGGCAACTGACTCACATTTATGACAGTCGCTAGTGGGCTTAGATAGTTTAGAACTTCGTCGCCTTCGATCTGACCTAAATGTAGTTCATAAAATCATCTACCACAATGTCCTACCTGTCAATACTTCAGCTTCAACCGCAACAATACACGAGCACACAATAGATTCAAACTTAATGTAAACCGCTCCAAACTTGACTGCAGAAAATACGACTTCAGCAACACAGTGATCAATGCCTGGAATGCACTACCTGACTCTGTGGTTTCTTCCCCAAACCCCAAAAACTTTAACCTTAGACTGTCTACAGTCGACCTCACACCATTCCTAAGAGGTCTGTAAGGGGCGTGCATAAGCGCACCATTGTGCCTACCATCCTACTGTCCTATTGCCTAATCTACCTGTACCTACTTTGCTAATGTTTATGTTTATACCAATACCTACTATCTTGTACATGTTTGACAAACAAATAAAGTATACAAAAATAAAATAAAATCACCTTTGGTGACCTTCTAACAAAGTCAGTGGGGAATACAAATAATGTAATTAATGTATTAATTAAAATTGTGTGTATGCGTGTATTTATATACACACACATAGCAATAGCACTTAGTCTTATATACTGCTTTACAGCCCTCTCTAAGATGTTTACAGAGTCAGCCTCTTGCCCCCAACAATCTGGGTCCTCATTTTACCCACCTCGGAAGGATGGAAGGCTGAGTCAACCTTGAGCCTGGTGAGATTCGAACTGCCGAATTGCAGGAAGCTGGCAGGCAGCAGAAGTAGCCTGCAGTACTGCACTCTAACCACTGCGCCACCGTGGCTCAAATATACATATGTGTGTGTGTGTATATATATTTATACACATCCAGTATACACAGTATGGTGCATGTATGTGCATGCAAGCACGGACACACACACACACACACACACACACACAAAACATGGATATAATATATCCATGCACACAATATATATAATACACAAACACACACACACACACACATACTCACACATATAGAGAATTTCATTTTAATGTGTGTCATTGTGTACTCAGAAAAGTGACAATAAAAGTTATCTTTATCTTGTTCAATTAACCCTGTTACTCACTTGGCAGCTGCAGCGATTCACTTAACAATTGTGGCAAGAAAGGTCATAAAATGGAGCAAAGCTTACTTAACAAGCTGTCTCACTTGGCAACATAAATTTTGGGCTCGGTTGTGGTCGTAAATCGAGGACTACCTGTAACCCCTCTCTTGGTGTGCAGTTGCTATTTGAATATATAACTTCATAAAGTTCAAGCACTTCGTTTTAGTTTTTAATTTAGATTTTGTCTCCAGTATGAGATAACAATGGAAAAATTATGCTAAACTAAGAATTTTCCATTTTTGTTCTATATTAACTTTGCCGTTTACGGGCGGTTAATAAATTCCCTCCCCCCAAAATAGTTATTTTGTTTCATGTAAGTATGAGTATTTATAAATACTTTTCATTGTTTTAAAATGTTTTTAGTTCTTTTAATTGTAGTATTTTTTTCCAAAATTGTAAGCCAATTCAGAGTCATTGACTGAGATTGGGGGGGGGGGGGCTATAGAAATTCAATGAATGAATGAAACTTATGTGCCTTTACAGAACCCTTATCCCAATCTTGCACCAGAAAGCAAAGAGAGGAACCCCGCACCAAGCCAAGCAAGCTGTCCATTGCATACACGCCATATTTTCGAATAAAGAAGTTCAGCTTGCTCAAATCTTCGAGGTAACATTCTGCTACTGCTTTCAAAAATGCTGTCAAAAATTGGAGCCCGCTTATTAATGATTGCTACACCATGGAATTTCATAAGAAATCAAATTAATTTAATTTAATTTGGGGAAAAAATGAACTATTTTTACCCCCATTAAAATTAGCACTTAGACTTATATACAGTACCACTCACGGCGCTTTACAGCCCTTCCTAAGCGGATTACATAGTCAGCCTCTTCCCCCAACAACCTGGCTCCTCATTTTATTGACCTCGGAAGGATGGAAGGCTGAGTCAACCTTGAGCCGGTCAGGATTGAACTGCAGGCAGTTGGCAGAAGTAGCTTGCAATGCTGCATTCTAATCACTGCGCTATCACGGAAGGAAGGACAGGAAAGGAAAGGAAAGAAGGAAAGAAAAGGAAAGAAGGAAGGAAAGGAAAGGAAAGGAAAGAAGGAAGGAAGGACAGGAAAGGAAAGGAAAGAAGGAAAGGAAAGGAAAGAAGGAAGGAAGGAAGGAAGGACAGGAAAGGAAAGCAAAGAAGGAAAGGAAAGGAAAGGAAAGACTAACTAGCAATAGCACTTAGACTTATATACCACTTTACAGGGTTTATAGCCCTCTCTAAGCGGTTTTACAGAGTCAACAATCTGGGTCCTCATTTTACCGACCTTGGAAGGACGGAAGGCTGAGTCAATCATGAGCTGGTCAGGATCGAACCGCTGGCAGTCGGCAGAATTAGCCTGCAATACTGCATTCTAGCCACTTGTGCGATCAGGGCTCTCCAAGCAGCAAGATAAATAAAATTGTATTTGACTTTCTGGTAGCTGGAAAATTAAAGGCAAAATGTTAGATTTTTTTTGGGAAGCTATTCTAATATACTCTTCTAACAGTATATTAAGTATATTAAGAAACTGAGCCTCCATTGCATTTATGGAGGTTTATATATTTAATAAACTTAATCAAGACAGTGCAGTAATTTATTTTTAAAGACTGTCCTAACGCGCATTAGTTAATCCTTTGTTTTCTCTCCCTTCAGCCTTTAAGTCGAAGTTTGAATGCCGATGTTCCGGAGCAGCTCATAACTCCTCTAGTTTCCTTAGGTCACATTTCCATGCTGGCCCCAGACCAATTTGCATCCCCTATGAAATCCGTAGTTGCAAATTTCATTGTGAAAGATCTTCTTATGAACGATAGGGTACGTTGAGTATAATTTTGCCAAATGCGATGGGAAGGGGGGAAAAAACCCCACAGATGATTAGCATCGATACTGAAATGACTGTCTTTGGTAGATTTTTAATCGTTTTAAAATCTTGCAGTCTACAGGTGAAAAAAATGGGAAATTGTGGTCTCCGGATGAAGAGGTGTCCCCGGAAGTCTTAGCTAAGGTAAGGCAGTTCCTTTAACTATGAAACATTTGACCACCCATGAGTGTTGATATACGTTCTATTAGTTATTTAAAAAGCGACATCTTGGCTTTGGAAGAAATTCCATTTGGTGTGTCTGATTAAAAAAAAAAAGCTAGTTTGCTTTCTGTTCTCCTGATAAGTTTGCATTGTGGCTAGGGCAGGGGTAGGCAAAGTTGGCTCTTCTATGACTCGTGGACTTCAACTCCCAGAATTCCTGAGCTAGCATGATTGGCTCAGAAATTCTGGGAGTTGAAGTCCACGAGTCATAGAAGAGCCAACTTTGCCTACCCTTGGGCTAGGGGGACCTTTGCACCGGTTCGCCTGGTGCACCAATTGTGACCCTACTTGGATCAGGAGGCTCTCCTCACAGTCACTCATGCCCTTATCACCTGACGGTTGGATTATTGCAACGCACTCTACATGGGGCTACCCCTGAAGAGTGTTTGGAGACTACAATTGGTCCAGAATGCAGCCGCGTGAGTGGTTGTGGGTGCACCTAGGTACACCCACATTACACCAATCCTCCACGAGCTGCACTGGTTTCCTATTGGTCTCCAGGCTCAATTCAAGGTGTTGGTTATTACCTTTAAAGCCCTACATGGCTCAGGGCCAGGTTATCTTTCGAGACCGTTTCTACCTCATAGTTCCCAGCGACCGGTGAGATCCCACAGAGTTGGTCTCCTCCAGGTCCCGTCAGCTAAGCAGTGTCGGCTGGCGGGCCCGCGGGGAAGGGCCTTCTCTGTGGCTGCCCCGGCTCTCTGGAACCAACTACCCCCTGAGATCCGGACTGCCCCCACTCTATTGGCCTTCCGGAAAGCGTTGAAGACCTGGCTTTTCCGGCAGGCTTGGGGCCGTTGATCTCGCAATTTGCGAGGTCCGGCCTTGAATGATAAGTATGTATGTGATTTTTAACTGTTTTTTAAATCTTTTATGATGTTTCTAAATGTATTTTCTATATCCTGTTGTAAGCCGCCCAGAGTCCTTCGGGAGTTGGGCAGCATAGAAATACAATAAATTAAATTAAATTAAATTAAATGCTTTTGGAAGAGGGTTCAATCCTTGAGGGGCTGCCACATGGGTGGGTCAGTTTACAAAGCACCTGAGGACAAGAAGCTACAGGTGGGAGCTTGATCAGAAGGGAGATCCAACCTTGGAACTAAGGAGGAATTTCCTGACAGTCAGAACTGTTTCCCGAAATTGTGGATGCTTCATTGCTGGAAGTTTTCAAGAAAAGATTAGACATCCATTTGTCCGGACAACTTGGTTTCGGGAAGGGGTTAGACTAGAAGACCCTCCAAGGTCCCTTCTAGGCCAGAAGGTGTTGCAGCTTTGCACAGTCTTCCCGTAGAGAATAAGGTACCATCTCTCTTGGTTTGGAAAGATGCCGGAGGGGCTTTGAACCATGTTGGGCCATCTCTGCTTTTGCGTTAACTTATTTTAGTTTTCGGGCAATGACAACCGTAAGACCTGTCCTTTTGCTTTAGAACCGATTCTCGAGGACTGGAAGTGAAACGAGACTTCCTCACAGCAGCGTTCATGTTTTTATAACAGGTTCAAGCCATTAAGCTCCTGGTGCGTTGGCTCTTGGGGATGAAGAACAACCAGTCCAAATCTGCAAATTCAACGCTTCGGTTACTGTCAGCCATGTTGGTCAGCGAAGGAGACTTGACAGAACAGAAGAAAATTAGGCAAGGCTTTTGACATACCTCAGCGCTCTGATCTCTTCATGTGCATCGATGTGCCTCAATCAAGGCAGCTAAGGACATCTGTTCACCCAAGGGAACAAAGGTTCTTTGCTTTGCGTTCCCTTTGCTGAATCTGGAGTGCTGAAAACGCACAGACGTTCAGCGTGGGTTGAGCTGTTCAAATTCCTCTTCAGTACGAATGAGAAATGCAACGTTTTTGAATACTCTGTGCTATATACCGTATTTTTCGGAGTATAAGATGCACCGGAGTATAAGACGCACCTAGATTTTAGAGGAGGAAAACAAGGGAAAAAGTATTCTGAACCAAATGGTGTAGTAATATATTATTTAATAAAATATCAGTGTAGCAGAATACTTTTTACAACCATGTACACTTTTTACAAACTTCAAACTTGACAGCTTTAAGACTTGTGGACTTCAACTCCCAGAATTCCTCCTCCAGTCATGCTAGCTCAGGAATGGGAGTTGAAGTCCACAAGTCTTAAACTTGCCAAGTTTGAAGACCCTTGCACCCCTAACCCAGGTCTTCAAACTTGATAGCTTTAAGACTAGTGGACTTCAACTCCCAGAATTCCTCCTCCAGTCATGCTAGATGGGGTAATTAGAAGGCAAAAACGCCCCCATTTTTGCAAAAAACAGCCCGTTTTTCGCTCGTTTTTTTGCAAAAACAGGGCATGCAGAGGGTTTGGGAAGCCTGCAGAGCACTCCTAGGGGGTGGGGGAAGGCAAAAACGTCCCTATTTTTGCAAAAAAAAGCCCGTTTTTCGCTTGTCTTCTTGCAAAAACAGGGCATGCAGAGGATTTGAGAAGCCTGCAGAGCACTCCTAAGGGATGGGGGAAGGCAAAAACATCCGTTTTTCCAAAAAACGGCCCGTTTTTTGTAAAACTTCGGGAGGACAAAAATGGCTGTATTCAGTGTATAAGACGCACCGACATTTCTACCCTTTTTTGGGGGGCAAAAAGGTGCGTCATACTCCGAAAAATACGGCACATTTCAGTCTCTGTAGAATACAGATTAAGCAGACTTTAGGGCTCCTTTAGAGGGAGGCAAAATAGGATAAGAGTCCACGTTGAAAAGAAAAATAGATGGCTAATACTGAAGTATTACTTTCTAGCTTGGACGCAACTTGATTTGGAAATATCAATCTATTTGCAGCTGAATTGTAAAGGGTGCCGATTCATTTCTAGCAGAAATACCAGACCTGCCCATGGGTATAAATTGTCACTTGTGGACTGTAAATCAACACAGAACGTTAGCACAAAAATGCAATCTATAAAGATGAACAAAATAGCCAAAGTTGGTAATGAAAAAATCTGTGTTTGTTAATTAATGTGAGACTTTAAGAGAGGGTGATAACCGTCATCTCAGCCAGAACTCATTGTATCAGTGTGATACATTTTGTTAAGAGTCATCAGCCAAATTGTGTGTCTTCGGATTTAAACATATTTGTCTTAGAAATTATACTTTTTTTCCCCTCCTTCCATTTACAGCAAATCGGACATGTCGCGACTACGGTTGGCTGCTGGCGGTGCCATAATGAAGCTTGCCCAGGAGCCCTGTTACCACGAAATTATAACACCGGAACAATTTCAGCTCTGTGCACTGGTCATTAATGTAAGGAGCTCTTGTTTCAAGCAGTGTCTGAAAGGGGTAGCAGTTTGAGTTAAAACGGGATAAAACTTGTGTGGACTTGCCTTTTCTCTTTTTCAGTGCTTTTTGCCTCCAGTACAAAATGTTTTTTATTTTAATTTATTTTTATTTTTTCTCTCCACAATTCATACATATCCAATATATATACCTTACAATATGTCAATAATATATTTAATTATACATTCAGTCAATATTTTTAATATCATTTTCTATAAGCATAATTCTTTATTTGGGGTATATGTTATTAATTTAATGCTGCCTCCTCAAAAACCTAATTTTGTCTCCTGAGTTTACCACCGTTTAATATCCAATTTTAACTCAAATTAAATTTAACTTATTTTTAAAAAAACATTGTCTATTATATTTCTTAATTTTATGCCGTATTGCTCACTCTCCTCACTTAATATCTTTACTCATCATTCATTTTTTTCCTTCTATCATTTCTAAATGCCCTAGATACATTATTATAACAATTATTCCATTTTCAATTTTTTTCTTGCTTTTTATAAAGTCCAACATATTCGTATTAACAATTCAATTTTATATTATCAATATTACATCAAATTCAAAATATAACTCAGTACAACCAATCATATATCAATCCAATCCGATAAAATAAAAAACATCATCCAACAAATATTGATCATCTTTTGTTTTCTCTTATTTCAGTCATTTCTAAACACCCACCATAATCCTCAAATCTATTACTACAAAATGTTTTTGCAAGGAAGCATGAAATGGAAACAAAAAAATTAAATAGATTGTATCAATGATTTACCTATAATACCATAGATCAGTGGCCCCCAATCTTTTGAGTACCAGGGACGGGTTGCAGGGAGAAAGGTTTTTTCCGTGGACTGGAGAGGGCGTGATTTGGCATGCTGCCTGCATCCCACAGATGGGGCTTCACTTGTTTGTGTGGCCTGGTTGTTGGCATGCCACGGACCGGGAGGTTGGGGACTCCTGCCATAAATTAACAGGCTTTTAACATCTCATATCGCTGTTCTGAAAATTCGTTTGCCCTCTTTCTCTTCATTGTTCACTTGTCCTTGTCTTCTCCTCATATAGGATGAATGTTACCAGGTGAGGCAGATATTTGCTCAGAAGCTACACAAGGCACTAGTAAAATTATTGCTCCCATTGGAGTACATGGCAATATTTGCACTGTGTGCCAAAGACCCTGTAAAAGAGAGAAGAGCTCACGCTCGTCAATGTTTGCTTAAAAATATAAGCATACGGCGAGAGTACATCAAGCAGAACCCCATGGCAAATGGTGAGTGACGTTTGCTTAAAACAGTGGTTCTCAACCTTCCTAATGCCGCGACCCTTTAATACAGTTCCTCATGTTGTGGTGACCCCCGACCATAAAATAATAAAATTATTAGGAAACTCAGGCGTGGGTTCTAACTTACCTCACTGCCGGTTCGCTTCCTCCTGCGCTGCGTGGCCGCACCTCGTGGGCGCGTGTGAGCTTTGCGCGCACACGCATGCAGAGTGCCAATTTTAAAAGAAATTGCCAAAAAAAGCCGAAAACAAGATGGCGACGCATCTGCAGTGCCGGAAATTCAGCTTCTGCGCATGCTCAGAAGTTCCCATGGTACAGATTTTTTTTTGGCAGTAGTCTATTTGCATGTGGTTGGACCTGCCTGGAGACGGATAGAGGAGCGGTGTCTCGATTCCTAAGACCATCGGAAATATGTGGTTTTTTTCTATGGTCTTAGGCGACCCCTGTGAAAGGGTCATTCGACCCCCAAAGGGGTCGCGACCCACAGGTTGAGAACCGCTGGCTTAAAAGATTATTTTTTCTCTCTCACAACATTTCTATTTCTGTTTATGGCTTTGTAAAATATATCACCTGCATATTCCCTGCTTGCGTTGCAGCAGAAAAAAAGTAAATTCTCTGATACTTAGTAAATGAAAGTTTGTATGCCAGTTATTCACATATAACCTTTAGCATTATGTCTTTTTTTCTCTATTTTCCAGAAAAAGTCGTATCTCTGCTACCCGAGTATGTGGTGCCATATATGATTCATTTGCTGGCTCACGATCCAGATTTTACAAAACAACAAGATATCGACCAGCTTCGTGATATCAAGGAGTATGTGTCACCCTTTATTTAAACGTCTTTTAAAATGTTGGATTTTCAACTGCTACATTTCTGGACTTTTTAAATACAAATTTAATGTCCTGATTCGTTAAGAGAAGAGAAGAATTGTCACCTCCGACGCACTTGCAATTCTCCAAAGTATTCGGCTTCTTTTTCTTTTTTTCTTTTTGTACATCTTTGCCATCTGAATATTTGTCATTTGAATTTCATTTGGGAACTAGTGATACATAAATGGAATGAGTCTGAGAGAACAAATAATATCACAGTTCTTTCATTTTTTTGAAGCATAGTAATTAAAGATTCAATGTTGCCACTGTAAAAAAGTAGGAAGGAATTAGGACAGGTTAATTTGTTCGAAAGAAGCTAATATCCCAAAATTAATTAATGAAAACAAGATTTGGAAATGAAGTTGGATTCCTTTAAAGCACAGGTGTCAAACTCGCCGCGTCACGTTGCCATCAGGTGACATTTTGCAACGTTTTCCCCATTAATGTAGCTGGGGTCAGTGTGGCCTGCGCATGATGCATCCGGCCCGCGGACCGCCAGTTTGAAACACCCCCCCCTGCGCTTTTAAAGCTTACTTTTATAATGTGACAAGTGTCAAAATACGACAAATCAAGAGCCAACCACTTAACTCTTACTGATAATGTTACCTAGTTGGTAATGAAATGTCTGCAAGAAAACCAAGTTCAGAATTCCATCTGAATAGAGATTCAAAGGTGTTTTCATCATTCATTTGCCAGTTGTTCTTAGCTTTATCAGCAGAATTCACTCAGTACCTTGAGACCATTCTCTACGATTTTTTTACTTCAAAAATTATACACAAGTGAATTTAATGCTGTGTTGTTGTAGTACGGTTTCTGGGTTTTGTTAGATTGGAAGGATATTTTCCAATTTCAAAATCTTCCAAATTTCAAAATCTTCTGGTTTTATGTTACTATTGACTTGCAAAGGTTCTGTTCCATGCGGTATTACAGGTTGTCCTTGACTTACGACAGTTCACTTAGTGACCGTTCAAAGTTACAACGGCACTGGGAAAAAGTGACTTATGACTATTTTTCATACATACGACCATTGCAGCATCCCCATGATCATGTGATCACAATTCAGATGCTTTACAACTAGCTCATATTTATGACCGTTGCTATGTCCCAAGGTCACGTGATCCTCTTTTGCGACCTCCTAACTCAATGGGGAAGCCAGATTCACTTAACAGCCGTGTTACTAACTTAGCAGCTGCAGGGATTCACTTAATTAACTGCCAAGAAAAATTACAAAATGGGGCAAAACTCAACGTAACAAATGTCTCACTTGGCAACACAAATTTTGGGCTCAATTGTGGCTGTAAGTCGAGACAACCTGTGCTAACTACATTTACAGATTATATTTTTCCGATATGAGCACTCCTCTGAACTTCATTAATCTTACTTTTTTTACCCTCTTTTGCATGGGGAAGGGAGGCCCAGAATTCTAATATATATCAGTGTCCAGGGTCAGATCTGCTGGAGTTCCTCTCAGGTTAAAGTGTGCCTTTTAATCTAGAGGAAAGTGTTTTTATATCTTTCTGGCATTTGGGTGTTTAGGTGCCTGTGGTTCATGCTGGAGGTTTTAATGACCAAGAATGAAAACAACAGTCACGCCTTCATGAAAAAGATGACGGAAAACATCAAGCTTACCCACGATGCCCAATCTCCAGACGAGCCAAAGGCCAGCGAAGTAAGAAATGTGAAGAAAGAGAAAAAAGAGGGTTTAAAGTCGGTTTTTGAACGAGTGGACAAAAATGCTTCAGGCAGGCCCTCATTTCTTTCTAGAGGAAAAAAAATGAGGTGTAAGCATTTTGTGTTAGCAAGCTGTGGCTAGGGGGACCTTTGCACAGGTTCACCTAGTGCACCAATTGTGGCCCTATTTGGATCAAGAGGCTCTACTCACGGTCACTCATGCCCTTATCACCTCACGGCTTGGTTACTGCAACGCGCTCTACATGGGGCTACCCTTGAAGAGTGTTCGGAGACTGCAGTTAGTCCAGAATGCAGCTGCGCAAGCTGTTGTGGATGCCTCAAGATACACCCACACTAAGCCCATCCTTCACCAGCTGCACTGGCTTCCGATTGGTCTCCGGACACAATTTAAGGTGTTGGTTCTTACCTTTAAAGCCCTGTATGGCTCAGGACCAGTTTATCTGCGTGACCGTCTGCTACTGCATTCCTCCCAGTGCCCTGTGAGATAGCACAGGGTCGGCCTCCTCCAGGTCCCGTCAGCTAGACAATGTCGGCTGGCGGGTCCGCAGGGGAGGGCCTTCTCTGTAGCGGCTCCGACTCTTTGGAACCAATTGCCTCCCGAGATCCGTACTACCCCCACCTTACTGGCCTTCCGGAAAGAGCTTAAAACCTGGCTTTTCCTGCAGGCATAGTGCCAATGACCTTAAGATGTGGTCTTGTTAGATCGGCCCATGTATGCATGTTGGAGTGAAATTTCTTTTTAAATATTGCTTGTATTTTAATATGTTTTTAAATTGTTTTTTACTGATTGTTGTTTCTATACCCTGTTGTGAGCCGCCCAGAGTCCCCCTGGGAGTTGGGCGGCATAGAAATTTTAATAAATTCAATTTTTTTAATAAATTCAAATAACAGAGGAAAAGGGAGAGGGGAGTTAGTTTAACTGTTAGCTAAGCTAAGTAAAAACAGCATTCTGTAAGAGGGAAATATTACAGCTGAGATTGACAAGCGTACCTGCCAAATGTACAGTAAGGGGTACATTCACAGAGTAGAAGATTATGCTAGCAAAAATAGCACCAAATTTGGTGGGAACTTGAAGCTACATCACGTGTACTGTGAATTGTGGTTTTGTGAGCCAGGATCAGTCATCATTTAAAATATGTTTGCTATCTTGGAACAAAACGATATATTTAGTTTGTTCCCAAGTATGATCCAGTGAAAACAAAAAGCATAACATTCTTACGATAGGTGGACTTATTTTTGAGGATTAGCAGATGTTTTGATTACAATGGCAAAATAACATCCAAATTTCTCCTGTGTTGGTTTCCTGTGTGCTTCAGAAACTCTACACTGTATGCGACGTAGCCCTCTGTGTAATCAACAGCAAAAGTGCTTTATGTAATGCAGAATGTCCAAAGGATCCGGTATTGCCAACTAAATTTTTTACGCAACCTGAAAAGGTAAGTTGGCAAGCAATCAAGTCAAATATTTGAGTTTATTCTTTTATTTAAGTTTTTCTTCACATATGCCAAGAAAACACTGTGTAAGTTTGTGCCATGTTTTCTAAATCTTCTTTTTTTTAAAAGATGGTGACCTGAATAAAAAAACTGTATTCCAAAATTCTTTTCTCTCCAGTGGAAACACAATGTTGGAAATGCTTTATATTTAGTGTTGGTTCAGACATACTTCGTTTCTAATGCTAAGCAAAGAAAAAAGAAATCCTGTGTGCGTATAATATGTGGATGCAGAACTGTCTTTATATCCAATGTATTATATAAGCCAATTGTATAAAGGCCAGGTCATAAAAGGAAGAAGGTAGGCAATAAGATCCATTTTAGCTTCAGCGCACATAAAATGCGCACATAAAATGGTTCTTGATGTCTTTATAAATGAAGTGTTGTGGCCAGCCAACGGTCAGAGGAGCTGGCAGCAGATTCGGACAGTGAGGAAGCTGGGGAGGAACATGGGCCAGTCCTGGAGTCTGGGGAAGGCTCGGACGAGTGCTCTGCCTCGGAGGCAGAAATGGGGCCAGGGCAGTCTGACAGTTATCAGCTAGCTTTGGAGTCAGACATCAGTGAGGCAGAGGAACAGCTGGAGCCTGTTCCCAGTGTGCGCATGCGCAGAGTTGCCAGACGAAGGGAACAGCTAAGGAACAAGGGTCAACTTGGGAATAAGGCCACAGGTGGACGATGAATGGCCCCTCCCATAGGGAATAAAAGAGGAGCGAACGGGGAGTGGAGTTTGCAGGAGACAATTAGTTCGCTTAATTGGTTCGTGACTCTCAGAGACTCCTTGCCAAGTTTTGAAGATATTGGCCTGGCAGCCCTCCAAGCCAGATAAGGTCTGTGACTGTGAATTCACCCTTGAAAAGACTTTGCTGGATGTGAATGAGAAGAATTCCCAGTAATTTAATAAAAAGGGGTTTTTGTCGGAACAAGGAGTCTGCTTCGTGGTCTGGGAACGCCTAGGTCAGAACATGAAGATTGTTCTGAGCTGCAGCATCCAGTTTTTAATTTATCCAGTGGGAATTTGAAAATATTCTAAAGCAAACACTTCCTGAATTGTTCCCTTTTTTAAAAAGTCGTTTGCAACACAGTATGGCAAAGAGCTTGCAGATATGCCTCAGAAAGACAAAGTAAGCCCATCATTGGATTTATGGCACTTATTTCACCATTGTGGGGTTATGATTGTGATTCCTCCCATGCTGGCTGGGGAATTCTGGGAGTTGAAGTCCACAAGTCTTAAAATTGCCAAGGTCGGTCACCCCTGCCTTACATGAACTTTTATTTACTTAAGGAGCATCTAGAAGCAATAGGGTGGGATTACTGTCAAACTGAATAACCAGAACCTGAAAATACGAAAGACTTGATTTTTCAACTTACAATGAAATGCTTCTTTCCCCTCCTTTTCTTTGAAGGATTTTTGTAACGATAGGAATTATATCTCCGAAGAGTTGAGAGTTCTTCTTTTAACGGGAAAGGTATTGTTTTTATGGATGTAATTCTTGACTTGTAACAATATAACACAGTATATCACCTGTCTTTCAGTTTCGGGGGGGAAAGTTAAAAACAGATTGTAATCTGGATTGTTAACTGAGAGGAAATCATAAGCATTGTAAGGATTGAAATTTAGGATTGTATTCTTCAAAGCACTTAGAATTCCACTTAAATAAGCTCTTAATTTGGAAGGACGAGCTGAGCATTGCATCACAACTTTGTGCTGGCAGGATAATAATTTTCAATTGTACGTAGCCCATGTATACTAACTTAAACTTCAGAAGGTGTCAGGCTCAATTACAGTTATAAATCGAGGACTATATATCCCTCTACCTCTATTTAAAAGCCTATTTGCACATTTACCTTGGGTGCTTTTTAAAAAATTCCTGGATGGTTGCCAAAAACAAACAAAAGAGACTTGCAATTTTTAGTGGTAGAAAGAAAGAAAATAAAATGATTTATTCTCTCTCTCTCTCTCTCTCTCTCTCTCTCTCTCTCTCTCTCTCTCTCTCTCTCTCTCTCTCTCTCTCTCTCTCTCTCTCTCTCTCTCTCTCTCTCTCTCTCTCTCACACACACACACACACACACACACACACACACACACACACACACACACACACACACCAAAAACCTCCCTGCCTTCCCTGTGGTGTCTTTTATATCTGCAATACTCAGTAGCTTTCAGCACGGAAGAGTAATCCTGAATTATACGCTCACGGCCTTGCTCAGCAAAACAATTGTGTTTACGTAGAAAGTGCAAAAGAGATTGAAGAACTGCAGCAGACAGAACTGCAAACAAACGTGTTCAAATGTGTCCTTGCAGCAGAACAATTACTTTTCTTTCTTTCTTTTTTGTAAACCACTTTTCTATTTTACAGCCCAAACCAACCGGCGTATTAGGAGCAGTAAATAAACCTCTATCTGCAACGGGAAGAAGGCCATATCTTCGAAACACAGGATCAGAAACTGGAAATAATAATAGCGTAAATTCAGAGTTGAATTCTCCAATAGAAAACAGAACAAGGTCGGTGGCATTTTCAGTATTAAACTAGGCTCTTGTGTTAACACAGTTTTTCTTCTCAGCATGAAACTGTACTGAAGTCACCCTAATGTGGAAGAGGGGTGGTTTTTTTCTGTTGATGCCCTTTTTCAATCTGATTGCAGAAATGTAGTTAATAATTGAACTTTCCTATTTACCCTCTAAACATTGCACTTTGGGATTGAATTTACCATACAACAAAGCACGTAAACAGGGATACTTATGTGCCTCCTGAATAAATAATATTTCTTTAATCAGTGAAACCTTCATCTTCGTTCTCCATAATCTCCATTCTCCATGACCTCCATTCTCCGAACCTTGTTACCTTTTGTTACCTTGCTGTTTAGTTATTTTGTATTAGATATCTGCCTTTCAGAAGGGTTTGAACTGAAACTCCTATTCCTGTTGTAGTTCTACATTCATTCAGGGAAACGTCCTTTAAATTGGGGGCCTCCGAGCTTGGCAACTTTAAGGCTTCAACTCTCAGAAGTACTCAGCCAGCCAGGAATCTGAGAGTTGAAGTCCACAAGCCTCCAAAACTGCCGAGTTTGGAGACCTGTGCTTTAAATCAGGGGTCTCCAACCTTGGCAACTTTTAAGACTTGTGGACTTCAACTCCCAGAATTCCTCAGCCAGCTTTGCTTATTAAAGCTTTGCTGGCTGAGGAATTCTGGGAGTTGAAGTCCACAAGTCTTAAAGTTGCCAAGGTTGGAGACCCCTGCTTTAAATCATGTTTCATACAGTAGCAGCACGGGTGAAATTTATTTATTTATTTATTTATTTGTGAGATTTATATACCGCCTCACAGTGCAAGCACTCTCTAAGTGGTTTACACCAGTAAGCAATGTATATTTATATTGCCCCCAACAATCTGGGTCCTCATTTGACCTACCTCGGAAGGAGGGAAGGCTGAGTCAACCTTGAGCCGGTGAGATTTGAGCCGCTGACCTGCGGATCACAGTCAGCTAAAGTGGCCTGCAGTACTGCCTCTAACCGCTGCGCCACCTCGGCTCTTAAATGCTACCGGTTCGAAATGCTACCAGTTCGGACCAGTTCTCCCGAACCGGTAGTAAAAAATGCTACCAGTTCGGGAGAACTGGTATTTCCGACGATCAGCTGGGCGGCGATCAGCTGTGATGCACGATTTATATTAGCTAGAATCGTCTGATTTCCTGCTTTCTAGCTAATCTAAATCGTGTGGCACAGCGGATTCCCCCACCGCGTTGTTCTACTTACCTTTGCATACCCGGAAGGCTTCAAAATGTTCCTTTTTTTAGTACTGCGCGCAAAGCGCACACTCAGTAGCAGATTTAAAGAACCCTTAGGAGACTTCAGAGGATTTCACCGCTGAGTAGCCGTATTTGCTAGGGCCGTTCAGCCATTCCAATTTGGAGGCAAAATCGTACTTTGAAGACCTGTGAGCCCTTCCTTAAACCAGGTGCATCTTTTCTTGGGATCATGCTAGAGCTTCAGCCCCAGGAAAGACGCGGCTGCTTTAAAGAAAGGCTGATGGAGGCATTCATACAACTCTAATATAACTAATATTCTCTACGTAAAGCATGTCGGCTGCCTAAGAGAAAATGTTCACTTTCACCCAGCCTCAAAGTTGGGATAGGCACCTTCCGCCTACAAGGTTAGCAAAAATGGACAGGAAACTCTCACCGCAATGTTGCAAATGCAATCTAGCGAAAGCTTCTTTTTTTATCATATTTGGGGGTTATGTATAAAAGCAAGGGAATTTTGGCACCAGATAAAGTGGTCGGAAGAGATACCAAATAAAAACATCAGATAGGAATTGTTTCTACTAGGAATCACAAATGCGAAATATGACAAAGGTCAGATATATCTAATGCTGCATATAATAACGGCAGCAAGACTAGTCTATGCGTAAGACTGGAAAAACGAAGGAACTCCTCGGGAGGAAGAAATGATAAAAGAAAATCTTGGCGTGCGCAGAAATGGACAGGCTAACATTAGAACTTAAAATCAAGGGTGAAACGGAATACTTTGAAATATGGGACAAACTGTATCAATGGATGGAAAGGAGGAAAAGGAGTTGGAGAAGTAAAGACTTAGCGTTTGGAGAATGGAAATCGGGCAAGGCTTAGATATATAAATAAACGAGGACAAGGGATATGTATATAAGATCAAAATAGTAATGTATGATGAGTAATAATTTATATTTGTTGTTATGTAAAACATATGTAAAGAAATGACCAAACAGGATGGTCACACTGTGTCCAATGTTTTTAATGCTTGTTTAAATAAAAGAAAACTTA
Organism: Diadophis punctatus similis; assembly: GCA_023053685.1. Lineage (NCBI taxonomy): Eukaryota > Metazoa > Chordata > Lepidosauria > Squamata > Dipsadidae > Diadophis > Diadophis punctatus. The sequence goes on from JALIGW010000006.1 coordinate 1,334,657, forward strand.
AAAAAAAGATGGATAGGATTAAAAGCACAGAAAGTTTTATTTTGAGTGTTTTCTAAATGCACGGAATTTGACAATGAACTTCCAATGCAGCTGCCCACCTTTTCCTTGTTGATCATTTGATTTCGTGGCTCCAAAGGAAAAAAACAAAACACCGCAAACTTATGTTAATCTTTTAAAAATTTGTTCCAGCAGAGAGCCGAGCTCAGACCTATCAGAGACGGGGATCAGTGAAAACGATGAAAATCCAGTGAGAATTATTTCAGTCACTCCAACAAAAATGGAACCTGTGAAGAACAAGGTATGGTCAGGCTTCTTAAAAATTTGTTATTTACCATATTTTTCGGAGTATAAGACACACTTCCCGCCCCCCCAAAAAAGGGTGAAAATTTGGGTGTGTCTTATACACCAAAAGTAGCCAAAAACACAAGGCACAGAGGAGGCGATGGTCTGTGGCAATCCCTGCAGCCTGGAACAGCTGATTGGGGGTATTTTGGGAGGCCGATCCACCCGCCAATCAGCTGCTTGTGCTGAATCAGGCTGGAATAATGTGCTGAAGCTGACCTGACTGTTCACTATTTGCTGCAAGGACATGTCAGAGTTTGCAACAGCAATCCAGAAAGCACACACAAGTAACTGATTCAGCATGATTCAATAACTTCTCTTTATATATAAGATAACACATGAAGTAAATATACAATACCAAAAGCAGGTTTTCCAACGCGGTAGTAAATTCAAGCAAAACACAAGCAGAGTAGAGGAGTTTCAGTTTTGAGCAGCAGGCTAGTTTAGAGCTCAGCACAGACTCAGAGCCACGCCCAGGCTCCTTGCTGTCTCCTTCCTTGTTGCTCACACAGCAAATACTGTTTCAGTTTCCAAACAGCCCTTAACTCTCCCACACACTGACAGGACGCTAGCTAGATGAATACCGATGGATGCTGGTAAGCAGAGACAGAATTTTTTTTTCCCTCCCCAAAAACTAAGGTGCGTCTTACACTCCGAAAAATACGGTAGGTAAACTTAATATAAGAAGCCGTTAAAATTCCTGTTGCAATAATTGAGCAGTATAATATGTTGAGGGTCCATAATGTTTCCAGTTTGGTGAATTACAGATCGTCCCCACAATTGAGGCCAACATTTCTGCTAAGAGACATTTGTTCAGTGAGTTTCGCCCCATTCTACCCCAGTTGTTAAACGAATCTGCCTTTCTTGCCGCAGTTGTTAAATGAATCACTGCAATTGATAAGTTAGCAACCCGGGTTGTCAAGCGAATCTGGCTTTCCCATTGACTTTGCTTGTCAGAAGGTCGCAAAAGGTGACCCCGTGACCTTGGGACCCTGCAACCGTCATAAAAAAAAGAAGCAATTGCCCAACATCTGAATTTTGATCACGTGACCACGGGGATGCCGCAAAGGTCGTTAAGTGTGAAAAAAGATTGTAAGTCACATTTTTGAGTGGTGCCGTAACTTTGAACAGTCACTAAATGAACTTTGTAAGTCAAGGACTACTTGTAATTTCTTTTAAGCATAAAATGTGAACCAGGAAATCACAGGACGTAGATCAGAGAGTTTCTGGCCATTTCTTTGATCGCCCATAAGACTCATTGCTCGTCTCTCTTTCTCTCAGCCTATCTTCCCATTTATTGGGATGACAACAATAAACTCGATACCACCTTGTCGCCTTGAAGTGAGATGGACAGCAAACAAAATATAATAATAAAAATAATAATTCAATGATCAAATATTTCATATTTCAGTCAATGATATTTGTGATACATTTTTAAATGTTCAGTTGACTTGAGTTTCATGTTTAATGAATAAAAGTTTATAATAAGTGCTGCCTTCTTGAACATCTAGTAGGAGAGATAAGATTAAAAAAAATACAGTTTTAAATGTAATACTTGCGTTAGAACTCTTTAAACAGGATTAAGTATAAATCTGAGATCAGAGGGGCTAATTAAAAATAATGTGGGCTGTTTTTATTTATTTACATCCTGCTTTTATTATTTTTATAAATGACACAAGATGCAAAACATACCTAATATTCTTCCTCCTTCCTGTTTTCGCTATGATAACCTTGTGAGGTGGATTGCGCTGAGAGAGAGAGATGGACCCAAAGTCCCACAGCTGGCTTTCATGCCTAAAGTAAACTAGAACTCCCTGTCTCCTGGTGATTGGCCCAAAGTCACCCAGCTAGCTTTTATGCCTAAAGTGGGATTAGAACTCATAATCGCCCAGTGATTGGCTCAAAGTCACCCAGCTGGCTTTCATGCCTAAAGCGGGACTAGAACTCGCCGTCTCCTGCTGATTGGCCCAAAGTCACCCGGCTGACTATCTTGCCATCATTCCCGCAACTAGAACTCTCTGTTTCCCAGTTTTTAGCCTCGTGCCTTAATCACTAGACCAGGGGTCGGCAACCTTAAACACTCAAAGAGCCGTTTGGACCCGTTTCCCACAGTAAAGAAAACACAAAACCCTTTTGACATCTAAAATGAAGATAACACTGCATATATCATTTTTTTTACCTTTATGCTATGTATAGAAAAAACTATAGCGTGTTGCCTTTGTGAAATCAATGAACTGCTACAAAGAAAGCAAATTTTTATTCCTGCGTGCAACAAAAATATTCTGGGGGAAAAAAGATGGGTCGAAAAGCTCAATTGCTGCTGGCGGGTGTCGCACATTGGCGGTTGTGACGCATATTTTGAGCGACAGGGAGCCGCAGGAGAGGGATGAAAGAGCCACATGCGGCTCCAGAGCCGCGGGTTGCAGACCCCTGCACTAGACCAAAGTGGCTCTCTCATTTTCAAATCAAACTGGACCAGGAGTTTGCCTCAGTCACGTTAAAGCTATTGTCTTTTCATTGTGATATGGCCAAATGATGACTTATGTGTTCTGTGAATAGGGTGTGAGAAAGGGCCTGGTGTAGAGATGAGAAATCCCTTTGGCAGGAGTAAATCCCCGTGGATTAATTACACTTTCAAGGTGGCTGCTGGTGTTGCCAATAGTCCTGGAAATGTATTTCAGCAAGCAAGACAAGCCGATTCAAAGAGATACAGTCTCCACCTGCCGCTCGGTTGACCAAAAAAAACCACCAAGTTGTTTTCTTTTCCAGGAGATTAATTCTGACCAGGCACCCCAAGAAAATGTCAGTGCTGATCGAGGCAAAAAAAGAATCACAACAGCAGCCGGAACGGAGAATTTCCATCAAAAAGCAGAAGAGAAGAAAACCGACGAAACGGGTCAGCAGGCTCCTCCCAAACCCCGGCGAGGACGTCCCCCCAAGTCTGAATCTCAGGGCGCCACCACGAAAAGTGCCGAAATGAGTAAATCCTCCGGACGAGGACGGAAAAGGGCGGCCCCGGCTCAAGAAGGTCCGGGTGGACTGGAGGCAAGCAATGCCAAGGCACCAAAGCAGCAAGAGGCCACAAAGAAAACGGCACCAGCACAGCGGCAGATTGACCTGCAAAGGTAAACACAGACGGGCTTGGTGTCCTTGGGGGAGGGGGAGGGGTTTTTTTAACCAATCACATCGAAAGACAGCTGGCATTAGCCTTTTCTGGTTTTATTGGGGAGGGGGGAGGAAGTCTATCCTTAAGAGTTGAAAGGAAGTTTAGAGGTCGTCTGGCCCAACGCCCTGCTCAAGCAGGAGACCCTATACCCGTGATGGTGAACCTATGGCAGGTGGCCCACAGAGCCCTCTCTGCAGGCACGCGAGCCGTCGGAAAGCTCAGCTCTACCACGCATGCGCGCCCACCTCCCGCTGGCCAGCTGATTTTCGGCCTGTTTCCGGACTTCCGGGAGGACCGTTTTTCGCCCTCCCTAGGTTCCGGAGGCTTTCTTCGAGCCTCCGGGAGGGCAAAAACAGCCTCCCCTGGGCTCCAGAGGCCAGAAACGCGCCTGTTTCCGGAACTTCCGGGAGGCCCATTTTTCGCCCTCCCCAGGCTCCGGAGGGTTTTTTTGAGCCTCCGGGAGGGCGAAAACATCCTCCCCCGGGTTCCGGAGGCCCCCCAGAGGGGGTTGCGCACGCATGCACAGTGGGGCGGAGGGTTCACACGTGCATGCATGGGCCGGGGGGAGCACAGGTGGTCACGCGCACATGCGTGGGGGCAGGGCTCACGGGGGGGGGTGTTGCACACGCATTATGGGTGCCAGCACGCACGCGTGCTTTCAGCACACAACAAGAAAAAGGTTAGCCATCCCTGCCCTATATCATTTCAGACAAATGGTTGTCTAATCTCTTCCACAACCCTGGAGGCAAATTGGTCTGCCGATTCATTGTTCTCATTGTCAGGAAATTGGTGATGGGGCTGTTTATTTATTCTCTGGGACAAATCTTGCCTGCCTCACTATGTGCTCTTTGCCTCCCTACCCTTCTCTCCTTCCTGAATTTCTCCTAGACACGATTCTGCAATTTTTCTTCGTTCATTGAGTACATGTCTTCCCTTGTTCGGCCACTTAGAATCCTCCCAGGTTTTGTGATGATTCCAAAGTAAAAGGAGTCACATAACTCTATCCTTTGGATAATCGCAACCTTCATAGCTTTTTTACACCTCTAACGTCAGAGCCCGGGCTACATCCGATTTAACCTCAGCAGAAGAAACGGGGGGAAATTTTGATATTCCAATAGTAGAGATCCAGTTGTGTTGATAACCCGTGTTGTGCCTCTGAAACCGCAACTCGCATGGCAACCCATCCACACATCTATGTGTGTCTGCTTAATTGCTATCCAATTGGGGGGGAGCAGCATTCACACCAGGGCCATGATCTTAGGACATCCAGTGCATGACAGCAGGATTTCTCTTCTTCTTTAAAAATTCCTTCTGAGCAGCAATGGCAGCTGTTGTGAATTACTGTTAATCGCAAAACGATAAGGAGCTTTGAGAATTGAAATTATCAGGCTGAAGGGAGGCTATCCTAAAAATTTGTCCTAAAAGTGTTTCTTGACTGTTTTCTTCCCCATCAGCACGGCCGTTTAAAATACTAAGGATTTGGTAGTCTCTTGTTCACGGAAGATGTTGTCTTCTCTGCATAAGAGAAGCCACAAATCACCCAAAGAATCTCCAGATCTCTTTTTGCCATTAGCAGATCGTCTGCCTGGCTACCAATTCCTTCGTGAACTAAATGCACAAATTGGTGTTTATTGTTTCACTGTTATCCCCACTCTCTTCCACATTCTATCTCACCTGTGGCTGTCCTCCCATCTCTTCTCTACCATTCTCCTCCTTGCACCCGTGGATGCGTTACGCACGTAGACGTGTGACTACAAAGCCTCACTGAAATTATTCAAGAAATGACTGCAGCAGGGGTGACTTCTTACATCCGATTTTTCCAGGGGATTGATCAGAGTGTGATCAATCTAGATAGGAGTCTTTGGAGATGACAGAACACGGAAATTAAAAAAATGCTGCGTATTCTTATTTATGCTTTGCCCAAGAGGAAGGAGAAGCATTTTGCTTTGTTCAGGTTTTAAAGAAGGGTCCACTCTTTTATCTATTTGCCAGAACCCACAGAGAGCTCAAGGGATTAATCTGGTTTTCGCCCTGGTGCCTCAAAGCAAAATGTATTTGCTTTGATACATTCAGAGGACTTCGGGGTCAGTGAGAGCTATAAGCGCCAGATAAAATCTGTGGAATCTTGGTTCATTTCTTTACAGAAAGCTAGTTTTGAAAAGTACTTAAAAGCAGATTATGATGTGATCCTATTTCAGTGGTGAAATCAAATTTTTTTTACTACCAGTTCTGTGGGCATGGTGTGGCTTGGTGGGCGTGGCAGGGGAAGGATACTGCAAAATCCCCATTCCCTCCCCACTCCTAGGGGAAGGATATTGCAAAATCTTCATTCCCACCCAACTCTGGGGCCAGCCAGAGGTGGTATTTGCCGGTTCTCCGAACTGCTCAAAGTTTCCGCTACCGGTTCTCCAGAACCTGTCAGTACCTGCTGGATTTCACCCCTGTGACCTATTTCAAAGTGAAAAGTGTACAATTTAATAAAATATGAGCACATTTTTGGATGGCCTACGTAATTGGGCGTATACTTGGTAAAAAGTTTATGAACATCTCTTTATATCTGACGTTGGGCTTGGTATCATTGCTGCAGGATCTCAACGCAGGTAAATCGTACCCTCTGATTCCCTCAAAAGCAGTTTAAAGTACATTTCACCACCGAGCACATTTATACGAGGGTGAGTCAAAAAGTAATGCCATTTTCTTTAGGACAGGTATAATTACCAACACAGGAACATGTAGCATCCATCAAAATGAAGCTGGTCCTCTGTGGATCCCATCCCTACTTCTCAACATAGTCCCCGTTTCTCTCAATAGCAATGTTCCACCTTCGAAGGAGAGCATGTATCCCTGCCTCGTAAAATTCTGTTGACTGTTCTTTGAGCCACTTCTTCACTGCAGTTTTCACTTCCTCGTCCCTGGAATAACGTTTGCCTCTCAAACCCTCTTTCATGGGGCCGAAGAGATGCTAGTCTGAAGGCGCTAAATCTGGTGAGTATGGAGGATTATTATTCCAGTGACGAGGAAGTGAAAACTGCAGTGAAGAAGTGGTTCAAAGAATAGTCAACACACTTTTACGAGGCAGGGATACATGCTCTCATTCGAAGGTGGGACATTGCTATTGAGAGGAACGGTGACTATGTTGAGAAGTAGGGATGGGATCCACAGAGGACCAGCTTCATTTTATTTATTTATTTATTTATTTATTTATTTATTTATTTATTTATTTATTTATTTATTTATTTATTTATTTATTTATTTATTTATTTATTTATGGTTTCTTATATGCCGCCCCACTCCCGAGGGACTCAGGGCGGCTTACAACACAGGAATAAAATACAAGAAAACCAATAAATTCCATTTAAAATCAAAATACAAAAATTAAAAATTACAATATAAAAACACCATTCAACGCCAGACATACCCGGGGGAGAGTGCAGATGGAATTAGGCTCTACCCCCTGCCTGCAGGAAGAGCCATGTCTTAACGGCTTTTCGGAAGGCCAGCAGGGTGGAGATGGTTTGGGTCTCTGGAGGGAGTTGGTTCCAGAGCGCGGGGCCGGCCACAGAGAAGGCTCTCCCCCTAGGACCCGCCAGCCGGCATTGCTTGGCTGACGGGAGCCGGAGGAGGCCAACTCTGTGGGCCCTAACCGGTTGGAGGGAAGTATGAGGCAGAATGCGGTCCCGGAGATAACCTGGTCCTAAGCCATGAAGGGCTTTAAAGATGATGATCAACACCTTGAATTGGACCCGGAGACTAATGGGCAACCAATGCAGCTGGCGGAGTATAGGTGTCACGTGGGTGTACCTTGGCACACCCACCACAGCACGCGCAGCCGCATTTTGTACCAACTGGAGTCTCCGGATTTTGATGTATGCTACATGTTCCTGTGTTGGTTATTATACCTGCCCTAAAGAAAATGAAATTACATTTTGACTCACCCTCGTACTTACCGTGTTTCCCCGAAAATGAGACCCTGTCTTATATTGTTTTGAATCCTGAAATAAGCGCTTGGCCTTATTGCCATGCACTCAAAAGCCCGATTGGGCTTATTATCAGGGGATGCCTTATTTTGGGGGAAACAGGGTACCTGTAAATCACGCCTGTGGTTTTTAAAATCACGGCAGTGTCTCATGTCAGCCTCTTCCAGTTTTGAAAAAAAAAAAAGATGAGAAATTAACCGAGTTCCGCTTCGGAAGGAACAGACATAGATGTTAGCCTATGATTTCAGTCAGAACTTTTGCTCCGCATATGATTTTGCCATTCTGACCTTTTTTCAGAAGCCAGGTGCTGGGCAGTGATGGAGATTCAGTGTTGGAGATAGAGTCCAGTCCAGGATATTCTGCGAGTGAAATGGATCTTTTTAAGCTTTGTGAGAGCAGCCAGGACGACCTTGAGGAGAGAGATCTAACAGAGGCAGGCTCGCTGAAGGTGCATGAGGCAGCAGCAGATTCAGGGCTCCGTCGGTGGTTCATTAAATTCTCATTCCCGGAGGAAGACGGTGTCAGGAGCCACGGCTGCTCTGTTCCTCTTGTTACTAAGGATTATTTATTCAGTTAACTCAGATCAGGGCTCCCCAAAGTTGGCAACTTTTAAGACTTGTGGACTTCAACTCCCAGAAGTTGGTCACAGGTCACTTTTTAAAGTGGCGGCGTAACTTCAGATGGTCACTAAACGAACTGGTTGTAAGTCCTCACACCAGTTTCCCAAAACATCTGAAATAGTTGAGGGAATGTTGATGTAACCTACCTGCAGCCCTTACCAGTAAAATACAATAAGACTTGAGGTCAGTAGTGGGTTCTAAAACCCGTTGCTACTGGTTTGCGCACGCAGAAGTGTCCCGGGCGGGTGGGCGGAGCCTCCCGGTTCGCAGTACCGGGCCGAACCAGGAGCAACCCACCGCTGCTTGAGGTTCATGGTCTCAAGTTCAATGCATTTTTAATGCAACAAACAAGATGTTAAGTTAGACTCACCCCAAGGGATGGAATCGTGTTGATTCCGAAGCTGTCAAAAGACACCAATGCAAATTATGTAAACAAGATCCCTTACACCTGTTTAAAATCAGTATCTCCACTCCGCCCAGGTGATCCATAGAGCTGAAGGTTTACGGTTGGTCCCTTTTAAGATGAGAAAAGTTAATTTTTGAACTGAGCTTAACCTGTCTTTTTCCTCCACCACAAGGTAAAAAGAAAACTTTCTCGCAAAAGGAAGAAATGAGAGCCAAAGGAAGGCATGCTCCCAGCTTCTGCAAAACCCAAGAAACGACCTTATATAGGAACTGAAAATACTTCAGACCGTACAGCTTTCAGCTCTGAACACCGAAGGAAAACACTGCTTCCCTTTCAGACAAAATGAAATTTGCAGAAACTCTTTGAGAGAGGCTAAAAGCATAACTGTACTTATTTCCCCCGAGACTTTTTTTATGAAAAGTCAATAATTAAGCAAATTGCTTAACACTTAATTCCAGTTTCCGCACATCTGGAGTTTAAAAGTGTTTTTACTCCATTAATTTTCATGCTGCATTTTTTTAAAAAAGAAAGTCAGAGAGAGGCCCTTATAAGCATTGTTTTAAAATTCACATACCTTAATTGGGGTATTGACCATCTTTTTTTTTCTTTTCTTTTTTCTTTTTGTCGAGAAAAAGAAGAAGGCTACCGAATGGTTTTTTAATCTGAGGCATAACTGCAAAACCGAATTCTCCTCTGCTTTCATTTTAAAGACTTATGTATAATTTTTTTTCCCCCCGGCAAAATAAGATGTACAGATTTTGGTTCCTGCTTTGAGAAGTCACCTAGTGGCAATTTTTATACATGTTGCTTTCTGACTTTTATCAAGAGTAGGAGACTAATCATTTGATGATTGATTTTTCAAGTAGACATTTCATTTTTTAAAAAAATTTCCTCCTCCATTTTAGTTTAATATAAGTTGCAATAAATGTACATATTGTTCGTTTTATAAAAGAAAAACATATATCACTTCTGAGTGGGTTTACTCCTGTGGTTTTGTTGGAATATTCTAAATCTAAATGGAGTAAAGTCATCCCAGGATTTGATTTTATAATGTTTGTCACCAGATTTTTATTATTGATGTAAAAAAATCGATTTTTTAAACTAGTTGGATTTTTGGCAGCTTTGTAAGGAACATTGAAAATGTTTAGGATTTCAAGCATTGCCTTGATTGAAACGAAGTCTGTTTTACGCTTTCCTTCCCCTTCTCTTTTTTTTAACATCTAATTTAGAAAACTTGCATCCATGTTGATTTTTTCTCCCCCAGGCATTGTTCAGCATATAGTGTACACTTTTAAGTACACATTATCATATTTAAGTTGGTTGCATAAAATAAATGCTTCTAGGTGTCATTTGGTATCTTTCTGCTTTTCCCCCCCAGGTGTACACAACCATTTTTCTGATGTGCAGCCATTGCTGCCAAATGTTGATCGAGCACAAAAGAAATGGATGGTTTTTGCGGAGCATAATCTGTCAGTTGCCTAGTTCAGTGGTTCCCAACCTTTTTGTGATCGAGTACCACTTGGAGGTCCCGTACAGTCGCCGCGTACCACCTGGTTCCAGAGAAACTAAATTCAATCAGATATCACTTTATTTCCATAATTGTACCATTCCTTTTTTGGCCCCGCGCATCCAGCAACTGGATTCTCGGGCCGCTGGGACCAGGTGGGTGGCGTGTGGCAACAGTTGCAAATCGTTGCCAGATTATCTTGTGTTAGACAGTAAACATTTTTGTGAAGTAAAAAATAACTAACTAAAAATCGTTCATGACCCCGAAAGTGTTCGTGTACCACCTGGAAGGCCCTCGCGTACCACTAGTGGTACACGTACCACAGGTTGGGAACCACTGGCCTAGTTGATAAACGCTTAGTATGTTGGATCAGGTCTCGAGCTGAGGTGTACAACCTTGGCAACTTTAAAACTTGCGGACTTCAGCTCTCAGAATTCCTCAGGCAACATGGAGTAAAGTGATAAAGAGTTTCCTTGCCTTGTTAACAGAGACTCTGTTCCCTGAAATGCTAATGCAATTTGAAGGAGCACCCCCACCGCACCCCAATGGAGTTTTGTTGCACACACAAATGCTGCAACAAACAAACTGATAGAAAAGAATATTTGTAGCTTGGGGTTGAAATAAGGGGTCCTTGGTGCTCTCTGAGCGTGGTGGTTTTCTTGCAGATTATTTCTTTATCCAACCACTGTGGATAACTTCATTATTGCTCCTGATGGTGAACTGATGACATTATCTAGTTGGGTCATGAAATGCCTGCAAGAAAACAACCAAGTTCAGAGACCACCAAGGATCCCTCACAAGCCAAGACTACATCAGTTGAAGATTTAGAAGGCTGGGTCCGAGACCTGTGTTTTCTAAAAAACACTTTAAAATTTAGTCTTGAGACCGCCAGACATTCTCCATGAGATCCCACTCATTAAATATCCTTAATTTTATCAGGATAGGATTTCAGGCACGATCGGCGTAAAACAAAACAGAGAAGGCAGAATTAAGATAGGGATAAATTCATACAGGTTTTTATTATTCTTAGTAGAAAACTAAATTCTCCATCTTGGGGTGGAACCAGCCTTCAGAGAGGGTTGTCCTGGACCAATCGTCTCGAGGGTCGAGTCAATCAAATTTGCATTCAGCACGGATCCGCCTCTTCCTGCCCAGATCTGACTCGACCCATCAAGAGGGAAGGTGTGTTAGGACTTCACTCCTGAACGCTTTTCTATTCTTTCTATCTATCCTTTAAAAAAAATTAAGATAATTGGATACATATAGATTAGGTCAAGAGCAGAAAAAGATCGAGCTACAGCCCTTCTCAGGGCTCCAGCCGGACGGCAGGGGAGGACGGACGGACCATCAAAGAAGACAGGCAAGTTTGACGAATTCTCAGGCAGCCGGTGTTATTCCACCCGCATTTCCCAGCCCTCGCCTTTAAATACTCCATGGGGAAGAGACTAGTGGTGCGAGTGCCGTCCTTCCCTTGGAGAAAGCCTCTCAATGGAACAGAATGGTTCTGTTCCATTGGAATGGAACAGAACCAACTTAGAACATTCCTGTGGGGTTTTTCAAATGAGGTGACGTTTTCTTCCAAGCTTTAGAGCAGAGGCGTCCGCCCTTGGCATCTTTTAAGACTTCCAATTCCCAGAATTCCCCACCCAACTTCCTGTTTGTATGGGGGTCTTTGAGACTTAATACAATCTATGAGATTCATTACAAGTAAGGTGTGTGTATCCCCCCCTCCCCATCTCTAACGCTGACCATGGAGGTGGATTTCCATTTACGGAGAAGGGCTCAAGAACCCGGCTGCCAGTCTCTCTCGACTGTCTCCATCATCCCAAGCACTGCGGGCAGCGCTCACTGATATAGCTCCTCTGATAAGCATCCACTCCGCTGGGTCTGGGATGCACAGTGACTTGTGCCAGCTCCCTCCCTCGATACCGCTAGTTTCAAAAGGAGGAGCAATTTGCAAAATTGTGGGCTTTTGCGTCTACGGAAATTTGAGCTCTCTTTCCACGTATCTGGAAATATAGAAAGTGGCAGCCCGATTCCACGTACAAAGAGTCGTCGTCGTTGCAATGGAAACTGATGTTCAAGTGTCGGAGAACTCTGGATGCAGACTCGGATCCGTTCCAGGCACAGAGAAGCCACTTCTGCCTCAGGTTAAGATACGTCTGCAGAACGAACAGGTGCATTGCTACAGTTAAGGATGCCGAAATGAGGAAGCTTGGAAGTTGGGGAGTCAAAAACGGTTAAGATGACGGCGAAGACATGCCGAGTTCCCATTTCAGATCTGGCTTTTAACTTCCTTGTTAACACCTGGCAACACTCTGTATTCCCAAAGGTTTCAGCAGCTCACTTAGGTTTGCCTCGTTTTTTCCAGGAACAAGAATCTGGAAGAGACGCTTCTTAGGTTAGCTTTTCTGGCACACACTGCTTTATGCCCAGAGGCTCCAGATAAGAGTGTGCTTTTCTCCAGCCACACTTCACCAAGTCAACGAATTTAATGGCGTGTGTATCCATGTGTGCATGTATTAAAATGCTAATAAAAAAGCGAAGGATGGGATTCCTCTTATGAGTGTCTAGCAACACAGGCATCCAACTGAACCAAGTGCACCATTGCAGCCGGGGTTGCATAGCTGGCTGGAGAATACTGGGAGTTGAAGTCCACAAGTCTTCAAGTTGCCAAGTTTGAGGACCCTGCATTATACCCTTTGTGAGGGACTCCACGAGCCCCAAAACAACAAACCACTGCAAGAAATGAAAGGCAGGGCTTCATGTCTCCCGTTCCCACCCCTGCACGCTGTTTTCTCACTGCCAGGGCTGATCTCTCTGGTGCAGCAACACCTCCAGGGGCCTGTCTGCCCACACCTGCTCCTTAACCAAGAGGGAGAATTGTCGAGGCCAGGAGCATCTTCCTCCTCAGCCAAGGTCATCACAATAGGAACGTGGATATCTGCAGCTCTCCTCCAAATTGCGGGTACCGTTTTTGTGGCAACAGCCTACAGTCTTCAAGCCGTTGGGCTTATGTTTGTCCCCTTGTTGGGCGGGTTGCTTTCAGATCTACCTTCATCTCCCTTGCAGCTCCTATCTGGTCACCCCATTGTAGTCTTCTCCGATACTAGCAGCCTTTGCTCTAGCAACGTGCTTTATGTAGTCCATGAGTTGAGAAGGATGAGAGGCTGGCGTGCCTCAGTTACACACACACACACACACACCTCCTGTCTCATTCCTGCCCTGTATGCCGTTCTTGCTCTGCTGGGTTTACCTGCTACCTGAGCCAGGCTGCTCCCATTGGAGAAGTTGACCGTTAACAAGGCTATTGATCCCACAAGAAGCCCCTTCTCAAACAAGAACCTGTGGCTGCTAAGTCAGGCAGGGGTCGTTAAGAAGGCCAAAGAAGCGTTATCTCTGCAATTAAACGATAAAAGCACGAGCAAAAAAGGTTCACTGTGCCTGTTTTTCTAAAACAGGATGCTGGATCCTGCGTCCTGTTTGCATAGTTTACTTGCGCTGCAGCCCATTTCTTTCATTCACCATATTTTTCAGAATATAAGACGCACCGGAGTATAAGACACACCTTAGTTTTGGGGGAGGAAAATGGGGGGGGGGAATCTACCTACCAGGTATTCATCTGGCTAGGGTCCTTAGTCTGATCAGCTTCAGCACATTATTTTATCCCCTGGTTAAGGGCTGAAAAAAACCTTTTTCGGAGGGAGTAGCAATGAAAAAATCCTGCAAGCCGGGAAAGATTAGCACCTCGTTAGGGCTGGGGAAAAAAAAGCTGTGAAAAAGCTAAATTTTGAATATAAGACTCGCTCAAAATTTTCAGCCTCTTTTAGGGGGGGAAAGGTGCGTCTTATACTCCGAAAACTACGGTACGCTCCGCCATTTCCCAGACAAAAGCACGAGGAAAACGAAAAGCGTTATAGAAATCCAATCACAACAAAATTAACGCTAAACACTGCTGAAAAAGACAGCCCCCCGATTACGGATCAGCTGGCATGGGGAAACTATTTTGTCATACTCGGTAGTGTACAGTACTCCACCCCTCGTGATAGGGAAAGTAAGAGCGGGCATCCAATCGGAACTTTGGAAAGTGCTTCCATACGATGGGTGCTTTTGCCCTTTGCTGAGGTCTCTGGGAAAAGCCTCTTTTCTGAATTACTAACCGATCCCAACTCTTTTGAAAAACATTCCAAATAAAAGCTTGGACTAGCCCAGGGTTTGGTTCTGTTCTGTGCAGGAGAAATTACGGCAACGTTGTGTGGAGCGAGTGCATTACGCAGCAGCTCCTTTACCGCACACGGACATCCCATATTCAAAAAGGTTGCTCAATTGATGCATTATATTTATTTTTGGGGGGGGAGCTGAAAACTTAGCCAATGTTAATCATCTCCAAGTCATTGCTATCTGCCATTAGATTATCCCGACAGCATTTTAACCTGTTCAGCTCAATTGTCTTCCAAAGCCAACGTAACATTTGGACTACTGTAATGCGCTCTACACGGGGCTACCCTTGAAAAGTATTCGGAGACTGCAATTGGTGCAAAATGCGGCTGCGCGAGCTGTGGTGGGTGTCTCCAGATACACCCATGTGACACCCATTCTCCGCCAGCTGCATTGGTTGCCCATTGGTCTCCGGGTGCAATTCAAGGTGTTATCTTTAAAGCCCTACATGGCTTAGGACCAGGTTATCTCCGGGATCGCATCCTACCTCATACATCCCTACAACCAGTTAGGTCCCAGAGTGTCGGTCCCCTCCAGGTCCCTTCAGCCAAACAATGTTGGTTGGCGGGCCCTAGTGGGAGGGCCTTCTCTGTAGGGGCCCCTGTTCTCTGGAACCAACTCCCCCCAGAGATCCAAATCATTCCCACCTTGCTGGCCTTCCGGAAAGCTATAAAGACATGGCTCTTCCTGCAGGTGGGGTGATGTGACCGCTGAACATCTTAGTTCTCCCCTGGTATGAATGTGTTGTTTGGTTTTTTTTATTGTTTCATTATTAATGTTTTAAATATCTTTTGCTACTGTTTTTATATTGTTCTTATATTCTGTTGTACGCCGCCCTGAGTCCCTAGGGAGTAGGGCGGCATATAAGAACAGCAAAATAAATAAATATCTAGTCCCTCACTGCCGGTTATTATCAGCCTTGGTTAAACATGTATAGGCCAATATGGTTCTTCCTTTCTCCATAAATTTCTCATTTAATTAGGGCTGAAGCACTAGCCAAACTTAGTACTTCTAGAGCAGCGGTCCCTCAAACTTGGCAACTTTTAAGACTTGTGGACTTCAACTCCCAGAATTCTCCAGCCCTCCACAAGTCTTAAAGTTGCCAAGTTTGAAGACCTCTGTTCTAGAGTTTCCATATACCGTATTTTTCGGAGTATAAGACGTTTCCATATACCGTATTCCATATACCGTATTGTTCGGAGTATAAGACGCACCTTAGTTTTTAGGGGGGGAAATAAGAAAAATTCTGCCTACCAGCATCCATCTGCCTAGCGTCCTTAGCAAACAGCCTGGAACAGGTATATTATCCTTGCAAAGCTCCGTTTCAAAGGTTATTTTCAGCCTTGCAAAGCTCCATTTCAGAGGCTGTTTTTAGCCTTGCAAAGCTCCGTTTCAGAGGCTGGGCTGGGCTACATTTGGTGTATAAGACGCCCCCAGATTTTCACCCTCTTGGGGGGGAAGGTGCGTCTTATACTCTGAAAAATATGGTAAATTGGCTCTCCATCGTCCAATGTTCACTCTCTTGTGTAGAAGTTTAAAGTTCAGACGAAATTATCACTGTGAGCAAGGAACAGCGATGTACAGGTAGTTCCCGACCTACGACCACAATTGAGCCCAACATTTCTGTCGTTAGGCGAGACCTTTGTTAACTGAGTTTGCCCCATTGTACGACCTTTCTTGCCAGAGTTGTTAAGTGAATCACCGCGTGATTGTTAAGTTAGGAACACGGTTGTTAAGTGAACCTGGCTTGTCAAAAGGTCGCAAAAGGGGATCACATGACCATGGGGATGCTACAAAGGCCGTAAGTCTGAAAAATGGTTAAGTTCCATTTTCCAGTGCCGTTGTATCTTCAGTCACTAAATGAACAGTTGTAAGTCGAGGACTAACTGTATATATCATGAGCACCTTTCTAATTTCATTTTGACACCACCACAGAATTTTCCTCAGAAAGGTTATCGGAATATAAAAGCAGAAGACATTTTATCCCAACTAACTACTCCCAAGTTCTTTCTTTTAATAATGCGCAAAGAACAAGGAAATATGAAATCTGTGTTTACAGAGTTACCACCAGGGTAAATAATATTGTGATGAGCTCATCAAAATATAGACCGTTAAAGAAAAATACAAACACAAAATGGCAAATTTCCAGGGCTGTATTTGCCCCAGCTAGTATTTTAACAAAAAATGTTGAGCAGCAACAATTTTCATTTTTAAAAATAAAAATAAATATCAAGGAAATACCCCCTCCCGCCCCAAAAAAAGTCAGTCACATTTCCTTTGGCTTCTGCCAGTGATTTTACATGACTGTAAGATAAATCACATTCACTTGAAGGCAGAAATGGGATGTGAAAAAGCAGTGTTTCGTATTGCACAAATAATTTTACTATTTTCTGTGTCATAATATCTGAAACTATAGATAACTTGAATATCTTTGCAGGAGAGAATCCCTCATCTCGACTTTCTCCCCAAAAAAAAAACAAATTTTTTTTTACAGTAATGTAACATATGACAGTTTCGCAAAAACGTACCAGTAGCCCATTGCCTGTTCTTCAGTTAAAACACATATTATTAATGTTTAACATTTCTATCTACAGTACATAAGAAATTGGATTTGAGGAAAATAATTCGATATGCTCCACGTGTGCCATCGCATTTCGCTCAGAAGAATTGGCGGGGCAGCGCTGAAATTCTCCGACTTTTTTTTTTAGTTTTATAGAAAACTTAACAAACGTGAAGAATTATTCAGATCTCTCAAGAGTGAATACAAAGACACACTGTATGTACAGTTGCTTTAGCCAGATCATTCATCCTGGAGAAATTACTATCGGCATTTAACATATATGTACAGTTTTTTTAAAAAAACCCAAGATTTCCAAATGACAGTTGGGGAAAAACACACACAACCAACCTTGTATAAGCAACTGATTATGTCCAAAAAGCTGGCAGTGTGTCACAGAAAAAGGGATGGCATTCTCTAGTGTTTTTAACAGAGACCCGGTTCTTTTCAGCAAATTCATTCTAGCCAGAATTTATTGAAAGAGGTTTGATTTCTGCAGAAGAAATAAAACAGCAGCCCCACTGGCTTGTGCTATGTCCAAAGATACCAAACCTTTTTATACAATTGTGTAGAAATTACAATGGTGGAAACACTTGTACGGGTTATTCCAAAGAGACCACGCGAGGTGGGAAAACTAGGCTAGGATGGCACAGGTACCCACACATTCTGGAGGTGTGATTATTGCAACTGTGCGTGCAGCTGAAGGGTTGGGGTGTGGGGTTGGGGGGGAAGAGGAGGCTGGGAAGGGAGGAGGGGTGCTCAGGATTGTTAACCTCCCCAAGGTGGTGAAAATATCAGAGTGAAGCCCCCAATGTTGAGTTTCGAGGGCATCTGGGAAAAATCTTTAGGCAAAAAAGTTTACAAGAATGAATACTCCTTTAAGTACTTCGAATGGTGCTCTGGTTCAGTTCACCCTACTTGCTCAAAGCATCTAGGTAAAAGTACAGGCATGCAAATATTAAGGTCAGTCCACAAGCATGTAGGATCCATATTTAAAAAAACGGTTTAAGGGAGCCAGAATGGGTGACATCAACGATTGATTACAGACACACAACCTGATGTGTTCTGGACAAAGTCAAAATCCTGATGCAAATTCCTGCTCGCACTGCTAACACTACAGCAGACAAGGTTGTCCCCACCAGTTAATTTTCTTTTTTCTTTCTTTCTTTTTTTAGCCAAGCTCGAGGAATTTACAATATTTAGTAAGGAAAAAAAAAATAGTGTTATTTCCCCCTTGTTTTTAGTGTGTTGTTTTGTTTTGTTTTTAAATTTTACACAGATGTTTAATTAGCTTTATTTACAAAGCAGTTTTGTTTTTTGTTTTCAGTCTCCAACAGGGCCTAGATAGCATCAGGCAAGGACGCCAGTTTTAAAAGAGAATCTATATTGAAACCTAAAAAGAAGAGATGATGACGTGACGTTCCTCAAGAAGAGGCAGGCTGGGCTACACTGAAGCAGTTTCTGCACAGGGCTCAGTTACTCAGGAGTAGTTCTGTTGCTCTTTCTACGTCCCATGATTTTGATGACAAGGCCACTATTACTGCGTTCTGCAAAAAAAAAAAAAGACAAAAAGCGACTGAGGTCAGAAGGCGCATTTCTATCAAAAAAAACCTAAACAAACCACCCATTTTTACCCTGGCACTAATAATAGAAAGCACGTGTGTGACAAGGGCGGGTTCCTAATTTTTTTACTACCACTCTGTGGGCGTGGCTTATTTTGTGGGTGTGGCTTGCCAGCCATGTGACCGGGTGGGCGTGGCTTCTCGGACTGCTGAAGGGAGAGGAACTGAGATAGGTCCTGCCGCCCATTCCCCCTCCCCTCAGCAGCTCGAGAAGCCTCGAACGTGCGAAAATGCCTGGGATCATCACCGCGCGTTCGTGGCTTCTCAGACTGCTGAAGGGAGGGGAATGGAGATAGCTCCTGCCGCCCGTTCTTTCAGCGTCTCACACGCTCCCTCAGCCATCCTCCCCTGCTTGGACTCACTGTGGGGTAGGAAGGCAGCGCATGAGCAGTGTCGGAAACTCGGCTTCTGGGCATGCGCAGAAGAATTTTTTTTAAAAAAAATTAATTTTTTTTTAAAAAAATGGCAGCACCCAGGCACTGACAACCAACCGCACCGGTACTGTGACGTCACCAGCAGGCCGCTCCCGGTGCTATAGAGTGGACCGCACTGGTAGGAACCCACCACTGGTGTGTGACAAAGACTAAACTGAAGCAGGACACTTAGCACAGAACCTCGTATCGAATGCGGCTCCGTGAAATTCCCCAAGCAGTAGCATCTCACACAGGAAAGAAAGCGCAGGCAGTCCTCAACTTAACAAAAGTTCATTTTAGTGACCGTTCAAAGTTACTGAGAAAAGTGACGTAGGACTGTCCATTTTTTAAATTATTATTATTCCAGTCTTAGACCAGAGATCAGGACAAATAAAAGCACTCGGTATATATACAATTAAAAACTCTAGTTATAAAATAATAAATAACAACCAAAACCTGTAATAAAATCCAGTCTGTCAATTTATACGTGGTCTGACTATACAATAGTTGCAATCCATTAACTGTGTGGTAAAAAAAAAACTTCACCACACTTGGTAACAGTGAGGATAGCAGTCCTTAGGCGAAACGAGGCTTACCCTATCAAATCCCATAGCACAAAGATTTTCTATCTTCTTGGTATATTCCGGACTAGAAACTGGTGCTCCAGCATAAACGTGCGCCCAAAGTCGAGCTGTCTGTTTAAACATTTCTGAATTCTGTTTGTACTGTGTCAGGGGGGAAAGAAAAGACCAATTGAAATCTCGTGGAAAGCACAGGTCTGTAGCTAATGTGAAGAAATGTGTAATACTCTGATAATACTCTTTCCTCGCGAGAGGATACAACCCAGAACGAAAAAGCATCTTTCTTTTTTCATGCTGGTTTCCAGATTTTTTAAAAGTCCCTGTTCCTGGGGCTGGTGGGGATGGGGTGGGGGGAGAGAACCTTGGAAACTCAACGTGGATTTTCTAAAAGGAAAGGGGATAACGGTCGTACCTGATTTGCCACAACTGCATCTTGTGGGTCATCGGGTTCTGCAGCCGCCAAGAGGGCTTGTAAGGATAGCAACACTGTTCTTAGAGTCATCGCTGCGGCCCTGAAAAGACAAGGTTGGAAAATGAGTTCACACATACCCAGCATGACCTCCAATGGGATGTGACTGACATAGGTAACATCCAAGATTTAACAGATTGTTTGAGTACAAGACAAGGCCACTGTCATATCCCTTAGGCAGAAAACCACCACCTATCTCGGTCAAAAATGATCAACGGGACATTCTCTTGATAGTCACTTGGCTAAACTCTTACTATGCATCAACTGTTTGCTTGATCCCATCTTTCCTGGATATTAACCCTGCTTCTTTCTACATTTTTTCTTTTCTTTTTCTGTTCAAAATGAAGCTACAATGATATTCTAGCGCAGTGATGACGAACCTTTTTTTCCTCGAGTGCCGAAATAGTGCATGCGTGCGCTATCACACGCGCGTGCGTGCCCACACCCATAATTCAAAGCCCCTCACTCGCCCCACCCCCCTGCACATGCGTGCGCGACCCATCCCACTCCCCCGTTTCCTGACTTCCAGTGGGCCCGGTAGGCCCGTTTTTTACCCTCCCCAGGCTCCAGAGGCTTTCTTGGAGCTTGGGGAGGGCAAAAACGCTCCACCCCCGCCACCCTGGAGGCCCTCCGGAGGTCGAAATCGCCCTCCCAGAGCCTCAGCGCGAGCCAAAAATCAGCTGGCGGGCACGCACATGCGCGCTGGAGCTGAGCTAGGGCAACAGCTCGCGTACCGGCAGATATGGCTCCGCGTGCCACCTGTGGCACCCGTGCCATAGGTTCGCCATCACTGGTCTAGTAACTGGCTTACTAGAGGCAGTTACTATAGGAGGGCGTTATCAATGGTAAAATAATAATACTTTCAATATTAAGACTTCTCCGGGCAGCTTTGCACATCCAATCAAACAGATCATAGCGTGAGATAGAGAGCACTGTTTCTTTGCATTCACTTTCTATAGTTCAGAAATGAAATTGCTCCTAAATTTCCCAACGTCCGAGTCCTGCATACGGCCAAATTTGGTTGCATGAATGAAAATACTCCCACCTATTATTTTTTTTTCTTCCCTGCCTCTCAATGCTTCATCGCTTTTGCACACTCCGGAAACTGTGATTGAAGCTGCTTAAAACTCACAATTTAAGCACTTTGGGAAATCATTTGGAGACCAGCAATAGCCAGTTTGAGACTTCAAATGTCACGGTAAACTGCGGCTAACCGTCTCTCATCCTCTCTAAGAAAGGATCACTATTTCCTCCCACATCTACAAGTATAATCCAATTATTTTCAGGATTTTCCCCAAACTTCGTACGGGACCTTACCACTGATCTTTTAGGATATCCAAACAGATAGCTCCGGTGACTGAGCTAATATTAGGATGCCAAATTTTGGTGATAAACCGCACCTAAAATACAAGAGAAGCTGTTAGGAAAATAGCAGCCACACAATGGATAAGCAACATACTGAAGTGATCTCCAACTTTTCCGGCTCTGGACCGCCGGCGGCGGGTGGGTGGGTTGTGGAAGGGATGGTTTCGTGTGCGCGCTCACCACTTACACAAATACGGCTTTGTGCGCCTGCCCGCCACTTGTGTGGTCTGGTTCCCAATGGGCCCCAGCCTGGCACCAGGTTGCAGATCGGGGGGGGGGGGTTGGGGACCCCTGCCGTACAGGACAACTTTACAGTGTTTTTATGGACAATGTTGGCTGGTCCCCAAAACAGTGATAATCTTAACATCTGGGTTCTTCAGATTCGGACTCAGCATCGTATGAATTTGGAGCACATTTGTGTGCTCTTATGGTACCCGAAACCTTCATCTAGATGTCTGAGAAAAACTGCCCTGGGATATTGATTCTGCTGCTCAGTACTGTCAAGAGTTGTATTTTGCCCCTGTGACAAAAGAGGGCCCGTCGCTAGCTCCAACAACCATGCCCAGTGTCCTCTCATTCAGACCTTCTCACAAGTTAACACAACACCAGACTTAAAGTCTGTAGAGATTCTCAAATCATCCAGGTCATGGTTGTCCTAAAGGTGCTTTTTTCCAAGAAGCAACTGGACTTTCTGGTTTTTTTCTTTTGAAGACGTTTCGCTTCTCATCCAAGAAGCTTCTTCAGCTCTGACTGGATGGTGGGGAATGGAAGGATTGATAGTCCTTGCAGACAGCTGCAAACTTGCATCCTTTAAGAGAGTCATTGAGGCCACTTGGAGG
The DNA here is from genome assembly GCA_023053685.1 of Diadophis punctatus similis. Lineage (NCBI taxonomy): Eukaryota > Metazoa > Chordata > Lepidosauria > Squamata > Dipsadidae > Diadophis > Diadophis punctatus. The sequence continues at coordinate 1,356,739 of JALIGW010000006.1, forward strand.
TTTATCAGGGTCATCTGAGTGGTGCTCCTGGTTCCTGTAGTCCTCCTACTCAGGTGACCCTGAGAACACAGATAAACCTCCAAGTGCTTCAGTGACCCTCCAAAAGGATGCAAATGACCAGCTGTCTGTAAAGGATATAAATCCTTCCCTTCCCCACCATCCAGTCGGAGCTGAAGAAGCTTCTTGGATGAGAAGTGAAACGTCTTCAAAATAAAAAACCAGAAAGTCCAGTTGCCTCCTGAAAAAGCACCACCAGATTAATCTCACTTTCACCAGCTTGGGGAAAGAGAGCAACATTAACTTAGATTTTGGTGAGATGTTCAAGTTCTAAACCACTTCAAATCTGGTTGTATGTGTATGGTGTTTTTTTTAAAATCTTTCAAAATAAAGAGAAACTGAGAACTAAAGCATTATTTTTCTGCCCCTCTAACTTAACTACATTTCATTCCTCGGTTATTAACATTGTTCTTGAGAAGAAGGGCTCAGAATACAGGTTCTTGGGGCATTTGAGAGAGAAACTGTTAGAGGTGAGAATCAGGAATGCACACATGCATACAAGATCACATCACGTGTCCTGCTTGTCATGGAATGTACCATATTATTAGGATAGGGGTGCATCACCCTGCATAGACATACAACTGACAATATTCACTACGTGACAGAAACCTTTCGTTTGATGGCAGCTTTTGTGAATGAGTGTCACGATGTGAATATTGTCAGTTTGTGCATCTCTATGTTTTCTACTGTTTCTTGTATTTATGGTCAAGCAGACGTATGATATATTCTATTACGCATGCCTGCATTCCTGAAGTCAACTCCTTCCTTCTCTCCGCCATTTCTGCCGAAGGTAGAAGTGATTTATTCATTAGCCGATAAAATGTAGCTTACTAAGGATTCTTTTTATTATTTTCTACTGAAATAAATATTTTGTTAATTAGATTTGAATCTCGGTTTCATTTTCTAAATGAGAATGACTTTAAAAGGGAAGCAAAGATCCATCGACCTCCGGAGGATTTATTCCTCCCGTTAACAATGAGGGCCTCTTGATCAGATGGGCGAAGCACGGTGGCAATGGTGGGACAGCTAGGAAATGTTTGGGACAAGCTTTCGGGGTCAATGGGGGGGGGGGGAGAGAGGTGTGGTCTTTTCACTAAGAGACCTTCCTGAGTTTAGGTCGTGTGCATTTGGAGTGGCGAGGAACGGATTTCGGTGGATTGTGCATGAAATCGTGTGCTGAACCACGATACAGGGTGTTCATCCTGAAATGCTCCTTTTTAAAATGTGCTGCTATTTGTAAGAATTGAGTGAAAGAAATACAGGTTCACTGGCTCACTTCAAGATGCCCACGTTAAATTAAAGTTCTTACGTTGCATTAGCTTTCACCAATTCTCATACTGCCCACAGATGAAAATAGAGAAATTCTGTATGATGGTGCTTTTGTTTTATTACTTTGTTTCCCCCCCCAAATAAGACACCCCCTGATAATAAGCCCAATCGGGCTTTTGAGTGCATGGCAATAAGGCCAAGCGCTTATTTCAGGGTTCAAAAAACGATAAGACAGGGTCTTATTTTTGGGGAAACACGGTATTTTCAAACTGATATTATTGTTACTGGGGGAAAACCTTACTTTCTCGATTGCTATAGTTTTATCATTAATCTATTTGGCTTTTTAAAAAAAAAATAGCCAAGAAGATAAACATTTCCACCTATCAGTCCCACTGAAAACATAAGCATATATATAATTTTCTACTATTGCACTTGAGCACTATAAGAAGCAATCTCATTAAAAAAATTCTTATGTAATTGAAATGACATTAGTACAGGTTATCACACTTAAAGAGACAATGAATTATTTTTACACAATTGGAAGTTTAGTTGTACAGTAAAGCATTTCATAAGCAGGGAGTTTGGCAAAGCATTATAACAAATAAATTTTTGGGGAGGGGGGCTGTATTCAATTAGAAAGACCTTGGAGGGGCAGCCAAGACAAATAAAGAGCACTGCACACACACAAAAAAAGGATTCATAAAGAAAGAATCCAAAGAATTATTCACAATAATTATATTCACCATACCTTAGGGGGATTAAAAGGATACGTTTCTGGAATTTTTATTTCTAATTGATATCTTCCTCCTATAAAAACCAGAACATATAACCACTAAATTACTTATCCGACATGAATTTATCACAGCAATGAACTCTCCTTTAAGTTAAATAAACAATAAGATTTTAAAAGTATGCTTTGGTTCTAAGGCAGGATTGGACACCTTTTATAATGTACAGTAGCTGAAAATTGTAATGGTAGCCTTCCAGCATGTTTACCTCCACCGTTGTAAGTATTACGCAGAGATTACTCGGTTTGTAAACCCCTTGAGGTGGAAATCCTTTAGTGCATCATCTGCAATACCACAGTAATTGTTCTTATTTCTTCCTGTTGTCTTTCCCCCCCCCAGAGAAAAAGCTCTTGGCACATGGGCACAATTTACTAAAAGCTGTAATAAAATCCTCCATTTGATTAAAGGAAGGTGAGGCTGTTCCAATATTCCAGTGACAATTTAACAAGGAGCAAACACAAATTTAGATGTAAACTGGTGATGCCAAAACACTAGTCCCACCCCAAAACAAGCGACAAAGACAATCACTAGGAGTAGCAAATCTCCCAAGGATCCCCCATAGAGTATGAACGCAACAATTATTAGGATTTGTCTGGAAACGATTGAAGACTGTCAGGATAATAATAATAATAATAATAATAATAATAATAATAATAATAATAATAATAATAATAATAATAATAATAATAATAATAATAATAATAATAATAACAACAACAATAACAACAACAACAACAACAACAACAGAGTTGGAAGGGACCTTGGAGGTCTTCTAGTCCAACCCTCTGCATGGGCAGGAAACCCTACACTACTTCAGACAAATGGTTATCCAACATCTTCTTAAAAACTTCCAGTGTTGGAGCATTCACAACTTCTGGAGGCAAGCTGTTCCACGGATTAATTGTTCTAACTGCCAGGAAATTTCTCCTTAGTTCTAAGTTGCTTCTCTCCTTGTTTAGTTTCCACCCATTGCTTCTTGTTCTACCCTCAGGTGCTTTGGAGACTAGTTTGACTCCCTCTTCTTTGTGGCAACCCCTGAGATATTGGAACACTGCTATCATGTCTCCCCTGGTCCTTCTTTTCATTAAACTAGACATACCCAGTTGCTGCAATCGCTCTTCATATGTTTTAGCCTCCAGTCCCCTAATCCTCTTTGTTGCTCTTCTCTGCACTCTTTCTAGAGTCTCAACATCCTTTTTACATCGTGGCGACCAAAACTGAATGCAGTATTCCAAGTGTGGCCTTACCAAGGCATTGTAAAGTGGTATTATTACTTCACGTGATCTTGATTCTATCCCTCTGTTAATCTAGATAAGATCTAGAGAAGAGGAATGTCCAACCTTGGCAACTTTTAAGATCTGTGGGTTTCCACTCCCAGAATTCTCCAACCAACCATGCTTAAAATTGCCAAGGTCAGTGAAGGAGAAGACGACCTGAAGGGTATCTCTTCTGAAGAACGTTCTTTCCCGACCAAAACAAAGTGTTTAAATTTGACGTGTCCTTCCCAAGAGGGAGCCATGCTTACAGTGTTTATTCGGTAACTGCCTGCTTAAAAAAAAACGAGGAAAAGAAGACCAGGATGGTGGCCAATCCATCCAAACAGGATTCATTTGGCTTCAGCAAAAATAAGAAAGGCCGTTTCTGAGTCACTGTTCTCGAGGCTATCCATAAAACAAACTCAAAGCTATGCGGACTGACAGTCTGACAAAGGCCAAGAAAGAATACAGAAGGGGAAAAAAAATAACAACAGATTATGAGTGACTTCTCTGAAAGCAACTCTCTATAGGAACATTATGGCCGTATTTCTTGAATATTTGAATGTCTACTTTCTTGAGTAGAGACTCAAGCTCTCACCATCTAGCCTAAGTACAGAGATTTCCTAGCTGGAGCCAGGATCAAGCACGCAGCCCATATAGGAGGGCCCTCTACAGCAGGGGTCTCCAACCTTGGCAACTTTAAGACTTGTGGACTTCAACTCCCAGAGTTCCTCAGCCAGCATCTGGGAGTTGAAGTCCACAAGTCTTAAAGTTGCCAAGGTTGGAGACCAGGGGTGGGTTCCTACCGGTGCGTGCGCACCGGTAGCGGCCCGCTGGTGACGTAATTTTTATCGGGATTTTCGGCAATTTTTTTTCGGGTTTGGATGGCTTCTCCTCGTCCTCTGCTTTGGGGGGGGGGGAAACCCTCCCACCCACCCCCGGGTTAATACCAACCTTTATTTCTTCATCCGAAGCACAGCTGAGCAGCTCCTCAGCTGTGTTTCGGGCTGAAACGTCCTTCTGAGCATGTGCGGAAGTAAAATCGTGCAATGGGATGCGCGTGTGCGTGCAAACGTCACATTGCGCACCGGTAGCAAAGGTAACTGGAACCCTCCCCTGCTGGAAACCCCTGCTCTACAGAAACCACAAAAAAAGATGCAAAAAAAATCTGAATGGGGATTTCATTATTTTTAAAGAAGAAAAAAATCTACTTTAGGATCCACCCAAAAGAACACCATGAAACAACTATATTAAAAGTTGAGCCGAGGTGGCGCAGCGGTTAAAGGCAGTACTGCAGGCCACTTTAGCTGACTGTGATCCGCAGGTCAGCGGTTCAAATCTCACCAGGCTCAAGGTTGACTCAGCCTTCCATCCTTCTGAGGTAGGTAAAATGAGGACCCAGATTGTTGGGGGCAATGTAAATATATGCATTGCTTAATGGTGTAAACCGCTTAGAGAGTGCTTGCACTGTGAGGCGGTATATAAATTTCACTCACAAACAAACAAACAAACAAATAAAAGGAGCTACACCAATGAAAACAGGTCCCCATAGCTGTTCGCTAACTATTTTAAATGAACATCCAACTCCTATTAGTTTTTCCATCGTTCCTATCACCCATCTCCTCCCACTTATGACTGTATGACTGTAACTTGTTGCTTATATCCTTACGATTTATATTCATATTGTTTCCTGATTGCTTACTTGAACCCTATGACAACCATTCTTGACAAATGTATCTTTTCTTTTATGTACACTGAGAGCATATGCACCAAAGACAAATTCCTTGTGTGTCCAATCACACCTGGCCAATAAAGAATTCTATTCTATTCTATTCTATTCTATTCTATTCTATTCTATTCTATTCTATTCTATTCTATTCTATTCTATTCTATTCTATTAAATTAGGAGTGGGGAACGATGACCCCTTTATGACTTGTGGACTTCAACTCCCAGAATTCCTGAGCCAGCCATTCTTGGGTGTTGAAGTCCACATGTTATAAAGGGGGCGTTGTTTCCCGCCTCTGCCTTAAATGATGGAAGGAAGCATTGTTATGTTTGTGTTTCCATTTCAAAAAAGGTGTCCCCCCCCCAAGGTACATTCTGCATTGACTCCAAGCACTTGTCTTTTATATTTCCCAGCATTTGTCTTATATATATATATATTTCTTTAAGGACAGCTTTTCACTAAGGAAACTACTTGCTTTATACGAGCGGAACGAGACAGATCTGAATGCGCTTAAACTTTCTAAGTATTCACAGGTCAACAGATACCAGCTGCTTGGAATTTTGTTGCTGAGTCAAGGAAGAGAAGGTGAGAAGAGGGGAAAAAATGAATTGAAAAACCTGTCCAACAGTTACATTTCCAGTGCAAAACCTCAACCTCCAGACAGTGGATCCCCCCCAAATGGCAGCTCCTAACACAAACTATTATGGGTGCTATCTGGCATGGAAATTTGGGGTACTTTTTACAATTTGGGAGTTCTCTAGAAGCAGGGGACCAATATTCAGAATTCTATCCGTATTCTGAGAATTGCTAAGAATTCTCAGGATTGAAATACATGTAATTTGAAGAAGCCCAGCTAACTGGTTTAGGGAAACAGAATACCACATATTTTTTTTGCCTGCTGTAGCTGTTTTATTAATGTAAAACTTAAGTCTTTCTGCAATTGTTTCAATTGCGCAAATATTGGCAAGGAATAACGACTGAACGCCGTTTTAAATATTTAAGATGTTTTGACTGGTAAATTAAGCCAAACTTCCACACACACACACACACAAAAACCAGACCATAAGAACGGCTAGCGTTACGGAACAGCTTGAGTACTATAAACCAGAACGCAACTTTTAGTTATCCTGCACAATTGATTCACTTCAAGGGTAAATTACAATATTTATATTTGCAACATATTTACGGTGTTTTGCAAAGGACTTCTAAAACGAGACATATTGCACTTACAAGCTTTAAGAATTAACATGATGATTAGAAAATCTTAAGATTGCCAGGGGGAAAAAATTACTTACCTTCATATGGTGTGTCTGGAGGCCCTGCTATTTCTCCTCTTAGTTCTGTAAAATTTTCATCTACAAGGTCTACTTTAATTTGATTTTTGTTCGTCTTAAAAATAAAACAGAAAAAAAAACCCAGTTAGAGGATTTACTCTTCATTGGATTCTTTGTTTTTTTTCCCCCACTTAAATTTAGAGAGATGAATTTGCCATATACGTTTGTTTTCATAATTGTCTTTTAATTTCAAATTTGAGCCCAACCCTTTCAGTTCTCTTTACATTGATCAAATACTCAATTCTAACTGACACACTAGATCCACAGGAATCCTTCCAGGAACTGCTAGAAAACAGCACCAGAAACCCAAAGCTGTATAAACCACGTGGGTTGCTACTGCTAGCAATTTCTAGCCTCAATTTTTGATACAAGGAGCATCATCAACCTGCTTCTCATTTTCACAGTAGTCAGGCCACGATTCCTTCGACTCCTGATCAATCAATAATAGATATCTCTAATTTCTATAATTGCACTAACAGTCTATACCAGTGATGGTGAACCTATGGCACGTGTGCCACAAGTGGCATGCGGAGCCATATCGCTGGGCACGCGAGCTCAGGTCCGCTGCGCATGCGCGTGCTGGCCAGCTAGTTTTCGGACCTACTGGGAGTCGGGAAACAGGCTGTTTCCAGCCTCTGGAGGGGGTGGGGAAGGCCCATTTTTTTGCTCTCCCCAGGCTTCAGGGCCTTTCTAGGAGCCTGGGGAGAGCAAAAAATGGGATTTCTGGTCCAACCGGAAGTCGGCAAATGGGCAGTTTCCGGCCTCCCGAGGACCTCCGGGGGTAGGGGAGGCCGTTTTCGCCCTCCCCAGGCTCCTAGAAAGGCTCTGGAACTTGGGGATAGCAAAAAACGGGCCTTCCAGTCCAACCAGAAGTTGGCAAACGGGCCATTTTCTGCCTGACCGTTTTTCACATGGAGACCGTGGCAGCATCCCCGTCAAATCACAGCAATCACATGCCCAGTGTGTGACCGTTGAAAGTCTGAATCTGGGTTGTATGTATCTTTTATTGGATCCCTCATAACTTCAAACTGTCATGTTATGACCCAGGGCGTGGCACAAAGGCAACACAGCCAGAGAACCGGTCTGAGTCCCTTTATTGGCACCAACTTTGCCCCCAACGTCCCGTTTACTCTCCGGCCTGGAGAAAAGCTCTCCCACAAACCTGCAGCAGCTTCTGGCTGCCGATACTCCAGTCCAAACACTGTAAGCAGAATGACTGCAATCAATCACTCCAGCAGGGCAAGATAATGAGTCCCAGAAGCGAACATGGCAATAATTCCAGCAAGACAAGCACACAGAAGCACGACAATAATTCAAACAGTCAGGAGGAATGCCAGGAATGCAGGCCACAACTCTCAACACAATATGAATTCAGCGTTTGTTCCTGACAAATGCCCCTCCCAACTGCCTCTCCTTTAAACTCCATCCCCAGGTGTGCCTTGTGAAGGGAATCGGGGTCCTTTCCTTCCTCGTAAGCCACACAACCCACATTGCTCTCTTCTGTGTTCTTCCCTGCGCGCCCTAGGATGAGGAGGGGGTAGGCCTTGGTCTTCATCTGAATCCCCTCTTCCTTGTTCTACCTCTCCCCTGCTCTGCCCAGCCTGATTTTGCCCTTCCCCAGTTTCCTCCACAGCCAACGGAGCCACTCTCCCGCTCTCTGTCAGCTGTTCGTCTTCAGTCTCAGATTCAGACTCCGACAGGGGCATGACACATCACTAAACATCCAGCCATAAGAGGAGGACTACCTGTATTACTGGAGTCTATAAATATTAGACGAGAGTTATGAAAACCTCATTCCACTCAAATATAATAAACTGGTATTTTTTAGAGATGCATATTCGGTAACATGTCTCAACAGGTAGAAGTATTGGACCAACATGATCTTGGCTTGGAAGATCAACAAGTTTAGGATTCGTTAGTATGTTGATAAATCAAGAGGAAATTTCAAAGCAGTAAGTTATACTAGTAAGTGAAGCAATTTACCGGGAAAACGTCACAGGAGAAAAGTATGGCAAACTAATTTTATGGGTATATCCATATAATCCCCAAGATTCAAGCTTAACTTGAGAGTATCTTCACATTTATCTTTTAAAATAACATCTTCTAATTTTAAGTATTAGAAAATATTTTCAAACAGTGGCAGCAGGCGACAGGACTATATATTCCACTCTTCTCTTCAATCACTTGGGCTATTCTGCTGCCTATGCAAACCAAAAGCAACAGGATAAAATCATCATCTTCTTTTAATGATCCCATAATCCCTTGCAGGGTGGAGTCTGGGCAACTGAATGGAGCTAGCAGAGTGTTTACTGGCCGGATGCCCTTCCTGTCACCAATGTGGAGTTATATTCAGCAGATATATTCTCACTGTGCCCAGAGAGAAATATCTGCCTCTAGCTAGGATCGAACTCACAGCCTCCTGAGGGTGAGGCGAGAGCTCCATCTCTAGGCCACCGCACCACTCAAGCAACAGGATAAAACAATTCATCAATTATCTACTCTGCTAGGCATCTGATACCTAAATTTTAGGACATGTCAAATTTTTCAACATGCACTTGCTGAACATTAAGGGGTGTTCAAAAGTTGCGACATGCCGTGGGGATTGTAAAGATATTTTGGTTACTTTAATAGAATTCAGATGTGTTTGCTAAGTTAATTGTATAGATATCATAACTTTTTAACATTTTGCTTGTTACGTTTAGTTTAGTTTAGTTTAGTTTAATTAGAATTTCTATGCCGCCCAACCCCCAGAGGGACTCTGGGTGGCTCACAGTAAGGTATAAAAACCACAATCAATAAAAACAATTTAAAAGCATATTAAAAAATACAATACATTATTTAAAAAGAACTTTCACTCCGACATGCATACCTGGGCCGATCTAACAAGACCATATCTTCGGGTCATTGGCCCCATGTCTGCCGGAAAAGCCAGATCTTAAGCTTGGCTTAAGTATTTAACATACTTTAAGGCAAAACTAGGATGGCATTGGTGGGAAAATCAAAGCCACCCTTTATACCTGTAAAAGGGCAGGGGTTCTGAATTTTTTTATTTTAGCAAAATCGCTCAAAGGGAAAAAGCATGCAAGGGAAAAGGAGTCAACAATTTATCTTGAAATTTTAACTGTGTTCATAAAGGTGCTTTTTTTCAAGAGGCAACTGGACCTTCCGGTTTTTCTTTGAAGACGTTTCACTTCTGATCCAAGAAGCTAATGTCAGGGTCCCAAGTAACACCCTCTAACGAAAAGAGACTCCGAGGCTAGCATTTCCTCAAAGTTCCCTTTTATTAGAGATGTCATATTGGCACATCTGGGAAAACCCGAATCTGAGAGCTTCCGGGTTTTCTCCACCCAAACAAACGTTCAAAGTCCCTGTCCATCATCCGATCCAATCAATGTACCATCCCAACTGGAGATGCCTCCCAGTCACACCCCTCCAAGTGGAGGGCAGAGTGGCCTTGACTCTCGGAGAAAGCAATGTTGTTACGGCTTTATATCTCCCAGCTCCATACAATCCCCCCTCCCAGTTTCCCACAGCACCAAATGTGACAGGCCTGAAGATCCAAGGCCCAAAATGGATCCCAGGCCTGACAGCTTCTTCAGCTCTCGGAGAGGGGTTGTTGTTCAACCTCTGGAAAAAGCACCTTTGGGACAACCATGACCCGGATGAGTTAGAATCTCCCTAGACAAGTGGGTTTATAATGGAGCTTTTATTTGTTTATAAAAGGTGTAAATTGAGGTATGGTTTGCTCTCATTTGTATATATCCTAAACCGGAAAATGAAGTCTACTTATGGTTGAAGGAATCGATTAGATAAGAGGGGAGGAGAATGCAAATTCTCTCCCGAAATCCGTCTGCAGATTCAAATTAAATAGCAAGCTAAGTCTAATTGGTCACTTCATTGAAAATGGAAATCCTTCTGATTAGCTCAATCTTCCTTTGGAATGTATTCAAGCCTCCCTATTGTTTTTAAGTCATGTAATACACGCCATGGGCTGCCTGCTTACGTCTTATGCCTAACTTCGTGACTATCCCTAATTATATCTGACACGTTTACATGTATGATTAAGAAACTAATGACAGGTTTATTTCTAAATAATACACTCTTTTTCGATTGCGCTGCCTTTTGTAAGAAGCATAAACATATTTGTTTGGTAATTTAGTTTCTCAGAGTTCAATTATACATTCACAATGAATCAACTACCGACGCATCTCCTCTTAGTCTAGCTCAGAAGTGTCAAACTCAAGACCCATGGGCCACATCCAGCCCACATGATGCTTAGAAGTGGCCCGTGGGCCCACCCTGGAAACAGCAAAGGACCGGCTCACAATGCCTCTGCCAGTGAAAACAGAGCTCAGGAGGGCAATGTGTAGGCCTCCTGAGCTGTTTTCGGCCGCGATGGCTCCTGCAGCCCTCTGCCAGTGAAAACGGAGCTTGGGAGGGCCGTGTATCGACCTCACAGGCTCTGTTTTCGGCCGCGATGGCTCCTGCAGCCCTCTGCCAGTGAAAATGGAGCTTGGGAGGGCCATGTATCGACCTCACAGGCTCTGTTTTCAGCCGCGATGGCTCCTGCAGCCCTCTGCCAGTGAAAACGGAGCTTGGGAGGGCCATGTATCGACCTCCCGGGCTCTGTTTTTGGCCACGATAGCTCATGCAGCCCTCTGCCAGTGAAAACGGAGCTTGGGAGGGCCATGTGCGGCCCCCCCCGGGCTCCGTTTTCACTGGCAGAGGGCTGCAGGCCATTACAGCCAAAAACAGAGTCTCAATGACTGACATAGAGCTGGCCACGCCACCCAGCCCCCCCAAGGTCAAACACAACCCTGATGCGGCCCTCAGTGAAATTGAGTTTGACACCCCTGGTCTAGGTGGTACTTAAGCTTTCTGGGTGTGTTGGAAACACAAAAGTATTCAGGATATGGTATAAATCTTTAAACTGTTGTTGTTTTTCCTGGAATAACAAGAAAGTTTCCCATTATCCTTTGGTGCTTTCCCAAGTGGCTTCAGTTTATATCAATTTCTTTGTTCCTAACGGTTAAAACCATTTAAATGAGGCTTCAATAACGTTACAATCATCTAAATCAGCAATTTAATTTAAAAAACCCTAAATTACTCATTTCATTTCAAATATTTCCAGCAAGTTTTTATATAGCCAGCCTATACCCTCCACAATTTTTCCATCTGAGCACAAGGTCCACATTACTGCAAATGTTGTGTAAAATAATGTTGTTAAACAAGTCACTCTGGTTCACTACAACTGATTTGCCGCTCAGTAGTCTTATGGCCTTTAACAGACGTAGCCGTCTAACCTTTATAAATACATATTTGGTGGCGTGTGTCTGCAAATGCTAGGAGGAACTCAGGAAGAACTAGAGTAGAATGAATGCTTCAAGCATCTAGAAGCAATACAGTGCACTCATTTTTTCATTTTTTAAATGGAGATTCCTCCCCTCCAAAAATCAACCAACACACAACAGCATCCCACATGTTGTAGCTGCAAAGGAGGTAACTACACTCCTTTCAGAATTACAGATTGTGAAAAATAAAAACCAAACATTACCCTTTGCAGTTGTTATTTATAGCCTCCATTAAAGTACATCTCAGAGTCCACATTCAATAATTTTTCCTCTTCCACAGCTCGAAGTCAGCTTGCCTTAAGAAATTCTCCATCTATTGTTATTTTACATTATCTTATCTACCGTGGTGCCTTTGGCTGAGATGGGCAGCTGTATAAATTTGATCAATGAAATTTATTTCAGTTATTAAACAGCTACAACAAACAGTCTCTGCACTAATTCAGTGTTTTAGCTTCTTATCTCGAGGCAAAGCCTCAAGTGCCTATAGCAGACTTTTTGCTTTCAACTGTCAAGCGATGTCGAGAATTTATTTGAAAAATGTCTTTGTTGAAATTTCCAAACCTTGGCCGAGCAGAAATTTTTTTTCATTGCAATCGGCATCGTTTGTATAATTCAGCAAAGGTTGTCGTTTGCGCCCATTTACATCATTTATTGTGATGCATGTTACGTGATGAGGTACTTACACCACCATGTAATTTGCAACAGTTAGACAAAATCGATCTTTTATATGCAAGCCTGCGTTTGCAAAAAAGAACGACACAACCCCGTGATTTTGGCCTTCTCTGTTCCTTGAGACCTTCCTTCTAATATCATTTGCACTAGCAAACCCAGTGGACATCGGGGTTTTTTTTCACATTTATTTTAATTCACAGTTTATTGGATTGTTTTAACCCCATAATTGTGCTGGTGTCGTGGGAATTATTGTCTGCTGCTTTAAAATAAAACAGCAAAGGAATAAAAATGCTTATGGCTCACTTACAAATCCCACCAACGTCAAATCCGTCAGCGTTACAAAGTCAGTCTAGTCAGTCAAAATTTCTTACCTGTTAATTTAATTATTTTGACGCTGCTGTAAGCTGCCTTGAGAACACATGTTTTTAAATGTATGTATGCATGTAAGATTTTGTATGCTTTTTTTAAAAGTATTTTAAATTGTTTTAAATTATATTGTTTAGTGGTTCTTCAAATGTTGTACGCCGCCCTGAGTCCCCAGGGAGTAGGGCGGCATATAAGAATCCTAAATAAAATAAATAAATAAAATAAATAAAGTAAATACCTGAACACCGCCACCAAACCAGCTTGAGAAATTTTGGTTGAAATGAATAGTTGTGCGCAAGGAAATGTGAAAGTACATTAAGAGGATATGGACATGCCAACCACACAGCCAGTGTTTCATGCTAAAAGGTGGGTTTTGCTGAAAATAAGGTGCATTGGCTTTTCCCACCATCAATTCTAAAGAAAAAGAACAGATTTCATTGCCTTTCTCAGAGAATTATACAGCTAAAATTATGGACATTTGTGTATAGACAGTCTTCGACTTGACAACCATTCATTCGGTGGTTGTTTGACATTACAATGACACTGGAAAAAAGTGATTGGTCGGTTTTCACACTTACAACTGTTGCATGGTCACGTGATCAAAATTCAGATCTTATTTATGACGCCTGCAGCATCCCAGGGTCATGTGATCCCCTTTTGCGACCTTCTGACAAGCAGCGGGGAAGCCAGATTCACTACACAACGGTGTTACTAACGTAACAACTGCAACGATCCACTTAACAACTGTGGCAAGGAAGGTCGTAAAACAGGGGCAAAATTCACTTCAGAGCTGAATTGATTAGCAACGGAAATTTGGGGCTCAATTGTGATGGTATGTCGAAGGCTACCTGCATTGCCGTTTTTTCGCAGCGCTATCTCCCTTATTACCTGAACTGCTTTTCTAGCTGTCTTCCCACCTCAATTATGATCCACGGGCCTTATGGTTCCAAATGTCTTAGAGCAGGCAATCGAACACCCACAAAAGTTGCCATCCTGGTCTAATTTCTAAAACGTCAGATAGAAAACCGATCCAATACATGGAAAGGAATTCATTTTGTTGTATTGAATTTAAAAATATATATAATATGAAAGAAATGAAATCAATCTTCTCTCCTGGTTATATTTGGGGAATGCTCTTACAGACTGTGCATTTCCGATCTGTTCAATTGGGATGTTTATTTGGTAATAATAAATCGTAAAACATCTGTTTCTCGTGGATCTACCTTCTTTGGTGGTATACAACAAAAACATTGTCATATTTGCAGTTAGTTTACAACAGGGGTCTCCAACCGTGGCAATTTTAAGACTTGTGGACTTCAACTTCCAGAGTTCCTCTGTGGTTTACAAAATACAGCTTTCCCAATCACTCCCCAATATAAAAAAAATTTTATGCACCCTGAAGCACAGAGTCAAGAAAGAAGTTTCTGCAAAAAAAATTTCAGCAAGGCAAGTTAACGGTAATCATTTTGCAGTAGATTGTTGATCTCTGAGAACACGTACAGGTCAACTCCAAAATAGCTGCCTGGGAATACAGAGACGCTTATTCTTAGGACAAGTGGTATGGGGACAGGAGCCAAAAATAGAATCCAAAGAAAGGTAAAAGGTCTCATTTCTATTGATTTTTCATGCCAGCGGTGAGAAACTTTCAACCAGCTTCCGTATTGCAAGAATTTGTGTCATTTTCTTCTTCCAAAGTGGGAAACTTGCTTTTCCAAAATTTTGCATTTGAAATCAGCGAGATGAAGAATGCAATTTTGTATTAGCATTCCGCTAATGACAATACTAAGGAAAATAACTCTGATAGCATTTTAAGAGTAATGCTCGCTTTCTCAAAAATAACCAACAAGTACCTTCCCCTTTGACGGTTTTCTCTACGTTAAAGATGAGTTTGCAGATTGCCTGTTTGAATTTTAATACAATTGCTTACGGAAAGTAGCCTTCAAATGACTGGATATTTTGCAAACACAAGGTTTGCTAAGATTAATCCATTCTATAGTAGAGTTGGGTACGTTTCATCTTTGCATACATTTCTAATTGGCTTGAACTTGAATCTTTAATGTTCCTGAAAAGTTGTATATTATATAGCTGTCTACATAGGCTGCAGAACATACTTCTGCCTCCCATTAGTCTACTATGCTACCCACATTTTTATTCTACAGTTGTTTGTGATACTCTACAACACTACTTCAAAATTACATGTTTTTGCTTTCCTTCAATTTTTTATTCATTGAAAGGCACGTTACCGTTAAAATAGATAAACGAGGTACATTGTAATGTCAGTCGTGTAACCAACTGAATATGTTGCGCTGTTCACAGAATGGTAACAGCAAAGTGCAATTATTAATTTTTTATAATGCTAAATTACTGAAGCTTCCATGTAGCTATTGTATTTAGTAAATGCAGGAGGAGGGAAGGAATGGTGTATTCCCCTTGTGCACAGATGTTACAAATTATAGTTTGAGACCATCTAACTACACTTTGAAATGCCAGCAACGTATGGAATAGATTAAAAAAAGATGGAAATTTCTTGCAGAAAAATTGTCATGTTATATTTTTTTCACTGAAATCCTAACATTTTTAGAAATAGACACAATCAAATTTAAAGCTGTAAATATCTCCTTTCAGATAATCATTCTTAGGAAGCACGTCTGTAAATCAGGTTAGATGTGCTGAACTCAATATATTAATCATGTTCACTATCTTCTCTTTACTTCTAAACATTTTAGGAAGCCTCAATGATTGAAAATGGTAATTTTCAAATTCAATTTTTTGGGGAAAACCCACACTGCAGAATTTAAAAAAAAAAGGATTAAAAATTAATCCAGCTTTAGGACATTATATCTTCTAAGAAATCTTTCAATTTCCATTGTGTGTTTAAAATACTGCACGGAATTTATTTATTTTTTAGTGAAATTTATTCCAGGTAAATGGAAATAAATATCGTAGCTATATAATTTTTTTAAAAAACTGAATCAATCTATAAAGAGGTATTGCTATGTTAAGTAAAATTTATAGACAAGTCAAAAAGCAAGCACACATCCCATTGATCTGTTTTAACTTTTTCATTGTATTTCAACATTTCATCACATGACCAACAGCTCTCTCTCCTATTGATATCAAAGTGCATAAGTATACCGCTAGGAAGAGCTGCACAAATTATACATACAGAGGAGAGCCCAAAGGCGCTTAAATTTTTTCCAGGAGGCAACTGGACTTTCTTGTTTTTTCTTTTGAAGACGTTTCGCTTCTCATCCAAGAAGCTTCTTCAGCTCAAGACCTTCAGACCTGGGTGACTGAGAATCTCTACCGATTTTTAGCTATACAATTTGGGACGGACACCCTTGGAATGGTGTGGGAGTAGGAATGGATATCCAGAGGGGGAAAAAATTGCAGACTACAGGAACCAGGAGCACCACTCAGGTGACCCTGAGGACACAGATAGTGGCCTCAAGGACTTTCTAAAAGGACGCAAATGACCAGCTGTCTGCAAGGAATATAAATCCTTCCATTCCCCCACCATCCAGTCGGAGCTGAAGAAGCTTCTTGGATGAGAAGCGAAATGTCTTTAAAAGAAAAAACCAGAAAGTCCAGTTGCCTCCTGAAAAAAGGTACCTTTGGGACAACCGTGACCTGGATGATTGAGAATCTCTACTGCAGAGGTCTTCAAACTTGCAAACTTTAAGACTTGTGGACTTCAACTCCCAGAATGCTCACTTCAGAACTCCAAGTGGAAAACTGCTTTCTTATAGTTTGGCTATGTCCTCACAACGTGTTAAACTGAATTAAGTTTTTCTACCGAAATAACCCAATGTTTTAGCTTACACAACATTCAGGGGTATAAACTAAGCCAGCTTAGTCGCCAAGCCAATCAATAGCAATAGCATTTAGACTTATATACTGCTTCATAGTGCTTTACAGCCCTCTCTAAGCGGTTTACAGAGTTCAGCATATTGCCCCCAACAATCTGGGTCCTCATTTTACCCACCTCGGAAGGATGGAAGGCTGAGTCAACCTTGAGCCGGTGAGATTTGAACAGCTGAACTAGCAGACAGCTGAAGTAGCCTGCAGTGCTGCATTTTAACCACTGCGCCACCTTGGCTCTTCAATGCCATCTTTCCATAATGCTATGCTATTCTTTAGCTCAGAGGTCTTCAAACCTGGCAACTTTAAGACTTGTGGACTTCAACTCCCAGAATTCTCGGAGTTGAAGTCCACAAGTCTTAAAGTTGCCAAGTTTGGGGACCGCTGCTCTACTGACATACAGGCAGAGGTGACACAAGGAAACCTTTGCTGTCCAGAAAGACCATCAAGACTAAAAGTTTACTTAGGAGTGGCTAGATAAAGATCAAGACCTCTGGAATAACTTGGCCTGCAGATTCAAGAATTATTTGGTTCTTTGGGAAGATCCAAAGACGGAATTTTATCAGAAGAACTCCATAAAGCATGTCGATGGTGGAAATATGTTTTGTGGTTGCTTTGATGCATCGTGGACCAGGTGGCCTACATTCAAAAGGATTTTAGATATTTTTTAGCACAGTTGAGTAAGAGACAGTAAAGTCTGCTGTTTAAAAATACGAATCCAGCTTTTATCTTTCCAAATTATCAGCAGCTTACTCTGATTTTTAGAGACAGGATACTTAACTGGATGATGGATAACCAACTCCATCCATTGCCAGATAGTACAATTCATATACTGTATGTACATCCTGGTCCTGATTTTAAAAACTTAAAACTGCTTTACAGATGGTAATGCAGAAAGAGCACTAGCACTGATGTTACCTAGTTTGGGTAATGAAACATCTGAAAGAAAACAACCAAACTCAGAGAGCACCAAAGACCTCTTATCAGCTATCTTATTTTCATTTGTTCAGCTGACATTAGGAAGGCAATATTGAAGGGAAAAGTTGAACTACTTAAATCAAATAAATACTATCTCAAGAGCTTAAAACCACTGTAAAAATAGATAACGTCTAGCCAATTATTATTATATTTTCTATTAAAACAAGGACAGATACAGACATCACATCCTTACACAAATTATGAATTCAAATGTCCTTTAGAAAGCGGCCCATTTACAAGCATTCCTAATGTTCTAGAAGTGTGACTGTCCACCGAGCTATATAAAATAGGTTTTATAAATAAATGTATATGGGTAGTCCTTGACTTACAACCACACATTTTGTGTTGCTAAGTGAGACATTTGTTAAGTGAGTTTTGCCCATTTATGCAATCTTTCTTCACAGAGTTAAGTGAATGACTGCAGTTGTTAAATCAGTACATTGCTGTTAAGTGAATCTGGCTTCTCCAATGACTTAGCTTGTCAGAGGGTCGCTAAAGGGAATCACATGACCCTCGGACATAGCAACGGTCATAAATATGAACCAGTTGGATCATATGACCACATGGATGCTGCAATGGTCGTGTGAACAACGTTCATAAGTCAGATTTTTCAGTGCCATTACAACTTCGGTCACTAAACAAACCGTTGTAAGTTGAGGACAACCTGTACACTCCGCGCTTGAAAAGTTAACATGGAAGAAAGCTAAAGATATTTAGATTAAACATGATATGACACATCTTTGTTGGAATTAATTTTATAGCTGTTATATAAATAAATTTAGAATTGGGTCAACTGGATCTTTCTATACCATAAAGTTGAAAAGCAATGGTTTTCAAACTGTTCAATGCTAGTTCATGAAATTATTTTACTTTACTAAATCAGACTGTTAGAAGAATCACATACATTCCAAAAAAAAATACAAGTCTTCAGTTATTTTTGTTTTAACGTACATTAAACAGTGTCTCAGAGATCAATGCTTGTATTTCAGGAAAATATATTCCATCAGAAGGAAAGGCAGGAATATGTGGCCATCTATTTCTATCTGGTTGGCATTTTACTGGTGTTGAGGAAAAGCAGAATTATTACGACTATGACAGGGATGGAACAAGAATTTCCTAGTTGTAAACTAAACTAGTATTGAATATTGAGTAGTATCTGGTTCAAAACACTTCACATTTTGTGAAAATAAGTGAAAATAGTACTGACCTAGTTGAAAATAGGACTAAGACTATAACATATCATTCTGAATAAGTTGGAATAAGACCAGGCTACAAATATATTATAATGCTCACTTTTTCCACTATTATCAGTTGTGCCAACTCATATTAGAATATGTTCTTAGTCCACTGAGATATACAGATCTGAGTGAAGAGTTAAAGATCCTTTGGAAAGAATATCATGCTAATTGATAATACACAGCATCCACAGAATATATTTTTAAATGAAAGAATGTGGGCCCCTTCATCAATTTTTACAATCCATTATGTACATATTGAGAGGAATCCTTTTTTAAAAAATAAAAATAATAAAAACATCCTCTCAATGAATTCTCATCCAAAGAGCAGAGTTACTGGTGAACATTTAAAATATGAAAGAATGAAATGAGAGTTCTTTTAATCAATGGTTATATAGGTTATAATTACATCTGATTCTTTCCATATCTGTATCATAGGGAAATATATGTGCTCCATCTTAAATATATTTGGTTTCAATAATTTTTCAAATAGTTTCTCCAGTCTAGTATAGTTTCCCACAGTCCATGCATTTTAACACACCACCCCATGCACTGCATTAAACTGTGTTGTTGATTTGTTTTCGGCTTAGCATTTTGTACACCAAAGGCTAACAAACAGACCATAGCTTAAGGCTTACTCACTACAATTAAATAGAACCACACCAACACACAGGTCTTTGTAATTTCCTTCCTTCCTTAGTGCTAATTCATACTTCTGGCTTGCTCAAGCTCTTAACCAACCTGTAAAGGTCCAAGGCAAGATTAGTTAAAAGAACTAGGGATTGGCCAAAAAAAGCTACAACCACTTGCTTACCTGAATTCTGGCTTATTCCACAAACCATGGTTTTTCTAACCTGCCTAAACATGAAGGCATATTATGAAACCTTGCCTATTTTACTTGCTCTGATGTTTTACTCTTTCTGCGTTCACACACATACACATGAATTACAGAAAACTGTGCCCATTACACCAACATCAGGGAAATTTCCCCAAATACCTCACATTCTGTCAGGATAAACCCTCAGCAACAAGGGCACACAACACTACTTTTAACTTAAATTCACACTGGAAAAACTTTCCTCTGACCTGGTCAGATTCCCTGGTCAACTGGATGGAGTAGCAGACCTGTAAGGACATATCCCAACCTAGATGAAAGACTGCTGGGCCTATAAATGGAAAGAGAAGGCCTGGCTTCTTTATTAGATTCTGTTCTGCCTTTATTACGTTATATATAACTCAAGGTGGCAAGCCTAACGCTCCTTCCTTCTTCTATTTTCCTGTGAGGTGGGTCAGACTGAGAAAGAGTCACTCAGTTGCCTTTCATGGCTAAGGCAGAACTAAAACTCACCGTCTCCTGGTGACTGATCCAAAGTCACCCAGCCAGCTTTTATGCCATACACAAGACTAGAACTCCCAGTCTCCTGGTGACTGGCCCAAAGACACCCAGCTACCCTTCTTGCCTAAGGCAGGCCTAAAACTCACCGTCTCCTGAGGACTGGCCCCAACTCACCCAGCCAGCTTTTATGCCATACACAGGACTAGAATTCCCAGTCTCCTGGTGACTGGCCCAAAGACACCCAGCTACCTTTCTCAGGCCTAAAACTCACCATCTCCCGAGGATTGGCCCAAGGGCACTCAGCCGGCTTTTGTGGCTTATGGAGGAACTAGAACTCCCATCACCCAGTACCTAGCTGCTAGACTAGAATTCCCCGTCTCCTGGTGACTGGCCCAAAGGCACCCAGCTACCTTTCTCGGGCATAAAACTCACCATCTCCCGGGGATTGGCCCAAGGGCACCCAGCCGGCGTTCCTATGCCATACACAGGACTAGAATTCCCAGTCTCCTGGTGACTGGCCCAAAGCCACCCAGCTACCTTTCTCAGGCCTAAAACTCATCATCTCCCGGGGATTGGCCCAAGGGTACTCAGCCGGCTTTTGTGGCTTATGGAGGAACTAGAACTCCCATCACCCAGTACCTAGCTGCTAGACTAGAACTCCCAGTCTCCTGGTGACTGGCCCAAAGACACGCAGATACCTTTCTCAGGTCTAAAACTCACCATCTCCCGAGGATTGGCCCAAGGGCACCCAGCTGGATTTTGTGGCTTATGGAAGAACTAGAAATCCCATCACCCAGTACCTAGCTGTTGGACTACAACTCCCAGTCTCCTGGTGACTGGCCCAAAGACACGCAGATACCTTTCTCGGGCCTAAAACTCACCATCTCCCGGGGATTGGCCCAAGGGCACCCAGCCAGCTTTTGTGGCTTATGGAAGAACTAGAACTCCCATCACCCAGTACCTAGCTGCTGGACTAGAACTCCCAGTCTCCTCGTGACTGGCCCAAAGGCACCCAGCTACCTTTCTCGGGCCTAAAACTCACCATCTCCCAAGGACTGGCCCAAAGGCACCCAGCCGGGTTTTGTGTGGCTTGAGGAGGAACTAGAACTCCCATCGCCCCCTGCCTTCTTTTCCTTCAAAGAAGCAAATGATACCCCACCCCCCCCACCTCTAACATGAGGCCTGACACTTCACTTTGGGGGGGCGGGGGAGATCAGCCCCTTGAAAGGAAGGCTTCCCCTCACAGGGTTGGAGGCTCTTGCCGATGGGGGGGGGAGACCTTCTGAGACAGGCCTGCCCCCCCCATTCCCCTCAGGCGTTGCTTCTCCCCGTCCTGCCTGCCCCCCCCCCGCTCCTCTCAGCGGACGCCCCTCGGGGCAGCCCCCCCGTCATCCCCTGTAGAAGGAGGAGCGGCACCAGGTCGCCTCAGCCCCGGAGCCACGAGCCGGGATGAGCCCCTCACCGCCGCCCGGCGAGCTCGGAGGGCAGAAACGGGAGGGGGGAAGGGGGGGTAAAGCCTGACCTCCTCGCTCTTCAGCACTTCTTTGAACTCCCGCTTGATCCGCTGCACCGCGATATTGGCCATCTCGGCAGCGGGACCCGCCGAAACCCAGGTCGCTCCCGCCGCTGAGCCGGGCCGAGCTCCGCCGCCAACCGTCACCACCGCCGCCACCGCGGGAGAAGCTCCGGCGGCCCGTCCAAAATGGCGCCCGCGCCGAGCATGCGCGTTGCGACTCCCGGAGCCGGCCTCTTCCTCTCCGTCATAGTGGAGGGGGCGCGCGAGACGCAGCAGCCGGCGGAGGGGGCGGGGCCTCGGAAGGGAGGTCGCCGTGTCGTCACTCGCCCCGCGACGGCGTCGCCTTGGCAACCGGCGCCAGGGCCGTTTAAAGAGGAGGCGCCTCTTCCCTGAGGCAAACCGAGGAGGGCCGCTTTTTCCGAGGCTGAGAGTCGTCGAGCGGAGGGGCTTCCCTCATGGCGGCCGGAAAGGCTCCTCTGGTGAGGAATTGTGCTGCTCCCGGCGCCTTGGTTTACGTTTCGGCCCCCGGCTTGGTCTCGGAGCCTGTCTCCCGGGACACATCAACGCCGGGGAAGGCTTGAGGCCTAGTGAGGTGGGTGCAACTGCCCTCTGAAAGGCTGATGAGGGGAGGGGAGAAGTGGCCAGCAGGCAGCAGGGCCGTGTGTGTGTGTGTGTGTGTGTGTGTGTGTGTTGGAGAATAGAGATGAGGCCCTTCAGCATAAAGCTCTGCTGCACAAATTTCAAAGTAAGTGGTGTTAGTTTGTACTCTTCTTTTGTGACTAAGGCATGCAGAAAGGGTGGCCCGCCCTGGTTTTTAATGTATTTGTTAAATTTATATGCTGCCCATCTCTCTACCATGCACTTCAGGGCTGCTTGCAATACCGTAAATGGCAGAATAAAGCAATTATAGGATTAAAACATCCAGTCATAGAATGGAATTGGAATGGGAATTAGAATTCTATAGAATGGAAATTGGAATAGGAATAGAAATAATAGAAATAGAAATAATAGAAATAGAAATAATAGAAATAGAATAGAGCTAAAACGTTAAAATTGCTATTAAAAGAGATTAAAAAGCCAATGGGTAGGTGGGCTGGAGGTGAGATCTTGTACAGGTAGTCCTCAGCTTACAGCAGTTCATTTAGTGACCGAACAAAGTGACTTAGGACTGTTTTTCCTCGTAACCATTCCGGCATCCCCATGGTCACGTGATCAAAATCCAGATGCTTGACGATTGGTTCATATTTATGACGGTTGCAGTGTCCCAGGGTCACGTGATCCCCTTTTGCGACCTTCTGGCAAGCAGAGTTAATGGGGAAGCCAAGATTACCTGAACCACTGTGGTGGCTTACTTAACAACTGTGGTAAGAAAAAAAATTTAAAATGGGGCAAAATTCACTGCCCTGTCTCATTCAGCAACGTAAGTTTTAGGCTCAATTGTGGTCGTAAATTGAGCTCTACCTGTACTAGTCGACTAGCCGCTGCCAAAACTGGACACCCTCATTGGGACAGCAAGCCAGTTGGCAAAGCCAGGTTTTCCAGGCTCTTTTCCGAAAGAGGCAAAGATTTTGCCTTTTTTTTCTGCAAGTTTGCGGTTCTTCAAGGGCAAAGTGATAGTCTTTACATGGGCTTATGGCATCTCTTTAATCTACAGGAGCTCTCTGAACCCAAAATAGATTCCTGTCTCGTCCCATCTTTTTTTTTAAAAAAAAAAAGATTTAAAAAAAATTTTAAAATTTTTTTTTAAAAAAGATTGTTTTTTCAAATTGTGACATTTGAATATTCCAAGACCTTAATTGCTTATTCCTTTATGGGTGATGGTTGATGCTGAAATGTATATACTGTCTACCGCTTTGATATCTTCATTACATTTTAAGACAAGTTGTTGTACCTGTTTCGTTAGTTGATGTTCTTTCTAGTAACTAGTTAATCTTAGTCCCTTTTTTTTCACTGTGTCCCTTGACTTTTATTACTAGATGTTGCAGATCCTGCATTTTTGGCCATCACATTAGTGTCGTCAGCAAAGTGTTGGTCATTGATGTTTCTTCTCCCAATTTGAAAACCATGTTCTTTTTTCCCAATCAGGTTTCCCTTCACATATATTCATATAAATATAGGTTGGGAAAAAAAATAAGGGAAGAGCATACAGTTTGTCTCTTTTGCCAACATGGAGCCTATCCATTTCTCCAAGTTCTCTACCCATACTTATAGGTTTCACATGAAGGTAATGAGATTTGGGATTTCTCGTTTTTCTAAACCAGGGGTCGGCAACCTAAAACACTCAAAGAGCCACAAAAGTCCTAACCGGAAGCCCCCCGTTCAATTCTGGAGCTGACCGGAAGTCCAGTTTCCCCACCATAGAGTCTCCTCCTCTACCAGTCCTAACCGAAAGCCCTATCAATTGTGGAGCTGACTGGAAAACCCGCCCCTTGCCATAGAGATGCCTCCTGGCACGCCCTGCTTCCCCCCCCCCCCCAAACCGGAAGCTCCTCTCAAAATTGTGGTACTGACCAGCGACAGGGAGCCGCAGCAGAGGGATGAAAGAGCCACATGCGGCTCCAGAGCCGCAGGTTGCTGACCCCTGTTCTAAACAAATAGCACAACTTGACATGATTGACATAATTTAAGGCCTTTCTATAATCAGTGAAGCACACACTGGCTGCTTCTTCTTTTTTGTGTGTGTAATCTTTAGCTTTCTCGATTATACAGTGTGCATCAGTGTAGAGCCATACTTTAAAAAGTAGAGGGAATCCCCGGACCTATAGTGTCATTGAAAATTCATCTATTATTGGTTCATATTTCTGGTCCATCTAACTCAGCTCTGTAAAATGACTTTAGCAGTTTTATAAAATTAAAAAAGAAAATATTCCCTATGAAAAGAAGAATACTGTCCTAGGAGATTAGAAAAGCATTCTCTCACATCACCCACAACCTTAAAGAGGAACATCAAGTATCCTAACCCAAAAACTTGGGAAAGAGCTGAGTTTTACTCATGCTCCTGATTAAACAAGCCCCACACAGTGTTGTGTGTCATATCAGTGGTTAAATCCAAATTTTTTTACTACCGGTTCTGAGGGCATGGCAGGAGAAGGATACTGCAAAATCTCCATTCCCACCCCACTCCAGGGGAAGGATACTGCAAAATCCCCATTCCCTCCCCATTCCAGGGGAAGGATACTGCAAAATCCCCATTCCCTCCCCACTCCTGGGGGGAAGGATATTGTAAAATCTCCATTCCCACCCCACTCTGGGGACAGCCAGTGGTGGTATTTGCCGGTTCTCTGACCTACTCAAAATTTCCGCTACCGGTTCTCCGAACGACTCAAAATTTCCGCTACTGGTTCTCCAGAACCTGCTGGATTTCACCCCTGTGTCATATCTGTAACAGTAATGAATGCTCTTAGGAGGTAAATTGAGCCAGAGGTTTCATTCAATTAGATGACAAAAAGATGTTGATTTCAGGAGCCTCAGATGTAAAAGAACCACATCCTTATAGATTGACAAGGTGATTGTCTGCTCTTCGTGCCATGGGTTTATGGAAATGTACCATGCTCGGATCAAAACAGATTTTTGTAAATCTCAGAAATAATGAGACTGGAAAGGCCTATAAACTAGTGGTGGGATTCAATTTTTTTTTTACTATCGGTTCTGTGGGCGTGGCTTGGTGGGCGTGGCAGGGGAAGGTTACTACAAAATCCCCATTTCCTCCCAATCAGCTGGGACTCGGGAGGCAGAGAATAGATGGGGGCGGGGCCACTCAGAGGTGGTATTTACCGGTTCTCCGAACTACTCAAAATTTCCGCTACCGGTTCTCCAGAACGGGTCAGAACCTGCTGAAACCCACCTCTGCTATAAACCATTTCTAAAGCCTTTGCCCTCTGTTACTCTGCAATCAGACAAACAAGTGTAAACAGAGGAAATGAGGCCAATTGTCATCCTTTATAGGAGCGGTCATCCAATAAAAATTACCTCCCAAAATAAGGTATAATCATAAAGAATCTGCAGGGTATTCTTGTATTGCCTGATGTTATTGTTCCATGGGCTCACCACAAGGAAAATATGGGAGGATACGAAAGCAGAAACTGTTTCCCAAATGTATATATGGCCACTTATCTCAAGTTAAAGATCATCTAAATCAGTGGTTCCCAACCTGTGGTACGTCTACCACTAGTGGTACGCGAGGGCCTTCCAGGTGGTACGTGAACACTTTCGGGGTCATGAACGATTTTTAGTTAGTTATTTTTTACTTCACAAAAATGTTTACTGCCTAACACAAGATAATCTGGCAACGATTTGCAACTGTTGCCACACGCCACCCACCTGGTCCCAGCGGCCCGAGAATCCAGTTGCTGGATGCGCGGGGCCAAAAAAGGAACGGTACAATTATGGAAATAAAGTGATATCTGATCGAATTTAGTTTCTCTGGAACCAGGTGGTACGCGGCGACTGTATGGGACCTCCAAGTGGTACTTGATCACAAAAAGGTTGGGAACCACTGAGCTAAATGAATCCAGCAGAGTATTAAAACAGGAGATAGAAACGTGGAACTTTCTGGCATTAGTGAGAGAAGTGCTTGAATGAACAAAACATTAAAGTTCAATAAAAGAACTCCCTCACTTGCAAACCATGTCAATAAAAATGCCCTGAAAGCTTCAAGGCACGAACGGCTCACAAGCATGGCAGGAACAATGCATTCTAGATTGTACCCGGAAATTCTATAGAAGAATGTGGATTTCTACCCATGAACTGAAAACGTGAGTGTGAGTCATATAGTATAACAATGACCTAAAGACACAAATCCACCAGAATAGCTGAAGCAGCAGAAATTTCACGATTCGGAAGCCCTAACTATAATAACCGAACTGAAATTTTGTGGCATTACCTTGCATGGGCACTTCATGCAAGCATTGAAGCCGTTTTTTGAGAGAAGTAAACCAAAATGCCTCCAAGACAGTGGTGGGATTCAATGTTTTTTTTACTACCGGTTCTGTGGGTGTGGCGTGGTGGGCGTGGCAGGGGAAGGATACTCGGATAAGAGCCGAGGTGGCGCAGTGGTTAGAGTGCAGCTCTGCAGGCTACTTCAACTGACTGCTAGCCGCAGTTCAGCTGTTCAAATCTCACCGGCTCAAGGTTGACTCAGCCTTCCATCCTTCTGAGGTCGGTAAAATGAGGACCCAGATTGTTGGGGGCAATATGCTGACTCTGTAAATCGCTTAGAAAGGGCTGTAAAGCACTATGAAGCGGTATATAAGTCTTAAGTGCTATTGCTATTGCTATACTGTGGAATCTCCATTCCCTCCCCACTCCAGGGGAAGGTTACTGCAAAATCCCCATTTCCTCCCGATCAGCTGGGACTCGGGAGGCAGAGAATAGATGGGGGCGGGGCCAGCCAGAGGTGGTATTTACCGGTACTCTGAACTACTCAAAATTTCCACTACCGGTTCTCCAGAACTGGTCAGAACCTGCTGAAACCCACCTCTGCTCCAAGATAATATGCAACATTAATCAACAGATACCTCAAATGTTTTGCCGAAATCATTGCCAGTAATAGAAATGCCATCAGTTACTAAATCTAAAACTTCAAGTATTTTTTTCCAACACAGGCAGAGAATGTTGGGTCAGTGAAGGCAAGGGACACTTTTTGGGGAGTTTTGTTAACCAGAATGTTTGCTGGGTATCTGCATACATACTCAAATGCTCTCATTTGAAACATCACCAAATCATATCCTCTCAAAAATAATTAAATACAGTATCAGGGTTATACAAAATATATACCAAAAGATGTATCCAGCAAATTCAAACCTTCAGTTGTAGCATGCCATCCTCCGGTGCTCGATGAAATAACCAAATCTTAACTGGTCTCCTGAAATCCAGAAAAGGAAGGAGTAGATTGGCTCTTTGTAATGAAATGAAAAAATTGAAGGAGTATGTTGGGCTTCTTGATAGGAGATACTGTAGTTAAAAAGTAAAATGCTATATTATATGGACTAAAATGTAGCTGCCATAGTGCTTTGGCAGGATACTGTATAGTAGTTCAATTGATCATTGAAGACACAACTTTTGTAAATAAGTTTAAAATGTTTCAGTTGAATAAAACTGAATTTTTGATATTCTTTGGCAAAACCAACGAAGTCTTCAGTCATTTTTTTTAATTAAAACTTTTATTTATACAAACCTGCAATTCAGGAAACTTTTAGGGCAGGGGTCCCCAAACTTGGCAACTTTAAGACTTGTGGACTTCAACTCCCAGAATTCTCCAGCCAGCATAGCTGGCTGGAGAATTCTGGGAGTTGAAGTCCACAAGTCTTAAAGTTGCCAAGATTGAAGACCTCTGCTCTAGGGTCACAGTAATGTAAATTTTTAGCCGTCAGCAGATTCAGGTTGTGAATTTACAGGTCCAAAACTCCTCTCAAAGCTCATAAATATTGGCTATATTTGAGAGGTCCTTGGTGAGCTTCATTGTTTTTCCTGCAAAGGTTTCATTACCCTAGAACACTCCCACCAACACAGAAGAGGCAAGCCTATGTATATAAAAAGAGAGCAAAGCCCATTTCCTTCTAGCGCTGATGATGCCACCTTCTTGGGTAATAAAACATCTGCAAGAAAACAGCCAAGCTCAGAGAGGACCAAAGACCTTAAAGGTAAGTAAAGTGCCCAGGATCCAGTCAAAAATACACACTTGCCCTACTGCTCACTTGTTTGTGGATCTTCCCATAAGTGCAAGGTTGGATGGGATGGGTCCACTAAAACATTAGCTGTCCAAAACAAATTTTGCTATGTCTTTTATTGCAGGGTTTTCTCAAATGCCGTTCTTGGGGAACCTTTGGATTATGTAAGAATTTGATGGAATTACTTGAGAGCTGAAGGGCAAAAAGATCCAGCATTCACTTGGATACAGTGAGTTTTGTTCATCTGGGAATTTTTTTTATTGATTTGTTTTAGATAACAGGTTCCATAGCCTGGGAAAAAATATTGAAATTTGAAAACCCCTGTTTTGATGCACAGCGTAAAGCAACTTTCACTCAGTTGTAGTAGCTGCTCATCTGACCTCTTATTGCATCCATTACCAAGAAGTGAATGAGTTGCCTTTAAATATGATGCTAATGACTCAACTCTCTATTCCCAAAGCTCCCTCAGCAGAGGGATTTGATCAGAGTTATTGTGTTACTCCCCCATCCTCAGTGTGAACCCTTCAAGATAAGCTAGCAGGGGTCCCCAAACTTGGCAACTTTTAAGACTTATGGACTTCAATTCCCCGAATTCTGAGAATTGAAGTCCACAAGTCTTAAAAGTTTCCAGGTTTGAAGACCTCTGAGCTAAAGAATAGCATAGCATTATGGAAAGATGGCATTGGTTGGCTTGGCGACTAAGATGGCTTAGTTTATACCCCTGAATGTTGTGAAAGCTAAAACATTGGGTTATTTCGGTAGAAAAACTTAATTCAGTTTAACAAGTTGTGAGAACATAGCCAAACTATAAGAAAGCAGTTTTCAGCTTGGAGTTCTGAGGTGAGCATGCTTATTTTAAATACTGGAATTGAGAAAAACCGGAAACATCACCGCCTGATAAAGGGTTTTAGGAATTAGAATGCATTTTAGGTGCTTTTTTTTTAAAGGAGTGAAGCAATCAATATTTATCTGGATAGCAACAGGTGCTGTGTTCTATCATGACAAGAATAAGGGTTTTTATGAGAATTACAGAAGACTGGTGAAACAGAATACTGGAATAATGTATTTCTCTTTTAAATTGTAATTATATACCAGTATTTACAAATATACATTGTTTTAATAATTGGCATATTATACTGTACATTCTGTATACTAAACCAGTCTTATGGTAATAAAAATCTTTAAGCAAGACTTGTTCTATTTTTTTGTTTTGCTGGGTTATCTAATGTCCTATTTGAATTGGCTTGCATTATGAGACGATTAGACTGTTCTGCTCTTTATTGTTTATGTTATGCTTAATGACTAATATAAATAACATTGCACAGTAAGGGCTTTAACGTCTATTGTTATGTAATGTAAAGTTTATTTTATTATGTACAAATTAACTATGTACAAATTAACTATGAATGTCGATTCAGATGCAAGTCTCAAAAGAGATTATTCCCAAGACAGCACCCTACAACAATTCAATGTGGATGTGTCTTTTTAGAAGTACCGCTACATTCATTGGGATTTACAACAAGAAAATTTCACAAGATTATGTTTTTAATCTTTATAAGTCAAAATACCATCACAGAACCAAGAGATCTACTTCAGTAAATATACCAGTGAGGTCTTGTGTGTGTGTGTGCGCGCATGTGCTTAATGGCATCTTTGTAGAATTGCTTATGATAGGGCAGGGGAAAAACTTGATTTCTTTCCTTTCTTTACATATTTCATTTTTTTCCCTGCCTATGTTTGTATAGTACATGGAACCATAAAGTAGTAAACTAGGGTACATTTTAGCCTAAGTACCATGTGAAAAAGCAGCCCATGTAATTAATTTAAGTCAATTTATTTAGACAATTGGATTGAGTATGCCCGTTAACTCCTGGATAAGCATGTCTTATAGACACTATATATATAAAAGTGAAAACCACTCACGCCGTAATCACGAAATCTCCAGAACCGTAAAGCCTACAAACTTGAAATTTGCTACGTATGTTCCTCTTGACTTCTAGGTGCTCACTAAGAAAGGATTTTTCAAAATGATCATAAAAGGGGGTCGTGCACACATGCGTGGGAGACGGGGGTGATTAGAATGAAAAAATACCCAGGCAGCGCTGGGTCATCAGCTAGTATATAAGTAAATATCTGTGTATGAGTTTAACTTCTTGAAAGTTACACCACAAAATACTATTTGTAATGGGAATACCTACAGAGCAGTAGGATCACAAGACACTGACCTGCTGGGGAAACACACACACACCCCTGGCCCAATGATGCTTTGCAAATAAAGACCATCGTAGAACCCAATAGTTCTGCTCCCAAAATTGGAGCAGTCAAAGGCTTATTTTACAAATAGTAAAGAAAACGTTAGCTGTATTGGAAGAAATAGAAACTTGTCATCATTTAGCGATTGTCAATAAGATGGATCCAAGTGACAAGTGATTATATTTCCACGCATATATATTTAATAACTGATCCAAGTGACATGAAAGTTTAAAGATATCACTACATTGTTTGATATATCATCAAAGAAAAGAACGAATTAGGTTTCCCAAACTATTATAAAAAAAACTAGGTTAATTAAACCAATAAGAGAACTCCAGAGGACTAAAAAGTCCTAATTTATAAAGTCCTCATTTCAAGTAGCATTTTAAATATGGATTTATCCAGAATAATCCCCCAAGTCTTTTTATCTGTAATATAGCATTGAAAATACCCACATGCTTTTTTTCTTCCCAAGTACAAAAATGGGACATCATCGGATAAAACTACATGGGAGGAGATTTAGGACAAATAAAAGCAATTTTTTTAACATGTAACATGTTGACCTACATAATTTTTTCCCCTACGAAGAGTAGTAATTGGACAGTTCTAAAAGGGGCTTGGACAGATGTATGGAGATTATTAAGGCTCCTAATGATCACGATCACTGCATTTTTTTTCCTATTCAAGCTTTGTTGCACTTGATGTTGTGTGTAGGCATCCCACTGGCTAATCATTTTGTTGTTAGATTTACCTGATCTAGAACTGCGTTTAGAATAGAATAACAAAGTTGGAAGGGACCTTGGAGGTCTTCTAATCCAACCCCCTGCTCAAGCAGGAAACCCTACACCACTTCAGAAAAATGCTTATCCAACATTTTCTTTAAACTTCCAGTGTTGGAGCATTCACAACTTCTGGAGGCAAGTTGTTCCACTGATTAATTGTTCTGTCAGGAAATTTCTCCTTAGTTCTAGGTTGCTTCTCTCCTTGATTAGTTTCCACCCATTGCTTCTTGTTCTGCCCTCAGGTCTTTTGGAGAATAGTTTGACTCCCTCTTCTTTGTGGCAGCCCCTGAGATATTGGAACACTGCTATCATGTCTCCCCTAGTCCTTCTTTTCATTAAACTAGACATACCCAGTTCCTGCAACCGTTCTTCATATGTTTTAGCCTCCAGTTCCCTAATCATCTTTGTTGCTCTTCTCTGCACCCTTTCTAGAGTCTCAACAACCTTTTTACATCGTGGCGACCAAAACTGGATGCAGTATTCCAAGTGTGGCCTTACCAAGGCCTTATAAAGTGGTATTAACACTTCAAGTGATCTTGATTCAATCCCTCTGTTGATGCAGCCTAGAACTGTGTTGGCCTTTTTGGCAGCTGCTGCACACTGCTGGCTCATATTTAAATGGTTGTCCACTAGGACTCCAAGATCCTTCTCACAGTTACTACTATTGAGCAAGGTACCACATATACTGTACCTGTGCATTTATGTTTTTATGTCATGACGGAATGGAGAGCTAAAAATGCATATATGTGGCAGCCCAACTCACACAGAGTGACATATAAGTAAATTACTATAATTACTAACATCTGGTTTTAAAATTAGATTATGGGGAGGGGTTTATCAAAGGTGGGTATCTGTATATGAAGGGCAGTAGAATACATATATTAACACGGGATTTATACCCAAAATATATTGTTCCCCTCCCCTTGACTTATAACCGGCCAGAGTCTCTGTGGAGTGGGCGGCATACAAATGCGACCAATAAATAAATAAATAAATAAACCATTCATTTAGTGACTTCATAGTTACAATGGCCCTGAACAAGTGACTTATGACCGCATGTCGCCCTTTTCACCCATTGTAGCATCCCCATGGTCATGTGATCAGATTCACTTAACAACCCAGTTCCTAGCTTAAGAATTGCCGTGATTCATTTAATGGCTGGGGCAAGAAAGGCCGTACAATGGGGCAAAGCACACCTAAGGACGATCTCACTTTGCAAACAGATTTTCGACCAAGAATTGTGGTCACAGAGCCGAGGTGGCCCAGTGGTTAGAATGCAGTACTGCAGGCTACTTCAGCTGACTGCTAGCTGCAGTTGGGCAGTTCGAATCTCACCAGGCTCAAGGTGGACTCAGCCTTCCATCCTTCCGAGGTGGGTAAAACGAGGACCCAGATTGTTGGGGGCAAGAGGCTGACTCTGTAAACTCCTTAGAGAGGGCTGTAAAGCACTGAGAAGCGGTATATAAGTCTAATTTTTATTTATTTATTTTTGTCAAGTACGTGTAATATACATAGATATAACATTGTTTATGTACATAAAATGGGTACTGGTAAGAGGGAACATTAGGACAGGGACGGTAGGCACGCTGGTGCACTTATGCACGCTCCTTACTGGCCTCTTAGGAATCGGGTGAGGTCAACAGTGGACAGTCTAAGGGTAAAGTTTTGGGGGTTTGGTGACCAAACCACAATGTCAGGTAGTGAGTTCCAGGCATTTACCATTGCTATTGCTATAAGTCTGGGATTTCCCGTAGTAGCACCAAAACAAAAATAACATTGAAGCCTATGAAGTTGACCATTGAACTACTTGATAATGCTAGTGAAACGTTGGTGCAAAAAAAAAGTGCACGGCTATTCAAAAGTTGTGTGTGGATTGCAACAATGCCCGCCTGTAATTTCGTAAGCATATTGTACCTTCTTCCTAAATTCCAACTCTGTTAATCTGTTAAACTCGCTAGGGCCCAGGGGTCCCCAAACTTGGCAACTTTAAGACTTGTGGACTTCAACTCCCAGAATTCTCCAGCCAGCATAGCTGGCTGGAGAATTCTGGGAGTTGAAGTCCACAAGTCTTAAAGTTGCCAAGTTTGAAGACCTCTGCGCTAAGGCACTTGTGCTTATTACCGTCGCTTATTCCGTTTCTAGAGCCGCCCATCTCACACGAGGCTTCCTCGGCTGCTTTTCTAGGCCGGTGCGTTCGAGGGAAGCAAGGCGGGATCGTGTTGGGGCCCCAGAGGAGCCTTGTCCCCCACCCCAACCCCCATCTGCGGCGGTGGGAGCGAGCGCGAACCCCGGGGACTTAAGTGCGAAGCCTCCCAGCGCCCTCTTCCTTAAGGTGGAGCAAAAAAAAAAAAAAAAAGCCGAGCTAGATCGCTTTGAAGTGTAGCAAACATCCCCGAGAGTCGAAACAAAACGGGCCAATCAGCGCCTTTCCTTGGCGGCCAATTTGCATGCGAATGCCAACTCAGCGCAAGCAGCCGCAAGGGCTGCAAGGGGCGTCCCCGTAAAAGGGCGGAAGGGGATCCGTTGCAACTGGGGGTGGGGTTTATGGGGGGAGGCGGCGCTTGCGGCCCTGCACCGCCCCGGCGAAGGAGGGAGGGATGAAGGGGGTCTGGCCCCTCCCCTTGGTGGGAGCCGGCAGATCCGGGTCTCCTGCAAGGGCCGGAATCTGACGTGGTCAGTGCAATCAAAACACAAGACGAGGGTGGATAGATCATCTCTGCAGCCTCGCCAAATTGCACCAGCCGCCGCCGCCGCCGCCAATTTGGTGAGTTTGGTTTGGCTCCGGCTTCTTGGCACCGGATCTTGGGCTGCGGTTCAAAGGGATGCACAGATCCGTTGCCGGGGTGGCTGCGGAAAGCAAGGCAGGATAGGATGGGCCCCTAAAAAGCTTCGCCACTTGGAACAAAACCAGATCCCCCAGCTTCGCATTCCGGTGGCGATCGCTTGCTCGGTTGTTTCTTTGTTTTTGTTTTTTTGGCACCCTGGAGCCCAGCTGCTCCCCAGAGAGAGAGAGAGAGAGAGAGAGAGAGAGAGAGAGAGAGAGAGAGATCCTTTAGGACAGGGGTCCCTAAACTTGGCAACTTTAAGACTTGTGGCTGGCTGGAGAATTCTGGGAGTTGAAGTCCACAAGTCTTAAAAGTTGCCAAGTTTGGTGACCCCTGCCTTAGGAGGAGGGATGAGCCCTTATGGGCGGTCTTCTTGCACGAATGGCTCGGGAGAAAGTTGCGCGTGAAATAGCGATCTGGCTAGTTGCAAATCCTGTGATCGCGTTTCCTGTTCGTGAGTGGCTCGGTCTAAAGAGGAAGCCGGCCTTCAGACTTGGCTGGCTAAGATTTGTTTGTTTTTGTTGCATTCCGATTTATTCTGCAACTTAATGGAGTGATACAGTTGATAAGCGGGATTTTTTTTTTAAAAAAAAGTCTTTCTGGAATTCTTTGAAAGTGATGTGTTTATGTGGGCTCAGTGAGGTCATCAGCTAGCCTTGCTCCCTATAGAATGCTTGAAACGTGATGAGACAAACCTGACTGTAGAAAAAAAAAGAGTAAGTTATTGCTAATATTTAATACCCTTCGTATTATACCATTTAATGCACTGAGCAACCCGGTTGAGCCCTCTGTAGTAGTGTCCATGTTGAGTTTTATGTTTATTATACTGATAAAATCTTCATGCTTTTCAGAATGAAATTGCCCTGAGTCATAACTTCCCATCCATTCTGAGCTCAAACCCTTTAAAGTTTAAACGGACCATATAATTTTATTAGTTATTCCAAACGATCCAGGCGTAGCCTCTTAAAAATAATACGACCGTGAAGCGCTTGTGCCTGAACCACTTCGAAACTGGTCTTTGGTTAGGCCCTCCTGGGACACACAAACACACACCACATCAAAAATGACTTTGTAGGTATGCACTGCTCAGTTTAAAAAATAAATGAAAGCATATGTTCCCTGCTTGTTAACTGACTTGGGTTAATCAATTTTGGTCACCACGATACAAAGAAAATGCAGAGAAGAGTTACAAAGATAAGTGCCTGCAAGCTAAATTACATAAACATAATTATTGTATAATGAACTGCTAAGGAACCAGTATACCGTATTTTTCAGCGTATCAGACGCACCGGAGTATAAGACACACCTAGATTTTAGAGGAGGAAAACAAGGAAAAAAGTATTCTGAACCAAATGGTGCAGTAATATATCATTTCATAAAATACCAGTGTAGCAGAATACTTTTTACAACCATGTATACTTTTTACAACCATGTATACTTTTTACAAACTTCAAACTTGACAGCTTTAAGACTAGTGGACTTCAACTCTCAGAATTCCTCCTCCAGTCATGCTAGCTCAGGAATGGGAGTTGAAGTCCACAAGTCTTAAACTTGCCAAGTTTGAAGACCCTCGCACCCCTAACCCCTAACCCAGGGGTCTTCAAACTTGACAGCTTTTAGACTAGTGGACTTCAACTCCCAGAATTCCTCCTCCTCATGCTAGATGCAGTAATTAGAAGGCAAAAAACGGCCCGTTTTCCGTTCATTTTTTTGCAAAAATAGGGCATGCAGAGGATCTGGGAAGCCTGCAGAGCACTCCTAGGGGGTGAGGGAAGGCAACCCCCCCATTTTTGCAAAAAAACGGCCCGTTTTTTGCAAAAATTGGATGCGGGGGTGGGGATTTGGAGGCCAAAAATTGCTGTATTCGGTGTATAAGATGCACCGACATTTCCGCCCTCTTTTGGGGGGCAAAAAGGTGCATCTTATACTCCGAAAAATACGGTATTTAGTCTGATGAAAAGGAGGCTTAGGGGAGACCGGATAGCATCTTCCAATACTGGAAAGGCTGTCACAGGTTGATTTATTCTCCAAAGCACCTGAGGACAGGACAAGAAGTAACCGGTGGAAGCTCCTCAGAAAGAGATCCACCCTGGAAATGAGGAATTTCCTGAGAGAGAGAACTATTAAACCGATGAATATATTTCCTCTCAGAGTTGTGGCTGCTCCATCACTGGAGGCTTTCAAACAAAATATTTGACCTTAATATAAGCCCTGGGATTCTATGAATCTCTAAAAAGTTAAAAGGGTCCAACTTCTTACCTAAAAAAATCATCAAAACAGTCGCAAATTAATTATTATATTCTTGCCAAGAAAAGGGCATATAGATACGTTTGTCACCTTCAGTTATTTATAAAATAAATAAATATAGTTATAGAGGAACTGAGCTCCCCTTAAGGAAGATAACTTTTTTAAAAAATATATCTCAGTATGTTTTAGTTGCTTCTTTTTTTTTCTTTCCTGTTTCCTCTTCCTTCCCAATCCTTTATTGCTTCTGGCATGTCCTCCTGTTTATTGTTGCTTAAAAAAACACACAC
Source organism: Diadophis punctatus similis (assembly GCA_023053685.1). NCBI lineage: Eukaryota > Metazoa > Chordata > Lepidosauria > Squamata > Dipsadidae > Diadophis > Diadophis punctatus. Next base: position 1,393,547 of record JALIGW010000006.1, read on the forward strand.
AACCAAAAGTCTAAAGTTGCAGGGGATAAACAGAGCCAATTGTGAAGTTTCTGGGCTGTGGCCAAAGGCAACTGTCTTGCCTCTCAAAGATGACCAAAGATGAAGGCGTTTCCTGCCTTGCATTCCTTTAATAATTCAGCCACTCGCTTGGAAATGCTGAAAGGTTTTCAAGAATGGATAGAAGCTGATCCAGAAAATTAAAAATCCTGATGGTCAGTAATGGACCTGTTTTTTGTTTGTTTGTTTATTATCTTCCCTTGAATTTTATCCTATCCTTCTACCTTTCTCATTCTGATTTGGCTCTTTTTGCTCTTAGTTCCCATTGCATTTCATTCCTGGGGAGGGGGAATGTACTTATCAGGAATGGCATTCCTTCCCTCGGGAAGACTGAAATTAACATATGATAAAAGGTCCCCTTTGAGATTGGTTTAAGGAAATGCTAGCAGTTATAGCTTGTGTGTGTGTTTTTTTTTAAAAACCAGTATAACCAGTTGGAAGGGATGGGAAAGAATGATTAGTGCATAATATGCACTTGAGCAGGGGCAGGTTCCTCTTACCTGCAATGTTCCCTGTAATAGAAAAAAATGGTGCGCGGCGTTCTCATTTTATCTGTGCGGCCGCGCATGCGCACAGCCTCTCCCATTAGGAAATGCTGGCCGGAAGTCAGAAACTTGCGCTCGGCGTTCTCTCATCACGTGCGCGGGCGCGCAGCTTAGAGGGAACAGTGCTTACCTGACTACCGGTGCGCTGCGTGCACATCATCATGTTTCTCGCACACATCCCCTCATGCGATTTTGCTTCCACGCATGCGCTGGAAGCAAAAAACCACCAAAATCTCGTGAGGGGACGCGCATGCATGCGTGAATTTTGTGATTTTTTTTGCTTCCGCACATGCGTGGAAGCAAAAAATCACCAAAATCTCATGCACGCACGCGTCCCCTTGCGAGATTTTGCTTCCGCGCATGCGCAGGAAGCAAAAAAAGCCCAAAAATACAGAAAAAATGATGGCGCCACATGACGGACCGGCGAAGACGGCACCGGAGCCGTCGCGCACAAATTGCGCAATCGGCAGATTGCTACCAGGACGACAGAGTGGACCGCACCGGTAGGAACTCACCACTGCACTTGAGGAAGAAAGACCAAAAAAAGAGTTTGGGTGCATTAGGAATTGTCCGACTGTAAATACCTGTGATATTGAAAAAGTTATTTCTTTCCAGATTTTTTGAACTGCAAAATAATTTCCTTCTATGTTGACGATGAGCTGCAGGACTTGTCTTATGGGGACACATCTGGATGTGTATGTACACATGTGGCAGAGAAATAGACAAAGAGATACCTTAAAGCAGAGGTCTTCAAACTTGGCAACTTTAAGACTTGTGGACTTCAACTCCCAGAATTCTGGGAGTTGAAGTCCACAAGTCTTAAAGTTGCCAAGTTTGAAGACCTCTGCCTTAAAGATTGACCAATATTTTGGCCTTGCTCTTGATGACACTGATTTTGGGGGGGTTAGGTAGAAGAGGAAGAATTTATTATAAAGAGCAGTATTTTCAGCTCATCCAATTGCTACATGTCCTCAAATGCAAATTGCATCTAGCTTTTTTTTTTAAGATCCAGTTAGTAATTGTGACTTTAAGATCAATTGGCAAAAGAACACACAGGACCATTTTGGATTTGTGGGGCATATCTTTATATATTTTTTATATCTGTAGGGCACAAGAATGGGAGAAATCCCTTTCGGATCTATGCACCCTAACATTTGCTAGGTGGAAAACTCTTTTTGAACCTTTGTGTTTTCAGTAAAAGGTAATCTGCTTTTGTTCCTGGGGGTTCTAATTTCTGCATTTCTAAAGTCTGATCAGTAAAAGGATTATCAAGGACGGAGAGGTAAGGGCTGATAAGGGGGGATGATAGGCAAATGAATGGACTCTTGATTTGCAGCTGATAGGCAGTTTGGTTCTTTTAAGATCTTCTGAATTCCTGCTCCTGTAAACAGACTCGAAAGCCTCAGGGAAGCAGGAGAAAAATAGAATATGTAAGGGAAGGGAGGTTTTTCTGATTTTTCCCTGTCTCTTCTCCCCCCCCCCCCCTTCAAAACATGGGACATTTCACAGCCATATGCCACAGGCTACAACTGCTAGCCATGCAGAAGGAAATACTTATAATTCAAGGTTGAACTATGGAGAAATGGCTCAACAGATACACGGATCTTAGAGTTCTGTAATATCTTTACATTGTGCATGCGATTGTATCATTGAATATTTAAGGGCCATTTTTTAAATATCATTTCTTCTCCATGATATTGAAGAGAGAGAGAGAGAAGGGGGAGGGAAAGAGAGAGGGAGGGAAAGAAAGAGAGAGGGAGGGAAAGAGAGAAAGGGAAGGGAAAGAGAGAGGGGGGGGTGGGAGTGGGAGAGAGAGAGAGATACTGGCCCAAAGTTACCCAGCTAGCTGTCATGCCTAAGGTAGGACTAGAATTCACAGTCTCCTGGTTTCTAGGCCAGCACCTTAATCGCTAGACCAAACTGGTTCTCTGTATGTTGTTAGGATTCTTTTTCAGGCTTTTAGACCAGGGGTCAGCAACTTTAAAACACTCGAGCCACAAAGGTCCTACCCGGAAGCCCCCCGTTCAATTCTGGAGCCGACCGGAAGTCCGGTTCCCCCCACCATAGAGTCTCCTCCTAGCGTGGCGTCCTTTTTCTTCTACCAGTCTTAACCGAAAGCCCTATCAATTGTGGAGCTGACCGGAAAACCCGCCCCTTGCCATAGAGTCTCCTCCTGGCACGCCCTGCTTCCTCCCCCCCCCCAAACCGGACGCTCCTCTCAAAATTGTGGTGCCGACCAGCGACAGGGAGCCGCAGCAGAGGGATGAAAGAGCCACATGTGGCTCCAGAGCCGCAGGTTGCTGACCCCTGTTTTAGACAAATGTATTTGCTTTAACGTCTGCTGTTAGAATTTCAAGAAAGTTGTAGTAGTGCCCCCCCCCCGGCTAATCATTGCATTTTATCTTTCCAAATGTCCTATTTGCGTAGCTGATTGGCTTTGATGAGATCAAGGGCGGAAAGACGGGCGACCTACGATTAATCCGAATTCTATCTCAAGCTTTTATTTGCAAGGAGGTGGGGACACACATTTAATGATTTCAGTGCTGCAGTCATATTGGTGGGATGAAAACTGTCTCGGTCCATAGTTGCGACCACGATATAAATACCTTTCACTGTGCAAGCTATTAAAACGTCAGCAACACGGCGAGATGCATTTGTCTGTAACCCAGTAATTTGCATGGTCTTTACCATAAGACTGTTTTTAATGAAAGTTTGTTCTGTCTCATGAGAAAGTACTCATTTCCTACTTTCATCAATATATTTAGCAGAGGTGGTATATAATATTTGCAAAACAAACATCTATTTTGAGACAAAGCTGATGATAACGTTTCCCTTATTTTAGGACAGTGAATGGCTGCAGGTCGTCCTCGACTTACGACCATGATTGAGCCCAAAATTTCTGTTGCTAAGCCAGACAGTTGTTAAGTGAACGTTGCCCCGCTTAATGACCTTTCTTGCCACCGTTAAGTGAATCACTGCAGTTAGTCTTAAGTTAGTCACACGCTGGTTAAGTAAATCTGGCTTCTTCAAGGAAGTAGTAGTGGGGAGGAGAGAAGGAAGAACGTAGGTAGAGAAGGAGAAGGAAGGTATAAGAGTGAGAAGGATAGAGGGAAGAAGGGGAAGTAGAGAAGGGAGAGAAAGAAGAAGAAAGTAGAAAGAAGAGGACGAGGACAGAGGGAAGGGAGGGATTGGACTTGAGACAGTAGGACAGATGGGCAATCTATAGATATTAAAATGTTATATTTGAATTTTGAATACTAGATATATAACATAAAAATACATGAAATATGAAGAATGTTAAAAAATAAAAAAAACTTTTTAATAAAAAAAAAGTCAATCTGGCTTCTTCCATTGGTTTGCTTGTCGGAAGGTCGCAGAAAGGAATCACATGAGCCCGGGACACTGCAACCGTCATAAGTATGGGTCAGTTGCCAAGCGTCTGAATTTTGATCACATGACCATGGGGATGCGGCAACGGTCGTCAATGCGGAAAACGGTCATAAGTCACTTTTCAGGGCTGTTGTAACTTTGAACGGTCACTAAATGAACTGTTGTAAGTGGAGGACAACCTTTATAAGATCTTAATTCCCTGCTGATCTCGGCTGCTGAAATATTTTAAAAAGCAGCTTTTAAAATCACCAAAAAGTTGACCAAATTGTGTAACACATGCCAGAGTCTTACTTTTTAAAAAACAGTAGAAAGCAAGCCCACAATAATTTTGTCCGTTGCAAATATTAGGTAGTCCTTGACTTATGACCACAATTTTTTTTCCATTTTTTTTTATTTTTTTCTCCACCACTTATACAATTTAATAGACATATACCTTAAAATGTTACAATAAAAGACACAATTTTACATTATAATCCATCATTCAAAAGTCAATATCTTATACCAACGCTTACATCATCGATCATCAGTCTGTTCTGCATTTTTCCATTGCACTCCCTTCTCTCTACCTCCATGTCTCCTCCTACTTTCTTACTCCCTCACTCCTCCTCTACCTCTCTCTACTCCTTCTATTCCTCCCCTTCTCCTTCCTCTTACACCCTCTTTGCCTTCCCCTGAGTAATCTTTTATACTAAGACCTCTTATGTTTGACAGACTGATGATAAAATCTCAAATTAAAACTCATCGTATCTCTTCTAAGAAAAAAAAGAATTTATTATTATTATTATTATATCATTGCTTTATATATGATACTTTATTCTAGGTATATGCTACTAGCTCCATCTTACTCCAAACAGAAAAAAGAAAAAAAAAGAGAGAGAAAAAAAGAAAGTCTAATTTTGTCATCTGGAATATTCACCAATTAATTTTTAAATTCTCCTTCCGAATTAACCACTATTGATTTCATTTCCAAGATAATTACTATTTCTCCTACTTCTTAATTTTAAGTCATATGACTTATGACCACAATTGAGCCCCAAATGTCTGTCGCTAAAGTGAGATAATTGTTAAGTGAGTTTTGCCCCATTTTACAACCTTTCTTGCCACAATTGTGAACACTGCAGTTGTTAAGTAAGACGGTTGTTAAGTGAATCCCGTTGACTTGGCTCGTCGGAAGGTCGCAAAAGGAATTTATGGTGGACATGTGACGAAGCAAAGAAATATCGGAGTAGGATACACCTCTTAATACAGAACATTCTCAAAGTGAATATAAAGATAATACCAGAAACTTTTCCTTGGGGTTCAATGGGAAAAGATGTGGGGGCGAAAAATGGCTGTTATATTTGTTGACGGCAGCACAATTGCACACAAAAAATGGAAGGACACTTTGATCCCCACATTGGACAAATGGCTGCAGAAGTGGATGGAGTTAGCAGAGATGGCTAAACTGACTGATTAAAGACAAAAACACAAGAACTTTTGTTTCTACTTGGAAACCGCTTCTGGACTTTGAGGTGGGGGGGGGGAAATAAAACAGTGATTTGGGGTTTTACCGATGAGATAGCTTGCTGTTATAGAAATGGCTAGTTTATACCATTATAAAAGTAAAAAGCTGAGGTTTGATGCTATTATCTTATTCTACTGCACCAAAGGGAGTTCGGGAGTCGATACCTTTTCATTTCTTTTACCCCTTTTTCCTACAATTTCCTCTTCCCCTTTCCCTCCCCTATCTTTCCTACTATTTTCTTTTGTGGTTTTGTGTCTTACGGTATTAATACATAAATAAACTATAAAACAAAAGGACCTCCGAACACGGCAACCATCATAAATATGAACCAGTCGTCAGGCATCTGAATTTTGATAGTTGTGACCACGGGGATGCTGCAGCGGTTGTAAGTGCGAAAAATGGTCCTGACTCACTTTTTTCCCAGTGCTGTTGTAACTTCGGTCATTAAATGGACGGCTATAAGTCGAGGACTACCTGTAATAGTGTTCAGCACAAAATGACTTTTGCAACAAAGAATTGGTTGAGATAACTTTGGCAGCTTGAAGGTATATAATCTGTGCGATTAATTATTGCTCACCTTCCGTTCTGCTTTTGTATTTACCTTAATATACGCCTTTGTTTTATACTAGTTAAACAGGTGTGGCAGGAAACAGCCGGTAAAGAAAGAGGATTTCGTTGTTTGTCAGACTCTAAAGTAGGATTTCTACTCCTTAAATAGGTACAGCCTGAAAGTAATGTTCTTGTTCGTTTATAATTTTTATAAAGGTTGTTTACATGTACTTTTTCTGATATCTTTTTGGAGCCTCTTGATACAGGCATAAAATCAGACATTGGCTATTCTTTAGCAAACACCCATGGAAAAACTACAGATTACAGGATTAGCCTGTAATTTTTTTAAAAAAATTGTATTTTATTTATTTGTATCCTGGCCTTCTCTGCAGTGGCTCCCTCCCTTTGGAATATCATTCCTTCAGAAATCAGGTTGACCCCGCTCCTTCCTTCCTTTTCTGAAAGGCCTTGAAGACATGATTCTGTTAGTGGCTTTGGGGACCCGAGGTTGATTCAGAGATGGTTGAAGGGCTGGGATTGTTGTATTTGTCGCTGCCATGGGGTGTGTGAGTTTCTTGTTGATTTTTAATGCTTTACGCCACCCAGATGCACCATGTATGAGTTGGAGAGCCAGAGTGTCAGTTTGGACTAGTGGTTATAAGGCACCAGGCTAGAAAGCAAGAGACCGTGAGTTCTAGTTCCACCCGAGGCATAAAAGTTGGCTGGGTGACTTTGGGCTAATCACCAGGTGACGGTGGGTTCTAGTCCCGTCTTAAGCATGAAAACCAGCTGTGTAACTTTGGGCTAATCACCCGGAGACGGTGAGTTCTAGTCCCATCTTAGCCATGAAAGCCAGCTAGGTACCTTTGGGCCAATCACCAGAAGGTGGGAATTCTAGTCCCCCTTAGGCATGAAAGATAGCTGGGTGACTTTGGGCCAATCACCTGGAGACGGTGAGTTCTAGTCCTACCTTAGACATGAAAGCCAACTGGGTAACTTTGGGCCAATCACCTGGAGACGGTGAGTTCTAGTCCTACCTTAGACATGAAAGCCAACTGGGTAACTTTGGGCTAATCACCCGGAGACGGTGAGTTCTAGTCCCACCTTAGCCATGAAAGCCAGCTGGGTGACCTTGGGCCAGTCATTCTCTCTCAGCGCCCCAACCCATCTCACAGAGTTATTGTTATTGTTGTGGTGGTTGTGGGGAAAATAAGAGGAAGGTGTGTTGGATATGTTTTCCGACGTGAGTTATTTGTGAAAACAATAAAGGCGGGATATCCATGAATGAACCAATAAAAATAACTGTAAAACAAATTGAATAAATAACTAAAGCCAGCCATTTTTTTTGTTTCTTCCTAGGGTCCCTTAACGCTCCAGGCCCATCCATAACATGGCAGAAGGCGGCTTTGACCCCTGTGAGTGTATTTGCGCGCAAGAGCACGCCATGAGAAGGTTGATCAACCTGGTAAGGATAATCTGGGGGGGGGGGTGTAGCGTCTTCTTCTGTGGCGTCGGCTGCTTTGAAGAGCCTTCAGATCCAATCTGCATGGATAAGGGCAGCCCACCCCTCTTGGATTTCCCATCCAATGCAGTCAAATGCAGACAGCCAAATGCCTTCCTGCATGGATGGAGGAACGGAAGGATAGACGGACAAATAGATGTCCATCCGCCTACTCTAGTTCTATATAGATACCTCTATGTCCTATCTCCCACAGCTATTGAAGGAGGTTTTCAGCTACAGGTAGTCCCCGGCTTGTGACCAGAGCTGAGCCCAACATTTCTGTTGCAGAGCGAGACAGTTAAGCGAATGTTGTCCCATTTTACGGCCTCTCTTGCCACAGTTGTTAAGTGAACCCCTGTGGTGGTTAATCCAATCTGGCTTTCCTATTGATTTTGCTTGTCAGACGGTCGCAAAAAGGGGGGGCGCATGAACCCGGGACTTTACGACCGTCATAAATATGGGACAGTTGCCAGGAGAGTCCGAATTTTGATCACGTGACCCTGGGGGATGCCGCAACGGTCGTAACTCTGGAAAAAAAGGGTCATGTTGCCATTGTAACATTGAGCGGTCATTAAATGAACTGTTGTAAGTTGAGGCCTCCAGAAGTTGTGAATGCTCCAAAACTGAAAGTTTTTTGTAGAAGAGATTGGATAACCGTTTGTCTGAAATGGTATAGGGTTTCCTGCCTGAGCAGAGGGTTGGACTAGAAGACCTCTGAGGTCCCTTCCAACTCTGTTATTCTATTGTATAATATGTTTTAGTCTTGAGGCTGACCGAGTCTGTAAGGAGGAGCCAATGAGCTCAAACCCTGCTTATCCAATGGAGCTATGCCCGCGTGCGTACGCCTGCCACTCGCACCCCTACCCCACCCCGGGCACCAGGCTGGGCCACCAAAGTGGAAATGTTGGGGACCTCTGCTGTAGTGGGTTCTAAATTAGTTTGCTACAGATTCACGTGCGCGCAACACTTCTGCGCATGCGCAGAAGTTTCTGCTCAGAAGCGTCCCGGGTGGGTGGGCGGTGCATCCTGGGCAGGTGGGCGGAGCATCCCGCCACCTGACCACTGTCTTATAAGATTGGCTTCTCTCCCCAGGTGGTGTTTTAAATATCATATCTATATACTGCTTAGCTAGGAGGCTGCATTATAGAACCAATTCCATTTTAATCTCCAGAAAGGCAGCACAGGGCATGACACCCTCTTTACCCACTGAGATTAGGAGGGTAAATTTCAGGTTGATGCACCTCTGGAAAGTAGAGGGGTTCACTGGGAACTACCAAGCCACTATCCCTACCTCCTAAAGTAAGAAACAGGTCTTGGGTGCAAAGATATTTTTTAAGGGGGGTCAGGGGCAGACACAAGTCCTCCAGCCTTTTGCAGCTGAGCCGTTCTGCTACAATGGTCTTATTAGTTCCTGTAATTTTATATGAGACTTTTGAAAAGAGAAACGAAGCGGTAAGATTTTTCACGTAAGCTGTAGTAGTTACGCTTCAGGGATTAAGGGGACTTCTCCTTTTCTTGGTATAACTGTCTCATTCCTACACCTGGAACAGTTATCGGTAAACTACTTCAAACATTTCCAGGAGGCGTGGTATAACAAGTTTTTTTGGGGGCTCGGATGTGATTTAAGGAAAATCCAGGGGCTGCAATCTCTATATCTGGTGTTTGCAAAAGTGAGGAATGTAGTTTTTTTTCTTTTGGGGTAACTTGTATATTTGTGGAGGATCTTTCTCAATTTTTATGCCCTCTTTCCACATGCAGGGAAAAAAAAAACCCCACCAGAAGATAGAAATAGGCTTCCATAAGTCACACACAATAAAAAGGAAAAAAAAATATCTTTGATCATATTAGCATTTCTGGGATAGCAAAATAAGAGTTCACACAACAGAATTTGGTGCGAGCGTAGGAATTACATGTTCTGCTGCAGCCACCAAGAGTCCTTATGATTTACCGTATTTTTTGGAGTATAAGACGCACCTTTTTACCCCCCAAAAGAGGGTGAAAACTTGGGTGCGTCTTATACACCTAATGTAGCCCCACCCACCTAGCCACTCCCACCCTTTGGCCTCTGCCTCCCAGCAATTTACCTCCTTGCAGCAAACAGCGCAGAGCCTGATTAGCACAAGCAATTATCAGCCTCCGACTCTCAGTTGAGAGGCTGCAGGCTGGCTGGCCATGTGCTAAAATGAAAGTGAAACTAAAGCTGCAAGGAGGGAAATTGCTGGGAGGGAGAGGCAGAATTTTATTTTCTTGTGCTAATGAGTTACTGAAACTGGATGGAAGGAGGTAAGTCAATAACTATAAATGTCTGTAGACTGTTCAAATGATTAGACTTATTTTTTAAAGACTGATTTATTATTGGTCTAGACAACTGAACAAAATGAAGAAGCTCTTTAAAATAAATGCTTGATCTGAAGAGGCCCAGTGCTATTGTACCTTCTTTTAAATAGCAGAGAATACTTCCAGAAAGCCACATCAATTTTAACAGCTTCTGTACAAATATTGTCTGAAATGTAACAGTATCCTGTTTAGTATTAAGATAAGGCAGCTGGGTTAAACCCTGACTTAGTCATGTTTGGAGTAGATCTATTTAAATAATTGGGAGGAGTTAATGTGACTACATTTAAGAAAACTTTGTGGCATTAATATACTGCCATAATGTACATTTCTCTAATTCTTTGCTATTTCTATGGGTCAGGCACACATGCACAGAAATACACAGCAAACAGTACTGTACTGTTTGCTGGGAGGCAGAGGCAGAATTTTTTTTTTCTTCCTTGTTTTCCTCCCCCAAAACTAAGGTGTGTCTTATACTCCGGTGAATCTTATACTCCGAAAAATACAGTAATTTTCAACCAGCACTGATGATGTTACCTAGTTTGGGTAAGGAAACGTCTGCAAGAAAACAACCAAGCTCAGTGAGCGCCAAGGATCTCTTCTTTCAACCCTGAGCTACAAATATTCTCCTTTATTGATATTTATTCCTCTTCCCCCTTCCCCCACCCCCAGCAATTCTCCTGCCTTGTCACCAACAGGCAGACTTTTGATCATTATACTAATCCACAAGTACTCAAGTGACATCGATAGAATGAAAAACTCTGTATTTTTCTATGAAAATTGCTGGGAAGCCTACAACACTGGCAGTCTCTTGGTTAACTCTTACTGTACATTGCTATACAGCTAGGCCTCGACCTATGGCCACGATTGAGCCCAACATTCCTGCTATTAAATGAGACATTTGTTTAAGTGCCTTTTGCCCCATTTTACGACCTTTCACGTCACCGTTGTTCAGCGGATCACTGCAGTGGTTACATTAGTAATACGGTTGTTAAGTGAATCTGGCTTCCCCATGGACTTCGCCTTTCAGAAGGTCGCAAAAGGGGATCCACGTGATCCTGGGGACAACTGCAAGTGTCATAAATAGGAACCAGTTGCCAAGCGTCCGAATTTTGATCACGTGACCATGGGGATGCTGCAAAGGTCATAAGTGTGAAAAACGGTCATAAGTCACTTTTTTTAAAGTGCCGTTGTAACATTGAACGGTCACTAAATGAACTGTTGTAAGTTGAGGCTTACCTGTATATTATAATAATAATAACAACAACAACAACAACAACAACAACAACAGAGTTGGAAGGGACCTTGGAGGTCCTCTAGTCCAACCCCCTCCTTAGGCAGGAAACCCTACACTACTTCAGACAAATGGTTATCCAACATCATCTTAAAAACTTCCAGTGTTGGAGCATTCACAATTTCTGGAGGCAAGCTGTTCCACGGATTCATTGTTCTAACTGTCAAGAAATTTCTCCTTAGTTCTAAGTTGCTTCTCTCCTTGATTAGTTTCCACCCATTGCTTCTTGTCCTGCCCTCAGGTGCTTTGGAGAATAGCTTGACTCCCTCTTCTTTGGGGCAGCCCCTGAGATATTGGAAGACTGCTATCATGTCACCCCTAGTCCTTCTTTTCATTAAACTAGACATACCCAGTTCCTGCAACCATTCTTCATATGTTTTATCCTCGAGTCCCCTAATTATCTTTGTTGCTCTTCTCTGCACTCTTTCTAGAGTCTCAACATCCTTTTTACATCGTGGCGATCAAAATTTGTCTTGAGGATAACTGAGTCCAGATGGGGGAGCCCTTGACCTTAAATCTTGCTAAAGGTGATGCTCCTTACCTTAATGATGGAGTGACATGGTGGCCTAAAGGTGGAGCTCTCTCCTCACAATCAGGAGGCCGTGAGTTCGATCCTAGGTAGCGGCAGATATTTCTCTCTTTGGATACAAAGAGTTGATTGTCTGCTGCGAACACCACCAGTTAAATACTCAGCTCCTATCAGTCCCCATCCCGAAGCAAGGGATTGCATGGTCCTTAAAATAAAAGAAAAAAAATTCCTTACCCTAACGATAATCTGTTTTCAATCTTTCTTTTCCTAAACTTCAGAATTCTTGGGAAATCCAAGCATAAGAATGCAAGCATATAAATGGTTCCAAATATAGCCAGTTTTTCTCTGGAAAGGATCTCTGGAAAGAGCCGAGGTGGCACAGCGGTTAGAGGCAGGTACTGCAGGCCACTTTAGCTGACACTGGTCAGTGGTTCAAATCTCACCGGCTCAAGGTTGACTCAGCCTTCCATCCTTCCGAGGTAGGTAAAATGAGGACCCAGATTGTTGGGGGCAATATAAATATACATTGCTTACTGGTGTAAACCGCTTAGAGAGTGCTTGCACTGTGAGGCGGTATATAAATCTCACAAATAAATAAATAAATAAATAAATCTCTTTTACACTAAAACACTTTTTAAAAAAAGTCTCTTCAGCAAGTTTACTAAGGAGTTTTCCAATGGATGGTTCTGCTCTTTCAGAAGATGGGGCCCACCACCTCCGATCTTAATATAGTCGCTACCCAACGCAAGTGCGTTTCTTGGCTTTGATTTAATTTCAGCTTGTTAATTCCCAGGAGCCCAACTGGGATTCTGCATAATGGTCCTGATGTTGGTATTAAGAATCAGAATGTAATAAATGAAAGGAGCTCTCTAGAGAGAGTTTGCTAATGCAGCCATATGGCTTTCCATCAGCTTAAATTTATGCTAATATTGCCCTCTTTTGTTTAAAAACAAAACAAACACACACACACACACACACACACACAGAGCAAGGCGCAATCTGTTTATGGACTCATTAGAACAGTGTTTCCCAACCTTGGCAACTTGAAGATGTCTGGACTTCAACTCCCAGAATTCCCCAGCCAGCGAATGCTGGCTGGGGAATTCTGGGAGTTGAAGTCCAGACATCTTCAAGTTGCCAAGGTTGGGAAACACTGCATTAGAAACAATAAAAAAACCAGGCTCCATTGCTAGGGACATCATAAACACATCCATACAGGGTTTTCTTCTTGTTTCTTTTAACAATAGACAATTCATTTGTGTGCTCTGTATTATTATTATTATTATTATTATTATTATTATTATTATTATTATTATTATTATTATTATTATTATTATTATTATTATTATTATTATTATTTTGAAAGGCGCTGTCTGCTTAGCCAAATATTTTTCTTTTTAAGCGCAGGATAGCTACCCTCGCTCTCCTGTCTCTCTCGCACACTCCGCACTTGTGCAAAGCACTTTGGGGCGCTTTAGGAATGGACTGAGTGATTAAAGAAATGAAAACAAGTGCGGACTGGTTTGTGTGTTTGCGTGTCTGTAACTTGTGCATCCTGTTGCTGTTGCCGAATTCCCTCCGCCCCCAAAAAGGGTTAGGGTTTATTTCTCTCTTTTTTAAAAAAAAAATGTGATAAGCTGTTAGTGCAAGGAAGGAATAATGGAGAACAGGTGCTTTTCACTGCTTTGCAAAATCAGTGCAATATCTGATTCAATTTAAAACTCGGGCTTTGCATATCTCCTCATGATTCAGGAACCAGATAATGTAACATGGATACCTATTACAGCTGCATTCCGTTTATTTATTTATTTATTTATTTATTTATTTATTTATTTATTTATTTATTTATTTATTTATTTATTTATTTATTTGTGAGACTTATATACCGCCTCATAGTGCAAGCACTCTCTAAGCGGTTTACACCAGTAAGCAATGTATATTTATATTGCCCCCAACAATCTGGGTCCTCATTTTACCTACCTCGGAAGGATGGAAGGCTGAGTCAACCCTGAGCCAGTGAGATTTGAACCGCTGAACAGCTGATCACAGTCAGCTAAAGTAGTCTGCAGTACTGCACTCTAACTGCTGCGCCACCTCGGCTCATTTAGAGAGGGATGGACCTCAGAAATATAATTATTGTTTTTTAAAAAATGTTTTAACTTCTGAGGGCTACGGAGTGTTGTATGCAGACAACATTTATAGCCTTTTTTTTCTGGAAGTTGGAATTTTTTTTAAAGGCAAACCAGGTGTCTTAAGGTGAGTCTTCATTGTGTAAGCAGTCTTAGACTTACAATTGCAGTGGAGCCCAAAATTTCTATCTATAAGCGAGACAATTTGTTAAAGTGAGTTTTGGCCCATTTTACGACCTTCCTTGCCAGGGTTGTTAAGCGAATCACCGCAGTGGTTAAGTCAGTAACACGGCTGTAAAATGAGTCTGGCCTCCCCGTTGACTTTGCTTGTCGGAAGGTCGCAAAAGGCGATCACGTGACCCTGCCAACCGTCATAAGTAGACGTCGGTTGCCAAGCACCCCAGTTTTGATCACGTGACGTGATGCCGCAACGGTCGTAAGTCAGGGGTGACGTACAAATTTCCCTCCTACCGGTTCTGTGGGCGTGGTTTGGTGGGCGTGGCCAAGCCAAGCCCACCAATCCACGCCCACAGAACCGACAGAAAAGTTCGGCCAAGTCTTCTAGCATTCAACCTTGCTGCTTCTTGCCTCCTTCTTATGTTTGCTCTGTGTGTATGAGCCCGAGAAGGAGTGAGTGGGAGGGTAGGGGCGGGGAGGGGCCAGTCAGTAGTGCGATTTACCGGTTCTCCGAACTGCGCATAATCGCCGCCACCGGTTCTATAGAACCTGTCCGAACCTGCTGAATTTCACCCCTGTCGTAAGTGTGAAAAATGGTCATAATTTACTTTTTTTCCAGTGCCTTTGTAACTTCGTTGACTAAACAAATGATTGTAAGTTTTGAGTACCAGCCGTATGGCTGAAAACTGAATAAAGCAGTGCTGGATTAAGAAGCCAGGTCACCAGAAATGGTTATCCTATGCGTAGCTCCTATTTTACCCTAGGATGGAATCGGTGTGAAGCATTTTAGGAAATACATATAATGATATTATTATCAGTGGTTCCTAAAGTTTCCAATTATATGTAGCAATAAACTTGCATAGTTACAGAGGGCAATTTATGTCGTCTTTATTGGCCAATGTCGGATTTCTCCGAAAGTTGTCACTGGCTCTGCTATGAATGGTGAGAAATTCGGATGAATATCTACATTTCTGTGAGCGGCCACAGTTCGTAGGAGCTTGCGGAATCAGATGCACCAGCAGTATTTTTACAGACTATTCACGATGGACGGCAGAAATGGATTTCTTATCAATGACATTTCATTCTCGGGTGTATTTTAATGTTTGGAAATTGTCCAACGAGCTGTAATTGAAATGTAATTGAACTTGTATCATTGTCTTCATTTCAGTTACGGCAATCTCAGTCCTACTGCACGGATACAGAATGTCTTCAGGAATGTAAGTAATTGGAAGGCAAGAATAGTTACTGTGAATAGGTGGTTACAATGCAAAGCATGGTGATTGAGGAACAAATGCATTACACAAGCCAGTGTAGATAAGCCAAAATGAGTTAAAGCTTTTATCTGCACATGCTGCCTTTTATCTTGCCTCTGTTCCGATTAAGAGAGGCATAGTTACGATTAAAAGAGCCGAGGTGGCGCAGCGGTTAGAGTGGGGTACTGCAGGCCACTTTAGCTGACTGTGATCCGCAGGTCAGCAGTTCAAATCTCACCGGCTCAAGGTTGACTCAGCCTTCCATCCTTCCGAGGTAGGTAAAATGAGGACCCAGATTGTTGGGGGCAATATAAATATAAATATACATTGCTTACTGGTGTAAACCGCTTAGAGAGTGCTTGCACTGTGAGGCGGTATATAATTGTCACTAATAAATTAATTAATCTGAACTGGGAGGGGGGAATACACTGCTTAATATGTTATATTAAGCAAAGATTTGAAACTGGATTTGTTTCTTGCTTGGTTCCAAGGGTACACAACCTTTACCAGTTGCTATTATAAACCAGAATAATCAATTATGATTATTGTAATAAGAAATGTGCTGTAATTATAATCTGTGGTTATATATTATAGTAGTTGCCAGAATAAATTTTCATAATTTGGTTATACGTCGTTCTAATTGTGATGATAAGTCATCATAAAGTAGGTTATCATAAGGTTAATACATTATAGCCCAAATTGTCTGCTTGTGGTTTGCTTCTGACTCATCCTTCTGTAATTCTTTTGGTCCCTAATGGATGCTTAAAAATTTGTGGAGGAACTAAATGAATTGTGATTCAACTGAAGTCAGTATATTGTCTGTTCTGCTATTACAAATAAATGAGTCAATTTTGAAAATCATCTTGCCACAGAAGTTAACACATTCAGGTCTGTCTGTCTGTCTGTCTGTCTGTGTCTCATTCTCTCTCTCCCCTCCCTCCCTCTCTCTCTCTCTGTAAGAAATTTTTGCTTTCAGACAGTCCCAAAGTAGCAATTGTGAGAAAAGCATACCATATGTTAGCAACTGAATTGTTCATGTCCCAACCTTTCCCCCCCCCAAATAAAATTGGAAACTCTTTATCATCCCAAGAAGTATAAAGAATGCGAGAAGTCATTCCAGAGTAGGACTGCTACAGAAAACAGATGCATTAGATGCATATAATGCAACATTTAGGCCTTTAAATAAAAATTTGATAAGAAAGTTACTCCCAGATATCTGATTTTTTTTTAGTTCCATAATCTAATGCACTCTCCTATAAGTTCAGACACATCACAAATATGAACAATGTACTACAGACATATAAACGGTAATGATACTTATTCCTGACACATACATGCATTCCTATTTCTTCATAAGATGTTTAGCATATTTAAGAGCTGGGAGAAAAATACCCTACTATTCAAATACTGTTATTTCCTGCTATGATTTTCTTTCTTTCTTTTTTTCCCCCATGAAGCATGCCACTAACTAATACCTTTGCTCAATAAAGCTGAAAGCCTCATTCATACTTTTGACAAATAGTCTTTTCATTAAGAGAGCTGTCATGCAGGATATGCCTGCTTTGGAATATGCAAACAGCTATGTGGTCTGCGGTTGACTTTTTGCATTCAGAAGGAAGCGTTGAATGCTTAAAAACAGGGGTCCCCAAACTTGGCAACTTTAAGACTTGTGGACTTCAATTCCCAGAATTCTGGAAGTTGAAGTCCACAAGTCTTAAAGTTGCCAAGTTTGGGGACCTCTGGCTTAAAACTTTTTTTTAATGCTATATATAGCCATCTCTTCCAACAGTTATTTTTAATGCCATCAATCTAATTAAAAGGGTTTTTCTTTAGGGAGGTAGCATAGTTGCAATTGTAATCAATTTAATAGATTAATTTAGTTGATCAGCTATTATGAAGACTTTAAGAATAAGTTGCCTTGTTTTTAAGCTGTTTATGATACTTATGGTAAGGTAAATAATTAAAAAAATTATAACTTCAAATAATTTCTTTTATTTTGCACATCACATCCTATTAAGCATCTCATTCACAGGACAAAAATACAATTTGAGGCTGCTGATTTGAAATGCCATGAATGGTTGGCCATGATGCTGGAATTAAGAAAAAGTTGTTTGCACATCAATATAAGAAGTTCTATTGACTAGCTAGCTCAGCTTTCTCCAAGCCAACCTGATCACTTCTAGCTGCATTGGGATTGCAACTGTAATTTACCACCATAGTTGGGGAAGATGGAGCTAGCAGAAGGAAGGTATGGAAGGAAAGAGAAAACAGGGCCCTGCAAAGTTTGCCAGATGGGATTGTAGGTTCTTTAAGACTGACAGATATTCAATTGAAAGTCAACCAAGGTGAAGTGGGAAAGCAGCTTGCTGCTTGTGGTTCACACCCAAATAGTGATTAGTCTCCGTCTGAGTGTGGATTGTGACTAAGATTCATGTGATATTACCATATTTTTCGGAGTATAAGACGCACCGGAGTATAAGACACACCTAGATTTTAGAGGAGGAAAACAAGGAAAAAAGTATTCTGAACCAAATGGTGCAGTAATGTATTATTTAATAAAATACCAGTGTAGCAGAATACTTTTTACAACCATGTATACTTTTTACAACCATGTACACTTTTTACAAACTTCAAACTTGACAGCTTTAAGACTAGTGGACTTCAACTCCCAGAATTCCTCCTCCAGTCATGCTAGCTCAGGAATGGGAGTTGAAGTCCGCAAGTCTTAAACTTGCCAAGTTTGAAGACCCTTGCACCCTTAACCCCTAACCCAGGGAACTTCAAACTTGACAGCTTTAAGACTAGTGGACTTCAACTCCCAGAATTCCTCCTCCAGTCATGCTAGATGGGGTAATTAGAAGGCAAAAACACCCCAGTTTTTGCAAAAAACGGCTTGTTTTTCGCTCATTTTTTTGCAAAAGCAGGGCATGCAGAGGGTTTAGGAAGCCTGCAGAGCACTCCTAGGGGATGGGGGAAGGCAAAAACGCCCCTATTTTTGTGAAAAACAGCCCGTTTTTCGCAAAAATGGGATGCGGGGGCGGGGCTTCAGGATGCCAAAAATGGCTGTATTCGGGGTATAAGACGCACCGACATTTCCACCCTCTTTTGGGGGGCAAAAAGGTGTGTCTTATACTCCGAAAAATACGGTAATCCTGGCAGTAAACCTATAAGAATTATCAAGAGGTTGGGGTCTTAATCTGCTCCTTTGGGCATGTAGAATGAAGTCAGAGCTACTTCAGGGAAAAGATCCAGCAAAATTAATGATGATGATGATGATGATGATGATGATGATGATGATGATGATGATGATCAAGCCTGAAAAAGTCACTGAAAATCAGATGGTCAAGATCTTGTGGGATTTTCGTATACAAACAGACAAGGTACTGGCGCATAATACACCAGACATCACGCTGGTCGAGAAAAACAAGGTGACTATCATTGACATTGCAATACCAGGAGATAGCAAGGTCGATGAGAAGGAACATGAAAAAATCGCAAAATACCAGGACTTAAAAATCGAAATCCAACGATTATGGCACAAACCAGCAGTGGTAATTCCAGTAGTGATTGGAACACTGGGTGCTATCCCAAAAGCACTGGAATTACATTTAAAACAGCTCAAAATTGACAAAATCACCATCAGTCAAATGGAGAAAGCCGCACTGCTCGGTTCCGCACATATACTTCGAAAATACATTACGACGTCCTAGGCCCCTGGGTGGGGCTCGACTAGTAATCAATGCCAAATCCAGCGAAACAACTGGCCGCTGTGATACAATTGTATAATAATAATAATAATAATAATAATAATAATAATAATAATAATAATAATAATAATAATAATAATAATAATAATAATAATAATAATAATAATAATAATAATAATAATAATAATACCATGCAGGATATCATGTCAGATATTGTATGTATCATGTCAGATGTTATTATTTATGTATTTATGTTACACTCCAGTCATGTCCCTCAGGAACAGGGGTCCCCAAACTTGGCAACTTTAAAACTTGTGGACTTCCAACTCCCAGAATTCTCTCTTCAAAATTCAGCTATGCTGGCTGGAGAATTCTGGAAGTTGAAGTCCACAAGTCTTGAAGTTGTCAAGTTTGAAGACCTCTGCTCAGGAATATCCACAGTGAAAGAGTATACTCGGAAGACTTTTTGATGTGCAAAGGACCTGTGGCATTTTTGATAGCTGAACAAAAAAGATTTATGGGGAGCTGGCAAGATTGACTTCTGCTCTCAGGATTATGTGAGATCAAAGGCAAAAACATGTTGGGGTGAACTTCTTTCTTTCTTTGTTCTTCTAATAGGAGAATAAATAATAGCAGAGAAAGACGGGTTAGGGGAAGTCCTGAATTAATGACAGATGGAAGTCTCAGAATGGTTACGTCAGTTCCCTTTCAATTCTTTAGAGCAGTGATTTTCAACCTTGGCAAAGTTTGAGATGGGTGGACTTCAACGCCCCGAATTTCCCGGCCAGGAGGCCGTAGAGCCAGACTGTTATTAAGGCCAACTGGAATGTTGGACGTAATGTCTGTCCTGACATTAAACGCATTGCTAAGGTTACACTCCAAAATTTGGGTGTGTGTGTGTGTGTGTCATTCTGTGTTGTTGGCTGTCAGAGAAACCAAACACTGACTTTTGCAACTTGGTAGTTTCTTAGCGTGAAAAATTAAATCTATCTCAGCAATTTTTTTTTTTTTACTTATGGTGAAATCTTTACCACACTTACTCTGAAGTAAATTCCTTTTTCTTTTGAATAGAATAGAATGGAATTCTTTATTGGCCAAGTGTGATTGGACACAAAAGGAATTTGTCTTTGGTGCATATGCTCTCAGTGTGCATAAAGAAAAAATAAAATATATTCATCAAGAATTGTAAGATACAAAACTTAGGGATAGTCATAGGATACTAATAAGCAATCAAATCATACTAGGAAACAATAAAACAATATAAATTGTAAAGATGCAAGCAACATGGTTATAGCCATAAGTGGGAAGAGATAGATACTAGTAAGGAAGAGAAGAAGAATAGTAATACAGTCTTAGTAGTTAATTTGACAGTGTTGTGGGAATTAGTTGTTTAGCAGAGTTAGGGCATTCGGGGAAAAACTGTCCTTGTGTCTAGTTGTTCTGGTGTTCAGTGCCCTAGTAGGGGTTCCCAACCTTTCGGACCTCAGGGACCACTAAATTCATAATTTGCCTCCAGAAATTGTGGATGTTCCACCACTGGAGGTTTTTAAGAAGAGATTGGACAACCCTTTGTCTGAAATGATATAGGGTCTCCTGCTTGGGCAGAGTGTTGGATTAGAAGACCTCCAAGGCCCCTTTCAACTCTATTCTATGTCCTTAACTCTGAGATAAGGGAAAAGCTCTTGGGAGCAATAGCGTTAGCTGTTTTGAATGAGTCCATATTCTACATCTCGGTTAGAGCTTCTTACTGGTATTTTTTGTTGGCTTCTATCCCATGCTGTCCCCTCTGTAAGGGTCATAACAAATCAACATAGGATTAAAAGCTGAACAGCAGGGATCACAACTGCAGACAATCGGAGTTGCTGTCATTCAAGATTAGAATATGACTCGTCGACAAATGCTCCCTTGACAAGCCACCGGTCCGCTTTTCTTTGGAAGCATAACAAGAATGGGGGGAATTTGAATGTTTGGGATGGGTCGGTCCACAGGAGGGAAAACACGACCAGGAGGTCTTGACAATGGAGTCCCCTGCTGACAGCATACTCAGAGCAGCTTCTGTCTCCCTAATCTCTCCGGAGAACAAAATTAACCAGAAAAATGCAATTTGGGAGATATCTGGGCCTTGGCTATTCAGAAATACTGCCACAAATAGATTTAAAGCCAGAAATATTCTTGTTAGGTATAATACCAGAAAACTATGATAAAGGGACTATATCAGTGATGGCGAACCTCTGGCACATGTGCCACAGGTGGCATGCAGAGCCATATCTGAGGGCACGTGAGGCGTTGCCCTATGTCAACTCCAGCGCATATGCGCGTGCTGGCCAGCTGATTTTTGGCCTTTTCGGCTGTTATCGCTCTCCCCAGGCGTCAGGAAAGCCGCCTGAAGCCTAGGGACGGCGAAAAACAGCCCAACGGGCCAACTGGAAGTTCGGAAACGTTTCTGAACTTCCGTTTGGCCATTTTTTGCTGTCCCCAGGCTTCAGGAGTCCGGAGGCTTCAGTGAGGTCTGTGCGCATGCAGGGGGGCAGCGCAAGGGGAGGGCATGGGTGTGGGCACACGCGCACGCGAGCCCTTTTGGCACCCAAGCCAAAAAAAAAGGTTCGCCATCACTGGACTATATATTTAATGCTACATGTATTGACAGCAGCGAGAATTGTATTTGCACAATATTGGAAAAATGGGAACACCCCATCAGATGAAAGCATAGTTCGGAAAATATTGGATTGTGCAGAGATGGATAGACTGACATTGAAAATAAAAGATAAAGGAGATACAGAGTGCTACTCAACATGGGATAGGTTTTATCAATGGTTAGACGTAAGAGGCAGAGGTTAGATGAAGGAAGATTATTGTTATGTGCACGTAAAAGTTGATCGTTGTCTATGACTATAAGTATGCTAGTATAATGAATATGATTACAAATAAGCTAATATAGCTATTAATATTGCTATAATTACTATGTTTATTATCATTATCATTATTATTATCATCATTACTATATCTGTTGTTGTTTTTTTATAAAATGAAATGCCTGGATAATACACTGTTTTCAAAATATATATAAATAAAAATAATATTATTTAAAAAAAAAGAAATACTGCCACAAATTAAGGTGGAAACCAAAGCTAGAGTCTTTTCCAGCTCCCAAACTAACATTAATGGAGGGAGCAACCTGTCTGTAACAATGGAGCCACGCTAACCTCCTTTGCCTTCAGATCAGACCAACAGAATATATAACCCAGCATGCGCTCTTCTGTTGACTTTGTTGAGTTTGTTGCAAAAATAAAAAAACAGAAGCACACACAGATGACTTGATTCAGCTGGATTCATAAACTTCTTTATAAACATAGTAATATATATATATATATATATATATATATATATATATATATATATATATATATATATATATATATATATATATATATATATATATATATATATATATATATATATATTTGCAATACCACAAGTCGAATTCTTCTTCAATCAGTTACAGGCAGCAGAGAACAGTTAGTTTCATTTCTGCAGAGTTCCGAGTGGAGACTGAGCCATGCCCAGCCTTAAGCTTAAGTATTCAGTTTCGATTCTCTGCACAGACTCAGAAGTGGTTAGCTCCTATTGGCTGATTCAGTTGCTATGCCTATTCATTGGCCAACCTTGTTAACATGGCTCTCCCAGTCATGAATATTCTAACAGACTTGTGGCCGATAACAGCTGGGACCATTCCACGGTCATGCCTGGCAAGCACAGAATCCTGATTATTAGGCAATGGGGGGCCATGAATTCTTTTAGGACGAGGAGTTAAGTTATCCACTTGCTGATGTTCAACTCCTGTCCACCTGTTAGCACCGCAAGAACCTGCCACTATGTCAGTACTCTGTCGGATTCACAATTCTGCTCTACCCCGAACGAAGTTTCCCGGCGGATAATTTGTTGATGTGTCTGAAGTTAATTCCGCCCTCTCTTAACCTTCGTGTTGTCCTTTCTCTAGTGCCAGGACCAAATCCATCCGCTGAGAATGACATCAGTGTCACAATGATAATGGTGGGCTGGCTGGTTGTAGCACTGGTCTTGTTCTTGATGAGACCCATCAGCTTGCGGAGATCAATTACTTCTGAGAAGCCGTCGAGCCCGCATAACGTGAGTCTGTTTCCTGATGCATTTATTTTCTTTGGTTGGGTAATACAGAACGGGAAGGAAATGTACAATACAAGGGGGAAAAAACTATATAATCTGCTCATCCTGAGTGTAGCTTGTACTGCACTGGTTCAATACAGGTACTCCTCGACTTATGACCATTTTTCACAGTTATGACCTTTGCAGCATCCCCATGATCACGTGATCAAAATTCAGATGCTCAGCAACGGGTTCATACCTAACGACCATTGCAGCGTTCCGGGCTGACGTGATCCCCTTTTTGCGACCGTCTGACAAGCACGAGGAAGCCACATTCACTTAACAACCAGGCTACTAACTTATCAACTGCAGTGATTCACTTAACAACGGTGGCAAGAAGTGTCGTAAAAGGGGGCAAAACTCACTTGAACAAATGTCTCACTTAACAACAAAAACTTTGGCCTCAATTGTTGTAAGTTGAGGACTACCGTGAAAATGAGACCCTGTCTTATATTTTTTTGAACCCCGAAATAAGTGCTTGGCCTTATTTTGGGGGAGGTCTTATTATTTTGGGGCGCCTGGAGCAAGACGGGGCTCCTTGCCATCTTACCTGATTTCCAGCTCTGTCTCCCTAACCCTAACCAGAGGAAATAGGGGGGACCGGCTGCGCATGCGTTTAAATATTTTCGGGGAGGGTTTATTTTCGGGGGAGGGCTTATTTTTGGGGAAACCCGGTACCTGTAAGACTTCTTTTCCAGGATGTTGTAATATTGCATTACTGTTTAGTGAAATCATTCAAGTTAGACTATCTTGGAGAATTTTGTGGGCTTGTGAAGAACCCAAGATTTTCAAGAAAATAGAGAGGGCTGTTAGAATAATCCTTTCAGCCTATCGGTGATAACGTGGTTAACCTAACGGATTAGGCTAGGATTCTAAATAGCATTCCATTCATTCTCTTGAAGGCTCCTTGCTAGTTACTTGGATTTCCCAGGGTTTTTTTCCTCCCCAATCTAAACAGCTCTTCATTTTCCCTTCCTCAATTTCCCTTTGAATGCTTCCTTGTTCTCTTGGACTGTATTCTTCTGCTGCTTTTTCTCTCTCTGCACACACCACACAATCTTGTCTCGTCTCCTTTTGGCCGCAATCATTCTACACACATCGCACAACCCCTCTTGCTTCATAGTTTTAGCAAGCACTTTCTTTTCATACTTCCCATTAGTGTTAAGTCCACATACTTCTTTGGCACTCCTATAAGATCCTTTCCCTTTTGTTCCAGGTAGCCTCCATTTTTATTTTGTTGACTTTCTAGTCCCAGAGGTATCCAACCTTGGCAACTTTAAGAACTTGTGGACTTCAACTCCCAGAATTCCCCAGGCAGCATGGTTGGCTGGAGAATTCTGTGGGTTGATGTTCACACATCTTAAAAGTTGCCAAGGTTGGACATCCCTGTTCTAGACACTCACTGGGAGATAATTCTACCTATTTTTTTTTCATACAGTAATTTCTTTTCTTTTCTCTATTTTCACTTGTTTCTTCTATCCTGCTCTTTCTTGTGCATTTATTCCAAAGGTCACCCATTGCTTGTTTTACATTCACGATTTCTCATCATCACCTATCACCTTGTCTTTCGAGTAGTTCTCTGCTTTTAGATTTACCGTATATTCCTCCCTTTGCCACCCATATGTATTTATTTATTTATAGTTAAATTTATATACCGCCCTTCTCCGGGGACTCAGGGCGGTGAACAGCCAAGTAAAAATACAATATAAACATTAAAATATGTATACATTTAAAAGAAAATATTAGATATGGCCCTGATTTAAGACAATATAATTAAAATTTGGTAAAATTTGGTAACATCTTAAAAACCCCAAAAACTTTTTCACACTAGCCCGGCTTGATAAAAATAATACGTCTTGAGGGCACGGCAGAAGGTGGCCAGGTCATGAATGGTTCTTAAATCTGGAGGGAGCTGGTTCCAGAGGGTGGGTGCTCCCACAGAGAAGGCCCTCCCCCTGGGTGTCACCAGCCTACACTGCTTGGCTGATGGCACCCCGAGGAGGCCCTCTCTATGGGAGTGCACTGGTCGATGGGAGGCAGTTTGTGGCAGCAGGCGGTCTCGGAGATACCTAGGTCCAATGCCATGGAGCGCTTTAAAGGTAGTGACAAGCACCTTGAAGTGCACCCGGTAGACCACTGGAAGCCAGTGCACCTCGCGCAGGAGGGGTGTTATATGGGAGCGCCAATTAGCCCCCGAAACCACCCGCGCGGCTGCATTCTAGACCAGCTGGAGCCTCTGGGTGCTCTTCATGGGGAGCCCCATGAAGAGGCCTATTGTTAGAATAGGCCTATTCTTAAACCGTGCATTCAAGACCCCGAGTTCTAATCCCGCCTTAGCCATGAAAGCCTGCTGGGTGACTCAGTTGTGGTTGTGAGTAGAAGACTACCTGTAATCTATTTTATTCCCTGAAATTAAACATTTGTAAAGAGGGATGAGGAATCTTTAAGTGGACAAACCTTTCTCTTTTGCAACATTCACATTCTAATTCAATATATTCTCAACACACAGGGACAAGAACCACCAGCTCCACCTGTGGACTGAAGTTTCCTGGAAAAACTCAACAAGTTTACTCTTCAGTGACCAAAAGATCACAGCATTCCTTATCATTGTACAGTAGGGTCCTGTTCTGTACATAGGATATCCATTTCCTTTTTCTATTTCTTAAACAACATTTAAATGGATTAACTTAACGTGGTGGGAAGTAACAGCATTTCATTGATGGGTGTTGAACTTATGTCCACTACAATATTTAAAGAAAAAAAAGTTAAATCTCTCTATTGATAATCAGTTGATCTTGTTCAGACTAGTGGGTTTTCTCTTCCTATCTATTTAGAGATTTAAAGTTACAGTAAGTTCTTCTGTGATCTTTGTACACCCATTTTGTGGGGGAGATCCGCAAAAGTTTCCAGGGTGTCCATTTTCAAAAAGCTCATATACTACAGCCTTCTCCAATCAGTGCCTTTCGCATATGCTGAATATTATATGTCATATTCCTAGCTGGCAGAGTCAACAATCTAGATGACATCAGATTACGAAAACTGGTGTAAACTAGTTATAGTTTTATCAAAGAAAAAATTTTGGGGGGGAGGGAGGAGAAGTAAGAGGAAGGAAGGAAGGAAGGAAGGAAAGGGGAAGGAGGGAGGGAGGGGAAGGAAGCAAGGAAGGTAAGTTAACAAATAAAGCCTGAATAATTAAAATTTACATTGAAAACTAGTCCCACTCTTATACAACGATTTTCCTGCAGACTTGGATTTGTGATTTCTATTTAGAACAAACTTCAAGTCAAAAGAAAGAACCACAACATAATGCGTGTCCTCCTTCACTGCAATTGTTTAAAAGCTTCTGCAGTCAAAAGTAACTTCTGGATTGCATTAGATTAACACATTTTTTACATGTTATTCAAATGTTGATGGAACATTGACACAACCAAACACTTTGCATCATGAGGCCACAGCACAGAATTTGCCAAAACTCCCAATTTTTGAGTGGCCTGCCTGTTAGAAATAAGAAGCAAAATTGGCATGTTAAGCTTCTATGTTAAGCACCTGTTGATGTTACCCCTTTCCTAAAAATGATCAAAACCAGGGAAGTCCAACTTTGGCAATTTTAAAACTTGTGAACTTCAACTCTCAGAATTCTTGGAGTTGACATCTACAGGTAGCTGAAGTCCACAGAGATAACTTCATGCCCTCTACGTAGTTATAAAAAGACAACCCACTCTTGCAGCATGGTAAATTGCGGCGTTAAATCGCTACTGCGACAAGCTTAAGCTCCGTTTTTAAAAACAAACGTCGAATTATTCCATTCCAGGAAAGCTCACTTGAAATTAAATTACGCTATTCCTGGAATGTGTGCGTGCGCTAAGATTTGCTTGTGCAAGTGACATTTTGGTCCTTTTCTAATGTTTTCCAAATCTATGAATTAGTGTTAACCTAGGTTTGCAGAGAAATTTCATACTGAAAACACTCTTCTTTTTATGAATGGAAATCCAACAAGAGTATCTGCCAGTTGCCAACAGTTCGCCTGTAAAAAAAAAAACACCAAATATTTAGGTTTGCTTGAGCGATTGCCATTTTTAAAATTAAATGTTCTGTGCGTTACCAATCATTTCAGCTACTTGGGGTCTCCCCAATATACAGGGAGCAAACATTTAACCCCCATTTGTGAGCGTGCGTGTGATTTTGGGAAGGGACCATGTAGGATTTATTTTATTTTTATTTTGCAAATACCTTCTGCAAATAGAAGGTTATTTCCCACAATTAAAGTTACCACCTGCATCATGAAGACACGGAAGGACATAGATATCAGTCTGGGAATGCAGAATCACCTACAGATTCGGTGTTTCTCAGTTCTGAGCCATTTAAAATGCTGCATGTTTGGTTATTCAAGCTAACTGGGATGCCAACCGGTTACAAAATCCCCTCGTCCCCACAGAGTTCAAAATCACAATTCTATCTGCAGTCTTAACTTGGTTCAAACTGTAATTCTGTTCACTACGGAACGTGTGAGGTGTAAAGTGGCTTGGAGGCTGACGGCCGTTGTTTGGCTTCTTCAAACTGGCCCTTCGGTGAGATAATGTGCCCAACAGCCAAGGAACCACGAAGCCTTGTGGAAATTTACATTCTTCTACATTAAGATAGCCTTCCTGCTGCGGTTTTTTAAATCCTTGAATTACTATCAAGGACAACTCAAGGTGAATACACTTCCAGTGTAAACTTGTGCAAAGGTTCTGTATTTTAAAAAGTTTCAGGACCGTCATGCAGCCAAATCCTGAGTTTAGTCTGTCGATCCGCTCAGGGAGAGTAACTGCTAAGTAAGCATGCCTTACAACACTGCACCTTTAATGCTACGATGAATCCTGCCGGTTTTTCTTGACCGTTTTCAAAA
Organism: Diadophis punctatus similis; assembly: GCA_023053685.1. Taxonomy (NCBI): domain Eukaryota; kingdom Metazoa; phylum Chordata; class Lepidosauria; order Squamata; family Dipsadidae; genus Diadophis; species Diadophis punctatus. The sequence goes on from JALIGW010000006.1 coordinate 1,421,586, forward strand.
AACACACACCCAAGAGTTTTCTCCAACCTGCCAACTTCATTTTAACAAGCCTAGGGTGCTTTTTTTATTTATTGGGCCTTAAGATTTCAAAACAAAACAAGAAGAGGCATCCACGTGCTCATTAGAGAAGCCTTAACATTTCAATCTCTTTTGTTGGATCCAAATAGTTTAGGAAGGTGGACTGGAACCCGAGCATTAGCCCCAGAAATTCACTGGTGACTTTGGAGTCAACCTATTCCAGCAAGGTGTGGCTGTGAAACAAACTGGAAGATTGACCTCTGTATGTTACCTTTAATCCTTAGAGGAGAGCCACAAGATCAGTCTAACAAATATAATAAGGTCGTTGGACATCACTTTTCCATTCCATTTCATTCCAACCCCCTGGCAAAAATATTGTAGGGAAACTTGCTGAAGGCAGTGAGTAGTTTGAGAGACCTGTTGCTTGCAAAGTGGAAGGTGTAAGTTACAGGCAGGTAGCATTTGCTATCCGAGTTACTTTTGAACCTCCCCGAGTCTGAAATCCAATTCTTACTGGATTTGACGGATGGAAAATGTATTTCAACCAATCCTGTAACTAAACCTAATTCATTAATCTGCTATATATCTGTGCAAGGATTAAGGACATACGCTTTAAAAGTTTCTCAGTTTTTACACATCTCAGCAAGCTTGGGTAACAGATCCATCCATTGATAACTGCATTTGGTCAATTTATTTCAAGGAAGGAATCTACCGTTTATATTAATACCAACGTGGGAACACACTTAGTCTTATCTATCCCAACATTTGTTCATAAAATTTTTAGATTTTAGATTTTCAAATCTAAAATCTAAAAATTTAGATTTTAGAGATCCATTATTTTTCCAGAGAACAACATTGAAGAATTCTTGGGAATTGTTTTAAGAATTATAGCAATGTGTTTGGGGCATTTCACGATTCCTCATAAAATAGCGTTTGAGAACCTTTCTGTATTTCATTTTTTTTAAATGGTGTCTGTGTTGCCTTTCAAGCAAGTCTGTTAGTCTTTACCAGCCTTGTGAAATGCACCTTTCTAAGGTTGGCAGAGCAGCTCTAAAAATGTGAAGCAGTTATAAATCTTGGGGCTGAATGGCAATGGTCTAGTTTTATTTTGTTCTCAAGAATAATATGTTGATGTAAACAATTGGACTGAAGAAGCAAAATGTGAATTAATGTACAGCTTGTTCATTAGCAACTATTGGCCAATTAGATGCTCCCACCCCAGTCTCCTCCTAAAATTGGGAGAAATTGAATCAAAACTCCTAAAATTGGGAGAAATTGAATCAAAACTCCCAAGAAATTGAGGAAACTCGAGTGCCATTTTATGAAACCAGACCATGAAACAGAGCCACAGAATTATCTGCTTTGTGTTAAAGGTTTACTACAGGACAAGCTAAATTTACAGCCCATACATTGGTTTTATTAACATCTTTTGGTTTTTTTTTCTACTTTTAAGTGAACAAGCTGGACACAATGTGGAAGATTATGTTGACTTGTTTTCAAGACTTTAGAAAGCTGGCTTATGGGATGATGGTAGGGTTAGCAGAATTTAGAAACCACTCTTGAAATTCTTTTTCTGACATTGCAGCTTTTATATAACCGCAGCCTCTGACACCAATTAAACTGAGGGAAAAAAACCCTGGGAGATCCTAAACATAGTTTTTCTACTTAGTGAATTTCTACAGCATTTAATGTTTAAAGTTTAGGTGTCAGAATCGACATTTCACATTCACATAAAAATTGCAACAGCTCTTTCTGCCTTAGTTTAGAATAATTCTCGCGGACAAAAAAGATTGATAATACTGTGATGGATTTTAGTGATTTAAATTGAATTATGCCAAACACAAAGATCTGTGCCATGTTATAATCCTTTACTACAAGATTTGCTGTGAAATAAAGGGCTTGTTCTATGCACTTTTTAAAAAAAAATTATCTCGACAAATAGAACCACTAATAAACTTCACAAAGTCTGGATTTTGTATTTCTCAGTCATTTTGCTTCGCTTTGGTGTGGTGGAAGACTGGTCTCCTTTGCCTAATGCTTCACTCCAAAATAACATGTGCTACCTTGACATGTAGCATTTCCTGAGTCCTTTTGGATTTTTTTCAGTGATTTCAAAGTTTTATCAACAGTTGCACAGGTGTGTTGTGTTCAGTGGATGCACATACAAGACTGTGCATTTTAAACTGGTACATTTCCCTCTTATTCTGAAATTCTAATTAAAAGTGTCCTGCACTTTCCTACAGGGAGAAATGGCAGCCTTATTTACATATCGGGAGGGCGGGCAGGAGGGAAGGCAGGATAAAATGTTTCCCTTAAAAGAGAAATAAAAAAACCTTTTTTTAAAATATATTTTTTTATTTTTTTAATTAAATACACAAAACTCTACAACAATACAATAGTGACATACACAACAACAAATAAACATTTTGGGCTTTTCTGTTTAGCCTCTAACTCCAATAAGCTATCCTCGGAACTTTACATAATTTAAGTTACATTTTTTTTACCATAATAAACTATATCCGTATTATCTATATAGCCTTTTAAATTTATAGTTTTTACTTATATTAATATAAATATACCGTGTTACATTTAATGACTTTTTACACACAAATATCTTATATTATTCAGAGTTGGCAGATAGACATTTTATACATTCCTTTTTCTTAACCAATCATAAAATTTGTTCCATATTATATAAAAGTCTGATTCTTGTTTATCCTTTAATTCCTTTGTTAATTTGTCCATCTCAGCGCAGTCCATTAGAAATAAAAAAATCTTAAGGGAGACAGAAATTCAGAGCCCCAGCCCCCAAGCAGATACTGAGCTAAAGCAGTTTTTTAAAATGCAGATTTGGTAATCCCTGCAGCAAAGTCTGATTAGCCCTCACCCAAGAGCCAACACCGGGCAAAGCCATTAAGCCATAATAGGAATTATTGCCCTCCAAACTTCAACCAAACTTAGCTCAGACAAACACCTAGGATTTGCACTTTGCCTATAGAGCCAGCTATGACCCCTACATAACCCCATGGGAGTCTGACAACAGCCAATAGAAGACATGTTCTTGCACAGGAACAGGAAGCTCAAGTGCAAAGCCCAAGAGAAGGTATATAAACCCCCTACAAATCACAGTGCTTAATGGTTCTGCTTCATCAATAAATGGACCCTCTTTCCAATCAGCCTCCAGCCTCCCTTTTGTCTCCAGTGCCTTTCTCCCGGCATGGAGCTGAACCAGGTGGATATTTCTTCCAACATATTGTTGAACTGTCCCAGAGGTATACGGATAAACTGAAGGAGCACCTCTTAGTTCAGAGGTATCCAAAATGAGCAATTTTAAAACTTGTGAACGTCAACTCCGAGGATTTCCCAGCCAAGCCACGGGTCTTTCTCCTAAAAAACTCCTACTGAACATTTCTGCAAATGCATTTTTCATACAGTAGTGAATAACATTAATTAATTAAATAGTCCTCTATTGCCAATCTTGGGATTTGGATTTTTGTACTGAGCAGGAACTCAAATTTATTGGCCTAACAGCTCTGACACTCTCATAGCCACCAGGGTGTGAATTTTAGGGGAGGGAAAACACCACCAAACAGTGGTGTGGAGGCAGACCACATAACTCTTTTAAAAGATTTATAGTATTTTAATATGTTTTTTAAATTGTTTTTTATTGATTATATTTCTATACCTGCTGTTAGCCGCCCACAGTCCCCCGGGAGTTGGGCGGCATAGAAATTTTAATAAATAAATAAAATAAATAAATAAACTCCATGCCTTGGAGATTTTGTATCTGATACAATGTTGTTCCAATCTTAACTTTTGTAACTACTTCATGGTTGGGTTTCGGATAGATTAATATCCTGCGCTCGAAGATCGCATATCAGAGGTGGGTTCCTGCCGGAGCTGCCCAGTGCGCAGCTCCGGTAGGGGGCGGCAGATTGCACAACCGCTCCAGAGCCCTCTCTGCCGGTCCACCGCGCGCATCGCCTTTTTTTTCTGTGATTTCGGGTTGATTTTGCTTCTGCGCATGCGCGGAAGGAAAATCGCGCCAAAATCTTGCAAGGGGATGCAAAATCGCACCGAAATCTCACACACACGCGCGTCCCTTCGTGAGCTTTCGGCGCAATTTTCCTTCCGTGCATGCCCAGAAGCAAAATCGTCCACCCCCAAGCATGGAGATGCGCGCGTATGGCTCCGGCAGTGAGGTAAGCGAGCAACCCGCCCTTGTCGCATATGATTCTTGTCCACGGAGCCCATTAACTAATTGGGATCTATGATTCTTTATTCATTTTATTTATATGAAATTTATATGCTGCTCCTCTCGCCCACCAGGCAACTTGACAATTTTGCATTATGTGTACAGTGAAAAAACCAGAAACCGTTCTGAGAAAGGCGATCACTGCTGCAATATTATATATATATATATAAGGATCTGCAACAAAGCCATTCTTTCTAAGGTAACCCCAGTGCCCGCTAGAAAAATCTGGCAAAACGGCATCATCTTGATAAATGGCCAAGAACTTTCCTTTCCCAATACTCAACCCAAACTTAAAAACATTCTTCCCCAAACTTTTGCTCCCGGTTAAACCAGCGCAATTAAATCGCCAGAAAGGATTAGGCCGTTCTTGTAATTTCCTGACTTCCAGGCTAATCTTCATCAGAAAGAGTTTGCAGTGTTGGAAGACCATAGATTTTCTTTAAAATCAGCTACTGGTTTTACTATAAATAAACATTTAATCGGCAAGCTAACTTGCTGGGCTATAATGCGTTAAATGTGCAATTTAGCCTATCTGTCAGATCTCAAGCAGCATTACTTGTAGCCTCCTTCTATAGCTTAGGCGACTGTGAGTCTGGAAGATTGTGGCTTTTTTTTGAGGAGAAAACTGTTTATTAATCCATAAATTTCAGGCATCACTTCATTCGCAGGTCCCGAAAGGGATCTGGTGCCCCTATACATTATGGAAGAGAAAAATCAATCTGCAAAAGTCACATTTCCTTCCCTGCACGCCATTTATACCATTCCTATATCATTCATGTCATATCATTCATGTAATTTCCTTGCCAGCTTATATGTGCTTGAAAAGTGTTGCATTAAGACAACCTTTACAGTGCCTTTGAATTAGCCATGGTTTATTGAATGAACTCAGTTTTACGCCCCTTGCTTGCAGGGGTTTGCCTGCAATCTGCAGCTGCTCCAGAGGGGAACGGCCAGCAGTCCCCCTTCAGCTGTTTAAGCCTCGGGAGAACCCCGTTTCCTCTGCAATAGGTTTGCCTAAAATGACATTTCCCCTCCAATGCAAACTTATAGATCTCGGGCGGAGGAAGGGC
>JALIGW010000006.1:1431928-1519428 GCA_023053685.1 Diadophis punctatus similis
GTGCTGTCTTTCCAGATGTTAAAATCTCTATTGGTTTTTGCTATGGTAAGAGTGGGCAGAAGTTGCAACCCAATAACATCTGGAGAACATTTCTCGCCTCCGATTTATGAGGCGGCTATGGGATGATTTGAACATTTTTGAACTCCTGCTGATCAGTATTATTAGATTATCTGTCGATTGCTGCAAAGAAATAAGTATTTCAGAGCTTCTGGGTTTTGGTTGACAAATGCTGATTGAAATGCTGATTTCAATCACAAATCCAGAACTATTTGATTGGGAAGTACCTACCGGTATATAGAATATAAAATGCTGGATTAGGTCAGCCTTGGCCATTCTAAGAAGTGGCTAAACAGCGGATAATAAAAGCAGTGTGACTTAATTTGGTCGAAAGGAAGTAACGTGATCTTCAGATCAGTTAAGTTGATGCGATTACTGGGGTGTAACTATTTGAAATCCAGTGTGATCCACAGAGAGAAACCTTTACTGAGTACAGTGGAGACTCTAGAAATTGTGGAGTGAAAAGCAGCAAAGATTACTAAAGGGCAGAGGCCAAAACATATGAAGAACAGTGGCAGGAATTGGATATTTCTAGTCTAGTGAAAAGAAGGACTAAGGGGGACATGATAGCAGTGTTCCAGTATCTCAGGGGTTGCCACAAAGAAGAGGGAGTCAAACTATTCTCCAAAGCACCTGAAGGCAGGACAAGAAGCAATGGGTGGAAACTAAACAAGGAGAGAAGCAACTTAGAACTAAGGAGAAATTTCTTAACAGTGAGAACAATTAATCAGTGGAACTACTTGCCTCCAGAGATTGCCTCCAGAGATTGGACAGCCATTTGTCTGAAATGGTCTAGGTCAGGGGTCAGCAACCTTAAACACTCAAAGAGCCATTTGGACCTGTTTCCCACAGAAAAGAAAACACCGGGAGCCACAAAAACCTTTTGACATCTAAAATGAAGATAACACTGCATATATCTTTTTTTTACCTTTATGCTATGTATAGAAAAAACTATAGTGTGTTGCATTTGTGAAATCAATGATCTGCTACAGAGAAACCAAATTTTTATTTCTGCATGCAACAAAAACATTTTGAACTCTGAAAAAAAAAAGATGGGTCGAAAAGCTCAATAAATCGCTGCTGGCCGGTGTCGCACATTGGCGGTTGTGACACATATTTTGAGCGACAGGGAGCCGCAGGAGAGGGATGAAAGAGCCACATGCGGCTCCAGAGCCGCGGGTTGCAGACCCCTGGTATAGGGTCTCCTGTTTGAGCAGGGGTTGGACTAGTGGACCTTCAAGGTCCCTTCCAACTCTGTTCTGCCACAATAAACGAATCCAGCTTAATCTTTTGCCTGGGAGGGTGTGTAAATCTAATCCAGTCAGCCCTCCTGTTTCACTTCCTTGAAGAAAACTGAGGGATGTTTGCCATTTGAAGGGATTAATCAGCTTCAAGAATGTCTAATCCACCAGGCCAAACAGTGTTGAAATCCACACAGATTCCGTTGACCGCGTGTGCTTCAGTTGGGCAATCCCCCACTCCTCCCTTCTCAAGAAGGTTTCTTCCTTGTATTTTGCAAGAAAAAGGAGGGGGGGAAAGGCTGGCTTGGGGGGAAGGGAAGTGACTCCTTACCAACCGCTTCCCAACTCCGAGCTCAGTTTGCAAGCACTGTTTCCTCAAAATGCTGCTTCTTACTAAGACAACTTCATTTATTTTCTTTCTCCCCCCCCCCCCCTTCATGGTTTATAATTCAGTACAGGTAGTCCTCGACTTACAACAGTTCATTGAGTGACCGTTCAAAGTTACAACGGCACTGGAAAAAAATTGCCACCATTTTTCACACTTGCAGCATCTCCATGGTCACATGATTTACATTCGGATGTTGACAACTGACGCATATTTATGACGGTTACTGCGATCCGTTTTTGTGACCTTCTGACAAGCAAAGTCAGTGGGGAAACCAGATTCACTTAACAACCGGGTTACCAATTTAAGAACTGCAGTGATTCACTTTAACAAATGTGGCAAGAAAAATCGTAAAACGTAGGAAACTCACTTAACGACATAAATTTTGGGCTCAATTGTGGTCGTAAGTGGAGGACTAACTCTATTGCAGGGTTTAGTTTTTCTCAGGAGGGGATGAGCATCCGTGAACACAAAGGAAGATGGGATGAGTGACTCTTGCAAAGAGAACATGCTAGGAAACAGCTCTGGGGTTATCATAAAATGCGTCCCAAACAGCTCCTTCCTTACCAAATTGGCTTAGGCAGGACTTGTAGGTGCTCCCAAACAGAAATCATGAATGCAAATTTAGAGACCCATATGAGCATGCCTTTCAAAAGTGGTTTTCACTTTGTGCAGTGTTGAAACTATGCTGAAACTATGGTAGCAGCAGTGCCTCAGAAAGTCCATACAGAAAGTGGTGAGGACAGCGGAGAAGATTATAGGAAGCTCACTTCCCATTATTCGGGATACTGCTTAGAAGCGCTATGTGCTTCTGTTGCTCCCCTCTGGGAGGAGGTTTCAAAGTATTTCTAGCAGGACTACCGGATTCTGTAACAGCTTTGTTCCTTATGCCATCCTCTTGTAAACTTGCAGGATTCTTTTTTCCTGCCATATACATATACATGGCAAGAAAAAGGAATCTTGCATGTTTACCAGATGGATGACCTAGTGGTCCTGTTAGAAATACTTTGAAACCTCCTCCCAGAAGAGAGCAACAGAAACAGACCATAAAGTGTGTGTGGGGGGTCTCTGACAATGCTTTGAGCTCTAAACACATAGTGCTTACAAGCAGTAACCTGAATAACAGGAAGTAAGCTTCCTATAATCTTCTCCACTGTCCTCACCACTCTCTGTATGGACTTTCTATCTGAGGCACTGCTATGTATATGTATACATTCGAACTAGACTGTGATGTTTCTTTGTGTCATTGTGTGTGTGTGTGTGGGTGGGTGGGTATATGCACAATGATTATCTTTTGAGAGCTGAATGCAACGAGATTTCATTTTAAGGCAATTCGTCTACCTTTAAAGTGACAATACAGTTTTTATTCTAAAATTCAATTCTAATTGACGCCGTCCCAATTTATTTCCTAATTCTCACCAGATCAGTCATGTTTGAAATTAAGAAAATCTGCTGCATCGGTGCTGGTTACGTTGGTGGGCCAACATGCAGTGTTATTGCTCAGATGTGCCCCAAAATTAAAGTCACCGTGGTTGATGTTAACGAAGCTCGAATCGGGGCCTGGAATTCTGATATCCTTCCGATTTATGAGGTAAAGTGGCTCAGTAATATTTTCCATTCTTACTTTTTTGTTCCCGGATGTTTTTAATGCTGCATTTCATGCGCCTGGATTCCTGCAATGCTGCTGCTATCTTTATGAAATCCGTTCTTATTGTTAATCATTTTTACGTGCTGTTCCGGGGTGGCTAACGGAAGAACCTCCTGTTACATCTTCATAACTGCCCACGGGGCAGAATAGAATAAGGACACAGACTTGCTCATTCAATAAAATGTTGTTTTGAGAATAGGAACTGTGTTGATGACGATCTTTGAATGTCTGTCCTTTTGCATGGACATCAGGGAGGTATGGAGGAAGTAAAATTCCTTCCATCAGGAGGTTTGGGGATGTTTCTTTTAAAAGCCAGATCTGTTGTGCCAATAAAGGAGATTTGTAGCTCAGGCTTGAAATGACACTTGTCACTCTCTGAGCTTGGTGGTTTTCTGGCAGACGTTTCATTACCCAACTAGGTAACGTCATCAGTGCTAGAAGGGATTGTGGCTTGAAGAGTGAAGGAGGAGAACTGAGGTTCCGTGGTGCTCTCTGAGGTTGGTGGTTTCCTTGCTGTTTGCTCGCTGTTTGCTTACAGGTGGCTTGCCCTCTACCCCACTCCTTAATAGCACTGATGATGTTGCCTATTTGGGTAACGAAACGTCTGCAAGAAAACAACCAAATTCAGACAGCACCAAGGACACCACAAGTCTCTGTTGATCTACTGTGAAGGAATGAAGTTGCTTTTTTATTTTTAGTTATGTATTTATTTATTCAATTTTTGCAGCCGCCCATCTTCACAAATGACTCTGGGTGGCTCATAATTCTACTATATTTTGATCAGGCTCCATCCCTTTGAGCCATGTTCTTCTTGAATAAAACCCATCGAAAATGCTTTATTTGTTGATTTTTTTTCCCCAGCCAGGACTTAAAGAGGTAGTAGAATCTTGCAGAGGGAAGAATCTGTTTTTCTCCACCAACATTGATGATGCTATCAGAGAAGCCGATCTCGTATTTATTTCTGTAAGTAATTATTTTTACTTTTTAAAAGTTCAGATCGGAGGGAAATGGGAGGAAACCAGGAGAGTCCCGGTAAATCACAAATGCCATCATTATTTTCACTCAGCTTCCAAATTCATTGGTGTTCTGACCCAGCTCCCCAAACACAACAAACTCTCTGACATGAGCTCAAAAGATTCCTTTATTAGGAATGCCATCAGTTCCGGCAAAAAGTTTCTCTTGCAGGCTAACAAGTCCGCCTGGCTGGAAGATGAATAGTTGTCTGACACACCTATTCATCTCCGCCCCCTGCCTTTTATCCCCAGAGTTAGGGTGGGACTTCGCTAGCAGCAGTGGCTCTTCTGTCCCAAGGACTGGCCCATAGATTTCCACTGCTCTCCTCTCCTCTGCCTTCTGCGTAGCTGCGCGTCAGGCACTGGACCCAGCTGTTCCTCCTCTTCCTCATCAGCCACCTCCTGACCTGGGGGCTGTTGACTCTCCATCTGAGGGCTGACGGACAGCCCAGGCTCCGCCTCTGTCTCTCTCTCTGCCAGCTCCGTTCCCTCTTACCCCTCGGAGCTCTTAGGTTGCCTTGATGCTGATCCTGACTCCCACGCCGCCGCCTCTGATTTGGCTGGTGGAGGCGCCAGAGGCCGACAAGCCACAACAATTGGACAAAGGAAATGGGGAGGGGATTACAGTACAAGGAAAAAGCTCCCATTGGTGGGTTCCAGAAGCACAGTTAGTTTAAAAAGCAGAATATTTGCAGAGTGCTAATGGCAGGTTATGGTCTCCTCTCATTCCACGATAGGTTTTCCAGAGTTAACGTGAAAAGGGGGATTAAGAAAGAGTTGTGTTCCTGATTCCATGTTTGGTGTAGAAAATCCATAGCTTGATTAAATGACAATGACTGAAATTCCTCAAAATTCATTGGGAATGATTCCCTATCTATTAAGTGACAGAAGGCATACTTGGGAATTTAGGGAGAGGAATCTTATATTTCCAATTTATTTATATTCCAAATGTGCTGTTCACAGGAGGCATTTAGATATGCCCCTTTTTGCAATACAAGGAATTTCATTTTGCTTAAACATAACAAAATTAGACAAATTTTCTAACGTTTCCTCTAATTTTGTTTTGTCTTTGCAAAAAAAAGTTCCTTTTTTTTGAGCTTGTGCTTTCTTTAACTTTCTGAATAATATAAAAATGTATTAAAGTAAAATTACATTTTGCTTGATTTAGCTCTGCCTTATCCCTGCTAAAAGGCAAGTCACTCCTTAGAAGTAGGAATTCTGGCTTACAAACCTGCTGGGGGTTTGGTTGGGTGGCAGAAGAATCAAAATCTTCATAATGGCAACTGAAAAGTTGTGAAAGGAGCCCTACTCCTTTTACACACCCATCAACATCACATCCATCAATGTTATCTGTAGGGGAGACCCTATATCTGTGATGGCGAACCTATGGCGAAAAAAAAAGTCCTTATTAGGTGGCCAAAGTATTTGAGTTTCATCTTCAGGATCTGGCCTTCTAAAGAGCAGTCAGGGTTGATCTCCTCTAGGACTGACCGGTTGGATCGCCTTGCAGTCCAAGGGACTCGCAGGAGTCTTCTCCAGCACCATAGTTCAAAGGCCTCAATTCTTTGGCGCTCAACCTTCCTTATGGTCCAACTTTCACAGCCATACATTGCAACTGGGAAAACCATAGCCTTGACTATACGCACTTTTGTTGGCAGGGTGATGTCTCTGCTTTTTAGTATGCTGTCTAGATTTGCCATGGCTTTCCTCCCCAGGAGCACGCGTCTTTTAATTTCTTGGCTTCAGTCCCCATCTGCGGTGATCTTGGAGCCCAGGAAAATAAAATCTGTCACTACCTCCATTTCTCCCCTGTCTATTTGCCAGGAATTGAGAGGGCCGGATGCCATGATCTTAGTTTTCTTAAAGTTGAGTTTCAAGCCGACTTTTGCGCTCTCCTCCTTCACCCGCCTCAAGAGGCTCTTTAGTTCCTCTTCACTTTCTGCCATTAGAGTGGTATCATCCGCATATCTGAGGTTGTTGATATTTCTCCCGGAAATCCTAATTCCAACTTGTGATTCATCTCGCCCCGCCTTTCTCATGATGTGCTCTGCATATAAGCTAAATAGGCAGGGCGACAGTATAGTTTGCTTACATTTCAATAAATTAACCCAGAAGGGCAGGCAAACCTTGGCGGTAGAGCCTGGATTCTGACAACCGACAAGAAAGTGAAGGACTTCAGATGCGCATCAAATGTTTCTCCAGCTCTTAACAAAAATAAGATCGCGATTTTCTTAATGATCGAAAGTTGAACCAGATCATTACATGATGGTACGCAGCCCAGGAAGCAGTGGTGGGTTCCTACCAGTGCGGTCCACTCTATAGCACCGGCAGCGGCCTGCTGGTGACATCACAGTACTGGTGCGGTTGGTTGCCGGTGCCTGGGCACTGCCATTTTTTAAAAAAAATATATTTTTTAAATTTTTTATTCTGCACATGCCCAGAAGCCGAGCTTCCGGCACTGCGCATGCGCTGCCTTCCTACCCCACAGTGAGTCCAAGCAGGGGAGGATGGCTAAGGGAGCGCGTGAGACGCTAAAAGAATGGGCGGCAGGAGCTATCTCCATTCCCCTCCCTTCAGCAGTCTGAGAAGCCACGAACGCACGGTGATGATCCCAGGCATTTTCGCACATTCGAGGCTTCTCGAGCTGCTGAGGGGAGAGGGAATGGGTGGCAGGACCTATCTCAGTTCCCCTCCCTTCAGCAGTCGAAGAAGCCACGCCCACCCAGTCACATGGCCGGCAAGCCATGCCCACCTGGTCACATGGCTGGCAAGCCACACCCACAAAATAAGCCACACCCACAGAGTGGTAGTAAAAAAATTAGGAACCCGCTCCTGCCAGGAAGTAACAGGTTTTTCCGAGAATATCTCCTCTTTCAAACCATCTCTTAACCTAGGTTAATACGCCAACGAAGACTTACGGTATGGGGAAAGGCCGGGCTGCGGACCTGAAATATATCGAGGCTTGCGCACGGAGGATCGTGCAAAACTCCAACGGTTATAAAATCGTGACCGAGAAAAGCACCGTTCCCGTGCGGGCCGCAGAGAGCATCCGCCGGATATTTGATGCCAACACGAAACCGAATTTAAATCTGCAGGTAAATTATCGGGAACTGTGAACCGAAGCGATGGGGTTCTCGTCTGTGCACCGGGAAAACGGTCTTTGTTCTTTCACTGCAGGTCTTGTCCAACCCGGAATTCTTAGCGGAGGGCACAGCCGTCAACGACCTCAAGAATCCAGACCGAGTATTGATAGGGGGAGACGAGACCCCCGAGGGGCAGAAAGCCGTCCGTGCGTTGAGTGCTGTCTATGAGCAGTGGGTGCCCGGAGAGAAGATCCTGACCACGAATACGTGGTCTTCGGAGCTCTCCAAACTGGTTGGTATCATAGGAGAAGGTAGAATGGCTCACAGGTAGTCCTCGGGTTACAGTTTTTCATTTAGTGTCCATTCAAAGTTATTACAGGATAACCGAGTTGGAAGGGACCTCGGAGGTCTTCTAGTCTAACCCACTGCTCAAGCAGGAGACCCTTACAGAATAACGGAGTTAACCATGATACTGAGAAAAAATGGGCCTTTTTCACACTTAACGACCGTTGCCGCATCCCCGTGGTGTACAAGCGATATGCACAGTGTTTTATTTAAAACTGCAAGGGATCCTTAACTTACAAACAGTTGGCTTAGTGACAGTTCAAAGTTAACAACAGCGCTGAAAAAGGTGACATATAACCATTTTTCACGCTTACGGTCGTTGCATCGTCCCCGTGTTCAGGTGATCAAAATTCGGACACTTGGCAGCAGACTCGTATTTACGACGGTCTCAGTGTCCCAGGGATCACGTGATCCCCTTTTGCGACCTTCTGACAAACCGAGTCAACGGGGGAAACCAGATTGACTTCACAGCCATGTTAATTGACTGAACTCCAGCGATTCGCTTAACATTTGTGGAAAGAATGTTTGCAAAATGTGGCAAAATTCGCTTAACCACTCTTTCACGTAACGATGGAGATTTTGTGTTCAATTGGGGTCATAAGTTGAGGACCACCTATAACAGCATGTAACCAAATGTTCAATGTAAAATAGAAGATTTTTAGAGTTTCACTGATCGGCGGTTAAACAAAATTGTTCAAAATCGAATGTACCTAGTCTATATCTTTTTGGTTTACTTGGGCCACAATACACTGAATTGTGTGTTTTTATTAAGCCATTTGATGCTGGAATCCAGAGCTCTGTGCACGCAAAACCTCTGAATCATTTTGAAGGCAGGCATAGTCCCAACATCAATAATAGTTCGACATTCTCACACCTGGTCGGAAGAAGGCAGAGTGAAGCTACCTGGTTGTCAGTCTGCACGGTGATTGGACCATGTGGCTGATTGTTTTGAGAAAGTAGAAAATCTTTTACTTTTAATAAAGTTGAAAACCGCAGGAGTTTTCAGAGTCGGTTTTCACCAGATATGTGCCAATGTTCTGACCCAGGCTTCCCGATAAATAATACAGCGCAAACGGCATCCCACAAACCTCTTTTATTTTAACGGCTGTGAATTATGTTCATTCCCAGCCGTAATAAGTCCCAAACAATATTAATGAGTCCGACAAAAGTCTTTCGAAAGAAGGCAGATAAGCACACGAACCTTCATCTTTCTTGACACGCTGCCAAAGACCAATTAGCAAGGAACTTTGCAAGGCCAAACAGAAACACAGAGTCAGAATTGAAATGACACAAGTTGAACAAAGTTGCTTCCTGCAACGAGCACTTCCGTTTGCTCCACTTATATAGCCTATGGGAGGGGCCAATTATCTCCAAGCCTTACTCCCGAGTAGTCCTTCTCCTCTGTAACTCTTCTTGCCTTCTGGCAGCTCTGCGCATACGCGCATTGGGAACAGGCTCCCCCTTTTCCTCTGCCTCGCTCATGTCAGCCTCTGGAGGCTCTGGAGTCAGTGCAGAACTCCCAGATGGCCCGGGCTAGATCTCTGCCTCTGGCACCGAGCCTTCTCCAGACTCCAGGCCTGGCCCATGTTCCTCCCCAGCCTCCTTGCTGTCCAACTCTGCTGCCAGCTCCTCAGGCCGCTGGTGGACCACAACAGCCAATATGATATTTCCAATAAAAGTATTCTTTGAGGAGCTCAATGGCCTTGGAGTCTTGCTTGCCATGGATTTATTACTTGGAACCCTGACAAATATTAAACAAGGCTAGTGATCTAAGGTCAGTTTCATCGTATTTTCTTGCGCTTTGTTGCCTGGTTCCTGGGTCTCAAGCAAAATAACTTTGTGCTTTGCTTCCTCTTGGCTTCAACCCCCAGGCAGCCAATGCTTTCCTTGCTCAGAGGATTTCCAGTATCAACTCCATCAGTGCCCTGTGTGAAGCCACGGGCGCCGATGTCGAAGAGGTGGCCAGAGCCATCGGAATGGACCAAAGAATTGGAAACAAGTTCTTGAAGGCCAGCGTTGGTAAGTTCTGAAGAGCGGTGACGTTCTAGTTGTGAGAGACCCGAGGATAAAGGAGTTTAGTTAAAACTATTTCTAGGCCGCCCTGAAAGTAAAAAAAAATCTAAGCCTGGCTTCTGTAGTACAGGAGTGGACTTGTGGACTTACGACCACAATTGAGCCCATTTTTTCTTTAGCTAAGCGAGACGGTTGTTTAAGTGAGTTTCACTCCTTTTTACGACTTGTCACATTTGTAAAGTGAATCACTGCTGTTGTTAAGTTAGTCACAATGTTGTGAAGTGAATCTGGCTTCCCCATCGACTTTGCTTGTCGGAAGGTCGTAAAAAGAGGAATCACGTGATCCCGAGACGCTGTGACCGTCGTAAGTATGTGTCAGTTGCGCCAAGCGTCCAAATTTGGGAACCACAGGGCTGCTGCAAGGGTCGTTAAGTGAGGAAAAAAGTACCAATCCTAAGTCACTTTTTACAGTGCTGTTCTAACTTCGAACGGTCACTAAACAGACTTTGCTTTCATTAGAGCGATTTATAAATCTTATTGAAGGAATACCAATAGTAAATAAATTGTACGGTAGGGAGATACCATGAATAGAAAGTAAATACTGGGTGCAGCAGGATATGAACCAGTTACGGAGCTTCCAAATGCAAATCACGCGACTATGGGGTTGCTGCCACGGTCATAAGTGTGAAAAATGACATAAGTGCCACTGTAACTTCGAACAGTCACTACATGAACTGTAAGTCGAGGACTACCTGTACAGAAATGGGATCAGAGGTGGGTTCCTGCCGGTTCGGGCCAGTTCTATAGAACCGGTAGTAAGAATAGGGACTGGTTCTCCGAACCGGCAGTAACGGCAGCCTGGCCACGCCCCCAAGCTGGTTCTTTTGGCGGCGGCCTAGGCACCGCCATCTTGTTTTTTGCTTCTGCGCATGCGCAAAAGCTTTGTTTTAGCACTGCGCGTGCGCGAAGCGCACACAAAGCCCCACTGAGAGAACCGGCAGCGACGAACTCACGCCTGAATGGGATATCATATTACTGTATTTTTCGGAGTATAAGACACACCTTAGTTTTTGGGGAGGAAAATAAGGGGGGGGGGAATCTACCTACCAGGTATTCATCTGGCTAGCGTCCTTAGTCTGGTCAGCTTCAGCACATTATTTTATCCCCTGGTTAGGGCTTTAAAAAACCTTATTCGGAGGAAATAGCAATGAAAAAAAGTCTGCAAAGACTTAGGGCTGGGGAAAAACTTCTTCAGAGCGAGTAGCAATGAAAAAATCCTGCAAGCCGGGAAGATCATTAGCACCTCATTAGGGCTGGAAAAAAAAGCTACATTCCGACACACCCAAATTTTCAGCCTCTTTTAGGGAGAAAAAAGGTGCGTCTTATACTCTGAAAAATACGGTAAACGGGACAAGTATATTTTAGGAAAGGCTGATTCAGTGGAGCAACTGCAAAAAAGACATCCTATATTTCTTAAATCTGTTAACCTCAGGCAGACAAGGGCAAAAGGCCGTCATAGGAAGAGGGAGGTACTTGAAAATAATAAAAAAAAAACCATCCTTGAATCGGGACCCAATTCCTGTTTTTGCCCCCCCCCCAGGATTTGGTGGGAGCTGTTTCCAAAAAGATGTTCTGAATTTGGTTTATCTTTGCGAGGCTCTGAACTTATCTGAAGTGGCTCGCTATTGGCAACAGGTAAGGCAGAGGTGGGCTTTGGGAGGGAACTCAATCCTAAGGGAATGCGATTTAATCTGCTTTGGTTCCCATCTTATCCCCTGGATGTCTTGCTAGGATGGGGAAGCACAATAAACTCTTGTATTGTGGTATAGATCAGGGGTCACCAACCTTTCGGACCTCAGGGACCACTAAATTCATAATTTTAAATCCCGCAGACCACTAATATGATCTGTCTAATAATGACTTGCTGGGTGGGCATGGCTAGGTGGTCATGTGACTGCGTAGGCGTGGCCAACTTGATGTCACTCACATCGAGGGGTGCCTCGCCGGCCTCTACTCGCCCCTCCCCTCCCAGCCACTCCTCACCTCCCCGCCCGGGCTCCTTAGGACCCCAACAGGAAGCAGTTGTTGGAGCTAAGCAGCCACCACGAGAAAGAGTTGGCAAAACAGCTGGCTCAGTTCAAATTGGATCTGGCTGAGAAGGAGGCTCAGCAGAAACACCTCACTGAGGACTACGAGCATAGGCTTTCCAAGCAGAGGGAAGACCTACGGGAGTGCAAGGCCAGGTACCAGCCTTTGGGTGTTTATAAACTCGGATGCAAGGAAAAAAAATTGAATTTCATTTGATGAAATTTACTCTCTCCCTCTCTCCCTCCCCCTTTCTTTTTTTTTCAACCCATAATGGCAGGTGATTGACATGAATGACTATCAACGAAGGAGATTTGCTTCCCGGATCATCGATAGCCTCTTCAACACGGTCACCGATAAGAAGATTGCCATTTTGGGATTTGCATTTAAAAAGGACACGGGAGATACCAGGTAAAAGGAGGGAAACTCGAGCCACAGGCCTGGCCAACAGATTCCCCACCCCAGGACGGGTTGCTCTCTTACCTTGTTACCGGTGCGCTGTGCACGCATCACCACATTTCATGTGCACGCGCACTCGCTATGCTTGCGCACCCCCTTGCGAGATTTTGCTTCCGCGCATGCGCAGGAAGCAAAAAAAGCCCAAAAATTCTGAAAAAAAGATGGTGATGTGCGACGGACCAGTGAAGACGGCACTAGAGCCGTCGCGCGCAAATTGCGTAATTAGCCGGCCGCTACTGGTGTGGCAGAGTGGACCGCACCGGTAGGAACCCACCACTGCCTCACCCCCATCTGACTCTCATTGAGAGCGTAGCCATGGCTGGGCCGTGCGAAATGAGATCACGGCAAACCAGGGTTGGTATCAGTCAGAAGTGAGATGGGATTACAGTTAGTCCTTGACTTAATGACCACAATTGAACCCCAAATTTAAAATGTTAAGTGAAACATTCGTTAAGTGAGTTTTGCCCCATTTTACAACCATTCTTGCCACTGTTGTTAAGTGAATCACTGCAGTTGATGAGTTGGTAACACGGTTGTTAAGCGAATCTGGCTTCCCCATCGACTTTGCTCATCAGAAGGTCGCAGGAAGAGGGAAATCACGTCACACACACACACACACACACACACACACACACACACACACACACACACACACACACGGGACGCCGCAACGGTCATAAATGTGAATCAGTTCCCAAGCGTCTTAATTTTGATCGCAGGGAACCTGGCACTGGTCGATAAGGGCGGAAAACGCTCGCGAGTCCCTTTTCTTTCGGCGCTGTTGTAACTTTGAACGGTCACTAAACGAACTGTCGAGGACCACCCGTATTCAAAGGCTCTGGATCGGCAGCTTCTCTGCACCTGAGCTCTCTGTGTTTGATGCCATCTCCCAAAACTTTCCTTTCCTCTTCATTTAGGAGAGCATGACTAATTGGTAGATAAATTTGTTTATTTATTTTTATTTATTTATTTTGTCAAATGTGTACAAAATAACAGGTATGGTATAAACATAAACAAAAGCAAAGTAGGTACAGGTAAATTTGGACAATAGGACAGAAGGACAGGGACGGTAGGCACGATTGTGCGCTTATGCATGCCCCTTACAGACCTCTTAGGAATGGGGTGAGGTCAACTGTAGACAGTCTTAAGGTTAAAGTTTTGGGGGTTTGGGGAAGAAACCACAGAGTCAGGAAGTACATTCCATGCATTGATCACTCTGTTGCTGAAGTCGTATTTTCTGCAGTCAAGTTTCGAGCGGTTTACCTTAAGTTTGAATCTATTGCGTGCTCGTGTGTTGTTGCGGTTGAAGCTGAAGTAATCATTGACAGGAAGGACATTGTGGCAGATGATTTTATGAGCTACATTTAGATCAGATCGAAGGCGACGTAGCTCTAAGTTTTCTAAGCCCAAAATTTCAAGTCTGGTGGAATAAGGTATTCTGTTGCGAGCAGAAGAGTGGAGGACTCTTCTTGTGAAGTATTTCTGGACTCTCTCAATTGTATTTATGACCGATATGCATTGCGGGTTCCAGACACGTGAGCTGCATTCGAGGATTGGTCTGGCAAATGTTTTGTATGCTCTGGTTAGCAGTGTAATATTGCCAGAGAAGAAGCTACGCAAGATTAGGTTGACAACTCTTGGGGCCTTTTTGGCAATGTTGTTACAATGGGCAAATAAATAAATAAATAAATTTAATAAATAAATAAATAAATTCAGTATACGCCCTTAATGATGGCACACCCAACCAGGAAGTGTGTATCACCCGATGAACTTGATGCTAGTTACCTTTCGCTGTTTATGGTCCTGGGGGTTAACAGAGCATTCAGCTCTACGATTAAACAGTGATCCCTAGTTTTATAGTTTAAAGGACATTCTCTTTGGCCTCCGAGATTGAAGTAAGCAAGGTGCTTGGTGGGGTTTCTCCCCCTCCTCCCCAAGTATAAACTTTAGAAGTGATTATAGGGTGGTGAGCAGGTAGATGCACCCTGATTTCTATTGCTGTCGTTTTCATTTGATGTTTGACTACTAATAATTCCGCTTTGATTTCCAAACGTCCTGTTTGCAAAAACTACAGTGTGCTAAGATTAGATTAGATTAGAAATGTGATAGGTGATGGATGGATGGGTGGGTGGGTGGATGGAGGATAGATAAAAATGGATAGAGTTTAAATTGGAAGCTCAACAATTTCTTTTTCTTTCTTTCTTTCTTTTCTTTCTCTCTCTTTTTCCTCTCTCCTTCCTTCCTTCCTTTTTTCCTTCTTCCACCCTTCCTCTTTAAAACATCTATTTCCTCCATTTCTCTTGCTGATGTGGGCATCCATCCCTCTTCTCTCTCTCTCTTTCTCTCCCTTCCTTCCTCTTTAAAAACGTCTTATTTCCTCAATTTCTCCCTCCCTCCCTCTTCCTTCTTCCTTCCTTTTCCTTTCCTCCTTTCCTTTCCTTTCCTTCTTTCCTTTCCTTCTTTTGTTTTGTTTTCTTTCCTTTCCTTTTTTTTCTTACAAGGAATTTATGTTAGGTACAGAAGCTCTCAGTGCTTTGCCCAGAAGTAAATCTCATCGCATTCAGTGGTGCTTAGTCTAATACCCATCTGTTTTGATAAGTTGGTAACCATTGCCTGCCTTTTCAACCCAGGTGTCCTAAACCAAACTGTAGATGGTGGTTAAAAGAGGTGGGGATTTCAGGATGTTGTACGTTTCATTTTTAGAGAATCGTCCAGTATCTACATCAGCAAATATTTAATGGACGAAGGTGCCAGACTCCATATCTATGATCCCAAAGTACTGAAAGAGCAAATGATTCTGGATCTTTCTCACCCAGGTGTGTCCGAGGATGACCAAGGTGAGTGGGATAAGCTTCCTAAAAACGTTGCCGAGTCTCAGAAAGGAAGCAAGTCTGTACAGAAAATAAGCAAGATGGACAAAAACACTAAACAAAATCAGGATATTGAGCCACGGTGGCGCAGTGGTTAGAGTGTGGTACTGCAGGCTACTTCTGCTGACCGCCGGCTGCCTGCATTTTGGCAGCTCGAATCTCACCAGGCTCAAGGTTGACTCAGCCTTCCATCCTTCCGAGTTCGGTAAAATGAGGACCCAGATTGTTGGGGGCAAGAGGCTGAACTCTGTAAAACGCTTAGAGAGGGCTGTAGAGCACTGTGAAGCGGTATATAAATCTAAGTGCTATTGGGAGGAAGGAAGGAAGGAAGGAAGGAAGGAAGGAAGGAAGGAAGGAAGGAAGGAAGGAAGGAAGGAAGGAAGGAAGGAAGGAGCATTGGTGGCACACTAGTTAGAATGCAGATGTCAGGGTTCCAAATAGCATTCAAACTTAAATCAGAGTCCAAGGCAAAGTATTCCTCAAAGTTCCAATTTATTGCTGAAGCCATGTTGGCACGTCCAAGGGAAACCCGAATCTGACTTTCCGCCCAGTTTCCCATCCAGTAGGAAGTTAGCACCCTTGTCCCACACCCTCAACTAGGTCACGTTGCCCACATCTTCTGCCTGCGTGGCCGTTCCTCCTCCCAGTTTCCGGACAGGTGCTGGACAAAGGATGACCTTGAATCTCTAGTAAGAATGTGTTATGTCTACATTCTGTCACGGTGTGAATATTGTCAGTTGTATGTCTATGCAGGGTGATGCACCCCTATCTAATATTATGGTATATTCCAATACAAGCAGGACACGTGTTATGATGTGTATGCACGTCCACATTCCTAAACCACCATTAATTTTTGTTCTGCCTTAGCTCTTGACCTGAACGGTCGTGTTTCGTAAGCAAAGATGTAATTATTCAGGATTTAGTGTTTTTGTACTGAAATAAATATTTTCTATTAGACTTTAATCTCGGTTTTATTTCTAACTGTCTGGATTCCAAGTAAAGATCCAATTTCGCCTCTATGAGATTTTATTCTCATCCTAACATGGTAGCAATCCGACGGCTCGAAGTTTATCTTATCTTAACATGGTAGCAATCAGACGGCTTGAAGTTTATCTTATCTTAATACATTCACTCCCTCATGCAATCCCCCCTCCCAGCTTCCCACAGTCAGCGACCTTCTAAGAAATTATGGCGCGAGCGATGCCCTAAGTCCAGCATCGCTCGACAGCAGAATTGCAGACAAACTCTGCCGATTGCCAGGAGTTCGATCCTGACTGGCTCAAGGTTGACTCAGCCTTCCATCCTTCCGAGGTGGGTAAAATGAGGACCCAGATTGTTGGGGGCAAGAGGCTGACTTTGTAAACCGCTTAGAGAGGGCTGTAAAAGCACTGTGAAGCGGTATATAAGTCTTAAGCGCTAAGTGCTATATTGAAAAGCTTTTTTCATAATGCACATCATAATTGGGAAAGAGAAAAGAACTGATCACTGAGACCAAAGAATAAACTGAATTGTGAATTCAATAAATTGAATTAAATAATAATAATACAGGTAGCCCTCAACCTACAGCCACAATTGAGGGTCTCCTGCCTGAGCAAGGGGCTGGATTAGAAGACCTCTAAGCTACCTTCCAGCTCGATTCTGATTCAGCCGTTTCTTTCTTATTTTATGCATTTCGGTATGGATCCCTAAGCAAAAGACGACCATTAAAATTGCACGAAAGGTGTTTGTGCTAATGGAACCACATGAAAACAATATTTATGGGAAATTATTCTCTTTTTCTCTTTTGAGTTCTTCAGCCTCTCCCACTGAAATCAACGAGTTTAAATGGTGCTTTTTTGCAAGAGGCAACTGGACTTTCTGGTTTTTCTTTGAAGACGTTTCGCTTCTCATCCAAGAAGCTTCTTCAGCTCCCTTCTTCAGTGCTTCTCGGATGAGAAGGGAAACGTCTTCAAAAGAAAAACCAAGAAAGTCCAGTTGCCTCTTGAAAAAAAGCACCTTTGGGACAACCATGAACTGGATGATGGAGAATCTCCGTAGAGTTTAAATGGGCTTCTCTTAGATCAATGGATGCTCAGGGCTTGACGCCAACCCCTCTCTCTTTTTCTTCCCGTTTTAGTCTCGCGACTGGTCACCATCAGTAAGGACCCGTACGAAGCCTGCGAGGAGGCCCACGCTCTCGTAATTTGCACAGAGTGGGACATGTTTAAGGTAAACACAGTGGAAAGCTCTACATAAGAGTATCCAATGCGAGCTCGTTCCCGTCGTTTGAAACATGTATTGGGTGTCCTTTGCAGGAGCTGGATTACGAACGCATTCACAAGAAAATGCTGAAGCCGGCTTTTATCTTTGATGGCAGGAGAGTCCTGGATGATCTTCATCATCAACTGCAAGGAATCGGGTTCCAGGTACGATCTCCTTCCGTTCTTCTTGCTCACCAACCAAGTGTTCTGACCCGGCTCCCAAACACAACAAACCCTCTGAAGTTAAATCAATGTTTCCTTTAATTAGGAACACCAGCAGCCCCGGCAAAAAGTTTCTCTCTCACCGCAGGCTAATAAGTCTGTCTGGCAGGGAGATGAATAGCTGTCTGCCACATCTATTCATCTCCGCCCCCTGCCTTTTATCCCCAAAGCTAGGGTGGGGCTTCGCTAGCAGCAGTGGCTCTTCTGTCCCAAGGACCGGCCCATAGATTTCCACTGCTCTCCTCTCCTCTGCCTTCTGCGCATCCGTGCGTCAGGCACTGGACCCAGCTGTTCCTCCTCTTCCTCATCAGCCACCTCCAGATTGGGGGCTGTTGATTCTCCATCTGAGGTCTGACAGACGGCCCAGGCTCTGCCTCTATCTCTAGCTCCATTCCGTCATCCCCCTCGGAGCTCTCAGGTTGCCCTGACTGCCACGCCCCCTCCTCATCTGATTTGGCTGCTGGAGGGGCCGGCGGCCAACAGGCCACACCACCAAGGATCTAGCTTCAAGTGACCCATGGTTTCTTGGAGTCGCACAGGTTTCGGACACGAAACCCTACGGTAGCCTCACAAGGCTGGGTTCGCACAACCAATTGAGAATAAAATGCGTGGCGAGTTTGTAATTCAGCGTGCCGTGTGAAAACCGCCAATATTCGGCCAGGAGGTCTTCTGCAAACATTAGGAAAGGCCAGGCAAGGAGAGACGTCAGCTTTGCGTCGTCTTCTATCTTTTCCATCCTGCAAGCTTGAAGGAGCAGATAATGGAGAAGACGGATAGGAATAAAAAAGAGAATCTTTGCAGCTCAGGGTTGAATTTTGGGGTCCTTGGTGGTCTCTGAGCTTGGTGCTTTTCTTGCAGACTTTTCATTCCCCAATTAGTAACATCGGTCCTAAAAAAAAAACATTCCCTTCTAAGCACTGATGATGTTCCCTAGTTGAGTAATGAAACGTCTGCAAAGAACCCCACCAAGCTCAGAGAGCATCAAAGACCCCATAAAAAAGATTGAGCTTCATCAGAGCTTCCCATTCATTCATTCATTCATTCATTCATTTATTTATTTATTTGTCAAACATGTACAAGATAGTAGGTATTGGTATAAACATAAACATTAGCAAAGTAGGTACAGGTAAATTAGGCAGTAGGACAGGGACGGTAGGCACATTGGTGTGCTTATGCACGCCCCTTACAGACCTCTTAGAAACGAGGAGAGGTCGACTGTAGACCGTCTAAGGTTAAAGTTTTGGGGGTTTGGGGAAGAAACCACAGAGTCAGGTAGTGCATTCCAGGCATTGATCACTCTGTTGCTGAAGTCGTATTTTCTGCAGTCAAGTTTGGAGCGGTTTACATTGAGTTTGAATCTATTGCGTGCTCGTGTATTGTTGCGGTTGAAGCTGAAGTAGTCATTAACAGGAAGGACTTTTTGATATATGATTCTATGAACTACATTTAGATCTGATCGAAGGCGACGTAGTTCTAAATTGTCTAATATTTCAAGTCTGGTGGAATAAGGTATTTTGTTGTGAGTGGAGGAGTGAAGGACTCTTCTAGTGAAATATTTCTGGACTTTCTCGATTGTATTAATGTCCGATATGCAGTGCGGCTTCCAGACAGGTGAGCTGTATTCCAGAATTGGTCTAACAAATGTTTTGTATGCTCTGGTTAGTAATGTAATGTTGTCAGAGAAGAGCACGTTGACTTGAGAGGCCCAGCCTGACTCACCTGTACACCTGTCGCAGCAGGTGGAAGGCCTGATGGGAAAAGGCTCAGCCTCATTACGGTATTACAGGCGAGCAGCTCCTTCAGCTTTCTCGCCTCGCGTTTATTCATCCACATTGAAAGCTTCGCTCACCCCTCGCTTTTCAAGAAAGGGGCAGGGTAGTTGCCTTTCAGGGTTGCTGCTTCGTGATGCCAGGCTTCGTGATGAAGAAGGGGGAGCCCTGCTTGCTCCATTCTGGCACAGGAATACGGGATCCGGAGGGAGGCAAATTTATTTGTGCCATGTGTCACATTTCTGAACCCAGCCACTGCAAATTCACTTGCTCAAAGCTGTTAACGGTGCTTCCCCCTGGTCTGTGTGGCATTAGGGAAAAAGGGGACAAGATTTAGAATAGAATAGAGCTGGATTTCAGAAACATTTGGCACATACCGTATTTTTCGGAGTATAAGACGCACCGGAGTATAAGACGCACCTTAGTTTTTGGGGAGGAAAATAGGGGGGAAACAATCTGCCTACCAGGTATTCATCTGGCAAGCGTCCTTAGTCTGGTCAGCTTCAGCACATTATTTTATCCCCTGGTTAGGACTTAAAAAAACCTTCTTCTGAGAGAGTAACAATGAAAGAGCCTGCAAGCCAGTAAGAGCTGGGAAGATAGTTAGCACCTGGTTAGGGCTAGAAAAAAACTTATTCAGAGCAAGTAGAGCAATGAAAAAAATTCTGCAAAGACTTAGGGCTGGAAAAACCTTCTTCTGAGAGAGTAACAATGAAAGAGCCTGTAAGGTAAGAGCTGGGAAGATAGTTAGCACCTGGTTAGGGCTAGAAAAAAACTTATTCAGGGCAAGTACAGCAATGAAAAAAACCCTGCAAAGACTTAGGGCTGGAAAAACATTCTTTGGAGAGAGTAACAATGAAAAAGCCTGCAAGGTAAGAGCTGGGTAGATCTGTTAGCACCTAGTTAGGGCTAGAAAAAAAGCTCCGAAAAAGCTACATTCGGAATATAAGACGCACCCAACTTTTCAGCCACTTTTAGGGAGGAAAAAGGTGCATCTTATACTCCAAAAAAATACGGTAATCACAGAGAAAATGCCATTTCAAGATTCAATCAGAATAGAGAGCTGGAAGGGACCTTGGAGATCATCTAGTCCAGCCCCCTGTTCAAGCAGAACTTGTACCATTTTAGATTAGTGACTGTCCAGTCTCTTCTTAAAAACCGCCAGTGATGAAGTACCCACGACTTCTGGTGGCAAGCTGTTCCACTGGTTAATTGTCCTCATTTTTAGGAACTTTCTCCTTAATTCCAGGTTGCTTCTCTCCTTGATTAGTTTCCAACCATTATTTTCTTGCCCTGCCCTCTGGTGCTTTGGAGAATTGATTTGACCCACCCCTTCTTTGTGGTAGCCCCTCAAATACTGATTTCATTCTTCAGAAATGGAAAAAATCAGCCTACGGTATGTTTGTTCGGCTGATTTTGTGTGTTTTTCCTTTTGCTTCAGATTGAGACAATCGGGAAGAAAATCTCGGCCAAAAGAATCCCTTTCGCGTCGTCCGGGGACATTCCGAAATTCAGCCTGCAGGACCCTCCTCTAAAGAAGCCAAGGGTCTAGGTTTCGTTGGTACAGAAAAGTTGGGATAAGAAGGAAAACAGAAGAAAATAATAGGCACCTTTTGAGCCTCAATAAAGCATTACAAATGATTTTATTTCAATAGGAGATTTAAAGATCTCCCACTGCAACCCAACTTAACGCTCCGCTCTGGCTAAATGAAGTTTTAACATTTTTTGCATAGGGAGAAGGATTTTATACGAACTATTGAGATACAGTGCCGTCATTATGTGGGACATTTTCAACCAGATTCTCTTTTATAAGGTCTATTTTTCTAGTATTGTAACTTCTACCAATGACGTGTTAACTATACAACCATCGTGTTTTTAATATTTTTTTAACGGAACAACCCATCGGCTTCGAACTTCCAAGATTTTAGGGTTTGGGTGTTTTTTTTTTGCAAGATTTCACAGACTTAAACTTTAGCTTTGACGTCTTGGATTGAAAGTAGAAGAAAGCAAGAGGTTTCCTATCCTATTTAATAGATAGTAACCTATTAATTAATACCATGTAACATTATTCATGTTGGAAGTTTAAATTAAGACTTGTCTGGTATAGAAGTCTCCAGTAAAGACAGACATTTTTTCCATGAGTGAAATCAAGGCATTAATGAAATGACGATTGAGGTAATGCTTATTCCAGAGAAGACCCAAAATAAGGAATTATTAATTCTGCTTTCTCTTCAGTCGCTGATACGTTGACAATCACTTTCAGAGGTTTCTACAGAAGCCCACCTTACAAGCTAAGCAAAGCACGTTTCTTATTGTGATTAAAAGCAGACTTGGGACTTTATAGTTCTGTCCAGATATGGAATTGATCTGATTTTAGTACGCTACATTACGCTGACTTATTGTAACCATGGTTTACTGAATAAATCAAAGTTGGTCGGGTTCGTACAATACCGTAAGCCAAGACCAAGCAAGCAAAAGTATGGTTTTAAGCCACTGTGTGAACTGGGACACAGAACATCCTTAAAATATCTGGAAAAATGAGTCTTGGGCATTCCCAATATCTTTTCACATTCTTATTACAAGACAGAAATCTGATTTTTTTTTTTTGCAGCTTATTCCAGTAAACGACGACACATAAAATAATGACCAAAGGAGGTTTCCGTTTTTCGGTACCCACGGGAAATAAATATAAAACTGGAATACCCATCACTGCAATGAGATTGTTGTTAAATTCTCAACACACTTGTACTGAACATAAATACAGAAGGCCCCCTCCCCTTTTCCTTGGATCAGCTGCAAACAACTCTTCGAGGGACCGGTTTGACAAGCGGCCTCAAAATTAGCACCTCGATTCATTTTTGACTCAAAGAGCCTCTTTCGTACCTTTTATAAAGTGGTCTTGTTAATTTGGGAGTTGGCGCGGAAAAGATAATATTGTGGCTGAACTTCCAACAGTTTAATCAAGAATATCATTTACGGTACAGTTGCTTTTAATCCTATTTAAAGCCAACGAGAAAAGTCATTTTATTGTGTTTTATGCAAGCGGTGATAATGACTGAGAATCGTTCATTACTAGAATTGTCATTGAAAAGACGGCTAGCAATGTGATGGGGGCTAATATGGAGCAAACAGTGATTATTGACGAGAGAAGGGAAAAATGCATATCCATCTTTTGATTCCTTAATATATGTGTCTTATTCTACCTCTGTTTTTCTTGATGTGTCCGAACGCCACTTGTTGGATAATGAGTGATATTTTTTGTATAATACCAGAACGTGACAGGGTCCAGGAACAAATAAAATATTTTGTATTCTTTTTTTTTTATAAAGCAACAAAAAGCCTTCCAAGTTGTTTTCATTGGGTTTATCCGGTTGTTGCCATCTGGAACATGAAGGAATGGGATTCTCCTTTTTGGTTTTGGACGCATTAGATATCCTTCTTCTTTCTCTTATGGATTAAGTTTTTCAAGAAAAATTCACCTGCGCAGCCCCCAAAACAAAAGCAGATTTATTTATTTATTTATTTATTTCTTGGTTCTTATATGCCGCCCTACTCCCGAGGGACTCAGGGCGGCGTACAACAATATACAAGAACACCAGCAAATAAACATTGATTAAAACCAAGTACAAAAATTAAAAAATTAATATTTAAGAACATCCATCAACCAGACATACCCGGGGGAGAGCTCAGATGGATTAGTCTCTACCCCCTGCCCTACCCCTTGATGTTTTAACCAAGCGGCAAAATCTCCTATTGTCCATTTTTGTCATTATTACAGGAAAATACAAGAGAGCCATCAATTACGGGAGGGAATCTAAAGAGGAAATGGAACTTTTTGTGTGTGGGGGAGGGAACTAAAATGTCAAGAGCATCTAGAAATTTACAGCTTCTATGCTATTTGATGCTTCTACAAGTTTCGGCATAGTTAAAAAAGCAAAAAAACTATTTCAAAGAATTATCATCATTTGGTTTTTAAAGCTAAATACTATCCAAAATCTGCCAGTAACTCAGAAATTAGCTATTGTACCCGTGTTTCCCCAAAAAATAAGACCCTGTCTTATTTTTTTTTTGAACCCCGAAATAAGCACTTGGCCTTATTGCCATGCACTCAAAAGCCCGATTGGGCTTATCATCAGGGGATGTCTTTATTTTGGGGGAAACCGGGTACTTCACAGGACACTTCAAAAATTTAACGACTCTGAAAGAAAATCTATTTTTAAGCTGCTCAAATATAGCTGTCATTCAAGAAGTAGAGCATATTCTGATTTTAAAGAGCACCTGTAACAGCGCTTCCATGTTAGAACAAATGTTGCAAATAGCAGTTTACATGTAAATTAATCCTGGCTACAGTCTGCTGCACACTGGATTTCGGAAATCTGCACGACGATGTAATTAACAAGGATTAATAACTGAAGTATCGGACCTGTTCAACTAGTCGGTAGAAATAAAATATAAGTCCTGTACATTTGGGCGACGTTGCTGTAGTAGTTAACGTATTAGGTTAGAAGACCTGAGTTCTAGTCTTGACTCAGCTATGAAAGCCAGTCAGTCTCTCTTAAGCCCTGAGAACATCGAAGTCCAAATATAATATACTAGCAATAATTTAATAATCCTGTTGCACTCTGGATACTGTGACTGGGCTGAGTGACACGCTTATGGTCCT
The DNA here is from genome assembly GCA_023053685.1 of Diadophis punctatus similis. Lineage (NCBI taxonomy): Eukaryota > Metazoa > Chordata > Lepidosauria > Squamata > Dipsadidae > Diadophis > Diadophis punctatus. The sequence goes on from JALIGW010000006.1 coordinate 1,456,022, forward strand.
GCAAATTGGACAACTCATTGTACCTGCTTTGTAGGAGGAACGCACAAGAGGTCCACTAGCTGTGTAATGAAATCCGAGGTCGTTTCCAACTTTCTCCCAGTGTTTAAATTTCTCCGGAGTAACATATTCTTCCACCTAGAAAAAAAAATGATGATATTATAAAGGCAGATGAATTCTGGGTAACCTGAAACGAGGTGAGTTTTCTAATTGTTTTCGCAAAAGCACTTTTATACAGGTAGTCCTCGACTTGCAACAGTTCGTTTAGTGAACGTTTGAAGTTACGACGCTGGAAAAAAGTGAACCTCTGACCGTTTTTCACACCACCACGACCTTTGCAGCATGCCCCACAGTCATGTGATCAAAATTCAGACGCTTAGCAATTGGCGGATATGATGTCAGCCGTGTCCTCGGGATCAGGAGACCCCTTTTCGTGACCACCTTACAAGCCAAGTCAATGGGGAAGCCACATTCACTTAGCAACGTGTTACTAGTTTTAACCACAGAAGGGATTCACTTAACAACTGTGTCAAGAAAGGTCGTAAAACGGGGTAAAACTTACTTAACTGTCTCACTTAGCAATAGAAATTTGGGGTTCAGTTGTGCTTGTAACTCAAGGACTACCTGTGCTTAATTTAGAGCTATTTTAAGGGCAGAATCCTCCCTTCTCCTTATGCAAAAGGGAAGAACAAAAATGATCCTTTTGGAACCTCTATTAAATCTCACAGCTGGGCAAATGACCAGGTTTAAACACTTTTTAATATTGGCCCCCTGGTTGGTTTGTTTTTTGTAAGGAACTGAGAGCCGAGGTGGCGCAGCGGTTAGAGTGGGGTACTGCAGGCCACTTTAGCTGACTGATCCGCAGGTCAGCAGTTCAAATCTCACCGGCTCAAGGTTGACTCAGCCTTCCATCCTTCCGAGGTAGCTAAAATGAGGACCCAGATTGTTGGGGGCAATGTAAATATACATTGCTTACTAGGTGTAAACCGCTTAGAGAGTGCTTGCACTATGAGGCGGTATATAAATGTCATAAATAAATACTGTCATAGTATGCAAAACGTTAAAATGTGAACTATTTTGAAATCGAACCATCTTGTTACAGCTTTGAAAAGTCCTCAAGTGTGAAAAAAAATGACTTCAAAGATTTTTAAAAAGGGAATTTTTGAGCATTTTCAAACCTTCAAAAAGGGCTTTTTTGGGGGGCTCCATGCGTATTTTGATCGTGGAATACTTTCCAAAGCGCTCCACTCACCTGTTTTGCGCTTGGGATGGGATATTACGAACCGAACATCTGGCTCTCAATTCAAAATGTTTATTGCCAGCAGTAAAATGCAATTTAATATTAGTCCAGAAGGGGTGGGATTCCAAATCTTTTCCTACCGGTTCTGTGAGAGTACACTTTGCACGCGCGCAGCACTCAAAAACCTCCCTCGGTGTGCGCGCCGGTGAGCTGAGCTGTTGTTTAGCTCAGCTGAGGCGTGGCAATCGCTCTGTCGCGCGAATATAGGACAGGAAACAGCGGGGCCGGGAGGGCGGGGCCAACGAGAGGTGGTATATGCCAGTTTTCCGAACTACTCAAAATTTCTGCTACCAGTTCGCCTGAACCGGTCCGAACTGGCTAAATACCACCTCTGGTTTTAGAAGCAATGAAAAGCCTTAATTCTTCCAATTAGTTCTAAAATAAAATACCTTTAGATGCCGTTTTGTTGGCTGCATATACTGTCCCAAGGTCAAGCAATCCACATCGGCTTCACGTAATCCTATATTTTTTTTGTATAAAATAGACACTTTTAGTAAATGACAGAACAAGGATTTGGCATTTTCCTCCTATCTTTTTTTTAACAATAATTTTATTAAAGTAGGTAGTTATCAACGTACGTTCATAAGTGAGCCCAAAATTTATGTCGCCGAGACCTTTGCAAAGTGATTTCCCCCCGCATTTTACGACCTTTCTTGCCGTAGTTGTTAAGTTAGTAACGTGATTGTTAAGTGAATCTGGCTTCCCCATTGACTTTGCTTGTCAGAAGGTCGCAAAAGAGGATCACATGACCCCAGGACGTTGAAACCGTCATAAATATGAGTCAGTTGCTGGGCGTCTGAGTTTTGATCATGTGACCACATGGATGCTACAACGGTCGTAAGTGTGAAAAACTGTCATAAGTCACTTTTTTCAGTGCCGTTGTAACTTTGAGAGGTCACTAAATAAACAGTTGAAAGTCAAGGACTACCTATAACAAGTTACAAGTAGACTTAACACAAACTAAGGAAAATATAAGAAGTAAAGAAAAAGAAAAATGCAAAGAAGTGGTGTAGGGTTTCCTGGCTAGGCAGGGGGTTGGACTAGAAGACCTCCAAGGTCCCTTCCAGCTCTGTTACTCTGTTCTGTTCTGTTCAAAGAGATAGAAAAATGAAAACGAGGTGAGATGTAAAAAAAAAAAATCTAACCCTTTTTGTAATGCAACTCCCCTACAGGCAGTCCGCGACTTAAAACAGTTCATTTAGCGACCGTTCAAAGTTACAACAGCACTGAAAAAAAAGACTTATGACCTTTTTTCACGCTTACGACCGTTGCAGCATTCCCATGGTCACGTGATCAAAAAATTCAGATGCTTGGCAACTGACTCATATTTATGACGGTTGCAGAGTCCCCGGGGGTCACGTGATCCCCTTTTGCGACCTTCTGACAAGCAGAGTCAACGGAACAACCCGTGTTGCCAACTTAACAACGGCAGTGATTCACTTAACAACGGTGGCAAGAAAAGTTGTCAAATGAGGCTAAATTCACTTAACAAATGTTTCATTTTAGCAACAGAATTTTTGGGCTCAATTGTGGCTCGTTCAGTCGAGGATTACCTGTCTACGACGCGCGTAAATAGGCTGGAACATGGAGTGCCCAGTTGGAGCAGCCAACTTCTTTTGGGGGGGGGGACCCTCTGCCCTACCCATCCCCTCTCCTCTCACTTACTTTTCAGGGTGGCGTGCAACTGTTCGTCGGTCTCCCCCAAGCCGAGCATGAGCGACGTTTTAGAAATCACATTAGGCTGAACTTCCTTAGCGTGCTTCAAAACGCGAACGGATTGCTCGAATTTTGCCCGCGGATCACGAACTTTGCTGCAAGAAAAAGTGTCGGAGCGTTTGCGGCGTGACTACTATTAGGAGACAACCCAGGAGCAAAACACAGCACACAGAACCTTAAGACATTTAACAGTGGTTTATATCAGAGGTGGGTTTCAGCAGGTTCTGACCGGTTGCGGAGAATAAAAAGGGGTTTTTGTTATTTATTTATTTATTTATTTATTTTGGTTTTCTTATATGCCGCCCAACTCCCGAAGGACTCAGGGCGGCGTACAACAGAGAAAATACAAGAATAACCAATTTATAAATATTACTTAAAAACAAATATAAAAATTAAAAACACAATATTAAAATCATCCAACAACCATTCAGCAACCATACATACTTGGGGGTGAGCTCGAGTGGATTAAGCTCTACCCCCAGCCTGCAGGAAGAGCCATGTCTTAACAGCTTTTCGGAAGGCCAGCAGAGTGGGGATAGTTCGGGTCTCTGGGGGAAGTTGGTTCCAGAGCGCGGGGCCAGCCACAGAGAAGGCTCTCCCCCTAGGGCCCGCCAGCCGATATTGCTTGGCCGACGGGACCTGGAGGAGGCCAACTCTGTGGGCCCTAACCGGTCGAAGGGAAGTGTGAGGCAGAATGCGGTCCCGGAGATAGCCTGGTCCTAAGCCATGAAGGGCTTTAAAGATGGTGATCAACACCTTGAATTGGACCCGGAGACCGATGGGCAACCAATGAAGCTGGCGGAGTATAGGTGTCACGTAGGTGTACCTTGGCACACCCACCACAGCACGCGCAGCCGCATTTTGCATCAACTGGAGTCTCCGGATACTCTTCAAGGGTAGCCCCATGTAGAGCGCGTTGCAGTAGTCCAAGCGGGAGGTGACAAGGGCATGAGTGACCGTGAGTAGAGCCTCCTTCTCCAAGTATGGCCGCAACTGGTGCACCAGGCGAACCTGTGCAAAGACCCCCCTAGCCAAAGCAGAAAGATGATGATCCAATTTTAGCTGTGGATCTAGGAGGACCCCCAAGTTGCGGACCTGATCCAAGGGGGTCAGTTTCGCTCCCTCGAAAACCAAGGAGGGACAGTTGTCGTAGTCCTTAGGAGGCAATATCCAAAGCCACTCAGTCTTGTCGGGATTAAGTCTGAGTCTGTTCCTCCCCATCCAGATCTTAATGTCGTCCAGGCAAGGAGTTGTTTGTTGGGACAAGGAGTCTGCTTCGTGGTTTGGGAACGCCTAGGTCAGAACAATTGGGAGAACAGACTGCTGGATTAGACGGTCAAGGGGTCCCATCCAGCTTCTGTTCGTACAATGGCCAGGTTGAACCACCCAATGTCCCTTTGAACGAGGACGCTCTCTGGCTGAAAGATCACCTCTGCAATTCAGGAACCGTCTCCACGTTGTGGGCATAGACATCTAATCCAGACAAAGCCACTTTCTCCACCGCGTCGAGATCCCCTCGGAAGTCAGGCGTTAAGCATTCCACCAGAATGTTGGGATTCCTGCAAAGCAAGGAAGGTGTGTAAACATGCACAAGAGTCGAGAAGGCCGCTTCAAGGAATCTCTTTTCAAAAATAGGGAGAGGTTTTTGCCTTCGGCGTATTAGTGTTTCCCCGTACCTTTCTTTTAAGTGCGAGACGGTCTTCGCAAAGTGTTCGGCTCCTCCATCGGAAAGATCTGCAAAGATAATTCTCGAGTTATTCCCCACAAAGAGCCAATACGGATTTTAGGCCAATCTGAGGAATTTTGTCGGGCGAGAATAATTTGTGCAATCAAAAGACAACCAAGATGGAAACGGGGTCTTAAGTAACATCACGGGCAAGCAAGGGAAGCAAACTAAATACTCTTGTTAAGTCCTGAACTTACAACAGTTCATTCAGTGACCGTTCGAAGTTACAACTGGGGAAAAAATGATTTTTATAACCATTTTTCACACTTAAGACCATTGCCGCATCCCCATGGTCACGGGATCAAAATTCAGACACCTGGCAACCGACTCGTATTTATGACGGTTGTAGCGTCCGGGGGGGTGTCACGTGATCCTTTTTTGCAATCTTCGGACAAGCAAAAGTCAATAGGGAAGCCAGATTCACTTAACAACCGTGTTGCTGACTTAACCGCTGCAGTGATTCACTTAACAACGGTGGTAAGGAAGATGTTCACATTTGCATCTTTCGTAAAACGGGGAAAATTCAATTGACAAATGTCTCCCTTAGCCAGAGAGAAATCTTGGGCTCAATTTATCGTCGTAAATCGAGGACTACCGGCATAATACTGTTGTGTTTTCTCTCCGGCCAAGAAACACGACTTACCGTCCCTGTCTACAGAGGTCAGCACAACATAATCTAGTCCCCACTCTGCAATTGCTTTTGCAGTGTTATACGGTTCCTCTGGATCCAGCGGAGGAGGACTTCTGGATGTCTTCACCGAGCAGAAACGACAACCTCTCGTACACGTGTCCCCCATTAGCTAAAATAGAAAAGAGGTGAGAAGTGTTTTTTTTTCCCCCATCTTAAAAAAAAAACATTTTTCAAATTATTTTAACCGCCTGTGTGTCCCAACTCCGAACAACGAAATACCTCCAGAGGTGTTAGACCTCTGATTTCAAGAACGGGAAAACGGCAAAGACAAATTTGACAATGGGGACCGTCAAAACTGGCAAGATGGAAGATGGGGCTTGGTGCTCCCTGAAGTTGGTGGTTTTCTTGCAGACGTTTCATTACCCAGCTAGGTAACATCATCAGTGCTAGAAGGGAATGGGGTTTGTGGAGAGGAGAAGGACTGTGGAATTCTTGGTTCTCTCCAAGCTTGGTGCTTTTCTTGCAGACGTTTCATTACCCAACTAGGTAACGCCATCAGTGCAGACGATGTTATCTCATTTGGGTCAGGAAAAGTCTGCAAGGAAACAGCCAGCCTCGGAGAGCACCAAAGACCCCACAGTTGAACAAACAGTCTCTTCTGGGATGGCAGATGGCACATCCCAAGGAGGACTCACCCATCTGTGTGATGTTGACCCATATACTAAAGTGCTGGGGTTGCTTCGCAACGCTCCTGCCATCTTGCTAATTTTGACACTCTCTGCAACGTGCAAGAATACGGAAAGCCTAAAGTCACGCAGGGCGATTCTACGGTTCAGAATCTGGATCTATTGCTGGATCTATTCTTTAACCCATCTACCACACTAACTCCTATATGCAGATGTGGATGCAGGACAAGACGCGACGGATAGAAACTCATCAAGGAGAGAAGCAACCTAGAACTAAGGAGAAATTTCCCGAAAGAACAATTAATCAGTGGAACAGCTTGCCTCCAGAAGTTGTAAATGTGCCAACATTGGAAGTTTTGAAGAAGAGATTGGACAGCCACTTGTCTGAAATGGGATAGGGTTTCCTGCCTAAGGAGTGTTCTGACCTAGGCGTTCCCAAACCACGAAGCAGACTCCTTGTCCCGACAAAAACCCCTTTTTATTAAGTTACTGTGAATTCTTCTCATTCACATCCAGCAAAGTCTTTTCAAGGGTGAATTCACAGTCACAGACCTTATCTGGCTTGGAGAGCTGCCAGGCTGATATCTTCAAAACTTGGGAAGGAATCTCTCAGAGTCACAAACCAATTAAGCAAACTAATTGTCTCCTGCAAACTCCCCTTCCCCTTTCGCTCCTCTTTTATTCCCTGTGGGAGGGGCCATTCATCGTCCACCTGTGGCCTTACTCCCAAGTTGACCCTTGTTCCTCAGCTGTTCCCTTCGTCTGGCAGCTTTGCGCATGCGCACACTGGGAACAGGCTCCAGCTGTTCATCTGCCTCACTGATGTCTGACTCCAAAGGATAACTGTCAGACTGCCCTGGCCCCATCTCTGCCTCCCACGCAGAGCCCTCGTCCGAGCCTTCCCCAGACTCCAGGACTGGCCCATGTTCCTCCCCAACCTCCTCACTGTCCGAATCTGCTGCCAGCTCCTCTGGCCGCTGGCGGGCCACTGGACTAGAAGACCTCTAAGGTCCCTTCCGACTCTGTTATTTTATCCTTGGAGATGACCCCAGCAGGAAACAGTCTGTTGCGTTATTAAGCCACCGATCTGATGCAACCACACTCCCAATAAGGACCAAAGGCCAATTCCTTGTCCTAAGTTGTAGGTAATCCTCGAGTTACAACTGTAAGTGCATTTAGTGACTGTTCGGAGTTACGACAGTGTGTGTGTGGGGGAAAAGACTGATGACCATTTTTCACACTTATAACCCCTGCAACAGCCCTCTGGTCATGTGATCAAAATTCAGACGCCTGGCAGCTGACAGAGATTTATGACGGTAGCAGTATCCCGGTGTGTGTGTTTGTGTGTGTGTGTGTGTGTGTGTGTGTGTGTGTGTGTCACCTGATCACCTTTGAGCACCTTCTGACAAGCAAAGTCAACAGGGAAGCTACTAACCCAACAATTGCAGTGATTCATTTAACAGCTGCGGCAAGAAAGGTCGTAAGATGGGCGAAATTCACTCAACGACTGTCTCGCTTGTTAAGCAGCTACAGGGTTTCCTGCTCGAACATGGGGGGGGGGATGGACTAGAAGACCTCCAAGATCCCTTCCAACTCTTGTTATTCTGTATAGAAATGTCGGGCTCAATATGGTCGTAAGCCGAGGACATGGACTTCCCATTCTGAATGGGCCTTCAGAGGTCGGTGATGAACTTACCATGATAGTGGCTGTAGCAGTAGCATATTCTCCTCCTCCCCAGCATTCTCCAATGTTTGGGCACCTGGCCTCCTCACACACCTATCGATAAGGACACCTTGATTAGCAATAGAATGGAATGGAATGGAATGGAATGGAATGGAATGGAATGGAATGGAATGGAATGGAATAGAATAGAATAGAATAGAATAGAATAGAATAGAATAGAATAGAATGAAAATAGAATAGAGTAGAGTAGAGTAGAATAGAAAGAGAATAGAATAGAATAGAATAGAATAGAATAGAATAGAATAGAATAGAATAGAATAGAATAGAATAGAAATAGAAAATATGGAATGGAATGGAATGGAATGGAATGGAATAGAATAGAATAGAATAGAATAGAATAGAAATAGAAATAGAAATAGAAAATATGGAATGGAATGGAATGGAAGGAGGAGGAGGAGGAGGAGGAGTGGAATATAATATAATATAATAGAAATAGAAATAGAAATAGAAATAGAAATAGAAATAGAAATAGAAATAGAAATAATAGAAAATAGAAAATAGAAAATAGAAAATATGGAATGGAATGGAATGGAATGGAATGGAATGGAATGGAATGGAATGGAATGGAAGGAGGAGGTGGAGGAGGAGTGGAATATAATAGAATAGAAATAGAAATAGAAAATATGGAATGGAATGGAATGGAATGGAATGGAAGGAGGAGGAGGAGGAGGAGGGGAATAGAATAGAATAGAATAGAATAGAATAGAATAGAATAGAATAGAATAGAATAGAATAGAATAGAATAGAATAGAATAGAATAGAATAGAATTCTTTATTGGCCAAGTGTGATTGGACACACAGGGAATTTGTCTTTGGTGCATATGCTCTCAGTGTACATAAGGAGAATAAAATACATTCATCAAGAACAAAAAGAGACAACATTTAGCGATAGTCAAGGTTACTAATAAGCTATCAAATCGTACTAGGAAACAAATAAAAACAATATAAATTGAAAGAGACAAACAACGTTGTTATAGCCATAAGTGGGAAGCGATAGATACTAGGAAGGAAGAGAAGAATAATAGTAATACAATCTTAGTAAATTATTTGACAGTGTTGTGGGAATTAGTTGTTAAGCAAAGCGATGGCATTAGGGAAGAAACCTCCAACTGTCAGAGTGATATCTTTGGCGCCCTGCAGATACTTTTGCAAATGGACACAGTGAACTAAGAAATAAGCGAAAGAAGTTAACCTACTAAACTGGAAATTTAAGGGAACCTGTTGCTAACTTTTCATGAATCACTTAAAATGGATTTTTCGATTAAATGTCTGAAAGAGCAACTGCGGTTATGTATCTCCTTCACATTCGGCCCAATCACATCTCCTTTATATATGAGGGAAAACAGGAGAAAAATAAACAATTTCCAAACCGGAAAAGTGTTGGCAACTGGCACTATACCGTATGTAGATTTAAATTGCGCAACGTGTTCTTCAGTTTATTATAATTCTTTCCAACGGGAATCTCCGTTTTCAACCAGGGAGGAAACCGTAACCTAAAAAATAAAAGCTTATTTTAGTTCACCAATTACCGTATTTTTTGGAGTATAAGACGCAGCTTTTTCCTCCCTAAAAGTGGCTGAAAATTTGGGTGCGTCTTATACTCTGAATGTAGCTTTTTCAAAGCTTTTTTTCCAGCCCTAACTAGATGCTAACGATCTTCCCAGCTCCTACCTTGCAGGCTTTTTCATTGTTACTCTCTCCGAAGAATGTTTTTCCAGCCCTAAGTCTTTGCAGGTTTTTTTTTCATTGCTCTACTTGCTCCGAATAAGTTTTTTTCAAGCCCTAACCAGGTGCTAACTATCTTCAGAGCTCTTACTGGCTTGCAGGTTCTTTCATTGTTATTCTCTCAGAAGGAGGTTTTTTTAAGTCCTAACCAGGGGATAAAATAATGTGCTGAAGCTGCTCCGAATAAGTTTTTTTCTAGCCCTAACCAGGTGCTAACTATCTTCCCAGCTCTTACTGGCTTGCAGGCTCTTTCATTGTTACTCTCTCCGAAGAAGGTTTTTTTAAGTCCTAACCAGGGGATAAAATAATGTGCTGAAGCTGACCAGACTAAGGACGCTAGCCAGATGAATACCTGGTAGGCAGATTGTTTTCCCCTATTTTCCTCCCCAAAAACTAAGGTGCGTCTTATACTCCCAAAAATACGGTATCTCAGTTTGGAAAGGGTTTGTGTCTTTCCTTATCAATCCTGTTTTGTAAGTCTTTAATTACTTCTTTAATTACTCAGCATGGCACTTCAAACTAATCCATCTAGGAACTGATGTGGAATTTTAAGCTTTTTTTTCCGCTGATTTTTTTTTTATATCGGTAGTCTTCAATTGAGGCAAGATTTCTGTTATTAAGCGAGACAGTTGGTTAGGTGGGTTTTGTCCCATTTTACGACCTTTCTTGCCACGGTTGTTAAGTGAATCACTGCGGTTGTTAAGCTAGTAACATGGCGCTTGAGTAAATCTGGCTTCCCCATTGACTTCGCTTATTAGGATGTCGCAAAAGCTCATCACATGACCACTGGGTTGCTGCAATAGTCATAAGTGTGAAAAACGGTCATGTCACTTTTTGTTTTCAATTCCATTGTTAACTTCAAACGTTCACTAAATAAACTGTTGTAAGCTGAGGACTACAAAACAACAGAGAAGAATACTAAACATGTGATAGATTTCTTAAGGCTTCTATAGGCTCATGACACCAATCCAATGGCAGCATTTTATTCTACATTAATTCCAGTATTATTTCTACATTTATTCTAGTATGCTCCATCGCATAATTTGGGTAGACCAGGTTACCCTGATTAAAAAAAAAAATCTCTCACCTGGTATAGCCAACAAAGTGCGGAGAACCTGTGGCTTAGAGGTTAAATACATCTCCCTAATATGCAAGTAGCCTGGGTTTGAATCCCAGAAGGGTGTGGCTAACTGATGAGAGCTAAATAGCTTGAAATAGATCTATACTAGTCTCCCTTTATTTCTTTGGTGGCAAAACATAAATTTAACAAACGAGACTGAATATTTCTCCGTACCTTTCTCCTCTTTGACGCTTTAAATTGCCTTTATATTCTGCCCACTTGGTTTTGTCCGAAAGTTCCCCAGAAATAAAATCTTTCAAATCAGGACCCTCTTGGATATGTCCCATCTGGGCTTCCGGCAGCGAACTTGAACTTGACGTTCTCAGTTGGTTTCCAAACACCTAGGGGGAATATATATATACATATATAGATCTCATTGCTTTGCAAATGTAACATACAGATGTTGGATAACCATTTGTCTGAAGTAGTGTAGGGTTTCCTGCCTAGGCAGGGGGTTGGACTAGAAGACCTCCAAGGTCCCTTCCAACTCTGTTGTTATTATTATTATTATTATTACAGGTAATCCTCGACTTATGACAATTGAGCCCAAAATGGATGTTGCTGAGTGAGACAGTTGTTGTCATGCCCGTCGGAGCCTGAATCTGCAGAGGAAGACGAGCCGGAACTGGAGCCCACGGAGATCGAGGGGGCGGCTTCGCTGGCAACCAAGTCAGGCCAGGGCCTTTCAGGATTGGGACGGCTTGTAGGCAGGGAGGAACGGGGGGCAGGATGACCAAGAGAGACTAAGCCAAGGGTCGGCAACATTAAACACTCAAAGAGCCATTTGGACCAGTTTCCCACAGAAAAGAAAACACCCGGAGCCACAAAACCCTTTTGACATCTCAAATGAAGATAACACTGCATATATCATTTTTTTTACCTTTATGCTATGTATAAAAAAAACTACAGTGTGTTGCATTTATAAAATCAATGACCTGCTACAGAGAAAACACATTTTTATTTCTGCATGCAACAAAAACATATTGAATTCTAGAAAAAAAAAGATGGGTCAAAAAGCTCAATAAATCACATGCTGGCGGGTGTCACACATTGGTGGTTGTGACGCATATTTTGAGCGACAGGGAGCCGCAGCAGGGGGATGAAAGAGCCACATGCAGCTCCAGAGCCGCAGGTTGCAGACCCCTGCAGTGAACATGAGAGACAGAGCTCAGGCGATGAGCAAGGACCACCTCCTCCTGATCCCCGAGCACGGAGAGAGGAGAGAAGGCAAGAACAGCGCAGACTGAGCTAGCTACTCGGGAGGAGAGCGCCCCGCCCCTCTTCACAAGGCACACCTGGGGACTGAAACTTAAGGAGACGCTGTGGGGAGGGGCATTTGTCGGGAACAGACGCTGAATTCATGGGAGTGTTGTGTGCCGTTGCCGACGCTGGACGTTTCCTGGACTTCTTGCTTTATTTCTTGCTTCCTGGATTCATTGCCTTGTTCATTTGCTTCCTGGACTTATTCCTTTGCCCTGCTGAAGGGGTGTGTGTGTGTGTGTGTGTGTGTGTGTGTGTGTCATCACTTTGCTCTGGGACTTGCCAGAAACGTGGGAATGGTTAGGGGAAAGTTGGAGCAATAAAGGGGCTGTTTGAAATAACAGCTGACTGTGTTGCCCCTGTGCCGTTTCCCGGGTCATCACAGTTGTTAAGTGAGCTCTGCCCCATCTTACGACTTTTCTTGCCATTTCAGTTAAACGAATCACTATACTTGTTAAAGTAGTAACACCTTGTGAAGTGAATCTGGCTTCCCCGTTGACTTGGCTTGTCAGAAGGTCGCTTCTGACAAGCCAAGGGGATCACGAGAACCCCAGGACACTGCGACCGTCATAAACATGAACCAGTTGTCCAGCATCTGAATGTAAATCACATAACCATGGGGGATGGCTGCAATGGTCGTAAGTGCGAAAAACGATCAGAAGTCACTTTTTTTCAGGGATGACGTAACTTTGAATGGTCACTAAACAAAGAGTTGTAAATCGAGGACTACCGTGTAGCATTTTTTAACACCAGACAGTAGCTTTAAGAAGAAAATTAGCTTTAAAACCTTCACTCAAATAATTAGAAGTGATCGCATTGCCAGTTATACCGAAATATTTCTTCTTTTCCTAGCAGCATGTCAGGGACAACAGGTACTCCTCGACTTACGACAGTTTGTTTAGTGACCATTCAAAGTTACAACGGCACTGAAAAGTGTGACTTACGACCATTTTTCACACTTATGACCTTTGCCGCATCCTCACGATCACGTGATCACAATTCAGAGGCTGCTTCATACTTATGACCGCTGTGGTGACCCAAGGTCATGTGATCATCTTTTGCGACCTACTCACAAGCAAAGTCCATGGGGAAGGTAGGTTCACTTAACAACCGGGTTACTAATTTATCAACTGCAGTGACTCACTTAACAACCGTGGCCAGGAAAGTCGTAAAATGGGGCAAAACCCACTTAACAACAGAAATGTTGGGCTCAATTGTGGCCTCAAATCCAGGACGACCTGTATTTGCCAATGCCTGTTTGGATTTTTTGTCCTGCCCTGGGATCTCCTGGTGGTCCCCCATCCACCTGTAATCCAGATTAGATGCTATTACACTTTCCAGATCAACCCAGGTCGCCTCCTCGGCGCTGGATTTCCTCCAAGGGCGACCAGACGGCCCTTCCTACCTCGCAGGGACGTTGTGCGGCCAAGGATACTGGGCCAGCAGTCGCGAAACGGGGGAAATGGGGCACAAAGAGAGGCCTCTCACCGGTTTGCCTTCTGCTACGAGCCTCGTGAGGCTCCTCGGGGCGAGGGCAGCGCAGGGGAGCCCGCTACCGAGCAGCCACATGTCGGTTGTCCTTTCAGTCCGGCCGCCGCCACACCGACACCGTCCCCGGCCCGAAGTCCCCGATGGGCAATCTCGGCGCTCGGCTAGTTTCCCTTTCGGCCCGGCGATCGACTGATCGCGCCTGCGCGCAGGCCTTTGACCGCCCCCCCACCCGGTGTCGTCGTCAGGACGCGCCGCGCCGTTTAAAAGCGTGATGACGTAAGACGCATTTCCTTTCCTCTTTCCTGTCAACGCGAAAGGTGAGCCGCGCCGTTTTTCTTTTCCCCCCTCGGAACTAGACAGGAGAATCCGGCTCCATCCGCCAAGTCGGTCCCGCCGGATTACTCCTAAAGCTACGGGCCAGGCCCGAACGGGATCCCCCCTAGGAGTGAGGGTATTTTTCGGGTTGGGTGCGGTCGGTTTCGGAGAGGGACCCTCAGAAATAATCCCCCCCCCATACTCGCACCGGTGGCCTGGAGAAGGGACGCGCGCGCCTGTTGTTCATCTGCGCTTGCGCGACACTCCTAAGTGACTTTAATGGGCACGTTCTCTGGTTTAGAGGAAGGAGAGTCCGAAGTTGTTGTGTGAACTAGCCTGTTTATATCTCCTTCCCTCTAGTGTTGCTTTAATGTAGGCTAAACACTAGGGAAGGCATTGATGTAGCTCAGGGGTGTCCAATCATGGCAACTTTTTAAAGACTTGTGGACTTCAATTCCCAGAATTCCCCAGCTTGCTGATCACAAGTGTATGCAGTAGAAATCCTTAAGAGCAATGAATGGCAACATTGATACAGATTAACAGAGTTGGAAGGGACCTTGTAGGTCATCTAGTCCAACCCCCCGCCCAAGCAGGAGACCATACACCATTTCTGACAGATGGCAGTCCAGTCTCTTCTTGAAAGCTTCCAGGGATGAAGCTCCCACAACTTCCGAAGGCAACTTCTGTTCCATTGATTGATTGTTCTCACTGTCAGAAAATTCCTCCTTATTTCCAGGTTGAATCTCTCCTTGATCAGTTTCCCTCCATTATTCCTTGTCTGGCCTTCAGGTGCCTTGGAAAATAGCTTGACCCTCTCCTCTCTGTTGGAACGGTTATATGTTGTTTTATTGAGCCATAAGATCCAAAAGCTTTTCACCACTCCTCTGCCTTTAATCACAGTTCATTGTTTCATACAATCAAAGAATTATAGTTGCTGTCCAAAAAGAACTTCAATGTGTGCATATTGTTTGTGCATTAGAACGTGTGCATATTGTGCATATTGTATGCATTAGAATGTGTGCATATTGTATGTCCATTATTATAGAACAGACTTCATGACTGAAATGTGGTTTACAGGGATATGGAAGACCCAATTTTATTAAAATCATAAAATGTGTGTTTCTCCTAGCAATTCAGTATTAGTAATAATAATAACAGAGCTGGAAGGGACCTTGGAGGTCTTCTAGTCCAACCCCCTGCATAGGCAGGAAACCCTACACTACTTCAGACAAATGGTTTTTCCTTTCAATAAGAGGGAGATCTAGGAAAACAGAAGGATTTAAAACGGTGGTGGAGTTTAACATTGTAGGTCATCTTGGGAATCAGTGGTCAAGAAAAGTATAGGTGGTAGGACAATTTTATAAAAATGATACTGAAATAAAAGAAATTAAGCATCTACTATGCAGCAGTGCAATTTGGCTTTAAAATTTGTTTTTCAAAAGCAGTTTGAAAAGTGCCAGGCTTTAAATGCTGTTGAAGTTGTTTTTTTTAAAAAAGCGGATTCTCTTTCTTAACTTTTCATTTTGTCTTTTTTTCTAGATTAAAAATGAAGACCATTCTTAGTAACCAAACTGTTGACATTCCTGAGAAAGGTAAGAATGTAAACGAGTGACTCTCCTAAAACTCTTTTCTTAAAAATAAAAATGCGTCTCTGACTTACTATTTGGATGTTTATGTTGTCTGAATATTTTACTGAAGCTAATTTTTTTTCTCTTTCCAGTCGACATTATCCTGAAGGGCCGGACAGTGACTGTCAAAGGCCCCAGAGGAACTTTGAAAAGGGACTTCAACCACATCAATGTGGAACTCTCCCTTTTGGGGAAAAAACGCAAGAAGGTGAGACTGTCTCGGTGTTTTATCAGGTTTCCAAATTTCCGATCACCTCTTAGATCAGAGGTCTTCAAACTTGGCAACTTTAAGACTTGTGGACTTCAACTCCCAGAATTCTCCAGCCAGCATAGCTGGCTGGAGAATTCTGGGAGTTGAAGTCCACAAGTCTTAAAGTTGCCAAGTTTGGGGACCCCTGTCTTAGATTAATTCCCAGTTTATTGCGGTTGTGTGTCTAGAACAGGGGTCTGCAACCTTAAACATTCAAAAGAGCCATGTGGACCTGTTTCCCACAGAAAACAAAACACCGGGAGCCACAAAAGCTGGGTGGGCATGGCCAACTCAACGTCATTTATTTATTTATTTATTATTTATCGTTCTTATAGGCCGCCCAACTCCCGCGGGACTCAGGGCATCATTCACTTCCACCAGTCACATGACCCCCCCCAAGCCACACCTACCCAGCCGGTTATTAGGGCAGAGAACCAGTTGTTAAAAAACACCGGGAACCACAAAACCCTTTTGACATTCTCTCTCTCTCTCTCTCTCTCTCTCTCTCTCTCTCTCTCTCTCTCTCTCTCTCTCTCTCTCTCTCTGTCTGTCTGTCTGTCTGTCTGTCTGTCTGTCTGTCACATAGTGAATATTGTCAGTTGTATGTCTATGCAGGGTGAAGCACCCCTATCTAATATTATGGTACATTCCAATACAGGCAGAACACCTGATATGATGTTCTTTGCGCATGTGTGCATTCCTAAACCACCATTAATTCTCTTCTGCCTTAGCTGTTGACCTGAACTGTCATGTTTTCTTAGCAAAGATGTAATTATTCAGGATTTATTGTTTTTGTAACGAAATAAATATTTTCTATTAGACTTTTAATCTCGGTTTTAT
The DNA here is from genome assembly GCA_023053685.1 of Diadophis punctatus similis. Lineage (NCBI taxonomy): Eukaryota > Metazoa > Chordata > Lepidosauria > Squamata > Dipsadidae > Diadophis > Diadophis punctatus. The sequence goes on from JALIGW010000006.1 coordinate 1,472,451, forward strand.
TTTCCAACTGTCTGAGTTCCAAGAAAAGATCTAAATCGCTTCTATGAGATCTTATTCTCATTTCAACACTCTCTCTCTCTCTCTCTCTCTCCCTCCCTCCTTCCCCATCTCTTTGTATCTCTGTCTCTGCCCTGGCCGCTTCTCCATCCCCCACCGTCGTCGCCCTTACCTTCTCAGGCCAGGCAAGGAGTGACTGGGAGGGGAGGGCGAAGGGTGGGGCCAGCCAGTGGTGGGATCACCTGACAGGGAGACACAGCAGAGGGCCGAAAGAGCCACAGATTGCTGACACCTGTCTAGAAGATGAGATTAGGAGATGTTGACTTGAAAGGTAGTGAGCAAAAAAATGTCACGTTCAACACAACCTGCTAAAACTTAAGTTGCACTGCTTTATATCCATGTGAATCATTGTGTTGTCATAAATTCTGAAGAACTAAGATAGCTTTCGTTGCGTCTCAAATGCCAGCTATTTTCATGCTTGCTTGCTTATTTTGTGTATATATTGTTTTGCGTAATGCTTCTGTGTTTTTCACAGACCATGATCCGGTCTGAGTGCACGGATATTTGTTCAGGTAGTCCTCGACTTACGACCACAATTGTGCCCAAAAATTTATGTGGCTAAGTGGAGACGTTTGTTAAGTGAGTTTGGTCCCATTTTTACGACTTTCCCTTGCCACAGTTGTTCAGTGAATCACGGCGGTAACTAAGTTAGTAACACAGTTGTTAAGTGAATCTGACTTTGCTTGTCAGAAGGTCGCAAAAGGTGATAACATGTCCCTGGGACGCTGCAATTGTCATTCATACATGCCAGTTGCCTGTTTTTTATCACATAAAAGCAGGAATACTAGTTTTAAGTGTGAGAAATGGTCATAAGTCACTTTTTTCAGTGCCGTTGTACTTTGAATAATCACTAAACAAAGTGTTGTAAGTCGGGGACTACCTGTATTATATACCTATTCTATTAAGGTTTCTGAAACTATTGGCCGCCATCCTTCGTGCTGTTTATTTAACCCATCATAGCTCAAATATTAATCAAGTTTAGAGTTACAGATTGAACACCCAAACTTGAAGTAGAAAAAGCTCCAAACACAATTTAGTGAAACCTGACATGCTCGGTGGACTTTTAGTGCATATGAAAATGGTATATCAATTAATCCACTTTCGTGTGTGTTGGATGATTCCTGAATATCTCTTCTTAGGTGTCCCTGTGATATTGATAGGATAGAATAGGATAATGGAATATGGAATGGAATAGAATAGAATAATGGAATATGGAATGGAATAGAAGCATGAAAGAATAGAAGAGAATGGAATATGGAATGGAATGGAATAGAATAAAGATAGGATAGGATAGAATAATGGAATATGGAATGGAATAGAAGAATGAAGGAATAGAAGAGAATGGAAAATGGAATAGAATAGAATAATGGAATGATAAAATAGAATAGAATTATGGAATATGGAATGGAATAGAAGAATGAAGGAATAGAAGAGAATGGAATATGGAATGGAATAGAAGAATGAAGGAATAGAAGAGAATGGAATATGGAATGGAATATAATGGAATGTGGGATGGAATAGAAGAATGAAAGAATAGAACAGAACAGAAAATGGAATGATAGAATAGAATATAGAATAGAAACAGAAAATGAAAACGAAGCAGTTGGAAGGAACCTTGGAGATGTGTGAACTGAGTATGTAAAGGTAACATTGGCTAATCGTTGGACGCAAGTGCTAATGGTTGCAGTGGCTTGACAAGTCAGTGCGGTGTCGGTAATTGCTGCCGTCCGACAGCTGGTTGGACTGATCGACACATTGCACATCTATTTGTGAGCTGCACTGCGGTACTCTTGTTCTCGTGCGCGGTTTGGAGAAAGACATGTTGTATTTTGTGAAGCCTTCGGTTTACTGAAATGGTCGCGTTTTTGCACGGTTGGGGCACGATGGACGGTCTACAACTGGAAATCTTTTAGTTTAACAAACATGCCTTCGGGGATATGGATCACACTGACTGTCAATGCAGGAATGTAATGCGCTGTGGCTTGCTGGAAATATGGATTGTAGGGAACCCCTCTGGCCTAGACTAGAGGTCCCCAGCCCCCCGGTCCGTGGACTGGCACCGGTCCGCGGCATGCAAGCAACGAGGCCGCGCAAACAAGCAAATCCCCATCCGCGGGATGCAGGCAGCACGCAAAACCACGCCCCCTCCGGTCTGCAGAAAAAGCTCTCCCCATGGAACCGGTCTCTAGTGGCAAAAGGCTAGGGGCTGCTGGCCTAGACCGACTTAAAACCCCTGATTTTTCTTTTAAGTAGCGGAAAGAACCTTTGGAAACTGTTTGGTTGAAATTGGAATAAAGATATATTATACAATCCTAAGAATAGTTTTGTTAGGTACCGTTGAGTCAAGTTTGATTTTTTGTGTGTGTGCTGTCATCTACAAGCTAATTATAATTACAGCTTGGTGTTATAATATCTTGGCTCGTTAGAAATACCGTATATAAATAATTGCAGGTACAGAAAATTGTCAATTTAATGAAATGTTCCAGAATTGTAAACATTTTCCGGGGGGGAAATGTTGACTGTACTTACGTACTGGAATTGTGATTAATTTTACTGTTCTTTAAACCTTTTAGCTGCGTGTTGACAAATGGTGGGGTAACAGAAAGGAGCTGGCAACCGTTCGCACAATTTGCAGTCATGTGCAAAACATGATCAAGGGGGTTACATTGGTAAGTTTCTTAAAACCGAGCTTAAAACGCAAAATGTGATAATGCAGCTAAGTTCAGCTTGGCAGCTGCTCATTTTGGATAAGCTAGTGCAATCCTTTGGAATTACGGTTTCGTTGGTTTGATTGATTTGTCTAATTTCAGGGCTTCCGTTATAAGATGAGGTCTGTGTACGCCCATTTCCCCATCAACGTCGTTATTCAAGAAAACGGCTCCCTGGTCGAGATCCGTAACTTCCTTGGGGAGAAATATATCCGACGAGTGCGCATGAGGCAAGGTAAGGAGCTCGTCAACCTCGACCTGAGTTAAAATGGGAAAAGAGAAAGAATTCCAGGACTCTATGCCCAAGATCAGTGTTTTTCGAACTGGATGGGCCGGGGAATTCTGGGAGTTGAAGTCCACACATTTTAAGAGTAGCCAAGTTTGAGAATGACTGCTTGAGATGAATCATGGACTAGTCTGAAAAGTTGATAGATACTGGTTTCATTACCGTGTTTCCCCGAAAATAAGACCCTGTCTTATATTTTTTTGAACCCTGAAATAAGCGCTTGGCCTTATTGCCACGCACTCAAAAGCCCGATTGGGTTTATCATCAGGGGATGTCTTATTTTGGGGGAAACAGGGTAGTTTTACAAACTGCTTTTATGGTATGCCAGCCACAGATTTTTTGGGGGGGATACAACTACAGAATTGCCAAGGTGGTACTCATAGCCTCGTGTGTGTGTGCGTTATATATAAAATAGAGAATTTAGACCATTTTGAATTTTTGAATACAGAAAGACATAGCTGCACAATGTGCCTACTTGTAGATGATATTTTAGTGATGCTTATTCTGGTTTTGCTAGGAACTTCTTTAAGGGAATCAAATCCTTACTTTTGAAAAGCAAAATATAGTGAGTGCGCTAATATATTTTTCTTAAGTTAAAAATCGGTTCCTTTGAATACATTTTCATCTCTCTCTTTTTTTAGTGATAATCTTTTCTCAAATATTCTTCTTTCCTACTTTAGGCGTTAATTGTGCAGTGTCGCAAGCTCAAAAGGATGAACTGATCCTTGAAGGAAATGACATTGAATTGGTATCTAACTCGGGTACGTCTTTATATTACGCTTTGCCCCATTGCTAAGTTTGTATTATGTCTTGGTAACAGTTTGTTTAAATAAATTGAAAATCAGGGAAATTCTTTGTTGTATTGTTATTCTTAACAGGTTTTGCTAATATTTCCATGCTTTTTCCCCCCTACTGTTACCTTGCTACAAATGGCTTCATTTGGCTTTGCCATCTAATTTGATTTTATTGTAGCCCTAGCTTTTGTTAAATCAGGAGGGTGTAATTATTTTGTCATTCCAAACTAAATAGAGCCATCTTCTTTTATATATATATATATAGCTGCCTTGATCCAGCAAGCCACAACTGTCAAGAATAAAGATATCAGAAAATTCTTGGATGGTATCTATGTCTCCGAGAAGGGAACAGTACAACAAGCCGATGAATAAAACCCAATAGTAAGTTTGTGACATTCTTTTTTTTTCATTTTTCATAAATCCATGTGTGCTACGTGAAATACAAATAAATAAAATATCCTGGATTAAGTTTTGGCTGTTCAGAGGAGAGACAGTTGTATCAGTATTGTGGCATAATTCAATCATTCAGTGAATTTTTATTTCAACTTTTGTCTCAGGCACTAAGCCCTGAAATGCTAAATGTTACTGAACCAATTCTGAGGATATTTGGATATTTTTATTAAGTAGAGCTAGCTGTTCACCGAGTTGTAGCTTTCATTATAGCGGATATACGATGGATGACTGATTAATAGTCTGGAATGGGAGAAAGTGATAAGTTTTTCCTGTGTGATGTATAATAGACACCCTGCTAATCAAGTTGTTTACAAGCATTTCTGTAAGTTACCATTTGGGAAATAGTCATATATATCCCATATGTTGGAACAGTGAAGTGTTGCAATTTGTAAAATTGCAGATTGGAAAGGCGTTAACCTTTTCTTCTTCACCCCAATTGAAAAGTGAATAATTGAGAAAGATTATTTCTCATTTTAGCTTGCTTTAGACAATGAGGAGAGCATCATTAAGACCGTTTGAATTTGACTTGCATGTTATGATTTGAGGAGGTATAGTCCCAATGCTAAGAATAATCCACAGCCTGGATATTGATAGGTTTTAAATAGATATAAGTTGATTCAGAATAACAGAGTTGGAAGGGACCTTGAAGGTCGTCTAGTATACCACAAAAGACCCTATACCAGTGATGGCCAACCTTTTAGACACCGAGTGCCCAAACTGAAAGGTGCATGCGCAGCAGAGACCCGAAGACCAGCTGGCCGGGGGCGAGGCGGGGCATCCCAACACCGGCAGCGCGACAAGGGGTAAGATCTTTTTCTTTCATGAGCTTCTGTGTCGTCGTTTGCAGGGAAACAGAAGCTCACAAAAGAAAAGCCACGGAGATCTGACCTGGGGCGACGGCACGCGTGCCAGCAGAGAGAGCTTTCTGCGTGCCACCTCTGGCACGCGTGCCATAGGTTCACCATCACAGCCCTATACCATTCTGGACAAATGGCTGTCCAGTCTCTTCTTAAAAGCCTCCAGTGATGGAGCACCCACAATTTCTGGAGGCAATTGATTAATTGTTCTCACTGTCAGGAAATTTCTCCTTAGTTCTAGGCTGCTTCTCTCCTTGATGAGTTTCCATCTGTTGCTTCTTGTTCTGCCTTCAGGTGCTTTGGAGAAGAGGTTGACCCCCCCTCTTCTTTGTGGCAGCCCCCCAAATATTGGAACATTGCTATCCCATCACCCCTAGTCCTTCTTTTCACTAGACTAGCCGAACCCAATTCTTGCAACAGTTCTTCGTATCAAGGGTGAAGATGAAGCGTAATTGAATTGAATTCATGATGACCATAGAATAACTTAATCGTTTTCTTGCCAGTGGGTTTTTTTTTCTATCCAACCACTGGCTATGTTCAGTTCTAATTAGCTTTTTGAGATTTGCCAAAGTTATAATGCCATTAATGTGTATCATACTGTTTAGGGTGAAGTAAAGAAAGACTTGTCTCCCCTCGTGGCACAAAACAGTAAATTTTAATTTGCACCTGAGATTATTGTTTCCGCATTTGTGGTGATGAAATGGATAAGTTCTCCTGCCCTCTTTTGCTTTTAAATATTTTCTAAAATCTTTTTAGAAACACAAGTAATTTAAGGAATCTAAAATAACCAATAATCCCATCTGTCCATTTGTCTGCTGATATGTATTCACTTCACAGACTGATACTATCAGGTGATGTTTTCATTGGTTTGCCTTTATTTAACAAAATAAACAATTTTATTTCACAATGAGGAAAAAGAGCAAAAGGGGAAAAATGTAATAAAACAAATATACTTCTCATATATGTAAATACATCTATAAAATACTACGCCACAGTACTCTATCACATTAGCGTGAATATGTTTGTCAGAGAATGGAAGTAAAGTTATTTTCTTAGTATTCTATCTGCTTCAACAATACAACTTTTTTTTATGGTTTTAGGTCCTGAAATGGCAATCTGGCATGACATGACACATCTTGCAGTTGGAAGTTTTCTACTTAAACTGAACAGTCTCAGATTGTTTTGAGAAAATAAAACCATAATCTTTCAATATCCTGTATTTTGTGATTGAGCATGGAATAGCTACAACTCACTGTTAATTTTGAGAATGGACTCCTCAGTTGCCCATTACAACACAAACATGGTAAGATATATATCTTTAGGTTGAATTGTGAGCCTCTTCAAGTTTTTTGTACACTTTAGGAGTTACATACGAGAATCTCGCACGATAAGACCGCGGAATAACATCATTTATCTTTAGTCCATTTGAAATCTGGAATTGGTTGGTTTAACTCAAATCATGAGTCTTTTTCCAAAACTTGTTTCTTATTTTGGAAACTGAATTAAAAGCTGCAATCTCACAATTTAACTCCATTACCTAAATGATTATTATTTTTTGGGGGGGGGGAGACAAAATGGGAAGAGAGCATTAATGATAGATATTATACATGCTGGTATTTGACCAACTTGGAATATTAATTGGATTGCCAAAAATGAAAGTATATCGTCAAAGTTCCATCTCTAAACCACAGTGCGCACCACCACCGCCCCGGAGAATTATACTTGAGAAATGCGAAAACATTTATTTATTTATTTATTTATTCAATTTCTATGCTGCCCAACTCCCTAGGGACTCTGGGCAGCTCACAACAGAAATACAAAACATCAAAAATAGTACAAAAACATCTAAAACAATTTAAAAACAATTTACAATTCAAAAACAGTTTAACCCTTGCATACCATTCATGGCCAGATCTCGCTGGTTACCACTGCAAGCTCAACGGCCCCAGGCCTGCCGGAAAAGCCAGGTCTTTACTGCTTTCTGGAAGGCCAATAGGGTGGGGGTAGTCCGGATCTCAGGAGATAACTGGTTCCAGAGAGCCGGGGCAGCCACAGAGAAGGCCCTCCCCCACGGACCCGCCAGCCGACATTGTTTAGCTGAAGGGACCCGGAGAAGACCAACTCTGTGGGATCTTACCGGTCGCTGGGAGCTGTGTGGTAGAAGGCGGTCTCGAAGATAGTCTGGCTCTGAGCCATGTAGGGCTTTAAAGGTAATGACCAACACCTTGAATTGTGTCCGGAAACCAATAGGGAGCCAGTGCAGTTTGCGGAAGATTGGTGTAATGTGGGTGTACCTAGGTGCACCCACAACAACTCGCGCAGCTACATTCTGGACCAATTGTAGTCTCCGAACACTCTTCAGGGGTAGCCCCATGTAAAGTGCGTTGCAATAATCTAACCATGAGGTGACAAGGGCATGAGTGACTGTGAGAAGAGCCTCCTGATCCAAGTAGGGTCGCAATTGGTGCACCAGGCAAACCTGTGCAAGGGTCCCCCTAGCTACAGATGTCAAATGTTGGTCTAATCTTAGCTGTGAGTCTAGGAGGACACCCAAAAAGGACGGCTGGGCGCGAATCAGCGGATGCAATAAGTGCGGAAAAATGTGAGCATTTTGCCATCCGTATCACCACTAAATAAGTCCTAATAAAGGCTCCTAACTGTTCGGACACATTTGGAGTTACTGGTTCTCCAGCGTCGCTCTAGATGTCTTTTCTGGCGCTTCATCTCCCGGAACTCCTCGGTAAACCAGGGAGCTTTCCTGGATCCACTGCCACAGAGAGGTTGCAAAGGCGCAATCCGGTCCAGTGCCCCAGATGTCGCCCTATTCCAGGCAACCACCAGGGACTCAGCCGTATTGTGGACAAGGGAGTCAGGTATCTCCCCAAGCTCCTTCTGGAACCCTTCAGGGTCCATTAGGCATTTGGGGCAGAACCACTTAATCTGCTCCGCCTCCCTGCAATGGGGGAGAGTGGTGCCTTAAAGTCTAACCTCAGCAGGAAATGATCTGACCACGACAAGGGAGAAGCATCTATACCTCTTAATTCCAGATCATATCTCCACTGCCCCGAGAGGAACACTAGGTCAAGTGTGTGTCTCCCCCTATGAGTCGGACCCTGAACTACTTGGGACAGGTCCATGGTTGTCATGAAAGCCATGAACTCCTGAGCCGCATCCGAGGCTTCGCCAAATGATGGCAAGTTGAAGTTCCCCAGTACCATAAGCCTGGGGAACTCCACCGCCAACTCAGCTACCACCTCTAGCAACACAGGCAGGGTTGTTGTAATGCAGCCGGGAGGCAGGCACGTCAACAACAAGCCCAACTGAACCCCTGAGTCCAACCTCAAGAGGAGGGACTCACACCCAACAAACTCCGGGGCAGGGATCCCACGAGGACAAAGACTCTTACGGACAATGATTGCCACTCCTCCACCCCTTCCCTGGTGTCGCGGCTGATGCAATACCTGAAACCCATCTCGGCACATCTCCGAGAGGGGAACACCCCCCTCGTGGCCCAGCCAGGTCTCAGTTATGCATGCCAGGTCGGCCCTCTCCAGGAGTAAGTCTCGAACGAGGGGGGCCTTGTTAACAACAGACCTGGCATTAAACAGTAGCAGCCTGAGGCCAGGGCCCTGACGTCCCATGACACCAGATATACGAGGCGAGCCCGGTGAACCAGAATCGGAGGGGCCGGAACAAGTGATCGCTTTAAGACAGCGAGTCCTAGTTCCCAGAGAGCGGCCTACCCCCACCCCCCCGGCTCCTGCCATATCTACCTCTCCCAGTCATAACCGTAATACTCCGGCTCTCCAACATCCCGGAGATCCCCTCCCCCACCCCGACGACCTCCCTCCTCTCCGGCAGGCAAGGTATCCCACTCATATCAAGCCGGGGGTCATATCTGAGCCCCCATCTGCTTCTGTTTGCACATTCAGCAGAGGGGGCTCTATTCCTTGCCCCCTGCTCCCACAGCCACTCTGAACCCACAAAATAAAGAATTTCTTTAAAAGTGCACACTTCTAAAATCTTGTCATTTCAAACTGAACTACATAGTTGTCCCAATATACCCAACAGAAACATTTGGTTGAATTCTCATTAAAATAATAAACCAACGTGCATACTTTTTAATAAGTTAGTTTTCACATGGAGATGTGCAAGATGTCCAGTAGGTTAAATAGCTTCCTTTGGACTGAGTTGTATAACCTGTAGAGGCTGAAGAAACTGAATAAGGCTAGTTGACTGGACACCATTTTCTCTGTAGTAGGCAGCCAGAAATGTCCAAGGTGGGAAACAAGAATGTAGAGCGAGCCCTTGTAAAAACCCAACGTGTGGCTCTTGTGTCAGAATCCTGAATTTGGCATTCCGATCAGAAGTATCTTGCTGAACAATAAGAAGAGTATTTCCGCTAATTTTTCTGATCCTCGTTGATAAATGGAGAAAGAAAATAGAATAGAATAGAATAGAATAGGATTCTTTATTGGCCAAGTGTGATTGGACACACAAGGAATTTGTCTTTGGTGCTTATGCTCTCAGTGTACATAAAAGAAAAGATACATTTGTCAAGAATCATGAGGTACAACACTTAATCATTGTCATACTGTCAATTCTATATCTGGCTCAGAACTTTCTTAGGTTTGGCTTCCACAGAAACGCCGACGTGCTGGAAGTATTTTGACCAATCTTGTCTCCTTTTCGTTTGCTTCTGGAAAGCAGCAATGCTTAGGAAAATGATTAGAGTAGCCAAAACGCAGCATCCAAGGAATATTAGAGGCTTTTCCTGAACGACAAGTCGGCAGAGGATGCAGGACGCCATTTCCTTTTGCTGTCCACATTTACTTGTAGGGTCCATGGGGAAACCGTTGTTGCAGATCAACTGATTGTAGAACTGGACGGATGCTTTTGCTTGGAATTCGGAGGTAAAGAATCCAAATTTGGGTTTGCCTACTTCATCCGTTAGCTTGAATCCGAAATAGCCTTTGAGGTTGACTTTGTCGATGTGGTAAGCTGAAAAGAACAACCAACCTCACGTTAATTCTTGTATTTCTGTATGAACCAAAAAAGCCATGCTATAGTATTTGGGAGGAAAATGGGTATATAAACTCATTTAAGCTCGTTTTCCCCCCCAAAGGAACACCCTTCTCTGAATCTCTGCAGGTTTTTTTTAAAGTATTTTGTTGGTATTACTAACTATACAATTAACATTTTTTCTAGAAGCTTTCAAGAATAGAATACATCTTATTCGTTATGAGTTCTTGTCACACTACAAATGCAGACGATTACGGCTTTATTTATGGTCTCCAAAAGTAATCCTTACCGTCTCTCACTTGTCATTTTATCACTCCTTCCTCTCCTCAAATAATATTGTATACAGGTAGTCCTCGAGTTACAACAGTTTGTTTAATGACCGTTCGAAGTTACAGGGGCTCCGAAAAAAGTGACCTATGACCCTTGCAGCATCCCGATGGCCATGCCATCAAAATTCAAAGCCTTGGCAACTGACTTGATTATGACAGTTGCCGTGTCCCAGGGAGTCATGTGATCTCATTTTGTGACCTGATAAGCAAAGTCAATGGGGAAGCCAGATTCACTTAACAACCATGTTACGAATTTAACAACGGCAGCGATTCACTTAACAACTAGGGCAAGAAAGGTGGTAAAATGGGGCTTAACAGATGTCTTCCTTAGCCACAGATACTTTGGGCTCAATTGTAGTCATAAGTCGAGGACTACCTGTATACCCTATAACTGATGGCGAACCTATGGCACGTGGGCATGCGCACGCCAGTCAGCTGATTTTTGGGCCTTCTGGGCCCACTGGGAATCAGGGAACAGGCTGTTCGCAGCCTCCGGAGGGAGTGGGGTAGGCCCGTTTTTTGCTCTCCCCAGGCTTCAGAGCCTTTCTAGGAGCCTGGGGAGAGTGAAAAACGGGTGTGCCATCGCGTGCCGGGAGCAGGGGAGGTCATGCGCATATGCGTGGGGGGGGGTGCATGGAATTATGGGTGTGGACACATGCGTGACCCCCTGCGCTCTCCCCCCATTTTGGCACGTGGACCAAAAAAGATTCGCCATCACTGCCCTATAATATTCTTGGCCTCTGGTAGGCTATAATCCTCACAAACACAAAGGTTTGTTAAGCTTTGACAACACAATGTCGTTGGTAATTTGCTTATATGACACTTAATACAATGCTACTCTTTCTGTTCTGCTGTCTCTCGTCCTTTTAATAACATTTGTTATCCCTCACAATGATGATATAGAACTATTGCAGAATTCCATGAACTTCTCATAAATCAACCCTTCCTTTCAAGTTGCTATGACTTTCACAATAATCTTTTGCGATCGATTAAACTGAAAAGGCACTTATTCCACTCCCATAGCCAGAGCTGAGTTAGGATACAAAGCTAAGTTACATTAAAAAAAAACCTCAGATCTTGGGGTGTTCTTGTTCTGCTAATCAGAAAACTACCGTATTTTTCAGAGTATAAGACGCACTTCCCCCCCCCAAAAGAGGGTGGAAATGTTGGTGCGTCTTATACACTGAATACAGCCATTTTTGGCCTACCGAAGCCCCGCTCCACGCGAAAACTGGTGCGCAAGGGGTTTGGGAGGTCTGAAGAGTGCTCCTGGGGGCTGGGGGAGGGCAAAAATGCCCCCATTTTTGCAAAAAAACAGCTTGTTTTTCACAAAAACGGGGTGCGCATAGGGTTTGTGAGGTCTGTGGTGTGCTCCTGGGGTTGGGGGAGGACAAAAACTTTTTTTTCCTTACCTCGTCTTATAGTCCGAAAAATACGGTATACCCTTATTCAACCACTTGCATCAGATTCTTACGTTTGCATTGTTATTGAGAAACAGCATTACCATCCTATAATTTTTATTTATTTTTATCTCGTCTTTATTCAAGCACACCTATTATTCCTTTTTCCTCCTGTTTTCTCCACAAACAACAACCCTTGTGAGATGGTTTGGGCTGAAATGTCTTTCATTGGTCTTGATTTCTGATAACGTATTTCAAAATCCAGGTGGGAGGGGAAAAGATAGGCTTGCTAAAAAGATATTGGTCAGTATCGTATTTTATTGCTCTGGCTATTGTTTAGTAGATTTTGCTACAGCCAGCTAAATATAATTTTGGATGGAATAGTCTGTTGTTGTTTTTTTAAAGAAAGTTGTGAACTGTATGACGAAAAATAATTTGATAGTATCACTTGGAAAACATAGTTGCTGATGTCAGATTTATGACTGATAGGAAAAACAATTGCTTTGGGCAGGATTGTGTAAATTCTACAGAAATGAACTACCTGTAGTAAAGGTTGGGGGAGGGTGATGTTTGGCCTGGATTTGCTGCGGGAGTATTTTTTTTTAACCCATTACAATTGCAGTCATTAACTGACATGGTGCCTGTAATCTGTCTTTCCATAATTAAGATGTTTTCCGTACCAGTGTTATGCCTTTTATTAAGAATGGATTAGTCTGATACCCTACTAGCAGACCTCTTTGGATTCCTGCCCCTATTGTGATCTTTCTATGCTAGAAATGACCAGTAGACTAGCAATGGTACCGGAAAACCTAACAATATTATTCCAATCAATAAAAATAGTGTACCTCTCCCGTGTGTCTTTCCTCGAAGCAGTTTCATCCCTTCTGTGCAAAGCGAAAACAATCCAGCAACCCTGTTTAAAGTTTGATAAACAAATGCACAGAAAACTTTGGAATTATTGGGATGAGCATTTCACCCTCTACTCACCTTTAAAAGCTTCCTGCACGTACTTTTCGATGTAGTATTGACGGAGCTCGTCGTTGTCTTTAGCCTCATCCTCGATCCCGCTCGCAGTGACATAAATATCCATATTGCCATAACGCCGATTGATCCAGTTCAGGGCTTTACGTAACCCCCATGGCACCACCGCGGAGTGAAGAGGGGAAATGGGGGAAATGAGGTAGCTGGAATCTTTAATGAGGTGAACGTCCTTATCCCAATCATACCGGCTCCCGTTCTTCGACTCGTGGGCCACAAATAGAGTGGTGAAATGATTCACGGCGATGAAGTCGGCAGCCCCTCTGATCAGCTGCTTCTCCTCCTCTGTGAAAAAAGGCAAAAATGAACCGGAAAGGCCTTTGCGGTTTTTGTAACCGAGGTATTTTCTCATGGCTGCTGGATAGTCTCCCATCTTCAGCAAAGGGTCTAAAAACCAGGCCATTTCAAACTGGAGGAACCGATCGGCCGCTTCCAAATGGCTAGCCAGATACGGGTTAGCAGGTTCTGCCCAATCACAGTACAGGGACAGAGACACCTGACCCTGCTGGAAAGGCCGATATTGTTTCTCGTAGACCTGCCAAGCCGTGGCATGAGCAATCAACAAATTGTGAGCCGCTTGGTAAGTGTCGTTGCTGCTGCTGTTGTAAATGTCACCGAACCGATTCGGCTCGTTGATGGTGATCCAGAATTTAACCAGGTCTCCGAATTCCTGGAAGCACACTTCGGCGTACGTTCTAAACGCCCGGACAGTGGATTGATTCAACCATCCGCCGTGTTGAAGCAGAGGACCTGGCAGGCTTAAGGACTGATGGGTCGGATAGTGCAAGGTGACCACGGGCTTAACTTTGCGTTTCAGTATCTCGCTAATCAGACATCGGTAATACCGCAGGACGTGCCGGTTAAGGGACAACTTATCGCCACTGGGGAGGACCAGGGACCAATTGAAGGCAAACCTATAATGAGTGACATTCATTTTTGATAGTAGTTGCAGGTGTGTTTTAATGCTGATGAAGTCCGTACACTGAACTGGCCGGTTTTTCAATTTCACTCCCTTCACCTGGTAGAATTTTCCGTCTCCAGTGACGTTCCAGAGATAGACGTTAGGGTCAGAGAACTGAGGAGAAGAAGCGACGGATTCTGGCTGCGAATGAGAATGAAGATTAAGAAGGAATATTGGTTTTACAGGGTGGCTTTCCTCCTTCCCAATACATCTAGGAGGCTTTATTTTAGATTTAGGACATTGGCAAGACCAGTTACAGCATGATCTGAAGAGCAGGGTGGCTTCTAATAGCATGGTCGAAGTGGAGCATTTCTGAGGCAACCTCTGAAGCTACTGGTCCATGTGCTGTTACAAACCTTGTGGGAAGTCATGGATGAAGGTTAAGAGATCAGTACATCTAGACCAGGGGTCGGCAACCTGCGGCTCTGGAGCCGCATGTGGCTCTTTCATCCCTCTGCTGCGGCTCCCTGTCACCGGTCGGCTCCACAATTGATAGGGCTTTCGGTTAGGACAGGTAGAGGAAAAAGGACGCCGCGCTAGGAGGAGACTCTATGATGGGGGGACCGGACTTCTGATCAGCTCCAGAATTGAACGGGGGGCTTCCGGTTAGCTCTTTGAGTGTTTAAGGTTGGTGACACCTGATCTAGACAAGGCCAAATAAAAAGACCAAGTGGGATGTCAATCTGCGAATGACATCCAGTTTTTCCTACTCTCCCCATCCATCAGATGCCGGGGGGGGGGGGGTTGTTGTTCTGAATTAATATTTGGAAAGAACAACATACTGAAGGACAAGAAATCAAGCTATCTAGGCAACGTCAAAAAGATGAATGCTATTCAGCCTGTTCTAGAAGAGATTTCTTGGTCTTAAAAGAGAGATGGCAAACTGTCTGTTGCTTCACCAGAGTTACGTTTTCTCAGTTTGCTAAGCTAAGGAGCCGAGGTGGCGCAGCAGTTAGAGGCAGGTACTGCAGGCCACTTTAGCTGACACTGATCCGCAGGTCAGCGGTTCAAATCTCACCGGCTCAAGGTTGACTCAGCCTTCCATCCTTCCGAGGTAGGTAAAATGAGGACCCAGATTGTTGGGGGCAATATAAAAATACATTGCTTACTGGTGTAAACCGCTTAGAGAGTGCTTGCACTGTGAGGTGGTATATAAATCTCACAAAATAAATAAATAAATAAATAAATAAATAAATAAATAAATAAGAATATAAAGTAAGGGGCTGTTTTCTATAGTGGCATTTCCGTATTGAGACTTTCCCTTGGCCCCTCTGTTTATGGCCCCAACCTAGTACTGGTTTTACGGCTTGGGCATTTGAGGAATGTGTGTTTCAAATTATAATCTTCTAATTTATGTTCCACTCGTAATAGTACATCTTTTTTTTTTTTTTTGAGGAAACACCTTAAAAAACTATGGTTTGGAACATCTACATTAATAAATGATCCAGATTTTAAAATAAAACCTCAGATTTAAAAAGGATAATTAACCATTGAGGGTGAAAAGGGGCATTCTGATGTTTGATATTTGCAGCATTTCAGGAGACTCTAAATATGTTTTTAATTACCGTATTTTTCGGAGTATAAGACGCACCTTTTTCCCCCCTGAAAGAGGGTGGAAATGTTGGTGCGTCTTATACACCAAATGCAGATATTTTTGGCCGCATGAAGCCCTGCCCCCACATCCCATTTTTACAAAAAACGGGGTGCGCAGAGGGTTTGGGAGGCCTACAGAGTGCTTTTGGGGGGTGGGGGAAGGCAAAAACGGGGGCGTTTTTGCAAAAACCGGGCAAAAAATGGGCCATTTTTTGCAAAATGGAGGCATTTTTGCCTTCCCCCAGCCCCCAGAAGTACTCTGCAGGCCTCCCAAACCCTCTGCGCACCCTGTTTTTCGCAAAAACGAGTGAAAACGGGCCTGTTTTTCCGAAAAACGGGGCATGCACAGGGTTTGAGAGGCCTGCAGAGTACTCCTGGGGGCCGGGGAGGACAAAAACCATTTTTTCTTACTTACCTCTTCGAAATCTTGGTGCGCCTTATACACCGGTGCGTCTTATAGTCCGAAAAATAAGGGTAATTTTATCCTCCCAAACTTCCTAACAGTGAGGACATTTTAAGCAATGGAAGAGAAGTTGTGGGTTTTTAAGAAGAAACTGGACAATTGTCAATTGTCTGGAATGATATAGGCCAGGCAGCATCTCCTGTTTTGAGCAGGGGGTTGGCCTAGAACAGAGGTCGCCAACCTTTCGGACCTCAGGGACCACTAAATTCATAATTTTAAATCCCGCGGACCACTAATATGAATTTTTTAAAAAAGATAAATAGTATTTAGTGCAATATAAAAAAATGCAAATAATTTTTCTGCGGACCACCAGTAGTCCGAGGACCACTGGCTGGTGTCTGCTGGTCTAGAAGACCTCCATGGTCCCTTCCAGCTCTATTTGAATCTATTCTGATTCAAAGAGTTGCGATGCTTGTTTGAGTTTGCTTACCTTGATGACCGATTCTGTGACGCCCCAGAAGAAATCCCAAGGAAATTGGCCTTGCAAAGTCTGGGTTGATTTTTCAGCAGGAAAGCCGTTCTCTTGAATGATTTGCTTATAATAAAATGCAGACGATTTGGGGATCCGCTCCTTCTTTTCGCTATCGAAATCTACGTAAAACAAACCTCGCCGTTGATTGAAGGCCTGGTCCCATTCAAATCCATCCAAGAGAGACCAAAGCGTGTAACCAAAGACATCGACCCGATCATATTTAATAGCTGCATAAAGGCAAACAAATAAAAACAATTGTCCAATTAACGAACCGAGGCTATGCCGTGCATTTATCACAAATGTAAATCAGTAAGGAGGAGGGTTGGAAAGGGTTTCTCTAGCATTTGCCTGGTTTGTTTATCGAGTTCCAATCTAAGGAATTATTTTTTATTTTGGTTGGATAACTATTTATTTAAGACTAATCGGATGGAGCCAGCAACAGGGCAGGTGGGATCACATCAGTCTGGTCCACCTTATATCTCATCACTTCCCCGCCCACACACACTACTTCTGAAAAGTAACAAAGGCATGGATTACTTTTATCACCAAAGATCTGGACCTAAATTTTTTGCTGTTTCCCACTTTTAAAAATTTTAGAGGATCCCAAAACAGCTTTTGTTTACATAGGTTATATTTATCAATGTTTAGCTCATTAAAAATCAAAATTGACACATTTGTCGAACATTTATTGAATCAGATAAAAAAAGTATTAAAAACTATTCAATATTGACATCAATAAAAATAATCTTTGCCATGGAAACAACCAACTGTATTTTTTGGAGTATAAGACGCATCTTTTTCCCCCCTAAAAGAGGGTGGAAATGTCGGTGCGTCTTATACACTGCATACAGCCATTTTTGACCTCTCGAAGCCCCGCCCAAGCGTCCCATTTTTGTGAAAAATGGGCCTATTTTTCGCAAAAATGGGGTGCACAGAGGATTTGGGAGGCCTGCAGAGTGCTCCTGGGGGCTGGGGGAAGGCAGAAACACCCCCATTTTTGTGAAAAAAACGGGTGAAAAATGGGGCGTTTTTGCCTTCCCCTAGCCCCTAGGAGCACTCTGCAGGCCTCCCAAACCCTCTGCGCACCGCATTTTTGCAAAAAACGGGTGAAAAATGGGCAGTTTTTCACAAAAACAGCGTTTTTGCCTTCCCCCAGCCCCCAGGAGCACTCTGCAGGCTTTCCAAACCCTCTGTGTGCCCCGTTTTTGGCAAAAATGGGTGAAAAATGGGTCCGTTTCTGTGAAAAACAGGGTGCGCAGAGGATTTGGGAGGCTTGCAGAGTGCTCCTGGGGGCTGGGGGAAGGCAAAAACGCCCCCAGTTTTGTGAAAAACGGGGCGCACAGAGGGTTTGAGAGACTTGCAGAGTGCTCCTGGGGGCCGGGGAGGACAAAACTTTTTTTTTTCTTACTTACCTCTTTGAAATCTTGGTGCGTCTTATACACCGGTGCGTCTTATAGTCCGAAAATACAGTATATATTTTAACGAATAGTGAGAAGAGGGACATTGTTTTAAATTTTTGCAAATATCTTCAGTGTCTGGCAAATAATTTTGATTCTGCAGACATCTGAGATGATCTTGAGGGACCCTCAGTGAGCCCAGGACCATATTTTAAGCAACACTGACCTAGACCTAATTGCTTCCAAGAGCTTTTAATTTAGGCCAAGGGCCATGGATGCTATTGCCTAATATATTATCAACCACTTGTCCCCAGATATTTCCTCCCAATGGCCTGGAGGGTTTCTCTTTAGGACTGCAATGGGAGAGAAGAAAATTTGCAAGCTTCCGTTGTTTAGTTTACCTGTTGGCCTCTAAACTGATGCTTACCTGAACTACATTCTACAAAGTTAGCTGCAGTCACGAATTTATCGTCATATGTACAGGTAGTCCTCGACTTACGACCTCAGTTGAGCCCAAAATTTCTAGTGCTAAAATAAACATGTTTGTTAAGTGAGTTTTGCCCCATTTTACGACCTTTCTTGTCACCGTCGCTAAGTGAATCACTGCAGTCATTAAGAACACAGTTGTCCAGTGAATCTGGATCCCTCCCCCCATTGACTTGGCTTGTCAGAAGGTTGCAAAGCTTGGTCACATGACCTTGGACACTGCGACCGTCGTAAGTAGGCGTCAGTTGCTGAATGTTGATCACGTAACCACAAGGATGCTGCCATGGTGGTTAAGTGTGAAAAACGGTCATTAAGTCACTTTTTTCAGTGCCGTCGTAACTTTGAACGGTCTCTAAATGAACTGCTATAGATCGAGGACTACCTGTAGTTGATTCTATTTTGATTTCCCACCGCCTCATTTCAACTCGACTGGCCACTTTCAAATCCCACCCACCCACCGATCCCTTTACCCACCTTGCAAAACCATATTAATAAAGGTCTTTATTGTGTACATAACCGTGGTATCTTCTGTTTTCACATCTTTGTTGGTGAACCACCCGTTTTCAGCGATGAGGATCCTGGGATTATCATATTCCGCTTTAATCCAGTTCAGAGCGGCCCTCAAATCGGCGAAGAAATTTTGTCCCATTTTGGGCAGCTTGTTTGAAGGTATAAAGTTATTTGGCCCGAAAGAAAATGCAAAGAAATCAGCCGTCCCTTTAAAATGTGTTTTTTCCGTTGGGGTGGCATTTGGGAGGAGGGAGCCAAGTTCCATCTTCAGCTCTTCCGGGTAATCGCCATCTCCGTGTATCGGCTTTGCAAACCAACCTAGGACTTTCTGCATGGACAGCTGACACTTTTCAATATCTGATTCATTGTTGATTCTATTTGGTGAGATCCAGTGAGATCCTAACGTGATTGACAGAAACCCTCCCTGCTGGGGTCGAAAATTTTGGTCATAATTATGCCAGACTTTTGCATGAGCCTAAAAAGGAAGAAAAAAAATACAGTTGGAGTTTAATTATATTAAATTATATATATATATATATATATATATATATATATATATGCGAAATATCACTCTCTCATCAAGAAATCTCCAGAACTGTAAAGCCTACAAACTTGAAACTTGGCACGTATGTTTCCCTTGACTTCTAGGTGCTCGCTAAGAAAGAATTTTTCAAAATGACTATCAGATCATTAGTATTTCTTATACAGTATTGTATTAATTAACACGCTCTGATGCTAAGGAGTTAGAGTCATTCTACTTCCCCTCCCCACCTGAAAAGAACTCTGTTCCAACTGCCAGTTGCCTTATATTAATACACTTTGATGCTACCCCTTCGCTAAATCGGGTGTGGCGGTGGCCAGCGCGTGACTCATCCGGCCTGCAGGCTGCGAGTGTAGACATTCTACTCCCCCCTTCCCACCTGAAAAGAACTCTGTTCCAACTGCCAGTTGCCTTATATTAACACACTCTGATGGTGAAGGTAAGTGGAACCCACCCCTGGTTTCCGGTAAATGCGTTTGATTTATGGAAAGCAATTTGATGTCTTTTCCCCCTGGGTCACAAATTTAAGTTTTGTGGACTTCAACTCCCAGGATTCCTCAGCCAGCCATTAAAGTTGCCAAGTTTGGAGACCACCTGCCCTAGACAAACGCATCGATGTGATTATTTGTGTGTTTGTCATTTCTGCTTTGGATAAAGAAGATGACTCCATTCATAGAAAAGCAATGCGATAGGTGCCCTCAACTCCAACATCCATGACTCAGCAAGGCAAGCCTATGTAAACATTTATTTTCAAAGTTTTATCCGCGTAATATATCTCCGTCTGAAAGCAGGATGCTGCTCAGAGTGGCAGAAGAGGAACTGGATCTAGAACAGCTGTCGGCCTTGAGAAAACATTTAAAAATGATAAAGGTGGAAAATACTACTATCAACCCTTGTAGTTTCTAGTCTGATAATCTTTTTTCCAAGCATTTATCTAAGGTCTGGATATCCACATTAACCCTTTGAGAATAACCCTGCTTCTGCCATGGACAAATGAATCACACCGCTCAAATTAATTGCAAGAAGAGCTCTGTGTTCTGGTCCAAGCTTAGTGCATTTTTCTGAGTCAGATAAAACTCCACGCAAATGGGCAAAACATACAGATTACATTTATTGTCTGGCATCCTCATAGACTTACATATTGAAGCTGAGGTTCTTCAGAGAAAATATATTCATTATCTGTCCCATTACACGTAGGTGAAAAGAAATTAATTTCTCCCACTTGCAGGCTTTGCATGGACCTTTCTTAAGACTTAAAAACAGCTGTTAGAGTGCATGGCACAATTACTCAGCAGCCTAGGCATAGTTCAATGGCCAATAAGAACACACAGATGAGGTCACATGTCATGGACTACATTACCCAGAGTGCAATCTGTTACTACATTCCCCCTAATGCAATCTCTTAAAGAAACAGCTCTAAACTGAACTAAATACCCTTTACTCCAGAAGGTCCTCAAACTTGGCAACTTTAAGACTTGTGGACTTCAACTCCCATAATTCTTCAGCCAGTTATGCTGGCTGGAGAATTCTGGGAGTTAAAGTCCACAAGTCTTAAAGTTGCCAAGTTTGAGGACCTCTGCTTTAGTCTATCAGCACATTCTGCATCCAGGCTTTCTGAAAATAGCATGGAGAACAAGTGCTAAACTAAGAACTGAATGCTTGGGGTGGGGTGGGGGAAGTGGCAAGAATAACAGAATAATTGGAAGGGACCTTGGAGGTCTTCTAGTCCAACTCCATGCGCAGGCAGGAGACCCTATACCCGTGATGGCGAACCTATGGCACACGTGCCACAGGCGGCACACGGAGCCATATCGGAGGGCACACGAGGCATTGCTCTATGTCAGCTCCAGTGGGCATGCCAGCGCACTGGCCAGCTGATTTTCGGCCTCCTTTTTGGCCGTTTCCGAATTTCCGGTTGGCTAGTTTGGCCGTTTTTCGCCGTCCCCAGGCTTCAGGAGTCTGTTGTGAGGCCTGTGTGTATGTGCGGGGGGCAGGGGGGGGAGTGCACATGCCCAGGGGGCAGCAGGGGGGTTGTGCGCATGTGCAGGGAGCATAGGTGTGGGCACGCACTAGTGCGCACACCTTTTTGGCACGCGAACCAAAAAAGGTTCGCCATCACTGCCCTATACCAGGGGTCAGCAACCTTAAACACTCAGAGAGCCATTTGGACCCATTTCCCACAGAAAAGAAAACACCGGGAGCCACAAAACTCTTCCCGTGCCTGACTATTTCCTGAGCGGCCACAAAATTAGCATATATAGTTGAATTAAAGATTCTGTTTTCTTCTGAAACTTTTCTTTTCTTGGATTTATCCATGGTTGGCCTGCCGGGGGTCAAAAAGCTTAGTAAATTGTGCGTCGGTGGGTGTCACACATTGGCAGTTGTGTGACGCATATTTTGAGCGACAGGGAGCCGCAGCAGAGGGATGAAAGAGCCACATGCGGCTCCAGAGCTGCAGGTTGCTGATCCCTGCCCTATACCATTTCAGACAAATGGTTATCTAATCTCTTCTTAAAAACTTCCAGTGTTGGAGCATTCACAACTTCTGGAGGCAAGCCGTTCCACTAATTAATTGTTCTCACTGTCAGGAAATTTCTCCTTAGTTCTAGGTTGCTTCTCTCCTTGATTAGTTTCCATCCATTATTTCTTGTCCTGCCTTCAGGTGCTTTGAAGAATAGTTTGACTCCCTCTTCTTTGTGGCAGCCCATCAAATATTGGAAGGCTGCTATCATGTCACCCCTATTCCTTCTTATTAAATTAGACAGACGCAATTCCAGCAACCGTTATCTGTTTTAGCCTCCAGCCGCCTAATTGTCTTTGTTGCTCTTCTCTGCACTCTTTCTAGAGTCTCAACATCATTTTTATATTGTAGTGGCCAAAAGTGGATGCAATATTCCAAGTGTGGTCTTTCCAGGGTACTATCAAAATATGCTAACTCTGTAAAGCACTGTAAAGCATTATATGAGTGCTATTGTTACTAACAAAACACACACACAAGACACCAAGGGTTGTCAGAAATCAAGAGAGAGAAGGTGGTGGGCATTCTAACAACCTGGCCACTTTAAGATGTTGGACTTCAGCTCCCAGAATGCATTATGGTTGGGGAATTCTGGGAGTTGAAGTCAACCTAGTCCTGGGTTGTACTTCAGAGGTGGGTTTCAGCAGGTTCTTAACAGTTCTGGCGAACCGGTAGCAGAAATTTTGAATAGTTTGGAGAACCGGTAAATACCATCTCTGACTGGCCCTGCCCCCATCTATTTGCTGCCTCCCGAGTCCCAGCTGATCGGGAGGAAATGGGGATTTTGCAGTAACCTTCCCCTGCCACGCCCACAGAACCGGTAGTAAAAAAAAATTAAATCCCACCACTGGTTTATATACAAGATATATACAGAACTATACGTTGTAGGCAAATACCTGACAAGCAATCAATCTGCTTCTTAACTCTACACGGAGAACTCAGGAATTGGTCCGGGACACAAGGAGAGAGAATACGCCCTCTCCTGGCAGCTTTATATAAACACGTCTTAAAGTGGTAAAAACCTTTGTGGACCCCTTCTTAGTCTACAACCGGCAATACCAATGCTGATTCATCTTCATTGCATCAGCCTTACAGTTGCATCAGCTCTACAGTTGCATCAGCTTTACGGCTGGTCAGCTATTAAATCTCAATACTTTAACAAAAAGGAATGCAAAAGATTTTAGCCTAACGCAGGTAAAATTCTGGATGGATATTAGGTTTGTTGAAGCTCTGGCTAAGTTTGATCCCTGCTCTGAGACCGAAAAACATTGAGAACTGTATTTCTCAAGCCTGCAACATTCAGATGGGTGGGCTTCAACTCCCAGAATTTCCCGGCCCACCTTGGGATTTGCTGCCAGGAGAGGTGCAAGAAGAAAAATTTTAATGTACATCTTTGTTTTCTTTAAAGGCCTATTTACCTGCACTATCATGATATTAAGGGCTGAAGAGCCTGAAATAAAATCAGTATTATTCTATGTGCTGAAATTGTGAGCTTTTAAGTATGTTAAAATTGTGCTTTGCAGCACTGGAAGTTGCTTAGCGGGCAAGATGTCACGGGCAAAGAAGTAGTGTGCGCTTAAAGTACACGTAAAAATAACCCTGTTGTAACATTGAGGTTAAAGGAATGGGAAACTGCCCCTGTTGCTATGACAAGTTGGCAGAATCCTTCAAGCAGGGTGGATAAAAATCGATGATATTTTTTTTGATTTTTTTTTTAAATTGGATTTTTTAAATTTAAACTGGATTTTTTTAAAATTTTTATCAAAATGGTCTTGGACTAAAAATGATTTTACAGTAATCCTAACCCTAACCCTGCCACGCCCACCAAGCCACGCCCACCAAACCATGCCATGCCACACCAACCAAACCACGCCCACAGAACCGGTAGTAAAAAAAATTGAATCCCACCACCAATTCCATTCGGATTTTATAAGAGCCATTCCTAGATGGTGCCTTTCAAGTATATTGCTACAATTCCCAATCTTGGGGGGTGGGGGCCCAACATGAAAAAATCTGGGAGATGTGATACCAAAATACATTCATCCCATAGCCCCTCCCACCTGCAATTGCTTTTTAATACGTAATCAGTTTGACATCTTGATGACAAGGGAGACTGCTAAGTAAACAATGGAACTATAATCAATGAATAGCAATGTAGTCTTAATACCGACTGCATTAATTTTTGCATAATCTGTTATGTTATGCCCAAATCCTGCTTGCTATTTTCTCAAAAAACATGGTAGAATGGGTGGCAATATTTCCTTGTCTAGGAAGATCTGACCTGCATGTAGCTTTTTTTACCCTCTGCATTTCACGTATTTATACGGAAAGTCCTACTCCCGCAGATGCTAGTATTTATTCTGAGATACGCATGCATACAACTATAAACCTAAAACCCTTTTCAAATACCGTGTAAGTGGAAGATGCTATGTAACAGTTAATTCCTGTTGAGGGTTGATTAACAGCCGGAGGAAAGGCAAAAGTTTTATCTTGCCCCACCTTGCCTGTTGTGCAACAGAACCTGGGCTAGCTAACCAAGTCCTATATTTGAAACCAACTAAGTCAAGAATCTACTCAAGGGAATACCTTACTCCAAGTGGAAACCATGGAGCTCATGCAAACATCAATGGTTATAAGGCAATGTTTATCTGTACAATATTATAAGCCATTCAAAAGAAGAAAACGTATTTAGAGTAGAGTAGAGTAGAGTAGAGTAAAAATAGGAATAGGAACAGGAAGAGGAGACTAGAGGAGAGGAGAGGAGAGGAGAAAAGAGAAGAGTTGGAAGGGACCTTGGAGGTCTTCTAGTCCAACCCCCTGCTTAGGCAGGAAACCCTATACCAGTCATGGCGAACCTATGGCACGGGTGCCACAGGTGGCACGCGGAGCCATATCTGCTGGCACGCGAGCCGTTGCCCTAGCTCAGCTCCAGTGCACATGTGCGTGCCCGCCAGCTGATTTTTGGCTCACATGGAGGCTCTGGGAGGGCAATTTCGGCCTCCGGAGAGTCTCCGGGGTGGCAGGGGGGAGCATTTTCACCCTCCCCAAGCTCCAAGAAAACCTCTGGAGCCTGGGGAGGGCAAAAAACGGGCCTACTGGTCACACTGGAAGTCGGGAAATGGGGGTGTGGGGGGGTCACGCACACATGCGTAGGGGGGTGGGGCAAGTGGGGTGCTTTGAATTATGGGTGTGGGCACGCACGCACGTGCGATAGCACATGCGCGCACTATTTCGGCACCCGGGGAAAAAAAGGTTCGCCATCACTGCCCTATACCATTTCCAACATCTTCTTAAAAACTTCCAGTGTTGGAGCATTCACAACTTCTGGAGGCAAGTTGTTCCACTGATTAATTGTTCTAACTGCCAGGAAATTTATCCTTAGTTCTATGTTGCTTCTCTCCTTGATTAGTTTCCACCCATTGCTTCTTGTCCTACCCTCAAGGTATTTTAAGCTCCTTCCTTCATCCTTCCTTCCACGGAGGGAGAGAATAATAATAGCTGGGAAGACGAACGGAGTGGAGCATCCTGAAGTTGGCTGAGAAACCTCCAAAAACTAGAGCTTTTCACACGTTGTGTTTGCCAGGATGCTTCAAAGGTCTTCTGGGTTTTACTCAGCACCCAGTTACTTTGCCCTGGGTTAATCTGATCACTTCTGGCAGCGGAATTCAATAGCAGAAGAACAATTGACAATTCCACCTGCTTGGACCTGAGGTAAAATCAAAGAATGTACAAAGAAGCAAAGCAGGTCTACTCATCAGAAACTTTTAGCTTGTTTAGCTGGCTCTGGCTCCAATCCAGAAAGATAAGTCTACCAGAGCAGAGATGGGTTTTGCTTATCCATCAATGAACTCCAAACTTTATTGCTTTGTGGGAAATGTTTAGTGAGCAAGAATCTAAGAAGTGGGTATTTATTTGCCCTACAATATCTTCATAATCCTTGAGATTTCTGCGGTAGAGTCTCTTCCATATCTTGGGATAAGATAGAGGTAAATCATTCATTGGTCTGAAGACTTCTAGCCCGATGAAGTCATGAAGACACACCGCAAGCATGGTGATTGTTTTCCTAATTCAGTTACCGGCAAAATCGAGTAGTCGAGAACATGGGATGCTAACCAATGGACTCCATTCTATTTGCGTAAGTGACTTCTCTCAATAGCTGACACCATACCAAGTTTGTCTTATTTACGATGTACTGAACAAACCGATTATGGATTGAGTTCACACAACATGCTAAGCTACCAAGCATGGTTATATCCACAACACTCTGTTCAGATGTTTTCTTTCCCCAAGTGCTTTTAGGTACATTTAGGTCACTTCTGTTGTGGGAATTTGTCCTGAGTAAAGATTGATATTTAATTGGATGATACCAGCAACTGATTCTGAACCATGCATTTATTTAATTCCCACTCGGAGCTAAATTAGTGAGCTTTCCCACACCTTGCGTTAAGACGGTCACATCGCCATTTTGCTAGCTGGGAGAACACCGAGAAATGCTGACTTATCAGACCAATGTTGTCCCAGGACTCCTAGAACAGGAGAAGGCATCACTGAGAAACACTTCAACACAAATATTGTTTAATCATTTGTTTCAGTTTGGGTTAGGTCTAGAGCACCTCAGTTAAGAACAAGGCTTGGAAGCGTTGCATGCCAGTGATCTACCTGGAGAAGAAGCCAACGTATCTTGTTTCTCTAAGAGAAAAGACGAAGGGAAGGGAAGGGGAGTGGAAGGAAGGGGAGCATAGGGAAGGGGAGGGGAAGGGAAGATTTTGGATGCCTCCTGCTACAAAGAACCTCAATGTGGAGGCTGTCAAGAAGATGGACGTTGCTCCCATTGCAGAGGTGGGTTTCAGCAGGTTCTGACCAGTTCTGGAGAACTGGTAGCGGAAATTTTGAGTAGTTCGGAGAACCGGTAGTGGAAATTTTGAGTAGTTCGGTGAACCGGTAAATACAACCTCTGACTGGCCCCGCCCCCATCTATTCTCTGCCTCCCGAGTCCCATCTGATCGGGAGGAAACGGGGATTTTGCAGTATCCTTCCCCTGTCATGCCCACCAAGCCACGCCACGCCCATCAAACCACGCCCACAGAACAGGTAGTAAAAAATTTTGAAACCCACCACTGTCCCATTGCCTTCTTTTCCAGCTATAAGTCATTCTGCTTAGGTAAGGAAATATCTCTGACTTAGACAATGACCTAATGGGGTATACATTATCTAGTATCTTTTTTAACAAATACTAGTATGGGGGTTAAACTAACAAAACCTACTACATACCCTCCCTCCATGGGAAGAAATTCTTATTAGACTGGTCCACATAATTAACAACCCGACAATTTGCAAGCGAAGATTTCCCCATTGCTGCTTTCTGGGTTTTTTTTTTCCCCCTGCACTTGAAACCCCCCCACCCCCCCTCAAATCTTGTTTACAAAGCAAGGCATTTTCTGGAGGCCTCCCACAATTCAAGTGCTAAGTAGGATAAGCGGGCCCGAACCTGCTTCTTTCGAAACCACCCAGAGGACAGCCGGGCGAGGTGCTACCAAGTCAGACGCTCAGGAAAAGTCCAACTGATGTTGGCAAAACAATTTTTATCTGATTTTGATCACCTGTTGGCAGGTGGGGGGAGAATCTCAGCAACCAACTTCAAATG
This sequence comes from Diadophis punctatus similis, assembly GCA_023053685.1. NCBI lineage: Eukaryota > Metazoa > Chordata > Lepidosauria > Squamata > Dipsadidae > Diadophis > Diadophis punctatus. The sequence goes on from JALIGW010000006.1 coordinate 1,499,980, forward strand.
GAATTGGAAAAGGCAAAGGGTAAAGTCTTTGTTGACTGCAATCTAGGAGTCATGAACCAAACACGAATACCCGAATGCTTTCTCTTCGGATCGTATCAATTAAATTAAAACATTTCTCAAGCACACAGAAGCGGTTTGATGCTGCCTTCTTCGAGGATTTAACTTCCAAGTGTAATCTACAGCCCTGAGAATCTATGGGGGTCCCCCATCCAAGGACTAACCACGTTTGAGCATGCTTAGCTTTTTCAAGAACCATCTAAAATGGGTAGGCGCTGCCCCATGCAACAGAGAGGGTGGGAGGGAGATAAAGAGTGCCACAACCCATGTTTTAATTCAATGGTTTTAAATTAAACCATTTAAAACTGAAGTGTTTTCATTTCCACTGAACTGACTTCATGTTCAGAATCAACACATCTGCGTTTCCTGTGGCAGCTGTTCCATTCTTTCTCAATGTTGAATATACTCCTAGGGCCTGTTCCTGGAATTTTCCATCACCTGGACAACAGGTAATTTCTTTTCTTTTAATCTCTTCACATCAGTGTGAGAGAAAAAATGGGTCTCTTAAACAGACAGGCTGGCTTTTTTTAATCTTCAAGAGCATGTTGTTTTTAGAGGGCGATTTAAAGGCTAAAAGAGAATGAAATGACCGTGTTTTCACACTTCTTTCAAGATTCTTCCCCAGTCAACGTTTTATCAGTGCGACTGTCTGCAGCATCATCAGCCCTTTTGTTCCACAGTCCAAACTACCAAACTTGGGTGCTGGTGGGGAAAAATAAATACAGGTAGTCCTCGACTTACGACTACAACTGAGCCCAAAATGTCTGTCATCACGTGAGTTCTGCCCCACTTCGCGACCTTTCTATGTCATGGTTGTTAAGTGAATCCCTGCGGTTGATAAAAGTTAGCAACCCGGTTGTTAAGCGAATCGTGGGCTTCCCCGCGGGCTTTGCTTGTCAGAAAGGTCGCAAAAGGGGGGATCGCATGAACCCCCCCGGGGACACTGCAACCGTCATAAATACGAGTCGGTTGCCGAGCGTTCTGAATTTTGATCACGTGATCACGGGGAGGCTGCGACGAGAAGTGCGAGAAACGGTCAGAAGTCACTTTCATTCAGTGCCGTCGTAACTTTGAACGGTCACTAAGCAAACTGTTATAACCCGAGGACCGCCTGTATAACAGTTTCAGTTGTGATATTGAGGTCCCCTCCAGAAAGAATACACATTTGTATTCTTCCACCAGAGGTCTAATTTCGGTGAAGTGTGCAAGGTTCTGCAGTCACGACATAAGCCTAAAATTGAAAAATCAGATTATTGTCAGATGTTACATCTTTTCTATCCTGCTCTATGGAGTGGAGAGTTGGCCTCTGACAGAAAACCACTGGAAGAGACTAGAACCGTGATGGCGAACCTATGGCACGTGGAGCCATATCTGAGGGCACGCGAGGCGTTGCCCTATGTCAGCAACGCCTCGCGTGCACGCTGGCTGGCTGATTTTCGGCCTTCCGGAGGGCGGGGGAAGGCTGTTTTCACCCTCCTCGGGCTTCAGGAAAGCCTCCGGAGCCTGTGGATGGAGAAAAACGGACCCAACGGGCCTACCGGAAGTCCGGAGGCTTCAGTGAGGCCTGCGTGCATACGCAGGAGGGGCAGCAGGGGGGGTTGTGCGCGCATTCGCGGGGGGAGGGCAATGCATTATGTGTGTGGGCTTGCGCGTGCACGCTATCGCGCACGCACACACCCTTCTGGCACCTGAGCAAAAAAGGGTTCGCCATCATTGGACTAGAAGCATTTGAAATGTGGATTTACAGGCGGCTCTTACGCACAAAAATCAGAAATGAGGAGGGGATAAGCCGCCTGGGAAAGCCAAGAGAAATCATCAAAACCATCAAAAAGCGAAAGTTACAATATTTCGGACATGTGATGCGAAACCCGGAAAAATACAGCATCCTTCACTTAATCCTCCAACGAGGTCCAGGCGGAAGAAGAACATCATGGCTTCAAAATCTGAGGGACTGGTTTGGACAAAACTTTTGTGCGGCTGATGATGAAAATAGCATTGCCAACATGATTGCCAACGTCCGATGACGGATATGGCACAAGAAGAAGAAGTACAAGATAAAAGATAAGCCATTTTGACCTTCACACCCAAAGATCTTCCTTCAGATCTAAAACCTACTAGTTTTGAACGGGCTTCATGTAGGAGGTCTAACTGCATTGCCCAAATTTGCAATATCCCTGTGGCTGTTCTTTCCCTTCTAAGGCACTGAGCTACCTAGGGAAGTGTAATTATAAGTGTCAAAAAGAGTTTAGATTGGATTGGAAGCAATATTTACCTGCAGTAAAAGCTACCGTGAAAATAACTAAAATTATCCTGATTACTGCGCCCTGTCAGTGTGATGACGCCAAATGTCCACTCTAATAGGCAGCAGAGGAATCTCAAAAAAAAAAAAAAATGCAGACGATACGGGGTTTGATGCAATCTTTGAATTAGCTTTCTGATTTTATAAACATTAATTCAGGCACAGACTTTCGGGAACACGATTTAAGTGAGAGAATGAATCTTTCTTCCTTTCTGTGGCGAAAGAAATCCCTGAAGGAAGAACAAGCTTGATGTCATATTGACGTTCTTTAAATATTGACGTGTTTATCTTGAAACGAAAAGAATGTGTGAGATCAGCAGAGCGGGTATAACCTTGAATGAGATGTTACCCACCCCAAAATTATGTATTTATGATTCCTTCCTTTAGCTTGAGTTCTAGAACAATCAGCTATGATTTGGGGGCTCGTCTCAACATTTCTAGAACTCAGGTTTAAGGACAAACTAAAAAGGAAGCTTTTTAGAAGACAAACAAGATTTGTCAAGGGATGAATTCCAATTAAAATAGAGTACTGTTAAAATTAATTCATGATTAATTCATGGCTTTATGGTAAAACTGATGGTGCAATTAGACCAGCCACGAGAGCAGGTTTATTTTCTCCAAGAAATGTAGAGAAAGTATTGCAAGAAAGCAAGAAATACGTTTCATGCGCAAAGCCTGCATAGAAGCATTATCTGTTCTCTTCCCACTCTAGAATAGAATAGAATAACAAGAATTGGAAGGGACCTTGGAGGTCTTCTAGTCCAACCCCCTGCTTAGGCAGGAAACCCTACACCACTTCAGACAAATGGTTATCCAACATCTTCTTAAAAACTTCCAGTGTTGGAGCATTGACAACTTCTGGAGGCAATTAATTCCACGGATTAATTGTTCTAACTGTCAGGAAATTTCTCCTTAGTTCTAGGTTGCTTCTCTCCTTGATGAGTTTCCACCCATTGCTTCTTGTTCTACCCTCAGGTGCTTTGGAGAATAGCTTGACTCCCTCTTCTTTGTGGCAGCCCCTGAGATATTGGAAGACTGCTATCATGTCTCTCCTAGTCCTTCTTTTCATTAAACTAGACATGCAACCGTTCTTCATATGTTTTAGCCTCCAGTCCCCTAATCAGCTTTGTTGCTCTTCTCTGCACTCTTTTGCAGGGGTCCCCAAACTTAGCAACTTTAAGACTTGTGGACTTCAACTCCCAGAATTCTCTGGGAGTTGAAGTCCACAAGTCTTAAAGTTGACAAGTTTGAAGACCTCTGTTCTAGAGTCTCAACATTTCTAGAGTCTCAACATAGAGTCTCTCCTTTCATTCCTACGCCTTCCTTCCTTTTCTGCCTCTGATTTGCCTGCAACTTTCTTTCCTGATGACAAAACCTCTCTCTGCCATACCTTGATCAGGTTATGTCCCACTACGTAGGCTGCGCCTTCACGCCTCTCTCCGGGGGCATGAAGCCCCGTGCCGTACCCGTGCCAAGCCACGAGGTAAGGGTTGTGCATGGTGATCCAGTACTTCACGCGATCGCCGAAGGTTTGGAAGCAGAAAGTGGCGTAGGCGTTGAAAGCGTCCGCGAGGGAGCCGTTTTCCCAGCCTCCGTACCTTTCCTGCAGTTCCCAGGGCAAGTCCCAGTGGTAGAGGGTGGCGACGGGCTCGATGCCTCTGTGGGCGAGAGCATCTAGGAGACGGTTGTAGTAGCGGAGTCCTTCCTCGTTGACGGCCGTCGCCACCCCGGTAGGAAAGAGCCGCGGCCACGAGATGGAAAAGTGGTACGAAGAAACCTTCAAAAAACTCAGAGCGGCCAAATCTTTTTCCAGAAACGCGTAGCTGTCGCCCCAGTCCCCTGTCCGGTAAGCGTGTCTTAAGTTGGACTGGAGGAAGCGCTCCCATATCGAAGGACCGCTCCCATCCTTCTGCTGTCTCCCCTCTACCTGGAAGGCGCTGGTTCCCACGCCCCAGAGGAAACGGGGAGGGAACGTGCCGTGGAGAAACAGCTGAGTTTCGTTCACGGGTCTTAAGTGGGGGTCCTTTTCCCACGCAGAAACCCCGTCCCTGCGAAATCCGGACACCGACTGTAGGAAAACTAAAGCCCATAAACCCACGGGACCCTTCAGGTGCCAGCCAGCCATTCTCTATACCTGTGGAGGCAGATGCTAAAAGTCACATTTCTTTTTGTGGAGGCTGCCAAAAATTGATTCCTGCTGCATACCTTGTCTCTCTCCTTCACTCCTGGATCCCTGGAGTGTCTTATCAAAGCATTAAGGTTTTAAAAAAAATAGGCTTGTGATTCCAGGATCCCGGTTAATAATTAGCCTGAACTACAGGATTTAGCATTAGTCATGAAATCTCCGTTTGCTCTGGTTCTTATGGCCACTGGTGGGGCATCTGATCCTGAACGCCTTCCCGATTTTATAGCCGCCTCTGAAGCTGTGAATCAGAGCGTCAGCTTGTCCGAGGATGCTAACTTGTTGATTTGATTATATTGGAAGGGAATAAATAGAAGGTAATTGTATTTGAGAGACAATGGCCTCAAGTAAGGAATCGGATGCCACTTTTTAACCCACGCGCAGCCAGAGAAAGGGCAGAGCGGATAACAATTAAAAATAAAAACACCTTTTCGGCTCTTGAGGTTCAGAATGTATGAGTTTTTGTCAGCAGCTGTTCCTATCTCTCGAGGTTGGAAAATGTTTGTGGCCTTGGCAACATCTACACAAAAGCAGATGGGTTTTGGTATCGACAGGATGCTGTGAATTGGCTTGAATGTATGCATGCACCCCAAAATAAGTTGCTAATTTTTTTCCCCTGGTCTTCAGGCGAAGCAGAAAAATTGTTTATTTATTTATTTATTTTGTCAAACATGTACAGGATAGTAGTTGTTTGTATAAACATAAGTAAAAAAGTACCGATAAAAGAGGACAATAGGACAGTAGGACAGGGACGGTAGGCACAGTGGTGCGCTTATGTACGCCCCTTTCTTCTACATCTGACAAAATTGGGCAAATCCTTGGACATTTTCTCTGATTTGTAAGCGACGTTATCGTTTTTGGGGATATACATTTATTTATTGGTCAAATATGATAGAGCCAGATTGGTATGGTGGCTAAGGTGCCGGCTTTAAAAACCAGAAGAATGCGAGTTCTAGTCCTTCCTTAACCACGAAAGTCAGTTAGGTGACTTTGGGCCAGTCACTCATTCTTAGCCTGACTCACCTTGCTGGGTCGTTGTGGGGGAAAATAGGAGAGAAAGGAGCATTATGTGCGTTCATCACCTTGAGCTACTTATAAAGTAATACAAGTGGGATTAAAAATCTAATAAAAATCCGGGCCTTCCGGAAAGCGATAAAAACTTGGCTCTTCCGGCAGGCGGGGTAAAAGTGAGACCAAGTAGATTACATATGGGTCTCCCCCCTTGATTGTACATATGAGATACTCTTTTTAACTTTTGTATTTTATATTTTTTAACTACTGTATTTTATATTGTATTTTACATTGTAATGGAATCTACATGTTGTGAGCTGCCCAGAGTCCTCAGGGAGTTGGGCGGCATAGAAATCCATTAAATTAAATTAAATTAAATGAAAAATATATATAAAGCTGCCTGACTAGTGAAGAATCTGGGCGATGTATAACGTTAAAAACAACGGGAAATTACAGGAAAGAACTCCACAGATTACGAACTAAAACCATAAACAGATAAGTGACAACCTTGCTTGTTCATTACTCTGTAAAATTAATTCCAGAGAGATGGGTCTCTGCTAAAGTAGAAGTGTAAGAACGCGTGTTAAAATGTCTGTCACAGATTTTATCAACATACATATTCTCGCCTACAATTCTATCCTTTACCAAAAGAAAAAAGAAAAAAAGAAATACACCATCCTGGAAGAGAAATATACAATTGCTTCCGAGGTGGCCAGTGGTTAAATGCATCTACTGCAGGCTACTCCAGCTGACTGCTAGTTCAGCAGTTCAGCTGTTCAAATCTCACCAGGCTCAAGGTTGACTCAGCCTTCCATCCTTCTGAGGTCGGTAAAATGAGGACCCAGATTGTTGGGGGCAATATGCTGAACTCTGTAAACCGCTTAGAGAGGGCTGGAAAGCACTATGAAGCGGTATATAAGTCTAAGTGCTATTGCTATTGCTATTCCCACAAGGACATATTTTCCAGCATGCTTACCATCAGAAGTTGTGGGTGCTTCATCACTGGAGGTTTTTAAGAAGAGACTGGGCAGCCACTTGTCTGAAATGGTATAGGGTCTCCTGCTTGAGCGGAGGGCTGGACTAGAAGACCTCCGAGGTCCCTTCCAGCTCTATTCTGATTGAACAGGCAGCCTTCCACTCTACCTTTTGAGTTGCTCTACTATTGTGGTACTTCGGCCACCTAATGAGAAGGAAGGACTCACTGGAGAAGAGCCTAATTCTGGGAAAGATCGAGGGCAAAAGAAGAAGGGGACGACAGAGAACGAGGTGGCTGGATGGAGTCACTGAAGCAGTCGGCGTGAGCTTAAATGGACTCCGGGCGATGGTAGAGGACAGGAAGGCCTGGAGGAACGTTGTCCATGGGGTCGCGATGGGTCGGACACGACTTTGCAAGTAACAACAACTATTGTGGTTAAGCATAATAGGGCTTATACGATGTTGTGGGAGTTCCCTTGCTAGAAAATCTTTAGGCTCCAAGACCGAGATATTTCACATTATCTCCAGAGTAAGAGATACAAAAGCAGAAATAATCTCTCTCTTCCTTCCCCTCAACCACCCACGGATTGAATAGCAAACTTTCCAAATGGAGCCATAAATCAAATTTGCTGCTTTATCAAGGTTAACTATAAGGTTCTTATCTCCTCTCTTTTGAATATAGAAGAACGGAATCTGCTCTGGTTCCTGTTTTATGTTGCAAATGAGGTTAATGAATACCTTTTATAAATATGAACTGGGATCGTCTTGAGTGGCAACTGGTTCTAACCATGCTATGGTTCAACACAGCGCAAAGTCACAAGTGTGTGTGTTTGTGCGAGTGATAGCTTATACGTTGTGATACAGGCAGACCTTGACTTACAGTCATTCATTTAGTCACCGTTCAAAGTTACAACGGCATTGAAAAAAGCGACTTATGACCGTTTTTCACACTTATGACCGTTGCACCATTCCCATGGTCACACGATCAAAATTCTGACGCTTGGCAACTGACTCGTATTTATGACCGTTGCAGTGTCCCGGGTCATGTGATCCCCTTTGGTGAGCTTCTGAGAAGCAAAGCCAATGGGGAAGCCAGATTCACCTAACAACTGTGTTCCTATTTTTATTTTATTTATTTATTTCGTCAAGCATGTATTAGATAACAGATATAAGTATAAACATAATTATGAATACATGAAATGGATACAAATAAATGGGGACATTAGGACAGGGACGGTAGGCACGCTGGTGCGCTTATGCACGCCCCTTACAGACCTCTTAGAAACGGGGAGAGGTCGACAGTAGACAGTCTAAGGTTAAAGTTTTTGGGGTTTGGGGAAGAAACCACAGAGTCAGGTAGTGCATTCCAGGCATTGATCACTCTGTTGCTGAAGTTGTATTTTCTGCAGTCGAGTTTGGAGCGCTTTACATTTAGTTTGAATCTATTACGTGCTCGTGTATTATTCTTACTAACTTAACAACTGCAATGATTCACTTAAAAACTGTGACAAGATAGGTCATGAAATGGGGCAAAACTCATTTAACAAATGTCAAATAGCAGTGCAAATTCTGGGCTCAGTTGTGGTCGTAAGACTAACAGCTTTTAGGACCACAGTTCAACACAGTACAAAGCCACAGTATGTGAAGTATGTGTGTGTGTGTGAGATATTTATAGTCCTTCTTTGGTCTAGAACAGGGGTCTCCAACCTTGGCAACTTTAAGACTCGTGGACTTCAACTCCCAGAAGTCTTAAAGTTGCCAAGGTTGGAGACTCCTGGTCTAGAATGATTCACTTGACCAACCTGGGCTATCACCAGCAGAAGACCAGTCCACAAAGCAACTGATGATTTCACCCAGGAGTTTCATGTGGATATGAACCAGAAAAGGAGAGGAGGTCATACCCTGCAAGGCTTAAGAGAGGAATTCAAGAGCGGGGGCCACTGCTCTCTCCCCACCTATCAACACCGATTCAAATCAGTCATGAAAAAGCAGGACCATGACCACAAATCGATGTTCACTTCTCCCCAACCAGGTTGCAAAACAGGCCATGGTTGACACTGCATCATGTCCGTCCGTCCCCCAGAAGGCTCACATATTTATCTATTGCTCCTAGTTTAACAATGCATATCAGGGATGCCCAATCTTGGCCACTTTTAAGACCAGTGGACTTCAACTCCCAGAATCCCCGTTATTCAAAGTTATGCTTTGAATAGTTAAGCTATGAATCCTGAGAGTTGGAAGTCCACCAAAGTGGGCAACCTTGGACATCCCTGATCTATCTATCTATCTATCTATCTATCTATCTATCTATCTATCTATCTATCTATCTATCTATCTATCTATCTATCTATCTATCTATCTATCTATCTATCTATCTATCTATCTATCTATCTATCTATCTATCTATGTATACTGATTACATAGATACATGGATGATACATAGATACATGGATAGATACATATACATACACACAGAGTATGTGTGTGTATATATGTATATATATATATATAGATATATGTGTGTGTGTATATATGTATATATATATATATATATATATATATATATATATATATATATATATATATATATATATATATATATATACACACACACACACACATATATATACATGCACATATATACACACATATATATACATATACACATATACACATATACACATACATACATACATACATACATACATATATACACACATACATACACACAAACATACACACACACACGTCTGTCCATCCATCCATCTAAAAAAATCTGGGATATAGTTTTATTCTATAAAATATCCTAGTGGTTTTCTAACATTGTACCTCCAGGAAACTGCACCTGGATGACGGTGAAGGTCCCGATTTAAACAGAGCCACGCCATTTTGACTGCAAAACCACACCCGGCCACCAGAGGGCAGCACCATACCCCAACTTCGCGGCCCTCTAGCGGTCGCCCGGAGAACGGCAGCCTTTTCTTCGCCTCCATTCCTCTCTTCGTCCCCACCCTGGCCCGCTTTCCTCACGGACGAGAGTCAAAGGGCGGAGGGGGGAGTCGGAGCGGGCTGAAGCCGCGGGATCCTCAGTTTTACCTCAGCGGAGGGACGCGGGCCGACCGCGACTCCTCCCGCGCGCGCGCTTTTGGCCCAGTGACGTCATCAGCGCGCGTACGCGCCGTGCCGTTGGCGCCAAGATGGCCGCGCCGCCGCGGGAAACGTCGTGAAGGCAACAGCGGAGCCTCGTCAGCCGGAACATGGTGAGGGAGGCCGTGGCTGGCTTGCTCGCCCGGGCCTGGCCCTCGGGACCGGTCAGGGGGTCTCTGGCAGCCTTAAAGAGGGGAAGGGGGCTCTCGTGGCCTGTAACCTTCGACCGGGCTCCGGTTTCCTCTTTTTCTCCTCTTTTATTCCGCTGCAATTTCATTTTATTCTCCCTCAGGCTCGATCCGCGAAGAGATTTTGGGTTTCGGCCCTAGCAGGAATCCAAAGCCAAGGGAAAGAAAGTCAGGCCAACCTTCCTAATATCAATCCCTGTATCTGCTTTTATGTACATTAGATGTGCTTGACAAGGGGGTTGGGCTAGAAGACCTCTTAGGGACCCTTCCAGCTCTTGATATTCTGTATTGCCCCTGCTTGCTTGCTTTTTTGACTTTGTATAGTCGCTTGCTGGCTGGGGAATTCTGGGAGTTGGAAGTCCACAGGTCTTAAAAGTTGCCAAGTTTCTGTGTCCTAAAATTGCAGGTAGTCCTCGACTTATGACCACAATTGAGCCCAAAAATTCTGTTGTTAAGTGAGACATTTGTTCAGTGGGTTTTGCTCCATTTTACCACCTTTCTTGCCTGAGTTGTTAAGTGAATCCCTGCAGCTGATAAGTTAATAACCTGGTTGTTAAGTGAGTCTGGCTTCCCCATTGACTTTGCTTGTCAGTGACCCCAGGACACTGCAACGGTCATAAATATGAATCGATTGTCAAGCATCTGAATTTTGATCACATGATCATGGGGAATGCTGCAATGGTCGTAAGTGTGTAAAATGGTCATAAGTCACATTTTTCAGTGCTGTTGTAACTTTGAACAGTCACTAAATGAACTGTTATAAATTGAGGACTGCCTATAATTTAGGATTTTCCCCTCCCAAAATTATACTTTTTCTTTCTGCCCATATATGTGCCCCATTCTCCTTATTTATAAGGATACTGTATATCAGTGCTGTTCTCCTTGCCTTTAGAAATACTGGTCTGCTGAAATTGCACAAACACAGAGAGGCCAAATATTTTTTTATTGCAAATCGAAGCTTGTTGGAATTTCTTGCGTGGTCAATTTCAGCCATTTGGATTTATTTAATGGCTGCAAATTGGAAGTATTTGTCAGTACGAAGAGCTAAATTTTATCTACATCTATCTTTTATATACTTTGCTTTTATAGCAATTTGTAAGGAATGATTCATTGGCTCCTTTGTCCTGTTAATTCTAAAATAACTTAACCCAAACAGTTTAGGGTAAGAGCAGTTGTCCTCAATAGTCTGTGTTTTCTTCAGTTGATGTTCAGTTTAATGGATAAAAAGACGTCCTCCCTTCATAGAATAGAGTGGAAATGATCACAAATGCCTTTAAATTTAAAATGAGTATAAATTTGTGTTTAGAAGTGGCTTGTTTGTTGCTTGTGAGATGTTAGCATGAGAAATGTTGCAAACAATAATTGTCTGGGTTCAGAAGGATGTAGGGCAAGGATACAGACTGTTATCAGTACAAATAGATTAGACCTTCAATTGCATGCATTTTTAGGAGCATGTCCTTGTTGAACCCAGCAGGAATGACTTTCTTGGTAAACATGGCTGTTAACATTTTTGCAGATATAATAACTCTATGCTGTATTAAATATAGATAGTGGTTTCACAACCTTTGTCTCTTCTGTTAAGAAGCTAGCAACCTTCAAGGCAGGCTGATATTCTAAAATTTTAGATTTTTATGATGTTTTGATATTCTAAAATCTCAATTTGATATGTTTTGTGCAATTGTATGTAATCGGGTGAGAAAAGGATGCTCATGATGTCAACAAACTCTAATACAGTAGCAAACTCAGCACAGGGTCAAGCTTATGGTTCTGCTGTGTTAGTGGGCCATTTTATGTACCGGTAGTACAGAACACAAAGCATTAGTGTGCCTCTTTTGAATCTTGAAAAGATTAAACTGCAATAATAACATGCATTTTTATCCATCTTTTTAAAAATCGACCATGTAGGAAAGTAGATATTTTCTCTCTCTATTTATAAATACAGATGTGTGCCAAAACACCCATTTCCTGTCTTCACTGGTGCACATTTCTTTAATCTTGTCTTTGCGCTCTGATAAAATTGGTAAAATCAGGAGGAAAACATTTTCGTTTCTAATGTACGAGGAGAAAGACATCAGACAGTTTATTTTTTTTCTTGCACCATTATTTTTTTTAACCTTTGCTTTCTAAAAAGAACGTATGCATGCTGTCTTTATATATATATATATAAAAGAAATTGCAAAAGCATTTCTCAAACTTTGACAGTTTCATCCAGGGCTAAATGACCATCTGCATAAGATGCAAAATATATAATTGGTTATGAGAATGCATTTAAATCTCTTTGTAGGATAATATAGTATAAGGTAAATAAATATGACTGGTTTTTTATCATCCCCTCAAAAGCATGTAGTTACCATAAAATGCAGTGGCACTTTAACTGAGTGGCATCAGATGCATGAATCATACTTAAGCCCTTTAATATGTACATATTGATTTGGAAGTATTAGAATTATTACTCTGCTTTTGAAGTACAATGATAATTAAGGAGATTTTGTTGGCCTATGTGACATAGCGTTCACAGTTTGCAGAAGCCATGGAGAATAAAAATGTTAACAGATTATACTTCACGTTGTAAGTTACACCTTTGGAAATGCATTGTGTTTCCGTGCAACTCTTTCCATGTCCAGAAATTTTTCACAAGGAGCTGTTGTAAAATCTCTTCCTAATTATTTGCTTTCTGTGTGAATTAATGAGTCTTATCTTTGAACCTATGTTTTTCTGTTATGAACTGAAATAGTACTGACTGTTTTACTGTTTGATTAGCTGCTTGTCTGTATAGCTGAGTCCTAATTTTGTTGAATCCAATGGAATAATTCCTCAGCAAACAAATTAGTTGGAAATAAGTAATAAGTTCCAGTAATTTTTTGTTATTAATTTTACTTCTCAAAATACAGAAATACAAAAGAAAAAATACTGAATAATTATTATATAGCCAAAACAAAAAGTCCCAAAATATGTGGTGTTAATTAAATATCCTAAACATAAAATACCCTTTCTAATTAAGAGAAAAAAGATTATGCGATAATTAATACTTTTTACAGATTTAAATTCATTTGTTAAGCTTATTAAATCGGGATTGTGTAGTAATGCTTTATGCCAGGGGTGTCAAACTCAATTTCATTGAGGGCCGCATCAGGTTTGTGTTTGACCGCGGGGGGCGGGGGAGATGGGTATGGCCAGGGTGGGCATGGCAAGCTCGAAATCACTTGTGTCGGGGCACCTGTGGCAGCCCGAGCACTCTGCCAGCGAAAACAGGCTCCTGAGCTCCATTTCCGGCTGCAACGGCCTCCTGCAATTCTCTGCCAGTGAAAAAGGAGCTCGGGAGGGCCGCATGCTCCACAACCAATTGCACTCCGATTCAGGTGACCCTGAGGGAAAAGATAAACCCTCAATGGCCTTAAGAGCTCTCAGGGAGAGTCCTAACAACCAGATGACTGCAAAGAAATATGATCCTTCCATTCCCCCGCCCACCCACCCACCACCTGGTCAGAACCTCTCCTTCCATCCCCCTGAATATCCAGTCTCTATGGTCAGTGCCTATCCCTGCCCTTTCCATCACTACATTGCGTCACAGTTCCTTCACCCTTTTTTAAAATTATTATTATTATTGGTTCCATTATAAGACATCTGATATCATTTCGTTTTTACACATTTCTGTGTGGTCCAATAGATCTGAAATTTGTTTTCGATGAACTCACTCAGAAATAATCGGAAGCGTATGTTCGCATTTTTTTTAAATATATGGACCCATTGATTTTCCAGAATTCAACATTGTTCCAATTCTTCCTTCTATAAATATAACTGATGGTAAATTTAATTTCACCTTGTAAATACTTCATAAGATTGCATTCTTTGATTTTGTTAAAGTGTAGATAGACTCTAAGAGGTTCTACAGCACCTAAGCCATACCACTTACCGGTAGTTAATATATACTTTACTTATATCAGGTTTTTCTAGCTAATGTAAGTCAAACACAAAAGTAATCTCTTTAAGCACTGATTAAAATCTGTGCCTTTAATGTACTAATTTCTTAGCCTAGGCATTCCAAAGGAACATCTTCCCTGCTATTTTCAAATTTAAATTATAAAAAGGATCGACTTACGTTATCTAGGGTCAAAAATATTATTGTTTAGCAATTAATTACTAAGTGTGGCTAACAGTTTTCAAAGCAAGTAACAATGATCCCCGATTTAATATATTTGGCTTTTAAAAATTGCCAAGGTTTCAAAGGTGTTCTATAGTTGCTCTTCTAATAGGCCCAAATAAGAGAGAAATCATATTTTACTTCCCCCAAAAAATATTAAAATGAAACCTCAATGGTATGGTTGAAAATCTGATAGGTTAAAGCTGCCATCCTTACAGGCTAAACACAATTTATTTAGCCAGAGATACTCTAGGGTTTTTAACCTGCTATTTAAAAAAACCTCATTAAATCCTACTTAATATGTACATCAGTCTTGATCCAAAACTTGTTTTAATAGCAATCTTATTCCAAAGACTGATTGGAAGTTTAACCATCAAATTTATATCTGTTGAAATTGCACCTATACATTGGAACATAAATGGCTTACATAGTGTTCCCCCCCCCCCAATAACTATTTAGAGCAAAGGGCTAAAAAATACCCTAATTAATTAAATTGCAGTCCATATTTCTAAGAGAAATTGATTCAAGGATTTATAATATATAGCTGAGTGTTAGACTGTTTAAATTTGCTAGCAAATTATAGTGTTCTCAATAAATCGGAAAATAAAATTGAGTCCAGTTCTTAAACAACAGGCATTTATGCTTCGCGATAGGAATTGTATGCCAAATGTATGTCATGAAATTTTGCAGACGATCGAATTTGATGTTGTTTTATGGATTCTTTTACCAGGATATCCGTAAATTCTTTGGAGTTGTAACTCCAGGAAAGAAACCTGAATGTGGCATTGCGAGAAAGGAGAAACCCCAAAATAAAGAGAGGAATTCAGGGGGAACATCAACCCTGAAAGAAATCAAGGTGAGCATATAATGTTTAGTTTAAAATATTTCAGAGTTTGATAACGGCTTTATGATCTTTTTGCAGCAATATCTTTTTCTGGAGTGTTTAATTTGCCAAGACTTTCCCTGATGATCGGCTGGATCATTTTATACTTCAGAGATATTGTGTGCTTCATGTGTTGCTATCCTTAAAATTATATTTTGTGTTGCTTTTCCTTGTTGTAAGCCAACCAAAGTCTCCTTGTGAGATTGACAGCTATATAAATCAAATAAATGATTCGTGGGTTAGTGGAGGATCAGTCAATCAGAATAGAGTTGGAAGGGACCTTAGAGGTCTTTTAGTCCAACCCCCTGTTCAAGGAGGAGACCCTAAGCCATTTCAGACCGGTCTTTTCTTGAAAGCCTCCAGTGATGTAGTCTGCCGGAGACCAAGCCCCCAGACCCAAAAGCTGTGCCGACTCCGAGGGGCTGGAACGAGAGCTCCTCTGATTGAGAAGAAAGTGGCCCCGATCCGGCCGGGCTGGAGCATCCAGTGAAGCAACCTTGCACCCATTATCCAGGGAGGATCCGGTCATTGAAACCCCCCCCACTCCACGTTTGGGTGGAGGACGTGACCAGGACCAGGGGCTGGGAAACCTCCTATGGGCCCAGCATATCCCCCAACATGTGTGTGTCCCTCACACACACATTGGGGGGCACAAGATGGAGCAATAGGCATTGGAATTGGGTGATGGTCACTTGGTATTTTAGGAGGAGTACAAGACCTTCCCAAGAGACAGACCTAACTGTCTTCTTATGTACTCTCTTATTTATTTTTTATTTTATTTATTTATTTATTTGTCAAGCATATATGATTATAAGCAAAGTATAAACAGTAAAACATGATTGAATATATATGTAATAGTACAAGCATGAACAAGAGTAAAAGAGGTAAGAATATCTGGGTACATTAGGACAGGAATAGTAGGCACGATTGTGCGCTTATGCACGCCCCTTACCGACCTCTTAGGAATGGGGTGAGGTCGATGGTAGATAATCTGAGGTTGAAGTTTTTGGGGTTTATTATATTACTTAGTTTAGGGCAGTGATGGCGAACCTATGGCACGCATGCCACAGCTGGCACGCGGAGCCATATCTGAGTGCTTGCGAGGCGTTGCGCTATGTCAGCTCCAGCGTGCATGCACACGCTGGCCAGCTGATTTTTGGCGTTCTTTTCAGCCGTTTTCGCTCTTCCCACGGTTCAGGAAAGCCTCCTGAAGCCTGGGGACGGCGAAAAACTGCCCAGCGGGCCAACCGGAAGTTTGTTTCTGAACTCCCAGTTGGGCCATTTTTTGCTCTACCCCAGGCTTCAGGAGGCTTTCCTGGACCCTGGGGAGAGCGGAAAACAGCCCAACGGGCCTACCGGAAGTCCCGAGGCTTTAGTGAGGCCTGTGTGCATGCGGGGGGGGCAGCACGGGGGTTGTATGCATGTGCGGGGGGGCATTGCATTATGGGTGTGGGCATGCGGGCACACGCTATCACGCGGGCATGCACCCTTTTGGCACTTGAGCCAAAAAAGGCTCACCATCACTGGTTTAGGGTGATGAAAATGGGTCCCATATCAGGAAAGTTTATTGATTCATGCAGCATTGCATAAATGAGTTAATATCGACAGCATTGTTATGATGAATAACGAGCCACTTTACGTAGGTGAAAAGCTCACCTCACGAAGAGGACTTCAAGCAAAAACAGGCAAGCAAGAAAAAGAGGATCATCTATGATTCAGGTAAGCCTTATAACTAACGCTCCAGGGTTTATTTTACATCGCTACAGTGATTTCTGCTTGCCAAGGTTTTCCTGGAGAGACAACCGGGAAGTCTCCATAGGTTTTTCCAATAATTTTCGTTCGTAAATTGCATAAAACGTGTATCTAGAATTAAGGCATCCCTGGATTCACAATGAAATGACTCCTGTCACGTGAAATTAATTGGACAAAACTTCTGTCGAAAGTCTTCTGCGATGCGGCACCCTTCAGATGGTTTGAGCTACAGCTTTCATTAGTGTCAGCCATCACGGCCAGAAATGATGGAAAATACTGTAAATAAATAAATAAATACCCAAAGGGTATCGATTTCAAACATAACATTAATATCACTGCTGTATTAGGTTGGACTTGTTCCCGTTCAGTTCCCCATTCGGCTTACTGTCCTCCGTTTAACTGGCAAATGTGATCCAAGAACTCTGATTTTTTTTAAAAAAATCTCTTGTACTTTCTTGATTCTGAGGTTTGCTATAGGGACCTAAATCATAAATGATCATAAATGATTTAAATCATAAATGATTGCTAAGATCTTGTCCATCTGTATGATCTACACGCTCTTAATACGTAAGCCAACTCCCATAACTCTTCCCTGTTGAGGATGGAGGATTATGGAAACGGACATCCAAAATATTTGGAAAGCAACAGGAATGCCTCTTCGTTCTTTAGTGTGCCCGTTGTTCCATAATACAACATAAGGAAATTCCATGAATGGGGCGGATTAGAAAAAGCAATTCTCCTGCAGGCATAATATAGAAACATTGGAACATTTTAAATTTGAAAAAAAAAACATCTTTAGAGACGTACCAAGTGAAGACGTTTATGGTATTCAGTATTTCTGTTTGGATCCCTGTGAATATTTAGCACTCTTTAAAGGCATTGGAACTTTAAAAGCATTGAATGAGTTAGATTATCATGGTGCTTCTCCGTAGAGAAGAATTTTAACCTAGTGGAGGCTACAGTCAGTGGCACAGGGAAGGGTTTTTTTGAAAATTCCTGTCCCCCAAATCTGCTTGCGAAGATTGATTTAAAAAATTCTCAAAAATCTGATTTTCAGGGTTTTTTTATTTAAAAAAAATCTATTTGCCTAGTCGTAATTAGTTATTAAACATCCTCCTTCTAATCTAGGCTAGAATTTTGGAATTTTGTTTGTTATATATGTTGACCGCAGCAAGACTATTGTATGCACAAATATGGAAGGACGCTTCGATTCCTACCATGGACGAAGGGTTGCAGAAGTTGATGGAGTTGGCGGAAATGGCACAATTGACCATTTTGATTAAAGAAAAGAATATGAGTACTTTTGTTTCCACACGGAGACCGCTTCTGGACTTTGTGCTTGATGTGAAGAAGAATGAAATTTGGATTTTAGGTTTCACAGATTAGACTGATAGATCTTTATAGAAATGGCTTGCTCATATTATTATGGAAAAGCAAAAAGTTGTGATTTGATGTTATTTTACTGCAACAGAGACAGTCGGAAGTCAATGCTTCTTTTTATTTTTTTTCTTACCCTTCCTCATTTCTCTTCAAATTCTCTTGTATTTTATAATACTTTATAATTCAATAAAAAATGTTGACAGGTAATCCCGGCTAGGCAGGGAATTTCTGGAAGTTAAAGTCCAGATATCTTAAATTGGCCAAGGTTTAGACCAACACCGGTCTAAATCTAAAGTGACCCTGAAATTGTTTCTGAAGTGTTTTTACTTGTGGATGGATACATTAAAAAAATAATGCTGTTTAATTCAGATTCCGAAGAGGAGGTACCATTAATCAAAAAATCTAAGCCGCCAGAAAGAAAGTTCTCTTCAAAACCTGCTAAGCTGCTAAAGACGGATTCTGTGGTTTACGTTTCAGAAACAGGTAAACCTACCACGAGATCTACTAATGTGTGAGATTTATGTTCCGCTGGAAATAGATTTTTGGGGTTTGTTTAAATGGAAATCCTATTGTAAAATGGAGGTTGAGGAAATTATATTTGCGGTATATTGCGAAGTTAGTGCAGAAATGGATTTGCGTTCGATGAATAAGTGGACTTGGCTTTAAATGTAGATTAAGCGTTATATTTGTTTGAATTACTGTATATTTAAAAAAAGATAGCTAATAACTCTTGGAATTTCTGAGACCTTTTTGTCGGAATGTCTAGAAATTTGTGCCAGTTTCAAAACCTTTTAAGACTGCAGGGTTTTAGAACATAGAATAATAGGGTTGGAAGGGATCTTAAGAGGTCTTCTAGTCCAATCTCCCTCTCTCTCTCCCTCCCTCCCTCCTCTCTCTTTCTCTCTCCCTCTTTTTCTTCCTCCCTCCCTCCTTCTCCCTCTCCCTTTCCCTCCCTCTCTCTCTCTCTGTGTATACACGTACATACATATACACACACATAGATATACATACACACACAAACATACATATACACCTGTGTGTGTGTATGCACACACAGTGACTTGCAGTCACGTGATTGCGATTTGCAGTCTGAATTTCTGGACGATCTAGTTTAATTTAATTTAATTTAATTAAAAGTTCTTATAGGCCGCCCAATCCCGTAGGACTCAGGGCGGCGTACAACAGGAATAAGAACAGTACAATAAAACATAACAATTTAAAAACATGACATAATGTAAAAAACCATTCATTCATGGGGGAATCTGATCTTCTTTGTTGCTGGGTTGCAATGGATCCTTCCGTTGCCTTTTGGCCCTGTGACTTCCATTCCTTAGTGACGCGTTCTGGATGGGTTTGGGCATTCCTGGAGGCCACAGTCTTGCCCTAGGAGATCTTGCGTCTTGCCCACGCGGGCAAGGATTGTACACAAAGTTA
>JALIGW010000006.1:1524428-1639428 GCA_023053685.1 Diadophis punctatus similis
TTAAACACTGCCCTTCGTTTTGTTTCTGGCCCTCAGATGAAGATGAGGAGTTTGTTATCAAGAAATCCCTTCCGAAAGTTAAACAGTCCGAGAAATCGGTGAAGGCAATTCAAGGAACGACGGGAACATCCCAGCCAGATTCCAAACCAAAAGTCAAAAATAAACCCTTATCTCCTGTGAAACTGACACCAACATCCGTCATTGATTACTTTGGGACTGGTAGCGTTCAACGGTCGGAGAATAAGCTGGTATCAAGCAAACGAAAAGAAGTGAGTAAAGCCTAACTTGGTTCTTAACCAATGGATGGAAGAGTAAAGATAAAGACTGTTGACTAAAAATTAGGAATTTAGGGCAAATGTTAGAGATAGGGGGGGGAAAAGTGAACGATGAATAATGATATTAAGTGAGGGAAGGGAACAATACGGCTTAGAATTAAGAGGCATGAGAGATAATAAAATATTTTGGAAGTTAAGCTATAGCGATTAATTTGGGAATAAAATTGAAAATTAAGTGGTGGTAGATCCAGGAGACAAAACTAGGTTTGGAAGAGGCAGCAGTAGATGAGTAACATATACCCAGAGTAAAGAGTTATATAAACAGAAAAGATATAAATATAATGATTATAGAAGAGACACCGCTAATTTATTGATTGAATAAAAATAAATAAATAAATATATATGTTATTGCCATTTTAAGGTATATGTGTTGATATAAAAATGGAAATTGTGGAAGAAAAAATAAAAAAACAATTACAAAAAAAAAAGTGAGTAAAGCCGGAATATTACTGGTTCCCCTGGCTGATGGATATTATTTCGGAGCCAGATATTCTAATTTACACATCATTGTAAACAGAATACAGGTAGCCCTCGAGTTAGCATAATTGAGCCCAGAATTTATGTTGCTAAGCCAAACGTTTGCTAAGTGAGCTTTGCCCCCGTTTTACGACTTTTCTTGCCACCGTTGTTAAGTGAATCCCTGCAGTTGGTAAATTAGTAACCTGGCTGGTTGTTAAATGAATCCGGCTTCCCCATTGGCTTTGCTTGCCAGAAGGTCGCAAAAGGGGATCACGTGACCCCAGCACACTGCAACCGTCATAAATATGAGTCAGTTGCCAAGCACCTGAATTTTGATCACATTACCATGGAGATACTGCCAACGGTCGGAAGTGTGACCGACGGTCATCGGTCCTTTTTTTTCAGTGCCGTTGTAACTTTGAACGGTCACTAAATAAACTGTTGTAAGTTGAGGACTACCTATAGAGACAACCATATTCTGTGATCCGGTTAAATCAGACCTTGGTTCTTATCATCTGAACTTTGTAACTTTTTAACGTCTGAGGTTTTAGTGTTTTGATCCTGTAATTGTTTTATTCTGTCATTTGTGGTATTGGAAGCCACCCAGAGTTGCTTGGCAGAGTTATGGGCGGCATATAAATTGATTGATTGATTGATTGATTGAATGAATGAATGATGAATGAATGAATGAACATGAGAGCAGTAATTTGAAAATGTGTCCTGTAGAGAAGACAAAACAGCAAGTCGGCCTTAAACTCTTTACCTTAACTACCGTATTTTTCGGAGTATAAGATGCACCGGAGTATAAGACGCACCTTAGTTTTTGGGGAGGAAAATAGGGGAAAACAATCTGCCTACCAGGTATTCATCTGGCTAGCGTCCTTAGTCTGGTCAGCTTCAGCACATTATTTTATCCCCTGGTTAGGACTTAAAAAAACCTTCTTCTGAGAGAGTAACAATGAAAGAGCCTGCAAGCCAGTAAGAGCTGGGAAGATCGTTAGCACCTGGTTAGGGCTAGAAAAAAACTTATTCGGAGCAGCTTCAGCACATTATTTTATCCCCTGGTTAGGACTTAAAAAAACTTTCTTCTGAGAGAGTAACAATGAAAGAGCCTGCAAGCCAGTAAGAGCTGGGAAGATCATTAGCACCTAGTTAGGGCTAGAAAAAAACTTATTCAGAGCAAGTAGAGCAATGAAAAAAAACCTGCAAAGACTTAGGGCTGGAAAAACATTCTTTGGAGAGAGTAACAATGAAAGAGCCTGCAAGCCAGTAAGAGCTGGGAAGATCATTAGCACCTGGTTAGGGCTAGAAAAAAACTTATTCGGAGCAAGTAGAGCAATGAAAAAACCCCTGCAAAGACTTAGGGCTGGAAAAACATTCTTTGGAGAGAGTAACAATGAAAAAGCCTGCAAGGTAAGAGCTGGGAAGATCTGTTAGCACCTAGTTAGGGCTGGAAAAAAAAAAGCTGCATTCGAAGTATAAGACGCACCCAAATTTTCAGCCACTTTTAGGGAGGAAAAAGGTGCGTCTTATACTCCGAAAAATACGGTAAGTGACAGGAAGATTGTAGACATGAACATCGGACTAATCTCATTGTGGTTCTTCTTTCGGTGTGATGCAGCCGTGGCAAAGCAGAGATTCCACCATCAACGATGAGGCCATCGCTAAAGAACTACAGCTGGAAGAGAATTCTAAGGTAACACAGGGTAGAATTATCTTGTCTTACATACTTTACTATTTAATACACTGTTCCTATTCAGCCTCGTGTGCCATTCCCGCCTTTCATTCATTCTCCATTTTTGCGCCAGAGCCCCACAAACCCGAAGACCAGGCGCGCCGGCCATCTGGTCTTTGGGGTTTCTGGCACGCGCATGCATGGTCTTCACATGCACCAGAATCCCAAAGACCAGCCGGGAAGATAATCTTCCAGGTTCTGGCTCACGCATGCACATTGACCAGTTGGTCTGTTATCGCTTGCAGAGGAAAGCCTTGCCGGCTGCAGAAGAAATGGGCCGAGGTGTGGGAGGCCTGGCCGCAACTGTCCAAAGCCGAAGAGGTTCCTGAAGACCTCTGACAGCGAAAAGGAGGTTGAGGCTGAGCACACAAGTGAACTTCCGGTTGGCCCGTTGGGCTGTTTTTGCTGTGGGGAGAGCGAAAACGGCCGAAAAGAAGGCCAGAAATCAGCTGTCCAGCGCGCACATGCACGCTGGAGCTGACATAGGGCAACACCTCGCGTGCCCTCAGATACGGCTCCGCGTGCCACCTGTGGCATGCGTGCCATAGGTTCGCCATCACTGTTCTAGGAGATTCTGCCATAACAAACTCAACTAATAAACGAGCAGAGATTCTGACCAGAAATTTAAAGGTTCTATAGTAATTTTATTTTACTGATTCTTGAATTGAAACTCTGTGATTGTTGCTTGCTTGACTATGATGTGGTACCTGCGATATTGTCCTAAATAATTAACTTGATTTGGTGGCTTTGCTGTACTGATCAGAACTGCAGAGGAAACCAGGTATTTCTGAAACTTGATTCTAATAACTGTTCAGTCACGAATGTTGTAGCCTTACATGAGACTCATTGAAACTTTTAAGACAAATCCACAATGCTGCCTACAAGAAATAGACTTGATAATTGGGAAGTAAATGTTGAAAGAAGTTGAAAGTAATATCAAAAGATATTGGAAGTATATTTTGTGATTATTGTGGATTGAAACACACATGCATATGGCTATTCATCCTTCTCTTTCATCCTACTTCATAGTTTTTTTGCTTGTTAAATATTTATTCTGCCAGTAGAAGTTCCAGCTGGTTGTCTTTTCAAAAATAATATACCATAAAGACAGAGCCATGTCATAAATAATAATTCAAAAGTAGCAGAGAATTAGTCACTTAAAATGAGATGAATCACCATCTAAAAATAACTTCCCATGCAAATCAAATTGACAAGTATTTGATCCGGCCACACATTTATTTAAGAAAGCAACACCAGGAACACTTTAAACATGGTGGTGATGATTTTAATACTCAGGGTTTTGAAAAGCTTACATTCTCTATAACTCATAAACCATCAGAAATTGGGAATGCCTGCATAGTGGTTTTCAGATGAATAGAATAGAATAGAATAGAACAGAACAGAACAGAACAGAACAGAACAGAACAGAACAGAACAGAATAGAATAGAATAGAATAGAATTCTTTATTGGCCAAGTGTGATTGGACACACAAGGAATTTGTCTTTGGTGCATATGCTCTCAGTGTACATAAAAGAAAAAATAAAATATATTCGTCAAGAATCATAAGATACAACACTTAGTGATAGTCATAGGATACTAATAAGCAATCAAATCATACTAGGAAACAATAAAACCAATGTAAAGGTACAAGCAACATGGATATAGCCGTAAGTGGGAAGAGGTAGGTACTAGTAAGGATGAGAAGAATAATAGTAATACAGTCTTAATAGTTAATTTGACAATGTTGTGGGAATTAGTGGTTTAGCAGAGTGATGGCATTCGGGGGAAAAACTGTCCTTGTGTCTAGTTGTTGTGGTGTGCAGTGCCCTATAGTGTCATTTTGAGAGTAGAAGTTGAAACAATTTATGTCCAGGATGTGACAATGGGAGATTATTGTAATGTTTTTCTGCCTTCAGTCACTGAACATCCCCTTGATATAGGTATACTTCTGTAACCCAGACTCATTTGCAATTGAATTTATAAGCATATAAAGGATAGTCGTAATGTTCAGAAATTATTATATCTGAGATGGTGTCCAAAATTGGAACCAATGTGACATCGGGATGGCTGGATCTCGCTTATGAATTCAGCTCCTTTGGAGCAATTTTGAGCTTTGACAAATCAAATCAAATAACTTTATTGCGGTCATTAAGAAAAGGGCTTTGATATAAACAGATTAGCTGCAAATGCATTGAAATAAGAGTTTGTAAAATATGAAACTTTTGCTTGGCGGTTAGTATGAGTCAGTTTTGGGTTAGAAGTGATCATTGCCTCCTAAGGATGGTGTGATTTTATTTTTGTAAACACATTTTCCCGGTTTTATATTACCGTAATGTATAATTTTATTTTCACATGGGTATTCTTTTCAATCCAATTGAAAATGAAGAAGGTTGTTGCAATACCACTTCATAGGCATGCAATAATATAGCACACAAGGAAAATAAATATTCTATATGCATTTCAGAATTAAAATGCTGGCAGAGTTGTCAAACTGTTAATTTGGAAAGATTAAATGTCTGGGTAGGTGTGTTTGAGAGGGAGAAAGTGTGTGTGTGTGTGTCTGTGTCTGTGTCTGTGTCTGTGTGTACATTACTTTGTTTTCTACAATTACTGTTAGCCTGGCTTCAATTTAATACTAAAATAAGAAATATGAACGCTATCTGTTTAGCTGAATAACCTTCTGCTTATGATGATATAAAAATAGAGCCTGTGGGATTTTTGCAAATAATGTTATATATCAGAATTGTGTGGGGAGATAAGTTTTGATGTTATTGTTGCCTGAAGATTAGATTTGGGTAATGTTCCCAGCGCCACTTGGGGAAAACAGGTTAGTTTCCCTCAAAAAAAAAAGAAAAAAAGATAATAACAGGATGTTGTATTGTGTCGAGGCAAAATGAAGAAAAAATTGTCTCATTTTTTTCTCACTGTGTTCAACTGAATCATTGAAAATCAGATCTGGTTTTGTATTTGCACCAGGAAATAATTGAATTTCAGAACTCTTGTTAGTTTATTCATGTCTATGAAGGGTGTGTGGCCTTCATTCCGTACCCCAATCTCTCCCAACGCCACTAAACTCAAATCTCTCTTGATTGATTCCAAATAAGATCAGGTATCGTCCTCTATAGTGTCTATAGAAAATAGCTCTGGACTTCAATTCCCAGAATTCCTGAGCTAGGCAGGAACTTCTTGTTGAATTTCCTGACTGGCTCATCATCATCATCATCATCATCATCATCATCATCATCATCATCATCATCATCATCATAACCACAGCTCATAAAAAGGCCCATTGTCGCCCACTCCTATTCTAGCCCAGGAGTCTCCAAACTTGGCAACTTTCAGACTTCTGGACTTCAACTCCCAGAATTCCCCAGCCCAGCTTGGCTGGATGAGGAATTCTGGGAGTTGAAGTCCACAGGTATTAACATCGCCAACTTTGGAGACTCCTGCTGTAGCCCATTGAATTAAATGGGATCCGGGGGGGGGGATTCTTTTCCCAACACCTTCCCAATGAGCCTCCCCATCACAAGCCCTCACTACTCAAGAGAGCAAAAGGGTCGTGTTTCCCAGAATTCTTTGGGGTGTGCTGGGATTTCTTCCCCCCCCCACAAAGTGTTCCAGAGTAAGGAAACAGGCAGACAGAGACGGCTTCCTTTTTCTCTCCATCAGGGGGTTGAAACAGGCAATTTCACAATACGTTTTGCACTTTTTGCAGCGGGAAAGACAATTGCACGAAGACGAAGAATTTGCACAAACGTTGGCTATGTTGGATGAAACGCCCAGAAAGAAAAAGGTACGTGGGAAATAATGGCTTTATAAAGTAAATGGTTTTCTAATCTTGATTGCTGTATACTCTTAACTGATGCGTGACATGGGGGGAGCGAAGCTGAAATTGCAGGCGATCTTCTCCCTTCCCCTGAATTGCTTCATCCCACCAGGTCGGATGATGAACAAAGAGGCTTAGTATCTGGCCTGGTCCCCAGGCTCTGGATTAAATCCTGGATTACTTGCTCCGGATCTGTTTAATAGGAGGGAAACCAATGTGACAGATTGAATGTTGAATGTTTTGCTTGGATGGTTTGGAGGGAAATATCAGTTGGCTGGCCTCCTTGTAGAATAGAATAGAATAGAATAGAATTCTTTATTGGCCAAGTGTGATTGGACACACAAGGAATTTGTCTTTGGTGCATAGGCTCTCAGTGTACATAAAAAGATGTTAACTTGAGATAAAGTTCGATCCGTCCGAATGCTACCATGTCAAGGGAAGAATATTCCCCTAGAGGCGACATCATGGATCTTTTACTTGGAATTCAATAGTTAGAAATAAAACCGAGATTAAACGTCTAGTAGAAAATATTTATTTCAGTACAAAACAATATAAAACAATAAACCTACATCTTTGCTAAGTAAACACGACCGTTCAGGTCAAAGGCAGAAGTGATTAATGGTGGATCAGGAATGTAGACATGCGCAAAACATCATATCACATGTTCTGCTTGTATTGGAATGTACCATCATATTAGGATAGGGGTGCATCACCCTGCATAGACTCTCAACTGACAATATTCACATCGTGACAAAAGACAAGATACATTTGTCAAGAATCATAAGGTACAACACCTAATGATGGTCATAGGGTACAAATAAGCAATCAGGAAACCATCAGTATCAATATAAATTGTAAGGATACAAGCAACAAGTTACAGTCCTGCAGTCATAAGTGGGAGGAGATGGGTGATAGGAACGATGAGAAAAAACTAATAGTAATAGTAATGCAGCCTTAGTGAATCGTTTGATAGTGTTGAGGGAATTATTTGTTTAGCAGAGTGATGGCGTTTGGGGGAAAAACTGTTCTTGTGTCTAGTTGTCTTGGTGTGCAGTGCTCTATAGCGTCGTTTTGAGGGTAGGAGTTGAAACAATTTATATCCAGGATGCGAGGGGTCCGTAAATATTTTCACGGCCCTCTTTTTGAATGTTCCGAAATTGTTGCCAATAATAACTTCATCCCAATGATACTAAAAACAAAATCAAGACACAATGTCTGTTTATTATTGTAGCCTCGAAAAGAAGAATTTCAGCAGTCAAAATCGGGTGAAGCAGAAAAAAGTAAGCAGGCTCACAAAGGTAATTGCTTGTTGTTGTTTTTTAAGGCTTCGTTAAGTTCTTTGTCACCTTCGCTTATCCTTAAAACCGCCGTTCTCTCTGTAGGGAAACCTACCGCTTCCGCCTCAGATTCTCAACCTTATTCCGCAAAGGATCAGCTTCATTCCGAAAGTGTCGGGGTGTCGAATCTTCACCCAGAATCTTCTGCTACGAAGGAGGAGGTGGATTGGGGGAATAAAAGGGGTTCGTCCAAGGCTTCCTCCAGGTTAACTCCACTCAAGCAACAAGCAGAGGCTATCAAAACCGAAAATGGGATCTCAAAAGGAGAGAACCTCGGGAAAGGATCTGCAACTCCGGCAGGAAAAACCATTTCGCCCAAAACCAAGACACCGACAAAGGTGAAGGTTTCTCCCGAACAATCCAAGGTAGGTCTGAGAAGCATCCTGAGGAAAGATTTTGGTTGGTATGATCATTAATCATGAATGTTTGTGGGTTTTTGGTGCTCTCTGAGCTTGGCGTGATTTTTTGCAGACGTTTTATGACCCAACTTGATAACCTCATCAGTGTGAGAAAGGAGGGATTTGGTGTTTTTTTTTTTAAATATTATACACTCGCTCCTGGCACTGATGATGCTACCTAGTTTGGTAATGAAATGTTTGCAAGAAAACCACCAAGCTCGGAGAGCACCAAGGACCCCACAGTTGAACCCTGAGGTACAAATATTTTCTTACAAATATCGATATGTATGTCCGTGGAACTGAAAGAAATTGAGCAATAGGTTTAAAACCTTTTAATAGGTTTTACCAGTAGAGCAAAGACAACCACTGAAGTACAACCACTGCACTTCGCTTGTATTCATGTCCTAGGTCAGGGGTCCCCAAACTTGGCAACTTGAAGACTTGTGGACTTCAACGCCAAGAATTCTCCAGCCAGCTGTTTTTCCTCCCCAGTCTCTTAGTGAACCATGTTTTGTTTCTTTACGAATGCAACCTCCTTTGCCAAGATTGACCCAAGCAGAATTTGAAAAATATCCCCCATGCACTGGATTTTGTTTTTTCTTTTGAAGTCCGTCAGTCCCGAGGACTCTGCTGAAAAGAAGCGGACAAATTACACGGCCTACAGAAGCTTCCTCAATCGAGAAGGTCCGAAGGCCCTCGGCTCGAAAGAAATTCCCCAAGTGAGTCTAAAAAATAATTGCCAGGATTGCTGTGACTATCAGATTAGTTACAAACTGCGAAGATTCAAACAGGCCAAACTCTGCCTCGCAATTAACTACAAGCCTTCCCCGCCCTAGTTAATTGCCCACTGATTCACTATATAAGCATGAGCTAGCTGCCTGCCATTAGCCGCCCTACGAGGAGAGCAAACCAAGAGCTGAGTGAGCCAGAAAGAATGAGCTGAAACAAGTCACTGAATGCCTGAGCTAAAGAAGCTCAGAGCCAGAAAGCCAGAGAGAAGAAAGCTTGTAATAATCAAGCCAAGAAGGCAGCTCTGATTAATGTTCTCAGAAGCCTCTCTCTCTCTCTAGGCCAGTGTTTCTCAACCTTGGCAGTTTGAAGATGCGTGGACTTCAATTCCCAGAATTCTCCAGCCAGCAACGCTGGCTGGGGAATTCTGGGAGTTGAAGTCCACACATCTTCAAACTGCCAAGGTTGAGAAACACTGCTCTAGGCTTTGCAGCTGGTGAACACCATAAACTTAACTCTTCTGGTCATCTTTTTTTTTTTTTTGGTTCTTATTTTTTTTAGGGTGGTGAAAATTGCTTGGAAGGCATGACGTTTGTGATTACCGGAGTCTTGGAATCGATTGAACGGGATGAGGCCAAGTCTCTGATTGAGCGCTACGGGGGGAAAGTCACCGGAAACCTCAGCAAGAAGACCAATTACCTTGTTAAAGGACGTGACTGCGGCATGTCCAAGTGTGAAAAGGTAAGTAACTGTGATAGGCAGACATCAGGGCCCTTCCTTGAGCCTAGTTGTGTTGTAGAGACCTTTTGCTTGTATAACTAGGAGATCTCTCTCCTTTCTGTAACAGTTGGAAGGGACCTTGGAGATCTTGTAGTCCAACCCCCTGCTCAGGCAGGAGACCCTATACCCGTGGTGGCGAACCTATGGCACGCGTGCCAGAGGTGGCACACAGAACCCTCTGTGGGCACGCGAGCCATCGCCCCAGCTCAGCTAAGCATGCACATGCACCTCCCGCCGGCCAGCTGGTCTTCGGGTCTCTGCCATGCATGCGCTGGGGGCTGTGCGCGCATTCAGGGGGCATGGGGGTGGGGCACATGCACGGGGGCATGCACATTGCATTTTGGGGTTACGCGCGTGCGTGCATTAGCACCCGCGTGCGCACGGTTTGGGCACTCAGTCCAGAAAAGGTTAGCCAACAGTGCCCTATACCATTTCAGACAGATGGCTGTCCAATCTCTTCTTAAAAACCTCCAGTGATGGAGCACCCACAACTTCTGAAGGCAAACCACTGGTTAATAGATCCAGGTTCCACTGGTTAATGGTTCTCACTTGGTTGTTTCTCTCCTTGATTAGTTCCCATGTCTATGGAGTCTCTCACTCATCCAGGTCACGGTTGTCCCAAAGGTGCTTTTTCAAGAGGCAAGTGGACTTTCTGGTTTTTCTTTGAAGACCTTTCGCTCCTCCTCCAAGCAGCTTCTTCAGCTCTGACTGGATGGTGGGGAATGGAAGGATTTATATTCCTTGCAGACAGCTGGTCGTTTGCGTCCTTTTAGAGAATCATGGAAGCTTGGATAAACCCCCATATGGCTTCAACAGCTCTCTAAAAGAATGCAAATGACCAGCTGTCTGCAAGGAGCATCAATCCTTCCATCCCCCACCATCCAGTCAGAGCTGAAGAAGCTTCTTGGATGAGAAGCCAAACGTCTTCAAAGAAAAAAGCAGAAAGTCCAGTTGCCTCTTGAAAAAGAACCTTTAGGAGTGCCTTATGATGCTTTGGAGAATAGGTCAACCTCCTCCTATTTGTTTTGACACATAAGCCACTGTAGAAATATGACTTCGCCTTGATCTGAATTTTGCTGACAGGCATCGGCTTTGCGGACGAAAATTATCGATGAAGACGGCTTGTTTGACCTGATACGAAATACGCCAGGCAAGAGGTCCAAGTATGAAATAGCAGCCGAAACAGAGGTTGGTACCCCTTGGAGTGATTCCTGGCTCGACATTCCTACTTCCTGCCATCCCCGCAATTGTGCTAGGAGAAGAAGATTGACAGCCAGGAAAAGACCTGTAGTGTAGGAAAGTGGGGAAAGCTGCCATTGACTGAGAGGTTATGCGAAGATGGTCAGGGTTCCCTACTTCCTAGAGAAGGTGAGGGGAATCCATACATCGGGAAGAAACGGGAAAAGTATACTTCTCTCTTTCCATGTGCTCCCGAGGGAATAGGCTTAAATGCAGCTGTGGGAAGAAGGTGTTCTGACCTAGGCTTCCCCAGAAGAACAGATCTTCGTCCAATTGAACTAATTGTCTCCTGCAAACTCCCCTCCCCTTTCGCTCCTCTTTTATTCCCTATGGGAGGGGCCATTCATTGTCCACCTGTGGCCTTACTCCCAAGTCGACCCTTGTTCCTCAGCTGTTCCCTTCGTCTGGCAGCTCTGCGCATGCGCACACTGGGAACAGGCTCCAGCTGTTCGTCTGCCTCACTGATGTCTGACTCCAAAGGCAGCTGATAACTGTCACATGGCCCTCGCCCTATCTCTGCCTCCGATGCAGAGCACTCGTCCGAGCCTTCTCCAGACTCCAGGACTGACCCATGTTCCTCCCCAACCTCCTCACTGTCCAAATCTGCTGCCAGCTCCGCTGGCGGGCCACAACAGAAGGGATACAAAGATATTTGGACTGGAAGCAGGGAAGGCGCTTTGGACGTGGTGTGGGTCCACCACGCTGTACCTATTTGTGGTGCTCCGGGATGATTTGACACCCAGGCTGTTGACTTGTAGCATCCCAGAGGTTCATCCTACGTATCCCTTTGTCCTTCAAAGCTTGTATTAAAACCAGGAAACCAACTATATGGAATTAGATGGCAATGAGCAACCAGGGTGTTGAGGCTGTGCAAAATAACACTCGGATGTATTGCTCATTACTGTCTAATTTCCTGTAGTTGGTTTCTTGAAGGGTACCCAAGTTTGTTTATGGGTTGAATGCAAGATCACCTGGCGAAATGAAATCCAGACATGGATGGAGGTACTGAAGCTCATGTTTACGGGCTTGCCAGGGCAGAAAAGCAAGGTATACATCAAATAAAAGAGATGGGACATAGGCTTAGACGTGTCCCTTTCTTCCTAAATCATGGTACGATGTTTCAGATACGGGCGGGGGAACAAAAGAAAGAGTGTGACAATTTGAAGAGCCGAGGTGGCGCAGTTAGAGGGCAGTACTGCAGGCCACTTTAGCTGACTGTGATCCGCAGGTCAGCGGTTCAAATTCCACCGGCTCAAGGTTGACTCAGCCTTCCATCCTTCCGAGGTAGGTAAAATGAGGACCCAGATTGTTGGGGGCAATATAAATATATACATTGCTTACTGGTGTAAACCGCTTAGAGAGTGCTTGCACTGTGAGACGGTATATAAATCTCACAAATTAATTAATTAATTAATTAATTTAGAACTGAATTTGTGCTGGATAAAATCCAAGAACTTTGGAAACAAAGAACATGTGTGCCAAACAAGTAACCTGTATTTAAAATGTACATTTTCCATAAGGGAATATCTATTATAGCAGGGATGTCCAACCTTGGCCACTTTTAAGACCTGTGGACTTCAACTCCCAGAATTCCCCAGCCAGCCTGGCTGGGGAATTCTGGGAGTTGAAGTCCACAGGTCTTAAAATGGCCAAGGTTGGCTACCCCTGTGTTAATAGCCTCTCTGGTGTGTAGAGAACAGGTATTAGTCCTCCTCTATAAACTAAACAATTATGAACCAGAATAAATCTGGTAATTGCCAAAAAAAAGTGAGAAGAATTTCCTTGCCTTGGCATGAATAATATAATTGAGTGAACCTCCTAATTGGCTCCCAAAGAATTCAACAATTTCTAAACTCTGCAATAATTGGGTTTATGCCGAGCACTAAAAGTAGCATGTTTCGTTTCGGCTTCATCCTATCTGAGTCCGAGCTGTCGCGCTCGATGGTTTACGACGTCTTGGTTTTTTGGGCCTGTCACCTCAAGTTTGCAAAGAACCCCCTTCGTTCTCAGGTTAGCCCTTCCTTTCCTTTCCTTTTTTTTTTTAAAGGCCAAGAGAACAAAGTCCAAGGTCGAAAAAACGTCCCCGGAAACGAAAGCCCATAAAGAGAAACCGAGCCCCGCCAAGCCGGATTCCGACTCCCGAAAGAAAACCTTCCTTGCGGAAAACACGCAGCCTTTTCAATCCATCAAACAGGAAGCCGGGGCAGTAAGGAGAGGGCTGGACTTCCTGGAGGAGGAGGAGGAGGAGGAGGAGGAGGAGGAGAAGAAGCCAGTTCCCAAGGAGAAAAAGAGCTCGGTTCATGAAACGAATAAAAACGGAGGGGGTGTGTTATTGTGGGTGGACAAATACAAGCCCACGTCTCTCAAAACCATCATTGGGCAACAAGGCGAGCAGAGCTGCGCTAATAAACTCTTGCGTTGGCTTAAAAACTGGCAGAAGAATTCTTTGCAAGACAAACAGGGTAATTGTATTTTTCTGGCGCGTGATCTCTCTTTTTTTTTTTTTTGAGTGCTCGACTTACAACCGTTTGTCTAGCGACCGTTCGAAGTCACAACGACGCAGAAATAAGGGACTTAAGATCATTCTTCCCCCTTTTACGACCAATGGAACAATCCCACGGTCACGGGATCCAAATTCAGAACGCTTGGCAACTGGTTCACATTTATGACGGTCGCAGGTGTCCCGGGGTCAACGCGATCTCCCCTTTTGCGACCTTCCGACAAGCAAAGTCCAAATTAGCAAAGAACTAATTTGACAACTGCAAGGATTCGTTTAACAGCCGTGGCGAGAAAGGTCGTAAAATGGGGCAAAACTCCCTTAGGAATGGAAATTTTGGAGTTCATTTTCATTAAACTGGACATCTCCAATTCCAGCAAGCATTCTTTATATGTTTAAGCCTCCAGTCCCCTATTCAACTTTATAGACGCTAGGTTCCACCTGTCGTTCTTGCTATGTCCCATAACCGGCTAAAACATTCCTTCCATTTTCTCCACAGTCAAATCCAGTAAGTTTGGGAGCAAAGATGATGGCGCTAATTCCAAAGCTGCTTTGCTCTCCGGACCCCCGGGAGTAGGCAAAACCACAACTGCATCACTAGTGTGTCAGGTGAGTTGTCTTTTCACACGGGTTTGCAAGGGGAAGAGGCGGCAGATCTGATCTGCGTGAAATGGGGTTATTGTTTTTTTTTGGGGGGGGAGACTGAACAGTTAAACATTTGTTAAGAAATGTTTTGCCCCGTTTTACGACCTTTCTTGCCACCCTTGTTAAGTGAATACTTGCATTTCTTAAATTAGTAACACGGTTGTTAAGTGAATCTGGCTGGACTTTGCTGGTCGGAAGGTGGCAAAAGCGGATCCCGTGACCCCCGTGACGCTGCAATCGTCATAATACGAACCGGTTGCCAAGCATCTGAATTTTGATTATGTGGCCATGGGGGATGCTGTGAAAAATGGTCATAAGTCACATTTGTAACTTTGAACAGTCACTAAATGAACGATTGTAAGTCAAGCAATACCTGTATAATGTCTCTGCCGGTATTTGCACCACTGCTTTTCAACCGTTAAAAGGTATTCTACCTGATTTCTTGGTTTCCCTCTCCTGTATGGTTCCAAGTTGGCTTACAAGTTTTAACTGAGATTACGGGATTATTTTAGAAGTTAGCATCTGGGCCTGGACATCAAATTAAGCGTGCTTATTTGTTGCTGCTGTGGTCCGCCAGCAGCCCGCGGAGCTGGCAGCAGAGTTGGACAGCGAGGAGGCTGGGGAGGACCATGGGCCAGTCCTGGAGGCTGGAGAAGGCTCTGTGTCGGAGGCAGAGACGGGGCCCGGGCCATCTGGGAGTTCTGTGCTGACTCCGGAGCCTCCAGAGGCTGATATGAGCGAGGCAGAGGAACAGGGGGAGGCTGTTCCCAATGTGCGCATGCGCAGAGCTGCCAGAAGGCAAAAACAGTTACGGAGGAAAAGGGTTACTCGGGAGTAAGGCTTGGAGATGATTGGCCCCACCCATAGGACTTAAAAGGGAAGCACACAGATGTGCTCTTTGCAGGAAGCAACTTGGTTCAATTCTAGTCGGTATAACTCAGCATCTACATTCTGACTCCGTGTTCTGTTTGGCCTTGCAAAGCTCCTTGCCAATTAGGTCTTTGGCAGTGTGTCAAGAGAGATAAAGGTTGGTGCTTATCAGCCTTCTTCCTGCCGGACTAATTAACATTATTACGGCTGGGAATGAACATAATTCACAGCCGTTAAAATAAAATACGTTTGTGCTTTATCAGGAAGCCTAGGTCAGAACAGCTGCGATCACCAAACCAAGATGAAGACTTCAAGTGTTGTTTGTGTCTTGCTGCCTTTGTGTCTCTCCACGGACACAATTAATACTGGTGGCTTAATTTGAAATTGTTTTCCAGTAATCAAAATGGCTTTAATCTAGTTTTTTCATTGCTAATCTGAAACAAACGATGTGCCAAGGGGGTGGATCGGAGACTCTTGTCTGCCTGTAAAAATTAGCCTGTGGGCCAAGATGTGATGAATGTCCTCTCCCAATGCTGCTGTCCTCATTGTTTACCGAAATCAGGAACTCGGTTTGAGTTACGTGGAGTTGAACGCGAGTGACACTCGCAGCAAGAACAGCCTGAAAGAGGTGGTGGCCGAATCTCTGAATAACACCAGCATCAAAGGATTTTGCTCAGGTATCTTCATCGTTGCGGGTTTTTGCTTTTCGTTAAACGTTGGAAAGCCTAAATGGAGGCGGGGCTCCCTGTTCAGGATTAAATGGCAGCCAAAGCATGTAAGACCATAAACAGTTCCTCGTTTGACAGAACTGCTGCTTCAACCCCGCACATTGTAATTCCGTGTCAAACAGCAGCAGTAGTTCTATAGCTGCGTCCTCGGTCGGTAATCTGATTTCTGCGCCATTTCTTTCGCTTTCCCCTCTTCCATCCTTAGGGGCGTCACGTTCTGTCAGTGCAAGACACGTCCTTATAATGGATGAGGTGGATGGGATGGCTGGCAATGAAGACAGAGGTGGGATACAGGTAAGGAACGCACGGACCCGGCGTGTAAAGGAATGTT
Source organism: Diadophis punctatus similis (assembly GCA_023053685.1). NCBI lineage: Eukaryota > Metazoa > Chordata > Lepidosauria > Squamata > Dipsadidae > Diadophis > Diadophis punctatus. The sequence goes on from JALIGW010000006.1 coordinate 1,540,339, forward strand.
TATACTTAACAACAATAAAAAGTCCAACTTGCTTTAATTTACCTGTTTAAAAAAATCTGGGAATCTTAATTTCGTGACAGCATTTTGATCTGCTAGATCAGTGATGGCGAACCTTTTTTTGCTTGGGTGCCAAAATGGTGCGCGCGTGATAACGCGTGTGTGTGTGCCCACACCCATAATGCAATGCCCTCCACCCCTGCGCATGCATGTACAACCCCCTGCGCTGGCTCCCCCACACGCATGCGTGCAGACCTCACTGAAGCCTCCGGACTTCCGGTTGTGCCATTTTTCGCCCTCAGGCCTCAGGAAAGCATCCTGAAACCTGGGAGGGCGAAAAACGGGCCTACTGGAAGTTTGTTTCCGAGCTTCCGGTAGGCCCGTTGGGTCTGGTTTTCACCATCCACAGGCTCTGGAGGCTTTCCTGAAGCCTGGGGAGGGCGAAAACGGCCTCCTCGCCCCCATCGTCCGGAAGTCCGAAAATCAGGTGGCCAGCGCACACATGCGTGTTGAAGTTCACATAGGGCAAGGCCTCACGTGCCCTCGGCACTCGTGCCATAGGTTCGCCATCACGGTGCTAGATCCTGTTCGATGCAGACCAGTCTGTTGAGTAGTTACCACAATGGTTCTGAACTTCATCATATCCCGTCTTTTTTTGTTTTGTTTTTACAGGAGCTAATTGACCTTATTAAGCACACCAGAATTCCAATAATTTGCATGTGTAACGATCGGAACCATCCCAAGATCCGTTCTCTGGTCCACTATTGTTTTGACCTTCGTTTTCCGAGGCCGAGGGTGGAACAGATCAAGGTAAAGAATCCTTCCCAATGGCTCGATTTTGGTCTCTTCTCGTACTTTTCTTGGAAATTACTTTTGGAGAGCGGGGGATGATTCATTGAGCAGTAGAAGCTAATGGCCCCTGGAAGAAAACTCATTCATAACTTCGGCTACTTTCACCTCTTAAGTTTGCGGGTGAGGGCCTACATTGTAGAGCGTTCTGCTTGGAACGTTGGGCGGTCTGTCGTCCTTAAAAATATATTTTTATTTCCAACTATGTTCATTGATTCATTTGTAGGGTTTAAGCACATGTCAGCGTGCTTAATCTTCTGAATATATGTACTGTCATTGAAGACGAATATAAAGAATGGTTTATAACTCCTTTAATAAAGCTGGTAGAAATTGTGACTTGTGCTAAACGAAGTTGGAGCCTTTTGGATTACCGTATTTTTCGGAGTATAAGACGTACCAGAGTATAAGACGCACCTTAGTTTTTGGGGAGGAAAAGAGGAGAAAAAATCTGCCTACCAAATATTCATCTGGCTAGCGTCCTTAGTCTGTTCAGCTTCAGCACATTATTTTATCCCCTGGTTAGGGATTAAAAAAACCTTATTCGGAGCAAGTTAGCAATGAAAAAAAGCCTGCAAAGACTTAGGGCTGGAAAAAACCTCCTTCTGAGAAAGTAGCAATGAAAAAGCCTGCAAGCCGGGAAGATCGTTAGCGCCTCATTAGGGCTGAAAAAAAGCTCCGAAAAAGCTACATCCAGAGTATAAGACGCACCCAAATTTTCAGCCTCTTTTAGAGGGGGAAAAGATGCGTCTTATACTCCGAAAAATACAGTATTTCCCCAATGTGCTATTTTTCTATAGGCACAATCGGAAGTGACGTTCTTAACCGCAATTTGAAGTTGTCCAATCAAGAAGAAATAAGAATAGAGGTAGTCAGAGGTGGGCTTCACATACTGTAACAACCAGTTTGCCGGCACCGGAAATGTGAGCGCGCACTGTCCGCGCATGCATGCGGTATCAAAAAAACAGCTATTTAGGACGGGATTGCGCCCGGGCGGGTGGCCAGGCCCACCTGCAGGTCGCTACTACCGGTTCGCCCGAACCGGTCCAGACCAGCAGAATCCCACCTCTGCAGGTAGTCCTCGACATACGACCACAGTTGAGCCCAAAATTTCTTTGGCTAAGCAAAACAGTTGTGGAAGTGAATTCTGCCCCATTGGACACCCTTTCTTGCCAAAGCTGTTAAGTGAATCATTGCAGTTGATGAGTTAGCAACACGGTCGTTAAGTGAATCTGACGTCCCCCTTGACTTTGCTCGTCAGAAGGTCGCAAAAGGGGATCACGTGACTCCCGGGGACACTGAAACCGTCTTAAATGTGAGCCAGTTGCCAAGCATCCAAAATTAAATCACGTGACCATGGGGATGCTGCAACGGTCGTAAGTGTGAAAAACGGCCATTAATCATTTTTTTTTCAGTGCCATTGTAACTTCCAAATGGTCGGTAAATGAACTGTTGTAAGTCGAGCACTACCTGTTAATGAAAAGTTAGTTGCTGGGACAGTAACAGAAACCTGACATTTTTATTTTTATTTTTGCAACTTTTCCCTGAACTCTGCGTGCACCCATAGACATTAGGAGATTTAGACAGCTTTCTGTATGTTCATATTTATACATACATGCATACAGATCTGTTTAATGCAGTGTTTCTCAACCTTGGCAGTTTGAAGATGTGTGGACTTCAACTCCCAGAATTCCACAGCCAGCAACGCTGGCTGGGGAATTCTGGGAGTTGAAGTCCACACATCTTCAAACTGCCAAGGTTGAGAAACACTGGTTTAATGTAAAAAGAAGACATTTGTTGACATTGAGGTATCGTTGCCCGTTTCCAGCTCTGTAAATGACAATGCTCCCGTCTTGACCCACAATTTTTCTCTATTTGCTCATACGAAACAAATGGCTTTTACAGGGCGCTATGATGTCCATTGCTTTCAAAGAAGGATTAAAGGTTCCACCACCAGCAATGAATGAACTCATTTTGGCGGCTAATCAGGATATCAGACAGGTGAGTGACCTGTCAAGACTGATCTACGATCCCTTTTATAGTTTCAGATGGAAGAACTCGAGGCCAACTGGAAGCAGGAATCATTGATAGAGAAAAGGAGGGTGGGGGGAAGGCGTTTGGTTGAAAGAAAGGAATTATGTTATAAAATGAGAGGACCAGCGGGGAATATTGATCAGCAGCATTAGTTTATCCAAAAAAAAAATTGTAATGTGGATTTTTCCTTACTCAACAGGCCTTATGAGCAAGCCTGAACGTTTGTGTTTTCTTTTTGTTGACAGGTGTTGCATAATCTCAGCATGTGGTGTGCCAGGGACAAAACCTTGACTTATGATGGTGTCAAAGAAGACGCAGGTAAAGCCAAAAAGGATATTAAGCTGGTAAGTTTGATCAAAGGCAACATACTTCAGGAGGGGTTTTGGAGGCTTTTAGAAATCCTTCAAGTTTGAAATGACTCGTTTACGCTTTCCTAAAAATGCCCCCAAGGAACACTTGCAGAAGTGTCCCAAGCTCTACACATGAGTATTTTAAGTCCAGAATAAGTTTCGTGGGCCCGGTGTGAAGAAAAGGATGAGAACCACTGGTGTAGGACATACCGTGTTTCCCCGAAAATAAGACCCTGTCTTATTATTATTATTTTTTGCTACCAAAAAAAGGCACAAGGTCTTATTTTCGGGAGGGATGTCATCCACTGACTCACCTCACTTGCGCATGTCACCCTCTGCCTCCTTTTTGCTATCGGAGGCCTTCAGGAACTTCTTCAGCCAGCAAGCCTTTCCTGAAGGCCTCTGCAGCCGATAACAGAGCTCCGGATCGATCCAGAGCTCTGTTATCGGCTACAGAGGCCTTCAGGAAAGCCTTCCCGGCTGCAGCAAAAGAAATGGGCCGAGGTGTGCGAGGCCTGGCTGCAACTATCCGAAGGTAAGTAGTAGGGCAGCTCCATTCCCCCATCCCCACTGTAGCTTAATTTTTACCCGTGCACCCTGGAATGGGCAGGGTCTTAATTAAAAGAGCTGAAGTGGCGCAGCGGTTAGAGTGGGGTACTGCAGGCCACTTTAGCTGACTGTGATCCGCAGGTCAGCGGTTCAAATCTCACCGGCTCAAGGTTGACTCAGCCTTCCATCCTTCCGAGGTAGGTCAAATGAGGACCCAGATTGTTGGTGGCAATATAAATATACATGGCTTACTGGTGTAAACCGCTTAGAGAGTGCTTGCACTGTGAGGCGGTATATAAATGTCACTAATAATAAATAAATAAATAAATAAATAAATAAATAAATAAATAAATAAATAAATAAATAAATAAATAGGACTTATTTCTGAGTAAGTCATATTTTCGGGGAAACACGGTAACAGCCCCTTGATATAATGAAGTTCCAGCTCACCTGTTGTAAGGGGGTGTTCGATACAAGTGCCAGCGTATCCGACCGACAGTTTGCGTGCTTCAGGCGCATCTGATCCATCCTCTTAGTAGGTTTCCTGAGTGACTCTCCTTTCTCCAGGGTCCGTTTGATGTGGTGAGGAAAGTTTTCGCCAAGGGAGAAGAGACTTCCCACATGTCTCTTATAGACAAGGCAGATCTGTTCTTCCACGATTACTCTCTGGGACCCCTCTTTGTCCAAGAAAACTACCTCCACGTCAAGCCCGCCACTGCTGGGTGAGCTCTGATGGTTATTATGACAAGAGTTGTGGGCATTTAAGACCGTTAATAAACATCGGCATGGATACGAGCTCTCTTCCGTCTTTTTCAGAAACAACTTGAAGAAAGAACTCATCTTACTTAGCAAAACAGCGGACAGTATTTGCGATGGCGATTTGGTTGACCGCCAGATCCGCACGCGACAAAACTGGAGCCTTCTGCCAACTCAGGTTATACTGCTTTCTTGTTCTGGGTGTAGATTAGATGCAGTTCAAAATTGTTTTCTTGCAAAAATAATCATGCGGTTGTCTTAAAAGCCATTCATTATTTTTTCATTATTCATTATTTTCCTCTGCAAAACCCAAGGGATTTATCTATGTGGTTAGTAGGAGTTGACAGTGCCTTGATGGCACAATTTTATTTTTAATCCCACCTTTATTATTTTTATAAATAACTCAAGGTGGCAAATGTACCCAATGCTCCTCCTTTCTCCTGTTTTCCCCACAATAACCCTGTGAAGTGGGTTGGGCTGAGAGAGACTGACTGATCCAAAGTCATCCAATTGGCTTTCATGCCTGAAGCGGGACTAGAACTCACCGTCTCCGTGTGATTGGCTCAAAGTCACCCAGTCAATTTTCATGGCTAAGGTGGGACTAGAACTCATTGTCTCCATGTGATTGGCCCAAAGTCACCCAGCCAACTTTCATGCCTAAGGCAGGACTAGAACTCATGATCTCCTGGTTTCTAGCCTGGTGCCTTAACCACTAGACCAGGCGTTGGCAACCTTAAACACTCAAAAGACCCACAAAGGTCCTAACCAGAAGCCCCCCGTTCAATTCTGGAGCTGACCAGAAGTCCGATTCCCCTACCGTAGAGGAGACTCCTAGTGCGGTGTCCTTTTTGTTTTTCTCCCCCTGCCGACTAGAAGTACAGTTTCACACCACCACCACCATAGAGTCTCCTCCTAGTCCTTTTTCCTCTGCCGACCGGAAGTTCGGTTCCCCCACCATAGAGTCTCCTCCTAGCACAGTGTCCTTTTTCCTCTACCTGTCCTAACCGAAAGCCCTATCAATTGTGGAGCCAACTGGCGACAGGGAGCCGCAGCACAGGGATGAAAGAGCCACATGCGACTCCAGAGCCGCAGGTTGCCGACCCCTGCACTAGACCAAACTGGCTTGGAAAAGAAAAGTATCAGAAAATGAATTCAGAATTTTATTTTTTCCTAGCATAAGCTTTGGAATATTATTTTATCTAGCATTTTTATTTTATCTAGTTATTCTATCTAGCATAAGCTTTGAAATATTATTGCATCAGATGTCAGCTTTTTTCATCGTTCAGTCGTGGTCAGATTGCATACAAACCAGCAGTGGATTTGAGTAGCACATTTTTAGGACTTCAAAGCAGTGCCAATTTACCTAGTTTCAGATTTAGAACTTACTATTTCTTAGAAGAACAATAATTATGTATGACGTTTATTTTTTGTAAGACATACAGGCTTGTATTCATCATGTTCTCTTTTCAAATAACAGAAGGCCAAGGAGAGTAAATATATTTCTAGAACATTTGACAGCATTCCTATGGATGATGCTATAAATCAGAGCTGCAGATGAAATAAATGCTAGATTTGACAATTATAGAAATCTACTGATATTTACAGATCTGTTGGGTTCCGGAATAATGCTTTTAGAAGAACGTCCCTTTCTATTAATTTAAAAAGCCAAGAAGAGAAAATAGAATAATTCTGAATCACTGATGGGATTATTAATTTCAACTTTTATCTTCTTGCTCAATTGGTCTTTGCTCTGCCTCCTCAACTGCATTTGATCAAAAACAGAGAAAGTGCTAAAACCGTTTCCTTCCTTTTTCAGGCAATTTATTCGAGCGTCCTGCCTGGGGAGCTGATGAGAGGCTATTTGCAAGAATTTCCAAGTTTTCCAAGTTGGTTGGGGAAATTTTCATCCACTGGAAAGCATGACCGCATCGTACAGGAGCTTTCTAGGCATATGAGTCTCAGGTAAGATAGGCAGTCCTCGACGTACGACTACAGTTGATCCCCAAAATGTCTATTGCGAAGTGAGACAGTTGTTAAGTGAACTTTGCCCCGTTGCAAAGGTGTTCCTGGCCAGAACTGTCACTGGATCCTCAAGCAGGAGTCCCAGAGTGGTGCCCTTTCCTAGCTCGAGAAGCCCTTCAAACACTCATGCCCGAATCCCTTCGTGGCTTCATGCTTGCAATGGCCTGGACGTGGCGCTATCCCTTAAGACCAAGTGGGAACTCAAGCGGCCCAGAATGCAGTGGACAGTTGATGTGCACTCCTTGGTATGACCTTGTGCCACCTTTCCTTTCATGCTTGTAGGTGCAGTTCAAGGTACTGATTCTAACCCATGAAGCCCTACGTAGCTCGAGCCTGGTTCTTTGGGGGCCCACCTACCTCCCATCGGATTCAGTCCCACAGAATTCCTGCGTTCTGGATCCCTTCAATTAATAGCAATAGCACTTAGACTTATATACCGCTTCACAGTGCTCTACAGCCCTCTCTAAGCGGTTTACAGAGTCAGCATATTGCCCCCAACAATCTGGGTCCTCATTTTACTCACCTCGGAAGGATGGAAGACTTGAATCAACCTTGAGATGGTCAGAATCAAACTGCTGGCAGTTGGCAGAATTAGTCTGAAATGCTGCATTCTAACCACTGCGCCACCACAACTTAGATAGCAATAGCACTTAGACTTATATACTGCTTCACAGTGCTCTACAGACCTCTAAGCAGTTTACAGAGTTAGCCTCTTGCCCCAACAATGCAGGTCCTCATTTTACCCACCTCGGAAGGACGTAAGGCTGAGTCAACCTTGAGCCTGGTGAGATTTGAATTGCCAAACTGCAGGCAGCCGGCAGGCAGAAGTAGCCTGCAGTACTGCACTCTGACCACTGCGCCACCCTGGCTCAATTAAACCATTTCTTCTGTTGGGCGCACGGAAGCATGCCTTCTCCGCAGTGATCCTCCAAGATTCCCGCAGATCCCACCTTCCTGGCATTCCAGAAGGCTTTAAAGACCAGGTTGTTCTCCCGGGCCTCATGTTAAGGTGGTTCAGATTATGCGTGGCTGCGGTTCGCCGGATCTACCATCCTTTCTGGTCGTTACTTTCTCATTTCGTAAAGGTCGCATTCCTTTCTTATTTTATCGGTTTTATTTTACATCCTCCAGAGTTGGAGTCGGACGGCGCGTACGGCAAAATCTGGGCCCATTCCAGCTTCTGGCTAAAATATCTTTTTTCTCTCTCCCCGCAGAACGCACGCGAGTAAGAGAGCCGTAAACCTGGACTATCTGTCCTATTTGCGAGATGCAGTGATGAAACCGTTGACCTGCCAAGGCTCAGAAGGAGTCCGGGACGCTGTCGCCTTCATGGATTCTTACTGCTTGTTGAAGGAAGATGTTGAAAACCTCATGGAGGTCACCAGTTGGGCAGGGAAGCCCAGCGTCTTTTCCAAACTGGATTCCAAGGCACGTGATCAGTTATTGCTGCCTGTCAATGCATTCGGCTGATTACTTGAAAGAGGAGCTTTGAGAAAGAACAGTAATCAACTTCAAAATACATTAGCCAGCTCCCAAGGGATACAGTCAATGAAACACATACACAGATCTTGAAACCCAGGCGATCGTAGCATTGACACCCGTGGTTTAATTGCCAGGGATGCAGAAAAAAGTGTGATCTTTCTGCCACTTAGAATCTCTTGCATGTTATGTCCCTTAGTCACCAGAATAGTACAAACACCGGCTTGTAAAAGAGACTGCTGAACTTCTTCGTCTAAGCTAGGGGTGTCAAACTCAATTTCATTGTGGGCCATATCAGGGCTATGGTTGACCTCGGGGGAGGGGCTGGGCGGGCACGGCCAGCTTGATGCCACTCACTGGGTGTGGCCGACTGGGTAGGCGTGGCCGGCTTGACGCCACTCCCCAAACTGCATTGGGTAGACCGGGCCTTGTGTTTGACACCCCTGGTCTAAGCAGATCAGAATGTGGGTTTCATTGACCAACCAGCTGCTTTGGTAGTGGAACTAGGTCGGTGTTAAATGGCGATTCTTTGATGTAGTATTCAGGTGAGGTGGCTCTTGTAGGTAAGCAACCACAAAAAAAGGTGAAACTGGTTAGATTTGGGGGCTAATTTTTTGGCTGTATGGCATAGCCATATCGAGAGGAGCTGATTTGAGGGTCCTGGAAATCTTTACGTTTTGACTTGAGGTTCTTATTATCTTTTGATGAGATTTCTTTTCTGCGTCCTGTCTGAAAAATTCAGCTTTTTTCTTTTGGGGGGGGGGGAGGTTCGGAAAACAACAGGCTAGGCACTCTGCTTCCAGTGTATTAAAGTGTATTCACACACCCACCCACCCCGGTTTCCCATACTTTAGGAAATAATCTCAAGAGCTCCATCAACTTTTGTCCTTTGAGGAAGATTTTAAACTTATTGGACTCTTTTGCTTCATGCGAGGGGAGTTCAGGATGGAAAATACGTGCCATTCTCTTTCGTTTGCGTTACTGGCAGAGGTTGAAAATGTCATATTTTGTCAGCGTATACCTGGCGCTAGCAAACTTTCCACAGAGAAATTTCAGATGATTTGCAAGATATTACAGAGTTTTCCGTAGACCCATTGAACACAGATTTTATATGTATGTATGTATGCATGCATGTAATACACACACACACATTTATCTGTCTCATTCAGATAAAAGTCCCCTTACCCTCTACATTAGTATTACTCTCACTCCAGTGGGCATTGTCAAGTGCAAAAACATGTGCTCGTAAATGTGGACATCAGTCAGGAAATGAATTTATTCCTGTTGTATTTGCAAAAGGCAGCTGTGATGTAGTTGCCGAGTGAGGAGTCGACGTAATGCAATTTGCAATAACCGCTGAACCAAAAATGGGATCTCGTGCTTAAAAGTCTTCATTGGTTTGGCCTCCACAGGTTAAATCGGCGTTCACGCGCGCCTACAATAAAGTTGCACATCTCACGCCGTACTCCCTGCAAATTGTGCCGAAGTCGAAACGGGCAGGCTCGGGGGATGCGGAAATCAGTGAAGAAATGGAATCGAACGAAGCCGAGACCGAGCAAGGGAGCCTGGAAAGCGATGCAATGATCAAGGTACTTCGGCAGCGCATTTGAATATGCAAATTCACAGGCGGTCCTCGCTGAATGACCGTGTGTCCAGAGACGTGTTTGAACTTAAAACGGTTGCGACCGTTCCTCAAAGTTCCAGCCGTCCCTAGCATAGAAATCGTTTTACAGTTGACTTAAAGACCGATCTGGTACAATGTTTTTGAATAGGTTTTTGGTTCTAGATTAGTCATAGCTTATTCCCCCCCCCTTTTTTAAAAATATTTTTTATTAGGTAGTTTTAAAAATACATAAAACATAAAAGACAAAACATATACAAACATATCTACAAAAATAGGTACAAATCTTTAAAAAATACACACAATACAAACCTAACATACCCCGAAGAAAAAACAAAACTTAACATCTCACATAAAAAGTATAGTTATTTTTCATTAAGCAGTTTAGCGTGTCGTTCTATTTCTGTATATCTTTATATATGTATATGTATGTATATATATATATATATATATATATATATATATATATATATATATATATATATATATATATATATATATATATATGTATATGTATATGTATATGTATATGTATATGTATATGTATATGTATATATGTATATATGTATATATGTAGGTCTTTGGGTATTCGGGTTTTCTCCCGCGTGAAATTGGAGGTGTCTTTGCAACGTTTCGACGAAGTCTCATTCGTCATCATCAGGCTGGAGTCTTCAGCTTGCTGCTTCTAGGAGCAATGTGAGATTGCAGCTGTTTCTTCCTTTTAACTGCCACTGGGGGTTTGAACTGATAGGGTGGGAGCTTGGCTGTGTTCTGATTGGGTGGAGGTGTGTTCTGATTTGTTGGGGGCTTGGCTGTGCTCTGATTGGATGGGGGGTTGGCTGTGCTATGATTGGCTGGGGTGTCAGTTTGCTTCATGTATGGAATGGAGGGGTTTAGAGTGGTTAAAGATGCAGCTATGGTCTGGCTTCTGGTTTGTGGCCGTGCCTCATTGGTGTGGGTTTGGGTTTGCTTTTTGCATGGGTGTGTGGTGGTGACATCCTGTGTGGTTTTCATGAGTGTGGGTCTAGTGTCATTCTTAGTGTTAGGGACTCGTTTGTCAACAAGTGCGGGTTTCCAAATGGCTGGTAGGCGGGAGGTGTCATCTCGTTTATTAAAACCCGAATACCCAAAGACCTACATACAAACACCCGCGAAAACCTCAGAAAACATATATGTATATATATATATATATATATATATATATATATATATATATATATATATATATATATATATATATATATATATATATATATATATATATATATATATATATATATACACACACATACATCTCATTTTACAACCAATAGAAAAAACGAAGAAGAAAAAACAATATAATTTATCTTCATTATACAAAACCTACTATTTTATTATGTTTTTGCCATTCAACTAATTGTAAAAATTTTCCCAAATTTTGTAAAAATCTGTTTCCTCTTTATCCTTTATTCGCATAGTTAATCTATTCATTTCGGCACATTCAAGTATTTTATTTATAACCATTAAGTTGGTTGGAACTACTACTATTCTCCACATTTGAGCATAAGTAATCCTTGCCGCTGTTAATATATGTATCATCAATCAATAAAAACAACCCCCTTTTTATTGTTGTCTTCACCCCCTTATATTTTGCTTGCATTTTACTTCCATGCCCTGTGATTTGCTAGTTGTTTGGAAAAGTTAGACGTATATTAGGGTGTCCTTTTGGGTTTTTTTAAGTAAATATGTGGAAGAGTTTGCAACTGAAAAATAAATTAGTGAGTTAGCTAGAGGCGCTGTGATTCAGTTTGCATTTTTTTAAAAAAATGTATTTTCTTTTTGACAGAAAAAGACCAAACCTGCCAAGCCACCAAAAGCAGAAAAGAAGGAAGAAAAGAAAAAAGGAAAAGCAAAGAAAAAAAGCTAAATAAATTGTCTATGCAAGCTTACATGTTGGACTGTGGTTGGGCAAAACTCTGCACCAGTTGCCTTGCCAACACTGCACAGCAACGGCAAATATATATGTATATCTTTTTTTGCAGAAAAAGAGGCAAACAAATTTATATTGTTTGATTCCTGTAAATATAGAAAAAGGCTCAGCGCTCTGGTAGAGAGAGTCCAAGCTGCTAGTGCTTCCCTTCACAAAGCTGCTCTTATTTTATTTTTTAGAAATGCTCATTATGTTGCTACCCATGTATATAACATATAATGGACAAACCCTAAACAGTTATTCATTTTTGTATATGAAAGTGCAGCACCGTGTAAAAGTTGCAATAAAACTAGTTTCCTATTTTTAACCAGTTTTTTTTTAAAAAAATGCATTGCACGTTAATGGAACTTGTCTTCTATATCTGCTTGGAAACCGAGATCTCTAGCAGTCGCACAATTGACTGAATTCGGCGACCTTCTGACAGGCAGAGTCAAAGGGGGGAATCCAGATTCACTTAACAACCGCGTTACGAATTTATCCACTGCAGTGATTCACTTAACAACCGCGGCAAGAAAGGTGGCAAAATGGGGCAAAGCTCACTTAACAAATCTCTCGTTGAACAACAGAAATTTGGGGCTCCATTGTGGTCACAAGTCCAGGGCTACCTGTATTTCTCGTTGTTTATTTGAGGTAACTTGTGTGGCGTCTTGAGCCGCACCAGACCCGCTTGGTTTATTAAACTCGGATTGCTCCAATTTAGAACACAGGGATAGCAATAGCCCTTAGACTTATATACCGCTTCATGGTGCTTTCCAGCCCTCTCTAAGCGGTTTACAGAGTTCAGCCTATTGCCCCCAACAATCTGGGTCCTCATTTAGTGACCTCGGAAGGATGGAAGGCTGAGTCAACACTGAGCCGGTCAGGATCGAATTGCTGAACTGCTAGCAGTTGGCAGTCATCAGAAGTAGCCTGCAGTACTGCACTCTAACCACTGTGCCACTGTGGCTCGGTAGTGATCAAAGAGGGGCTGTCTGTGCTCATTCTTCAACTGTACTTCAACTGTACAGCGCACCCTTGCAGGGAGGAGAGTTGGTGCCCTCGGTCACGTCCTGATGTCTTATCTTCATTCCTTTGGAGCTACACATTAAGCGTACAAGGTTCCGATTTACGTGACTAATGCACCCTTTGCAGACGTCAAGCAGAGAAAAACCAGTGGGCAGAATCGGTATCGTGGAAGAGGGCCCAGCACATGACCCCCGTCCTTCCACATACACAACGCATCGTGGAAAGCAAGCGGAAGAAGCTTCGTTGCGTGGAAGAAGCAAAAAAAAAATGGGGGGTACGTGTAGGGAGATGAGCGCACACGAGAGAATAGGCCAGTTACTGTTTTAGATACAAACAAATGAACGTTCTTTAATATTCTGAGTTCTACACATGAAAATGAAGATTGAGCCACTTAACTCGATTAAAATTATTGCTCCACTTCAGGCTTGAGGTACGGTGTGCAATCGGCTGTTCTGCTTAGGCTGGTGGCATCGACTTTTTCCGAACACATGGGACATGCGCCTTCGCTCTGCAACAAACTAGTGAGAGAAGACACTTTCACTACCTCCCACAAGGAGCATCACACTATGCAGGTTGCAAAACATTATATTGGCGTCTTTGGGTTTGCTCTGCCTCTCCCATCAACAGATTCACTTCAGTGCCTTAAAATGGTGATGTTTTACATTTCTCCAAGCAGTTGGTAGAAAGGAATAAAACTGGCAGAGTGCAAGTCTACAATTTATTATTTTTAGTCACAATAACCAGAGGCTAAATGTCCCAAAACATTATGTCCATGTTTTTCAACAAACTATAGACATTTTCCAAATAGAGAGGACTTCAAATAGAAGATATATTATATATTTAGTCACTAATTTGACATACCATATAATATTTTGGCAGGCCATACAATATTTTGGTAGAGTCAACGTACTGTCTAACATTAGAACATTAGAAATGTCCTGACAGATTCACAGATAAGATCAGACACCTCTCTGTGTGTGTATGTACAGACACACACAAAGGTTTATTTCTGATTTTTATGCCATTTGTGAAAAACAGCAAAGGTTTGCACATTTCAACATCTTAAATGGAAGCAGGTGTTAGTTTTAGGGAGAGAAAATTTTTCCCCACTTAAATTTATCTGCCAACGTACAATATTTCTAAAAGTATTTCCTAACTGGAAATCATTTTATTATGTGATCCTAATCAATCATCAATAAATAAAATCTCAAAACGCAGGTGGATATATGCTGTCAGATCAGTCCTAATGCAACCAATAGGACATTTTTGTAATGGAACTTCTGGCAAAAATTTAATTATGGTCCTGCAAACACAAGCATAGCAACGATCTTTTCTTTGGCTGCTGTTGGCTGAAATAAATTATTTAGGAAGATGAAAGCGATTAAAAAGTACGTAAAAAATGAGAACCGCAGATGGTCAACAGCCAGACGAAATAAGCGAGATTAATTTCGACTTGGTAGAAATCTGAAATTTTGTGGCAGGCTGCAACGAAACAAAGGAAAACGTTCTTGGCATGTAAGTAATCGGAGAATGAAAAAAGATTACAACTTACTTTTTGAATTCTGAATAGAGCGCTGGAAACTCGCAATGAGGGCACAACGTCCACTCTTCTCTGGCCATATGTCGTCCCTGGAAGATTTGCAAGGGAGTGGACAACGTCAGGCTTCAATGGGAAGGGCCACAGTTAAGTGCCTTGCTTGGAAATAATGACAGGCAGCCCTTGACTTACAACAGTTCATTTAGTGACCGTTCAAAGTTACAACGGCACTGGAAAAAGTGACTTACGATCGGTTTTCCACACTTACGACCACTGCAGCATCCCCATGGTCACGTGATTTAACATTTGTATGCTCGCAAACTGGCTCATATTTACGACGGTTGCAGTGTCCCGGGGTCACGTGATCCCCTTTTGCGACCTGACAAGCAAAGCCAACGGGGAAGCCAGATTCCCTTAACCACCGGGTTACCAATTTAACAACGGCAAGCGATTCACTTGACAAATGTGGCGAGAAAAGTCGTAAAAGGCGGCGAAAACTCACTTGACAAATGTCTCGCTTAGCAACCGAAATTCTGGGATCCGATTGCGGTCGTATGTTGAGAACTGCCTGTATATTTCAACGAGGCCCTGAGGCTTTTTTGAAGCACAAAATCGAGATTCTGTATCTCAAAAGCTCAGATTCCACATGCAAAGAGGTTGCCCTCAAGAGGCTCAGCTATCTCCATTTTTCTGGGATGGTATTCCAGCAACCCTGAATTCTTTTACACAATCTTACATTTTTTCATATTTTATTCCATATAAATTCCTTTAATCTATTATTTATTTATCTTTATGTGTTTATCTATTAATACACTTCTAATTTAAAATTTTCTCCCCCACTCCCTCTCCCTCATCTCTTTTGAGTGATACATCTGGGTTATATCATTATATTTAAATTTTCTTATTTATATTCCTTTTCTAACCATCTATAGAACTTCCCCCAAGTCTTGTAATACAATGAATCCTCTTTATCTTTTAATCTTAATGTTAATCTGTTCATTTCAGCACAGTCCAATTTTTTTTAATTATCTGCTCATCTCCAGGAATCATACCTGCTTTCCAATTTTGCGCAAATACAATCCTAGCTGCTGTTACTATATAGCAATAGCAATAGCACTTAGACTTATATACCGCTTCATAGTGCTTTACAGCCCTCTCTAAGCGATTTACAGAGTTCAGCCTCTTGCCCCCAACAATCTGGGTCCTCATTTTACCCACCTCGGAAGGATGGAAGGCTGAGTCAACCTTGAGCCGGTGAGATTTGAACTGCTGAACTTTATGTATTATTAAGTATATATCTTTTTTATATTTTTCTGGTAGAATTCCTAATAAAAAGATTTCTGGTTTTAAGTCTATCTTTTCTTCCACTATTTTTCCTAACCATGTTTGTATCTTAATTCAACATTTTCTTGCTTCTATACATGTCCACCACATATGATAATAAGAACCTGGTATTTGCTGACATTTCCAACATTTTACTGATTTACTGAAAGTACAGCAAAGGAAAGAGGAAAGGAAGAAAGGAGTTAGAAGAAAGAAGAAAGAGAGGAGGAGGAAAGAGAAGAGGGGAGAAGAGAGTAAGGAGAGAAGGCAGGAGGGGAAGTAGGAAAGAGGAGAAGGAGAAAGGGAGAGGAAGTAGGTTTAGAAAGAGAAAGGGGAAGGGAAGAAAGAAGAAAGAAAGAAGGAAGGGCTGTATGAGATAGAAAGGGAGGATGGTAAAAAAGCAACCTTGAACTAATAAAGCAATAAGATAAATATAGAATATATTTGTAAAGATCTTGTAAAAGAATGAAATGAGAAATGAGATGATGAATATGTGAAAATGTCTGTATGGTAATAAAAATAAAAAACTTTTTTTATTTAAAAAGAAGGCTCAGCTTCAGGAGCTGAGCGATGGGAAAGGTGAGTCCTAGGAGTTGCTCGTCATGTACTCACCGTCGCAATGCAATATGGCAGGTTGTTCTTACAGCCTGGGCACAGAAGTTCACATTCGGGAAGCATGAATTCACAATACGGGCACGGCGTGGTTGGTTCTTCCCCTTCCCCTTCGGAGGTGTCCGGCCGCCTGATAGCGAAATAAAAAGCCCATTCAGAACGGATCAATTTTTTTTACTTCTCAGTTGCTTTTCTTTGCCTAAAAATATATTTTGTGCTCCGGTAGTCACAGATACCGGTAGGTCTGCTCACACTGCAAGAATTTTCATTAAAGGTTCTTAGCCTTCCAATCTATTTTCAATTTGATTAGAGCCGCGGTGGCACAATGGTTAGAATGCAGGACTGCAGCTAATTCTGCTGACTGCCGGCTGCTGGCAGTTCGATCCTGACCGGCTCAAGGTTGACTCAGTCTTTCATCCTTCCAAGGTTGGTAAAATGAGGACCCAGATTGTTTGCAGTAAGATGCGGACTCTGTAAACCGCTTAGAGAGGGCTGTAACACACGGTGAAGTGCTATATAAGCACTATTGCTCTGCTCCCCTCCCTTCTGTAGTGACACAGTGGTTAGAATGCAGTATTGCAGGCTGACTCTGCCCACTGCCAGGAGTTCAATCCTGACCGGCTCAAGGTTGACTCAGCCTTCCATCCTTCTGAGGTCGGTAAAATGAGGATCCAGATTGTTGGGGGCAAGAGGCTGACTCTGTAAACCGCTTAGAGACGACTGTAAAGGACTGTGAAGCGCTATATAAGTCTAAGTGCTATTGCTATTGATTGTCGGGAACAGTTATCTCTTTGCTCCATACATTGCTAGCTCAAACAAATCTAGTTAATTTCGTTCAGAGTCAATACGCCCACATAGGAATGAGGGGTAACATCAATGCTCTGGTGACTGGTCTGGGAGCAATCTCATTGTTGACTTATAAGATACAGTAGACTTCAAGGTGCACTTGACTTGCTGGTACGTGTTCATGGCGTTTTTCTGCTAATTTGCCACTGCCTTCTTCCAACCGAGGTGAGCCAAGGTGGTGCAGCAGTTAGAGTGCAGTACTGCAGGCTACTTTATAAATACTTTAGCTGACTGTGATCCGCAGGTCAGCGGTTCAAATCTCACCGGCTCAAGGTTGACTCATCCTTCCATCCTTCCGAGGTAGGTAAAATGAGGACCCAGATTGTTGGGGGCAATATATAAAATATATTAGTGAGTGCTTGCACTTTGAGGCGGTACATAAGTCTCACAAATATTAAATTAAATTAAATTAAATTAAATTATTTTATTAAATTAAATTAAATTAAATTAAATTAAATTAAATTAAATTAAATTAAATAATTAAATTAAATTAAATTAAATTAAATTAAATTAAATTAAATTATTAAATTAAATTAAATTAAATTAAATTAAATTAAATTAAATTAAATTAAATTAAATTAAATTAAATTATTAATTAAATTAAATTAAATTAAATTAAATTAAATTAAATTAAATTAAATTAAATTAAATTAAATTAAATTAAATTAAATTAAATAATTATAACCGATCTACGACCCAGGAATTCCCCACCATTCAGTCAGAGCTGAAGAAGCTTCTTGGATGAGAAGCGAAACGTCTTCAAAGGAAACACAAGAAAGCCCAGTTTTGCCTCTTGAAAAAAAGCACCTTTGGGACAACTGCCATGATTCACTTAACAACTGTGACAAGAAAGGTCCGTAACATGGGGCAAAAATTCACTTAACAAATGTCTCGCTTAGCAACAGAAAGTTTGGGTTCAATTGTGGCCGTAAGTCGAGTATTACTGTGTTCACAAGATGACAGACTAAAATCAGCATAGACAAGATTGTCTTATGAGTCCAGTTATGCATCAATGCGTTCCCAAACCTTGGTTAGACAGAATAACCATACGCTCACCGGACGAGTGTTTCAATTCTCCTTTTGTATTTCGGGTCAATTTTATTCCGATATTCTGGTCTCATCAGCATGGCAGCAAAAGCAAAGGCTGATTTTTTCAGTCCTGCCCGGTGACATTCAATTACCGTTGAGGTCAGGATGGGCACAATATCTGAAAGTAAAACGACAGACATCAGGCTGCAAAGAAATTATTACAGCTTAGCTGCTCATTGTCAACTGGCAGTCAAAACTACCGTATTTTTCGGAGTATAAGACGCACATAAATTTTAGAGGAGGAAAACAAGGAAAAAAGTATTCTGAACCAAATGGTGTAGTAATATATTATTTAATAAAATACCAGTGTAGCAGAATAATTTTTACAACCATGCACACTTTTTACAAACTTCAAACTTGACAGCTTTAAGACTTGTGGACTTCAACTCCCAGAATTCCTCCTCCATGCTAGCTCAGGAATGGGAGTTGAAGTCCACAAGTCTTAAACTTGCCAAGTTTGAAGACCCTTGCACCCCTAACCCCTAACCCAGGGGTCTTCAAACTTGACAGCTTTAAGACTAGTGGACTTCAATTCCCAGAATTCCTCCTCCAGTCATGCTAGATGCGGTAATTAGAAGGCAAAAACACCCCCTTTTTTTGTGAAAAACAGCCCATTTTTTGGCCATTTTTTTTGCAAAAACGAGGCATGCAGAGGGTTTGGGAAGCCTGCAGAGCACTCCTAGGGGGTGGGGGAAAGGCAAAAATGCCCCCATTTTTGCAAAAAACGGCCCATTTTTCGCAAAAATGGGATGCAGGGGCGGGACTTCAGCAGGCCAAAAATGGCTGTATTCGTTGTATAAGACGCACCGACATTTCCACCCTCTTTTTGGGGGGCAAAAAGGTGCGTCTTATACTCTGAAAAATATGGTACCTGGATTTCACAGAGTTGCTGCTGATAAAATTTAATCTCCCAGAATTTGAAGAACAAGAGACCATCTAAAGATGATAGTCAAAGCGATAACACCATAGCAATGATATTGAAGACAACTGTATCAATAATGCACATTGGAAGAATTTCTAATCACCCATCAATTTATTGATGTGAGCCTTATTCAGCAATCTACACGATGCAGGCAATAATTAAACTTTTATTTATTGCAAAGTCTAGATAACTTGGGGAAAAAATCCCTTCTACCTATGTTGTAAATTGTTACACTTCCAAAATAAAATAAAAACAGAGAGGAGAATTAAGACAATATAGATCATGTTATCAAGGAAATGAAATGAGTATGACAGAATAGGAATCATATTTACCAGTTTAACACAACAATTTTAATAAAAGCTGCAATGCTCAATTCTTTAAGAAGAAGGAAATATCCCTGATTTCTGGTTTGGATAACACTTACGGGATGGAAACTTGCTGATATTGTTAGCAACACGAATGAGCATACGTGCTCCTTTCATGTGGTCCCCACGTTTAACATGAATCTGAAATATACATGTGAGTTAGGCATTATTTGCAATATTTAGGAGTCATCAGAGTATATAAGGAAAAAGCAGATGATCATTAAAGGATTTATTGAGCTTCGTGGCTACTTACAGAATTTTATAGTAATTTTCTTTGCTACAAGTCCTTGACTTGATTACTCCTTCACCTTATTGTAATACAGGTAGTCCTTGACTTACGACCACAATTGAACCCCAAATTTAAAATGTTAAGTGAGACATTTGTTAAGTAAGTTTTGTCCCATTTTACAACCTTTCCTGCCACAGTTGTTAAGTGAATCACTGCAGTTGTTAAGTTACTAACTAGGTTGTGAAATGAATCTGGTTTCTCCATTGACTTTGCTTGTCAGAAGGTCACAAAAGGGGATCACATGACCCCTGAACACTGCAACGGTCATAAATATGAACCAGTTGCCAAGCCTCTGAATTTTGATCACGTGACCATGGGGATGGTGCAACGGTCGTATGAAAAATTGTCATATTAGGTTTGAATTAAATTTCACTAGTTTGGATTTAATCCTTCTCTATTAATACATACATAATAAAAATAGTTACCTTTACTAAAATGTAACTGTGTAGAATCATCAAGTTTGTCGCCATCTCAGAGGGTATTTTAATTTTCTGTACTTTTAATTCCAAATACATACTGAAGAGAACATCGTGGGCTTTTCGATAATGCCCTTTTTAAAAGAAAACCGAAAAAGAGAGAAAGAAAACCAAAACAGCAATTAAATTTCAGTAAAATAGTTAGGCTCTTCTCAAACACTCTCAGATCAACCTAATTATTAAAATTTAGTTACTGATTGCCAGAGGTGGGTTCCTCCCGGTTCGGACCAGTTCACCCGAACCGGTAGCAACCCGCTGGTGATGTCACGATGATGTCACGGAACCGGTTCAGTCAGTGCCGGTCCATGGGCGACAACTTTTTTTTGAATTATTATTATTATTATTGGATTTTTTTTAAAAAAAATCTTCTTCTGAGCATGCGCAGAAGCCGAGTTTCCGGCACTGCGCATGCATCGCCATCTTGTTTTTGGCTCCCCCCCCTGGATTTTTTGGTACTGCGCATGCGCATGTGCGCAAAGCGCGCCCATGCAGCGTGCTCACGCGGCGCAGGAGGAAGCGAACCGGCAGCGAGGTAAGTTAGAACCCACCCCTGATTAATAGTCAAAAAAATAGATTCATCATCTAGTTATGTTACTCTCCAAATGAGACCTGCTGGGCATTTATGAGGTTAAACAAACTATTTGGTTTAATCCAGAGCAATGCTGTCATAATACAAAATGTGGTTATACCTCTTTGAGCCAGGGGTTTCCAACCTTGGCCACTTTTAAGACCTGTGGATTTCGATTCCCAGAATTCCCCAGCCAGCCATGCTGTCTGAGGAATTCTGGGAGTTGAAGTCCACAGGTATTAGATGCCAAGGTTGGACACCTTGAATAAAAGCAAGAGAAAACACAGTCAACACTCTTTAATAAACAGGAGAGGAAACACTGGAAAATAAACTCCACCTTTAATGCATTTTAAGTTTAACAGTAGAAAGGCGATGTCCCAGCGTCCCTTTTCTTTCTTGTGTGACCTCCTTGTATTGGTCAGATTTGCTGTCCAGAAATGAACCACCCAAAGAGCCATACCTGCACACTGTTCTTCTCGAGCGATGATGATCGCTGTCCGAGCAGCTTCCCGGTATTGCTTTAAAGCCATGTAGAGTCGAAAGAGATATTTGGCTTCCTTCATTAGAATAAAAAGAGAGAATTGCATCTCAGAGTATGCCAAGTTCCAGCTATCGCTGGCTGGATTTTTAGGAAGGCTTTGGACAATAAAAACTCCTTGCATTTGTTCTGGCTAAGTGCACAGTGAGCAATGGTGCCATGCAATGTTTTTATGAGGCAGTTAGCTTTTAAATTACCATTGACGGCTATACATATGAGCATAGGGCAGCCACAGCACATGGTTTCGCAATCTGGTAAACATCATAAATCTAAAAAATATTTGAGGGGTCCTCGATGCTCTCTGAGCTTGGTGGTTTTCTTGCAGACGTTTCATTACCAAACTAGGTAAGGTCATCCGTGCTAGAAGGAAGGGGAAGTCTGCTCTCATTTTATAGTCTTTGAATATTTGATCTAAACATTTTTGTGGTCCTACTTCACAAGGATAGAGTTCCCTGTTTAATTTAGAGCTATAACAGAATCCTGCCAGTCTGCCTCTCCTTTTCCATATATCCCTGTGATGCTTCCAAATAGTATCTTTTGTTTCCTGCGACTATTTCAAAGAATGTTTAATCCTTCTTTGGTCAGATATGGGAGATTCCATTCTATATCATAAAATGAACGTATCTGCATTTGCGGAGTGGCAGAGGTAGAAGACGTGTCTCATATACTATTTGATTATTGTTTGTAGAAGAGGCTGAGAGACAGGTTGCTTGGTTCATATATTAAATGAATGATTCATTGGGAACTGCATATTAATATGCAATATTAATATACAAAATTAATATACAAAATGGCATACCTTATATGTGGCCAGAATTTGAAAACAACATTTAATATGCACAGTACTTGAGTAAAATGGTTCGGCTGAGATCGGCATATGTGGGGCTAATTGGGGTAGATTGTAGGGCGGATACTGAAATATAATTTTATCCTATTTATCAATATCTCAAATTATTGCATTTTATTCCAATTCCATTTTAAATTGTTTTTATAGGGTTTTATTTAAAAAATTGCACTTGGAATTCTGTATTTTGATATGGCCTATGGGCTAATCACTAAACTAAACTAAACTAAACTAAACTAAACTAAACTAAACTAAACTAAACTAAACTAAACTAAACTAAACTAAACTAAACTAAACTAAACTAAACTAAACTAAACTAAACTGTTTGGCTAAGCACTGGTTCTTGCGTATTTCTGTTAAGTTCACATCCCTTAGTCTCTACAGCTAACTGATTGTGATCTAAATAAATATTGCTATGAAAACTACTGACAATAGCCCAGTTCCAGCTTAATAAAGTCTCTTTAAAAAATATCAGGCTTTGGATTCAGATCTTTGCCTACCATTTGTGTCAAATGAAGGTAGCGCATTTGGAAGGGATGAATTCAGTGGCTCTACAACACACAGGCAAAGGGATGTGGCATTAAAATTTATTTCAAACACAAAGTAACAACGATCATGGTTTAGAATTAAAATAAAAATACTCACAGAAACAGACTACAGAAGTTACAGTAAAGCAATTGGAAAAACAAAATGAGGTTGGGTAAGAAAACAAAACAATTGGTAGAAAAAATAAAATAAAAGATACGATGACTAAAGATTAAATAAGATAACACAATGCAGCCTTTAAAAATAGTTGCTTGTTCCAAACTATTGGCAGGCCTGCACCAGGAGGAGGACTATGCAATTTGTCTGTGGATTGTGTCATAATGTGAACCAAATCCAATGTTATGAGTAGTCCTCAACTTATGACCACAATTGAGCCCAAAATTTCTGTTGTTAAGTAAGGCATTTGTTAAGTGAGTTTTGCCCCATTTTATGATCTTTCTTGCCACAGCTGTTAAGTGAATCACTGCAGTTGATAAGTTACTAACCCGGTTATTAAGTGAACCTGGCTTCTGCATTGATTTTGCCGGTCAGAAGGTAGCAACAAGGGGATCACCTGACCTTGGGGACATAGCAATGGTCACAAGTATGAACCAGTTGCCAAGCATCTGAATTTTGATCACGTGATCATGGGGATGCTTCAAAGGTCGTAACTGTGAAAAACGGTCGTAGGTCACTTTTTTCAGTGCCGTTGTAACTTTGAGCGGTCTCTAAATGAACGGTCGTAACTCGAGGACTACCTGTATTTCTGTAAGGTATATAAGAGGACGTGATTTATTTTTAAAAAGCCACAGTTCAGTCTTTAGATCAGAGGTGTCCAACCCTGACAACTTTAAGACTTATGGACTTCGACTCCAGAACTCCCCCAGCCAGACAAAACAGGCTGAATTATTGTCTTTGCTCTTAATATCAACATTTATCTAGAGAGGTCCATAGACCACTGCGAACAAAACGATGACCTATCAGAATTTAAAATAAATAAAAGTACAGTCAATCCAAATATTCATAAATAGCAGTGATGGCGAACCTTTTTCCTCCTGAAGCCTGGGAACGGTGAAAAACGGCCCAACCGGAAGTTCGTTTCCAAACTTCCGGTTGGCCCGTTGGCCCGTTTTTCGCCGTCCCCAGGCTTCAGGAGTCCGGAGGCTTCAGTGAGGCCTGTGCGCATGCGTGGGGGGCATCGTGGGGGGAGGGGGTTGTGTGCATGCATGGGGGGCATCGCGTGCGCACGTTCCCACACCCATGCCCTCCCATGCATGCGCACAACCCCTGCGCTGCCCCCCTGCGCATGCGCACAATCCCCTTGCCCCCGTGCACAAGCCACACGCGCTGCCCCCCCACGCATGTGCACAGGCCTCACTTGAAGCCTCCGGACTCCTGAAACTTGGGGATGGCAAAAAACGGCCTAACGGGCCAACCGGAAGTTCAGAAAAATGTTTTTTGCACTCCGGAGGCTTCCCTGAAATATTACAACGATGGCTCAACCTGTGCTAATTTCCCCCGTGTCGTGTTTTGGCATGCAGGCCCAGGCCTTCTGGTGCTCTAGGGTTAGAATGTTGAAATGGTTTCGCTCGTCAGTAAACCAGTTTGGAAAAAAAAATAAACATGCTACAGATATGGTTGAAAAATAGGATTACGAGTTCTGCCTGGAAGTCCATACCTTTGGTATGCCATCGTTCTCACCCATAAGGTAATTGATCAGCTGTTCGGTCAGGGCTTCGTCCTTTGCTTGGCCCACCTGTGGCGAAAACAAGTGAATGGAACAACCTCACAAAGGTAGGGGGACATCATGGAAAGTCAAGTTTTATACAGCCTGCCACTGAGGACTTTTTACAAAGGATTCCCCAGGAGGGAGCGTTCCGTTCATGGCATATTGAAAATAATCAGTATAAATTTCGGTTCTGAAATAAGAGCAGGAAATAAACTGAAAAAGTGGTGTCAAATATCACTTTACGTTGCATTAAACGTTACTGTAGCAGTGGCATTGAATTTTGGTGGGGGGGGGAAAGGTCAGGTGCATTTTTTTCTTCCTAAATAACATTATCTTACCGTCTCTATTGCCATGTCTATGGCCATATTATCATCTGTGTTTGGGCTTTTCAGAAAGTGCTTCAGGGCCTGGGGAAAAAAGACCACATACCATGAAATGGCTAATAACTTATTTCCCTCCATCTTCACTTCGTGCGATCAGTGATCTTTTAATAGCAAATTAGAATAACAGTAATAGAAACAAGAGATTAGAATCGCACAGACTGTTTTCTACTAGAAGAAACAGACTTTATATATATATATATATGTATATATATGTATATGTATATGTGTCTGTTGTATATGTTGTATATGTTGTATATGTATGTGTCTGAAAACCCGAATAACCAAAGACCTACATACAAACACCCGCGAAAACCTCAGAAAACATGTGGTGTGTGTGTGTGTGTGTGTGTGTGTGTGTGTGTGTGTTTATTTATTTATTTATTTGTGAGATTTATATACCGCCTCATAGTGCAAGCACTCTCTAAGCCCGTGGTGGCGAACCTGTGGCACGCGTGCCACAGGTGGCACGCGGAGCCATAGCGGAGGGCACGCGAGCGTTGCCCACCGGCAAACCGGAAGTGCGGAAAAACACACTTCCGGTTTGCCGGTGAACTGTTTTTTGCACTCCGGAGGGTTCAGGGAAGCTCCCTGAAGCCCCGGACTGCAAAAAACTACAAAACGGACAAACCGGAAGTGCGGAAAAACGCACTTCCGGTTTGCCGGTGAGCTGTTTTTTGCACTCCGGAGGGTTCAGGGAAGCTCCCTGAAGCCCCGGAATGCAAAAAATGACGAAACGGACAAACCGGAAGTGCATTTTTCCGAACTTCCGGTTTGCCCGTTTCGTCGTTTTTTACCGTCCCAGGCTCTGGTAAGGCCTTTGCGTGTGTGTGTGTGTGTGTGTGCGCATGCGCAGGGGGCAGCATGGGGGGGTGTTGTGCGCATGCGTGGGGGGGAGGGAATGGGTGTGGGTACGCAAGCGCGCGCTAGCGCGCGCACCCCCCCCTTTTCGGCACGCAAACCTAAAAAGGTTCGCCATCACTGCTCTAAGCGGTTTACACCATTAAGCAATGTATATTTACATTGCCCCCAACAATCTGGGTCCTCATTTTACCTACCTTGGAAGGATGGAAGGCTGAGTCAACCTTGAGCCGGTGAGATTTGAACAGCTGAACTGCTGATCACAGTCAGCTAAAGTGGCCTGCAGTACTGCACTCTAACTGCTGCGCCACCTATATATTTGTTTTGTTTTATAAACAAGAATAAAATGCAAAACAGAAAGACAACAAAAAGAAAAAAAATGTGTACAAGAAAGGGGAAAAAAATGACCCAAATATCAAATAAATTTAACATTAAATATATAGAATCCACCTTGGTAGTATGCTGAGAAAAAGAGTAAGAAAAACTGATAAATTCTCCTCCCCTTTGCATAATGGGCTACAAATAGTTATAAGGTTTTCCATCCCAATTTAACAAACAATATTATATTAAATAAATATTCCAGGTGAGAGGATCTCTAGCTGATAATCAAATCGACCCAAATCGATCGTAGTATATATATGTAAAAAAAAAAGTCAGTAGGTTATCCCAAACATTATACTAATCTTCAAATTCCTCTGTTAACCATCTGTTATGGTATTTAACCCGTAGAAAGAAACATTTTGATGAAAAGGTGTCACATACATTGCTTCAAATTTCATCGTCTCAACTCTCATTCTTAAAATCTGCATCAAAATCCAATCCGACCATTTGGCAAAATATTTATGATGTTGGAAGTGATTCGCTTACAAGACAGGTATGTCTAAGAGTGAAGGAAGGGATGACATTTGAGTTACAGGTAGTCCTTGACAAATGACCACAATTAAGCACAAACTTTCCTCTGCTAAGCAAGACACCTAAGTGAGTTCTGTCCCATTTTACGACCTTGCTTGCCACAGTTGTTAAATTAGTAACACGGTTGTTAAGTGAATCTGGCTTCCCCATTGACTCTGCTGGTCAGAAGGTCGCAAAAGGGGAACATATAACCTGAGGATACTGCCACAGTCATAAATACACCCCAGTTGCCAAGCATCCCAATTTTCATCACGTGATCTTGGGGATGCTGCAACAGTCGTAAGTGTGAAAAGCAGTCATAACTCACTTTTTTCAGTGCTGTTGTAATTCTGACAGGTCACTGAACGAATGGTTATAAGTCGAGGACTATCTACATAGCTGAAGAAGGAAGTTGTCTACTGATTCATATTTCTATTTATCGGACGGAAAACTGACACCCGGAGATAGCTAACTCTCCCCACCTATTCCATGTTTGATGAATTTTCTGGACAGGCACAGAAAGACAAAACAGGAATTAAAGAGAATTAAAGACAAAACAGGAATTAAAGAGAATTAAAGACAAAACAGGAATTAAAGAGAATTAAAGACAAAACAGGAATTAAAGAGAATTAAAGACAAAACAGGAATTAAAGAGAATTAAAGACAAAACAGGAATTAAAGAGAATTAAAGGCAAAACAGGAATTAAAGAGAATTAAAGGCAAAACAAGAATTAAACAGCCCTGGTGGAACAGCGGTTACAATGCAGTTTTGCAGGCTAACTCACTGCTCACTCCAGCAGTTCGATCCCGACTGGCTCAAGGTTGACTCAGCCTTCCTTCCTTCCAACCTCAGTAAAATGGGGACCCAGATTGTTTGGGGGCAAGAGGCTGACTCTGTAAACCGCTTAGAGAGGGCTGTAAAGCACTACGAAGCGGTATATAAGTCTAAGTGCTATTGCTAAAGTTTTTTCTAGCACTATGTGCAAAGAGAATCCCACCCAATTCCCGTCAAAACACAGAAAGAGATATTGAGGGATCATCTTCCAGAATTCTCACAATCTATCCAACTTAATGTTTGGTCTGATTTCCTAAAGTTGTACTAACCCTGGAATATTGACCACAGAGTAGGAAGAATTTGCCAGCCTGAAAATGCTTCTTTTCTCCCTCAAAATATAAGGCGATGCTTTGGTAATCGTCGTTAGTGGTTTCCTCAGAACCTGAAACGGGAGGGAAGCACAAAGAACATTACTCTTTCTTCCTGTGAAGGGAGCAGCGTCCACCAAGCGAGACTTGCAATGTCTTACACACACCATTTCCCTCTCTTGGGCTCTGAAAATATGCTCTTGGACCTTTCACAGGGGATTAGAATTATTTGGAAAGGCAGGAAAAAATTAGCCAAAGTCTCCAATCATTAATAAAGAATAATTTGCCAAAAAATGTGAAGGAACTACTAACTTTACCATTTCTACCATATTGTAATAGGATAGAATTTACCAAATAATAATTTAATGAAAATACTTAAGGAGTAAGCTGTACTGTGCTTCCTAACAAACTGTTAGGAATTAACAAAACATTACACCTCATTACAATTGCCTGCATTTAAAAGGTTCCTGAATAAATGTTCAACAGCAACATCCTAATGCCTTGCAGTCAAGTTAAAAGTTAATTTACTACTAAAAGGTTGAACCAGCAGCATCTGCAACAGACTGCGACGATGCCAACACGACAAGCGTACAATGATGTCATCACGCAAATGTTGTCAGCCCTTGCCTGGCTCTCCCTTAGCTCATGCGACAATGACATTGTTGTGCCTGTGTTGCAATCTGTTGCAAGCTGCCCAGAGTAGCCCCCATGGCGAGGTAGGCGGCAACTAAAGTTAACTAATAAATACATTTGTTCCGCTTGCTTCTTCTACCTGCTGTGTAGAATTATATTAGTCTGCAATACTCACTGATGATGTCAGGGAATAAAACATTATACCTCATTAAAATTGCCTGCATTTAAAAGGTTCCTGAATAAATTTTCAACAGCAACATCCTAATGCCTTGCAGTCAAGTTAAAAGTTAATTTACTACTAAAAGGTTGAACCAGCAGCATCTGCAACAGACTGCGATGATGCCAATACGACAAGCGTACAATGATGTCATCACGCAAATGTTGTCAGCCCTTGCCTGGCTCTCCCTAGCTCATGCGACAATGACATTGTTGTGCCTGTGTTGCAATCTGTTGCAAGCTGCCCAGAGTAGCCCCCATGGCGAGGTAGGCGGCAACTAAAGTTAACTAATAAATACATTTGTTCCCCTTGCTTCTTCTACCTGCTGTGTAGAATTATATTAGGCTGCAATACTCACTGATGATGTCAGCGTAGAGCTCCATCTTATTGTGTTGCTGAGCCAGGACGAAAGCTTCATTGTTACACTTGGACATCACTAAAAACTGGATGGCAGATTCATAATCACCCAGCTGCAGAAAGAATCTAAGAAGAATAAAGGCTTCATTGTTTTTTTTTTAAAAGGAAACGTGAACAGAATCCCAAAGCTTTATGTTCCCAAGCAGTCAAGGTAACTGTTAGAACCCTGTTCAAACGATTGGTGTGTTAATATATGATTAAGCCACAAATCATTGTTATGTGTATATTGCTTTAAATGCATTGTGGATGACTACTATATAAGTAAGCAAGAGAGCATGCTCAGTGTGGTTTGTGGTTGGTTGGTTTGTGGTTAGTGGTTTATGGTTCAGTGTGGTTTAGTGTGTGGTGAGTGGTGTTTGACGGTGAGTTCCGGATTGAAGACTCTCTGCTGCTTTACTGATGAGTAGATTACTTTATGACTGTGTGGAATTGCTGTGAAGAGAAGAGTAACTATCTGTGATAGTATAGAATTAAGTGATAGCTGTAATCTTTGTTTGTGAGTTAAAACAAAGATAGGCAAGAAGAAGAAACTTCGCATTGACTGAATAACTGTGTATGACTTGGACTTCCTATTTAACTTTGCTACTATTTTGTACATATTAAAGATATTCTGTTTATTGACTGAATAGCATTCATATCAAACTGCAACACCATTACTACAACACATTTCACTGTGTATGTGCTTAACAGCACAATAGCTCCTTAACAGTAACAATTCAAAACAGGAATGTGCAAACTTTGAATTCAAAAATAACTGCCACAGAAGAGTTTTCTCATTCCCTAAACTATCGTTTTTATTACGAGGGTGAGAACGTAATGCCATTTTCTTTAGGACAGGTATAATTACCAACACAGGAACATGTAGCATACATCAAAATGAAGCTGGTCCTCTGTGGATCCCATCCCTACTTCTCAACATAGTCACCGTTTCTCTCAATAGCAATGTTCCACCTTCGAAT
Source organism: Diadophis punctatus similis (assembly GCA_023053685.1). Classification (NCBI taxonomy): domain Eukaryota; kingdom Metazoa; phylum Chordata; class Lepidosauria; order Squamata; family Dipsadidae; genus Diadophis; species Diadophis punctatus. The sequence continues at coordinate 1,570,131 of JALIGW010000006.1, forward strand.
GAGAGCATGTATCCCTGCCTCGTAAAATTCTGTTGACTGTTCTTTGAGCCACTTCTTCACTGCAGTTTTCACTTCCTCGTCACTGGAATAATGTTTGCCTCTGAAACCCTCTTTCATGGGGCCGAAGAGATGATAGTCTGAAGGCGCTAAATCTGGTGAGCATGGAGGATTATTATTCCAGTGACAAGGAAGTGAAAACTGCAGTGAAGAAGTGGCTCAAAGAACAGTCAACAAAATTTTACGAGGCAGGGATACATGCTCTCATTCAAAGGTGGAACATTGTTCTTGAGAGAAACGGTGACTATGTTGAGAAGTAGGGATTGATCCAGAGGACCAGCTTCATTTTGATGTATGCTACATGTTCCTGTGTTGGTAATTATACCTGTCCTAAAGAAAATGGCACTACGTTTTGACTCATCCTTGTATCATTATTAAATCGGTGTTAACACCTCTAGAGGCTGTCCAGGACTCTGCAATCCAAGACATGCATACCTTGTAAATTACCTATCTCTCTATTTTAAAAAACCTAGAGGAATACTCTTGTTCTCAAGGTATGCTGATAGCAAGAATTCACAAAACTATTAGCAGCAAAGCCAGCTGGAGATTTATGGGTTAATTGCTTTTTAGCTTGTGTAAATGGCAATCGCACCTAGTTCAATTATACTAGATATATTTCTCAATGGGGGGTGGGGGGAATATACCACTGGACTGCGCTTAAATATGAATTTAGGTTGCCCTCCCTTAAAGCATCACGTGCACAAATATGGCAGCATCTTGCCCAGCATGAAACATGATGAGGAAAGCTAAGTTGGTACCAGTTGTGAATGTGTTGGTTGTTCTAAATAAACAGGGCTCTGCGTTCTATATACCAGAGAGTTGAACCATCTTTCCAGGGGCATCGGTTATGTCAAAAACGTCAAGGAGATAGCGGTGACTATGAGATCAAAGTCCCACTCCTTTTTGAAAAGCCCTATGACGTCAAAAAAAGTAGGACTTTGACTTTGTGGTCACAGCCACCAATTTGACTTTTGAACACTCAGACTCACACAAGACACATACTTGGGGAGATTCAATTAATCCTGAAAATTATTCCTGCAATGTTAGGAAATAAATCTGTGGTGGGTTTCAAAAATTTTTCACTGCCGGCTCAGTGGGCGTGTCTAGATGGGGGGATGTGACTGAGTGAGCATGGCCAACTTCACGTCATTCACGCCCACTCAGTCACATGACCCCACCACCTAGCCATACCCACAGGAAAAGGTAGGAAAATTTTTGGAATTTCCACCTGTCTACCCCCGCCCTCCTTTCGCCAGTCGCCCCCGTTTCCCCTTTTTTAGCATCCCCGGCCCTAGCCCCGCTTCCTCCCTCTCCCTCTCCCCGCCTTAAGAGTTTGGGCTGCTTACCTTCTGCGGTGGGTGGTCCAGAGTCCGGAAGGCAAGCTGACCGGAGTTTTCGGCGGCCCCCAGCCAGCCGCCGCTGCTGCTGGAAAGTGGCTGGCAAAGAAGCCTCTTTAAGAGCTGCTTTGTGGCTGGCCACCAAAAAGTACCGGAGGTCACGGAAAAAGCTGCTGCTGTGCTGTTGCCATGTTCTTCGCGCATGTGCATCCCATTGGACTTGCAAGGCAATGGGATGTGCATGTGCGAAGAACATGGCGGTGACAAACATGGTGGGCGGGGCGAGCGAGCTGCGACCGGGGGACTGGTTTGGGGGCATAGCCAGCCAGCCATCGCTACTGGTTCGGTGACCTTGGCCAAATTTCCGCCAACAGTTCGCGCGAACTAGTGCGAACCGGCTGAATACCACCTCTGAAATAAATACGTCGGGCCTTTTCTGGAAAATCACAGTGATGACCTTACAGAAACCATGTAGTGACATTTACCAGAAGATATTTTAAGCATGGGAGTTAAAGAAGACATTAGAAACTTAAGCTGACTCCATCTTAACTCCCTGGGAATGTAAGGTAGGGAAAGGAGAACACAGTATTTTTTCCTTCCTTCCTTCCCTCCCTCGTCTCTTCCTTCCTCCCTCCCTCCCTCCCATCTTTCTCCTTCCTTCCTTCCCTCCCTTCATCCCTCCCTTCTGTCTCTCTCCTTCCTTCCTGCCTGCCTGCCTTTCTCTCTCTCCCCCTTCCTTCCTTTCTCCCTCCCTTTCTCCCTTTCTCCCTCCCTCCCTCCCTCCCTTCCTTCCTTCATTATTCAGCTGAGCTGAAGAAGCTTCTTGGATAAGAAGTGAAACGTCTTCAAAGAAAAAAACCAGAAAGTCCAGTTGCCTCCTGAAAAAAGCACCTTTGGGACAACCATGACCTGGATGACTGAGAATGTCCATAAAGATTCATTCATTCATTCATTCATTTTCATTTATTCTTTCATTGTCAGTCTAATGTATATCCACACATTTAATTTGGTTGTATTCCTAAATCTACTAAATCATTTGTTTATATATTCCTAGATCTATTAAATTATTAAAGAATGCACTCAATTATTCAATGATTTCAGAGATCATTAAATAATAACCAAATTATCACTCGATTACCTAGCTACCATCTTGGCTCCTTCAAGAGACTGGGTTTCCCGGACGATGCTCACAGCTTTTTCTGGATCGTTCAGGTGATCCAAATACAACCGGATCACGTTGTCCCACTGCTTAGCATTTTCGTAGGCCAAAACAGCTTCTTTATATCTAGAAGAACGTATCATCAGGCATTAGTGTAAGTTCAACTGTGGCATGGGAATTTTAAAGTTATTTTTAAATGAAATAAAGATGGTCATTAAATAATTGTTAACTGCACATGGGAATGGCCTTGGGAGAGGGGGCAAAGGGATGCTGCCTGGGGAACAGACAAATAAGAGAGGGCAGAACCTGCAGCTGCACAGTGGACGGAACAAGAGACCCAGAAGGGACCTTCCTTAACCTCTCAAGTTATAAAAGAGACAGTGTAAGAACTGTACTTTTAGACCTGAAAAATTCTGTTAATGCAGTTTTTACAATAAAGTAGATTCATCTTATCTTTTGTTCCCTGTTTGTCTTACCTGGTAAGGCTGCCAATAACCACATAGTTCGTTGCCCTGGTTAACAGAGTTATAAGTAAAACTCTTCATCATATTGAGTAGTTATGTCCAGTAACTTGCATTCATTCATAATCACTTTTGCATCTTAAAATCTTATTGGATGTCATTTTGCAGCTGTTCAGACAGCATGTTAAATTAAGGTCTAATGCAACATGAATAGGCCTTAACTGGGCTTTATGGATTTGCCACCAGTTTCTCAACATCAAACAGTACAATAATAATTAAGGAGAATATCTGTAGCTCAGGGTTGAAATAAGGTTGGTTGCTTTTTTTTAAAGACATTTCATTACCCAACTAAATAACTTCTTCAGTGCTAGTTGGTTAATGAATCGTCTGCAAGAAAACAGCCAAGTTCAGAGAGCACCAAGGACCTCTCAGATAATAATAACAACAACAACAACAATTTTTGCTTTGGATGAATTAGTTTGTTCCATCACCTATGCCTAGCAAAACCTTGATTAATGAAGCTGACTGGTTTAAGATAGAGACATAATTAATGAAAGGTTAAGGCCTCCGAACCAGGGGTGAAATCCTCTGAAGTCTGCTACCGGTTTGCTTCGCACAAACGCGCAAACGCACTGCAAGCACTACCGTGCAGTGCTGAAAAAGGAGCATTTTGAAGCCACCAGAGTCTGCAAAGGTACGTAGAACAGCGAGGGGTGGGGATCACTGTGCCAGGTGATTTAGATTAGCTAGAAAGCAGGAAATCCTACTTTCTAGCTAATCTAGATCGCACCACACAGCTGATCGTCGCACAGCTAATTGTCGGATTTACTAGTTCACCCAAGCCAGTAGCATTTTTTACTACCGGTTCGGCCAAACCGGTCCGAACCGGTAGCATGTCACCTGTGCTCCAAACTCCTCCTTTGCCTGCATTTTGTAAGCAACATCCAAACACAACCGTTAAATTGCCAACTATGTTTCAGCAAACCCAATTTTTTCCCACCCCCTGGTAATCAGATATTTTTTGAAACTGCCTTCCGTGTTTCTTTTGCAGAGAAAAACAAGACAGAATATTAGTTATTCAACAGTGCTTAGACTTCGGTTGCCTCTCAAGGAAGATCAGGGTGCCCTATCTATCTATCTATCTATCTATCTATCTATCTATCTATCTATCTATCTATCTATCTATCTATCTATCATCTATCTATCTATCTATCATATCTATCTATCATCTATCTATCTATCATCTATCTCTATCTATCTATCTATCTATCTATCTATCTATCTATCTATCTATCTATCTATCTATCTATCTATCTATCATCTATCTATCTATCTGTCTGTTATATCTGTCTGTCTGCATCTATGTCTCTATATCTATCTATCTATCTATCTATCTATCTATCTATCTATCTATCTATCTATCTATCTATCTATCTATCATCTCTCTCTCTCTCTCTCTCTCTCTCTCTCTCTCTCTATCTATCATATCTATCTATCATATCTATCTATCTATCTATCTATCTATCTATCTATCTATCTATCTATCTATCTATCTATCTATCTATCTATCTATCTATCTATCTATCTATCTACCTATCTACCTATCTACCTATCTATCTATCTATCTATCTATCTATCTATCTATCTATCTATCTATCTATCTATCTATCTATCATCTATCTTTATATATCTAACTGAGAAAGTGACCGTCTCCCTTGGTGGGAGGAAAAACCCACCCCTTCTTTATTTGTGTTGTGTTGCTGCATTTGTGCCCAAGGAAGGCAGAGTTTCAACCACATGGGGTGGTGCTCATTGTTCTTCTAAAAGCAATAAAAACCTGTGGATGTTGGTGGCTGCGCTAGACCTCATGACTGCTGGTGTAGCAAACATATTGGAACATGAACTCTAGGAAGGTGTACCTGCCATCTGCTTCCTTTGCTTTGGCATACTGAAGGTGTATTTTTGGAGAAGAGACATGCTGAAGCAGCTCGCCAACTTTGGTCCTAAACAACAGGAATAAATTATATTTTATAAGTGGAATTAAGTAGGCACATTTCTTGGTTTAGTTCGGTTCTACTTACTCCATTCGAATCAAGAATAAAGATAATTTGCTTAACTACATTACAAGTCTCAAAACTTTATATATTTTTATGTTTATAACAATTTTATTAATTTAGGATATAGCGTATTTTTTGGAGTATAAGACACACCTTAGTTTTGGGGGAGGAAAACAAGGAAAAAAGGCCTCTGCCTCCAAGCAATTTGCCAAACCGCAAACAGCACAGATGATATACACTGTTTGCTGTGTATTTCTGTGCATGTGTGCCTGACCCATAGAAACAGCAAAGAATTGGAGAAATGTACATTATGGCAGTATATTAATGCCAGAAAGTTTTCTTAAATGTAGTCACATTAACTCCTCCCAATTATTTTAATAGATCTACTCCAAACATGACTAAGTCAGGGTTTAACTCAGCTGCCTTACCTTAATACTAAACAGGACACTGTTACATTTCAGATTATACTTTTACAGATCTTTAAATTTGATGTGACTTTCTGGAAGTATAATTATTCTCTGCTATTTAAAAGAAGATACAAAAGCACTGAGCCTCTTGAGATCAAGCATTTATTTTAAAAAGCTGCTTCATTTTGTTAAGTTGTCTAGAACAATAATAAAGCAGTCTTTAAAAAATAAGTCTAATAATTTGAACATTCTATAGACATTTATAGTTATTGACTTACCTCCTTGAAGTTTCAGCAGTCCAACATTGCCAGCAGTTCACCTCCCAGCAATTTGCCTCCTTGCAGCTACTGTAGTTTCACTTTCATTTTAGCACGTGGCTGCAGCCTCTCAGCTGAGAGTCGGAAGGCAGATAATCACTTCCTTGTGCTAATCAGGCTCTGCACTGTTTGCTGCAAAGAGGTAAATTGCTGGGAGGCAGAGGCCAAAGGCTGGGGTGGCTGGGTGGGGCTACATTCGGTGTATAAGACGCACCCTCTTTTTGGGGGGAAAAAGGTACATCTTATACTCCGAAAAATGTGGTAACATAAAGGAAAACATTACAAAAGAGTCAAAACATTAAAGATGACCATGAAAGGAATATGACCTCTTGTTTAGATACAGGTAGCCCTTGACTTACAATTTCGAAGTGGAAAAAAAATGATTTTTTTCAAACTTACAACTTACAAGCTGCATCTCTGTGGCCACGTGATCAAAATTCAACTGTTTGGCAACTGGCCTGTATTTATGACTGTTGTAGTGTCCCAGGGTCGTGTGTTCCCCTTTCGCGACCTTCTCACAAGCAAAGTCAATGGGGAAGCCAGATTCTTTAAGAACTGTTTTAATAATTTAACAACTGCAGCGGTTCACTTAACAACTATGGAGGGAAAGGTCGTAAAATGGGGCAAAACTCACTTAACAAATATCTCGCTTAGCAGCAAAGATTTTGGGCTCAATTCTTGTCATAACTCAAGGACCACCTGAATCAGATATTACTCCAAGAACTTATTTCAATGGGATTATTAAAATTGTACAAAATAGTTAGCATCATTGTGTGCCTTGACACAATAATGCCATGGAACATGTGTTTCTCACATCAAGAGCTATTTATCATGAGTTTTAGACTTCTTGGTTATGAAATGCCTATTTTAAAAATCAGTGTTACTATAGAAACATTTATTTATTTTGTTATGCATCATCCAAATAACAATAGTTGAGCAACTGATCAACAAATAAATAAATAATAAATAAATAAATAAAGCCCCAGTCTGGGTCAGGACACAATGATAGACATTATTCCAGTTTTAAACCTTGAACTTCTCCAGAACTTTGGGGATAAAAATAAATAAAATAAAATAGAGTGCTCCACTACCACTAATTCAATTCTTGAGCCCGTAAACCTGCTGCAAATGAATTGCACGACACAAGAGAATTAGCATATTATAAAGTATTCCTGGTCTGAAAGGCAAATAACAAGAGAAAGGATATGGCAGTTTGATCATCCTGAAAGTCAGCCAAACCTTCACGACTTGCTCTCTGCAATTACATAATAACACTTACCAGTTTTTGCAACGTATGTATACTGAAGCTGCTTTGTCAAAATATTGTCCTTTTTCATAAAGCTGGGCAGCTTCTGAAAATTGCTAAGGTATAAAAAAAACAATAATGCAGGTTTTCAGCTTAGCATAATTTATTTTGTGTAAATTTTCTTGGTCTACAGCTGGAGTGGGGAACTATGGTCCTTTTAACACTTGTGGACGTCAACTCCCAGAATCCCTGAGCCAGCCATGAATTCTGGGAGTTGAAGTTTACAAGTCATAAAAGGGCCATGTTCCCATGCTAGTTCAGGAATTTTATTTATTTATTTTATTTATTTATTTTATTTGTCAAAATGTGTACAAGATAACAGGTATGGTATAAACATTTTTTTTATTTTTTTATTTATATATTATTTATATATAAATAATAGTACAAACATGATTATGAGTACAAGAAGTATGAATATATGGGTACATTAGGACAGGAACGGTAGGCACAATTGTGCACTTATGCACGCCCCTTACAGACCTCTTAGGAATGGGGTGAGGTCGATGGTAGATAATCTGAGGTTGAAGTTTTTGGGGTTTGGGGAAGAAACTACTGAGTCAGGTAATGTGTTCCAGGCATTGACCACTTTGTTGTTGTCGAATTTTTTGCAGTCAAGTCAAGTCAAGTCAATCAATTCTGGGAGTTGAAGTCCACAAGTCATAAAAAGGCCAAGTTCCCCACCTCTGGTCAACAGGTAGTGCTCCACTTGAAATTCATTTAGTGACCATTTGGATTCACAGCAGCACTGAAAGAATTGACTTCGGACTGTTTTTCTCACTTACGACCATTGCTGGATCCCCGTCATCACGTAATCAAAATTTGGACGCTTGGCAACTGGCTCATATTTATGACGGTTGCGGTGTCCTGGGGGGGGGGGGGGTCACGTGATCTCTTTTTGCGAACCTGACAAGCCAAGTCAATGGGGAAGCTGGATTCACTTAACAACCACGTTACTGGCTTAAGAACGGCTGTGATTTGCTTAACAACTATGGCGACCAAGGGCGTAAACTGGGATAAAATTCACCTAACAAGCTGTCTCGCTTAGCAACCGAAATGTTAAGACGAGGAATATTTGTAGTACCGTTTATTAGCTTACCTTCATGCTCTCCAGAATAGCTCCGCAGTCTTTTTTTAACGTTCGGCTAGGATGCTTGATGGCCTGGTTAACGCCGCGCCGAATGTCTCCCATGCGAATTGCCATCTGCGCGACTCCGGCCAGGCAGGCCTCATCGTGTTCTTGGAACTGACAATCAAGAGAAAGACGTAAAAATCGCAACGAAGCCAAAAAGCACCATTAAAGCAAGTCCTATTAAATATAGAGCCATTTGGGTAGTCCTCCACTTACAACCACTGTTCCCTCTAAGCTGCGTGGCCGCGCAAATAACGAGAGAACGCCACGTGGAAGTTTCTAACTTCTGCATGGAATTTTTTAATGGCAGAGGCTGTGCGCCTGCGCGGCCGCGCACATGAAAAGAGAACGCCATGCGGCAGTTTTTAACTGCCGCGCACCGTTTTCTGACGTTACAGGGAACATTGCTTACAACAGTTCGTTTAGGGACCGTTACAATGGAATTGAAAAAAGTGACTAACGACCAGTGTTCACACTTATGACCGTTGCAACAGCATCCCCCCATGGTCACGTGATTTACATTTGGATGCTTGATATCTGACTCACGTTTATGACGGTTGCAGCATCCTATGGTCACGCGATCCCCTTTTGCGACCTTCTGGCAAGCCAAGTCAATGGGGAAGCCAGATTCACTTAACAACCCTGTTACTAACTTAACAACTGCAAGGATTCACTTAACAACTGTGGTGAGGAATGTCGTAAAATGGGGCAAAATTAACTTAACAACTGTCTCGCTGAACAACAGAAATGTTGGGCTCAATTGTGGTCGTAGGTCAAGGACTACCTGTATTAAAAATTAGCACTTACTCCGTTCAGAATTATATATTCTACTTCACCAACAAAAATGTATTGCTTCAAGTACATTTCTTCACACTGCATGTAAATAATACCAATTCTGAAATATACCTACTAAAGAAAGACTATTTTGTTTCTCACGGAAAGAGGCCTCAACAAAATAATTATTCTAAAATTCGCTATTTGTAAAAATAGTGATACGAAGTACAGTTGAATCTAGCTAAGAACAAACGAATTTTCTTTGACAAATGGTGATAACGGTGTTTAAGTAAAAAAAATTCCTGAATCCATAAGATTTAATGCACTTGCAAATATCTAACATGGCTTGCTTCAATATTCACAGCTCAGTTGACCAGAACCTTTTCTAATATATCCAAGGCACAATCAATTTTTTAAATTATTTGAGATCTTAAACCATAAAGTTAATATAATTAAACATGTGAATATCCACCATGAAGCCCTCAGCAAGAGTGTATTACCTTATTGTTGCCTGTGATCCCTTTTTCATAATGGGCCAAAGCGTTCACATAATCACCCCTAAAATTAAAAGTCAGCCATATTTAGAATCTTCTCAAACGTTACAAAACGAAGAAGACATTGAAAGAGATTCCAGCGGGAGCATTTTGAAAGACCCCGGCAACATTAGTAAAACTTGGAAAGTGGTGTTTGTGTTTATGTGGTGTATATGTGCTTTGTGGCTTGAAGCAGGGAAGGTGTAACAGACCAAACTATTGAATGTTGCATCACATGCAAATGTACATCCCTATCTTTCTTTGGTATAACACAAGGGTCCGTGGCCTATTCAGAACCGGGCCATGTGAGAAGCAGCCTGGTGCACATGTGCAGTTCTATTCACGTGAGGGCAGACTGGCGTGCAGCGCACACAGTTTCACTCGTGCGAGTGCCGGCCCACCACTTGCACGGCCTGGTTCCCCTCTCCCCCTCCTCAGCTGGGCTGTCAAGCCGCAAAGGTTTGGGACCGCTGGTAGAGCGGACACATATTAAGGGAGCCTGATGTCTGAACACGGCCTCAGAATATCTTCCTGGCGTTTTTTACCTACCTCCTTCCGAGGTAGGTAAAATGAGGACCCAGATTGTTGGGGGCAATATAAATATACATTGCTTACTGGTGTAAACCGCTTAGAGTGTGCTTGCACTGTGAGGCGGTATATAAATCTCACAAAATAAATAAATAAATGTGGTACTGACTACCGAGTGGTGCGGTGGCCTAAAGGTGGAGCCCTCGCCTCATAATCAGGAGGCTGTGAGTTCGATCCTAGGTAGAGGCAGGTGTTCCTCTCTCTGGGCACTTTGAGAATATATCTGCTGAATATAACTCCGCATTGGCAACAGGAAGGGCACCAAGCCATTAAAACGCTCTGCTAGCTCCATTCAGTTGCCCAGACTCCACCCCGATGGAAGGGATTATGGGGTCATTAAAAGATGATGATGTGGTACTGACTACCAACGAGGCTGGCTTCCCCCCAAAAAAGGGTTGGATCAATTCATGGAAGTTTTGAGGATGAACGGCTGTAAGCCTTGATGGCAGTGACTGACAATGAAAGCCCTTTGCCATCAGTCCTGTGCGCTTCTTTGTGCTCCTCGTTGGCCATTTTGAGAACAGACAGTTGGGTTAGATGGGCCAGGGGTCTGGTCCAGTCTCTAAGAAATAACCTGTTTGCAGGAATCAAGAACTGTCTCAATCTTGACACCGTGAAGATATTAAACGAATGCGAGGCTTTCTAATTCGAGGCTCTTTGGAATGGATTCCTATGGTTAATTCAACCACATAACGATCAAATTTGTATGCATCAAATATCTTTAGCCACTTCAGAGAGAACATACGTGAATTCCAGTTGCACAGCATACTCCTTGGATATGAACGGGATCTGATCCGGTGCCAAACGTGTAGCTAGCTGAAGTGCACTATCCCACTGTTGCAAATCTCTCCTCATCTAGTATCACAAATAGTACAGATTTTAACCAATTACAACTACATTTCCCAAAGCAATGCGGTGTTTTGTTTTTTTTTAAAAGGGGGAAAAATGACCCCCCCAGTGAAATATCGGGTGGTTTAAGCTTTTTACCTCAAGCGCGGCAGTGGGAGAAGAAGATGCCAGATATAAATCCTGAGCTAAATTAAAATTATTGGTGTACATGGCAAGATGTCCCGCTAAAAGATTGTGTTCTTCTATGCCCTGAAAAAAAAGAGGTGCGCAGCTCTCAAATTTTATTAAAATGAATGTAGTTCTGTGGGTAATTATTGTTATGTAGAAGTAAAAAAACAACAACTAATGAAATAGAGAAACCAGCATATTGTGAGTTGCGTGCCAGCGAGACAAGTGGCATGTGAAGGGAAGGGAAGGAGCACAGAGCAGAGCAGAGCAAAGTAAAAGAGGGGAGGGGAGGGGAGAGGAGAGAGGAGAGTTTTGAAAAATATAATTTTTCAAAAGGCACTTAGACTGTTTTTTCTTTGATGAAGAAGAAGATGTTTCGCTTCTCATCCAAGAAGCTTCATTGGTACTGGCAGGATGGGCTAGAACCGATAAAGCTTCTTTTTTTTAATTTTTTATTATTTTTCTTCATTAAACATCTAAATATTTTGGATGAGAAGTGAAATGTCTTCTTCCTCCTCAAGGAAAAAACAGTATAGAGTGAAGAAATGTGCTGGATGAGAATGATGGCCTGAATCTCTATCTGGTGCAGATATAGCGCAATAAAAATCTGATATATACAGGGAATTGTCAAATTAAGAGATTTAAGCGTTTTGAGAACATTTGAGCTTTGCTCAGCGTACGTTATTTTCAGCACAATGTCTCCATTCCAGATTTATTGTTATTGCTCAATTATCTTCCAATGGCATTTTTCAGAATTTTAAAAACTTTGCGCTTGGGCTGGGCAGTAAATTAGCACCATCACGTTCCCATACAGTTTTATGAATTAAAAAACAAAACAGAACAGAATTGTAAAGAGCCGAGGTGGCGCAGCGGTTAGAGAGCAGTACTGCAGGCTACTGATCATTTGAGTTCAGCTGTTCAAATCTCACCGGCTCAGGGTTGACTCAGCCTTCCATCCTTCCGAGGTAGGTAAAATGAGGACCCAGATTGTTGGGGGCAATGTAAATATATACATTGCTTAATGGTGTAAACCACTTAGAGAGTGCTTGCACTATGAGGCGGTATATAAATATCACTAATAAATAAATACTTAACCGCACAAATCCATACCTTGATTTGCTCTAAGGACATAACCATTCCGACGTTTCTGTTTGTCCTGTACACCCGTATTGCAAATTCTACTTCCATGTGATGAAGGCAGGCCTCGCCTAGCTCATTCCAACTGGACGGTTGGTTCAGACGTTTGCATATCTCCCAGGCCTCGGAAAACCTAGGCCAGGTAACATGAAAAGTAACGACGAGGCTGAGCCCACCTTCGTATGTTTGAAAATATTCCACGCTGCGATCAAGGGATGACTCACCTTTTCAAAAGTAAAGTCTGAGTTAGCATTTGCTTCAATTTGTCGCAGCCCTGGTCTTTTAGAGTGGCCAGAAAACTATGAGTGTTAAGGAGGATACTGTTGGTTTTCCCACTGTGAGTCTGACAGGTTAATTCTCCATTATATAAGAGCAGAGGTTTGTGTGAATAAGGAACTTTGGTCGTTCCTGCCAAGATCACCTTAGATCCTATGAGAGAAAATGAAATACATTTGCAGTTCGTATAAGATGACCTCGACACCAAAGTGTATTATTTTCACTTTCTTACAACTAGTGTTTGCAAAACTCTATGGTAAACCCAAAGGTGCTTTTTCAAGAGGCAACTGGACTTTCTGGTTTTTCTTTGAAGACGTTTCTATGGTAAACACACACACACACACACACACACACACACACACACACACACACACACACACACACACACACACACACACACACACACACACACGTGCACAATGTACATGTTCCTTAGTGCCTAAGAATCAGTCAGGAATGAAAACCACCAATGCATAAATGCTGCTCTGTTGCTAAAAATTATATAGCCATGAGTCCATTCGTGGTTGTTTATAAGCCATGATTTATGTGTGTGTAATGTGTAAACCTAGCACCATGGTTTAGCACGGGGGGGGGGAGCAATTAATTTTCCCAAGGAGTCATATAAGAAACTGGGACTGTTATGGAGGGCAGCTGCCATCCCCTCCACCGCCGTTGTGACAGTCAAAGGGCCAGATGTGGTCCACAGGTTGCAAAATGCCCTGTTCTGGTTTAGCATAATACCTGAATCATTCTAAGAGGTGACAATGTCCACCAGAAGCCAATATGGAATTGCTTATGTCTTGATTTGGATTCTTCGGGTACAAGTAGTCAGATGTTATTCTACTGAGTTCAAACCCTCTACCCAGTTGAAATCCAAATTTTTTTACTACCGGTTCCGTGGGTGTGGCTTGGTGGCCGTGGCAGGGGAAGGATACTGCAAAATCCCCATTCCCTCCCCACTCTGGGGCCAGCCAGAGGTGGTATTTGCCGGTTCTCCTAACTACTCAAAATTTCCGCTACCGGTTCTCCAGAACCTGTCAGAACCTGCTGGATTTCACCCCTGCCTCTACCCTTAAACCCTAAGAGCAGAGGGACAAAGAGCAGAGGATTTGCAAAATATTGAATTAGTTCCACTGCTCTTCGTGTGTGGTGTGTGTGTGTGTCTATACACACACACACACACATGTGCCTTTTACAATGTTAAAGTGTTTAATAATATCAATATTTGTTGTATGCATTGTTTTAGCTTCGTTGAACGCCATCCAAATACAACGTAAATAACAAAATAAATGAGATCAGAAATTCTACAGTTCCTCCCTGTCACAAAGAAGAACATTGTTAGGATAAACAAGGTACACAAATTAGCACCTTATTATATGTGGGTTTTTCCTCCGCCTCATTCTTGCACCTCTTTCTGTCTTTCTTCTAATCATAATCCATAAAAGCTGTGAATTTCTGGGAATTTCTTGTTTCCTTATATTACCCTATAAAACTCTAAGGATCATTTGGAAATAATAAAACAGCTGCAATACCTTGTATGGTATCTTTATGAAACACATACGTGTATATTTTGTTATCGTCATAGACCACAAATACACCCTTATCCAGTGGCCAGTTTTCCCACAGAATGCCTTTGATAGTTGGTTGCAAATTTGGAATTTCAAAGGCGGTATCAGTTACCTGCAAAGACAGCAAGGCAAAATTAGTTTGTAAATAAAGCCAAATGCAAAAGTTTCAAGTATGTGCTATATGACGACTTTTAGAGGAATCAGATGGGTATGGCTCCCATTTCTGAGTTCACATACTTAAAAGAGTTAGGAAAATATTAATCTCAGCTTACGGACCTCAATATAAGCATCCTGGTCACAAGGCAACAGGAACACAAACATTGTTCACAGAGATAAAACAAGGTTGCTTTATTTTACATTCTTATCACTTTCCATTGTTAATCTCAAATGGGCATTTCCATGTTCTGTAGTTATGTTATCTGTAAACGGACATATTTTATCTGAAGTGCATTTTAACCTTATCAATTGTATTCCAACCTAGAACCAACCATAGTTTTTAACTCTATTACATCATAGAATAGAATAGAATAGAATAGAATAGAATAGAATAGAATAGAATAGAATAGAATAGAATAGAATAGAATAGAATAGAATAGAATAGAATAGAATAGAATAGAATTCTTTATTGGCCAAGTGTGATTGGACACACAAGGAATTTGTCTTTGGTGCATATGCTCTCAGTGTACGTAAAAGAAAAGATACATTTGTCAAGAATCATGAGGTTCTTGGTATGTAGATAATGCATCAAAATCATGGTCATTTTGATGCATTATCTACATACTTTAATATCAAAAGAATCATTAAATGCTTAATATCCATTTCGCATGTATGCTGACCAAGAGTATAGATAGTCCTCGACGTACGACCACAATGGAGCCCCAAAATTTTTGTTGCTAAGTGAGACAATTGTTAAGTGAATTCTGCCCCATTTCACGACCTTTCTTGCCATGGTTGTTAAGTGAATCACTGCAGTTGTTAAGTTAGTAACACGGTGGTTAAGGGAATCTGGTTTCCTCCATTGGTTTGCTTATCATAAGTGGCAAAAGGGGATGCCAAGCGTCCAGATTTTGATCACGTGACCACGGGGATGCTGCAACGGTCGTTAAGTGTGAAAAATGGTCACAAGTCACTTTTATTAGTCCTGCTGTAACTTGCAACGGCCGCTAAATGAATGACTGTTAAGTCAAGGACCACTTGTATCGATCAACATCCAAAACCAGGAAATAGAGGATGTATCGCAAGCAGCTTTTGCATTAAGACCAAGAATAATGCGCTGTTATTTAAGTATAAAGAATGGGATAACATTGAAGCCTTTCAAGGAATATGGAAACCATTATGAAACTTTTGGTATAATGTTGACATGGAAATTCAGCTGCAATCTTGATCCCATAAAAGTGAAATCAGTCTTACAATGTGGCATACTTGCTAAGTTCTATTTAGCAGGGGTGGCCAAACTATGGTTCTTTGAGGATCTGTGGACTTCAACTCCCAGAATTCCTGAGCTAGTCATGCATGCATGGCTAGCTCAGGAATTCTGGGAGTTGAAGTCCACAGATCCTCAAAGAACCATAGTTTGGCCATCCCTGATTAGAGGAAGAAGATAGTTCGTTGGGGGGGGGGAGTGTCAAGCAATTTACATTATTTGGTAAAAGTCATATAGGAAATTACTGGGGGAAAAAGGTAAGAGTGTAATCCCAACAGTGCTTTTTTTTTTCCTTTTCAGGAGGCAACTGGACTTTCTGGTTTTACTTTGAAGACGTTTCGCTTCTCATCCAAGAAGCTTCTTCAGCTCTTTTCTTGAAAAGAAAAAAAAAGGCACCTTTAGGATAACCGTGACCTGGAGGACTGAGAATCTCCATAGACGTAAGAGTGTAATAATACATGTAGAAACCAACTGAAAATATAGAAGTACAAAGGAAATGGAATGACTTACAGGACAGTAAACAAACCCATCACTTTTGGCGTCAACAAAAACTAATTTGGTTCCATTGGGATCTGGGAAGATTTTTTTCACACCAACTGAATGCTGATACTTATTGACATATTGCCAGTCTTCAATGTAAAAATATTGAATAAGGCCAGTCTAGGGAGAAGGAAAGGAAGAGAGAGTAAACAAACATAATAGTAAGAGATGAATTTATCAAAATGTAAAACCATATGATTATAAATGTACCATTTGTTGTCAATATGTGACTTGCAAAAGACTTTTAATCTGAAAAATGTGCTGAATATCAAATATATAGACGGTACCCCTCAAGATATATATATAGTAGGATACCTTACTATCAGAATAGGAATTAAGACAGTAAAATTAAAGGCAATTTACAGGCGGTTTGGTCTATCAGGTGTTATTTGCGGTATCTACAGGGGGGGCTTGACTTACGGCCACAATTGAGCCCAACATTTCTGTTGCTAAGCGAGACAGCTGTTAAGTGAGCTTTGCCCCATTTTGCAACCTTTCTTGCCACGGATGTTAAGTGAATCACTGCAGTTATTAAATTCGTAACACGGTTGTTAAGTGAATCTGGCTTCCCCATTGGCTTTGCTTGTCCGAAGGTCACAAAAGGGGATCACGTAACCCCAGGGGAGTGCAACCGTCATAAATATGAACCACTTGCCAGGCCTCTAAATTTTGACCACGTGACCACGGGGATGCTGCAACAGTGTGAAAAATGGCCATGTCACTTTTTTCAGTGCTGCTGTCACTGTTGTAATGGTCACTAAATGAAAGGCTGTAAGTCAAGGACTACTTGTATTTACACAAGATGCAATGTAGGTTCTAGCAGTATCACAAACTCTATGAGTGCCAAAAGATGGCAATAATATACCGTATTTTTCAGAGTATAAGACGCACTCCCCCCCAAAAAAAGAGGGTGAAAATTTGGGTGCGTCTTATACACTGACTGTAGCCCACCCGCCGAAAACGGGGCGTGTGGAGGCGGCAATTGGCTATGGCATTCCTTGCAGCCTGAAACAGCTGATGGTCGGGAGGCCGATCCAACCGACAATCAGCTGCTTGTGCTAATCAGGCTGTGCTGAAGCTGAATCAGGCTGTTTGCTATTTGCTGCAAGGAGGCAAATTGCTGGGAGGCAGAGGCAGATTTTTTTTCTTGTTTTCCTCCCCAAAAAAGCATCTTATAGTCCGGAGCGTCTTATAGTCCGAAAAATACAGGTACATAGCAAAGAGCCGAGGTGGCGCAGCAGTTAGAGTGCAGTACTGCAGGCCACTTTAGCTGACTGTGATCAGCAGTTCAGCTGTTCAAATCTCACCGGCTCAGGGTTGACTCAGCCTTCCATCCTTCCGAGGTAGGTAAAATGAGGACCCAGATTATATTGGGGGCAATATAAATATACATTGCTTACTGGTGTAAACCGCTTAGAGAGTGCTTGCACTATGAGGCAGTATATAAATCTCACAAATAAATCTCACAAACAAACAAACAAACAAACAAACAAACAACACTGCTGTAACGAATGGGAGAGTTGAAACAGATCCATACTTACATCAGTACCGTAGATGAGGAATTCACTAGTTAAACAATGGCACATAATTTTACTTTTATCATCTGTATCTGGGAACAGTCTGGTCTCCCGTTCCTCCTGAGTATTTGAAGGTTCACTTTCTATCTAAAATAATAACAATAACTTTTGGTTTCGGAATAATAACCTAACAGCTTTTATTCATGCGTAATTTCAATTTAAGGAAATCGGTAATCAATTTAATCGTATCCTTTTTTTTAAGGAAATCACAAACTGCCCTAAAACCTTCAGATTTTTCAAAGCAAACCAATTAGAGCTAGGTATTTGACCTGCAATTCTATCATTTCAACTCACACGTTCTAGTGAATCTAGCTTCTTGTTTTCCCTCCTCCTACAAATTATACTGGAAAATATAATTTGGCTTTTTCACCTCGACTGGAGTAAAAGTAAATTTACTGTCGTCTGTCATATAACAGGAGTTTCTGGCTCAGATTTCTACTTGCAGCTTAAATGGGTCTCTTTATCCATACTTCATACAAACTACAGGTGATTCAAAATTCTTAACATACTTACCATATGCAACTGGACTTTACCATCAAAAAGTGCAGCGGCATAATCAGAATTAAGACATATACTGGCTACTGTTCCCAGATATTCCATGTCCCTGAGCTTTTTTACTCCTGCAAAAAAAAAAATTAAAAAAGTTTTTTTTAAAAAAAGTTTCAAAGCAATTTAAAATACCTCTGAACCTTTGATAAGCGTAGATTGAGGTTGTGAAGCTTTCTAACATCTGCAAGGATGAAATGTCACAGCCTCCAGAGTGACAAATCCTGGTACAAAAGTACAGGCAGTCCTCAGATTACAACAGTTCATTTAGTGACCGTTCAAAGTTATAACGGCAGTGAAAAAAATGACTTATGAGCGTTTTTCACACTTACATTGTAGCAACCCCACGGTCATGTGATCAAAATCTGAACCCGCAGCAACTGACTCCTATTTATGAGGGTTGCAGCGTCCCGGGGGAGTCACGTGATCCCCCTTTGCGACCTTCTGACAAGGCAAGTTGACGGGGAAGCCGGATTCGCTTAACAACCGTGTTACCAATTTAACAATTGCAGCGATTCACCTAAGAACTGTGGCAAGAAAGGTTGTAAAATGGGGCAAAACTCACTTAACGAATGTCTCACTTAGCAACAGAAATTTTGGGCTCAATCGTGGTCGTAAGTTGAGGACTACCTGTAAAAGTAAAGGTTTCCCTGTCAGTCATGTGCTCATCTCCGTTTCTTGGCCGAGGGAGCCAACGTTGTCCAAAAACAATTTCCATGGTCATTTGGCCAAGCATGACTATATACGCCAAAGGCGGCCAGAAAGCTGTTAGCTTCACACTGAGGTGGTACTTACTAATCTACTTGCATTTGCATGCTTTCGAACTGCTAGGTGGGCAGGAGATGGGGCAGGGGTGACATTCACATTTTCCCCCTACCGGTTCTGTGGGTGTGGCTTGTTGGGTGTGGCCACGTCCACAGAACCGACAGAAATGTTCGGCCAAGTCTTCTAGCGTTCAACCTGGCTGCTTCTCGCCTCCTTCTCACGTTTGCTCTGTGTGTATGAGCCCGAGAAGGAGTGAGTGGGAGGGGCAGGGCGGGGCCAGTCAGTGGTGCGATTTACCAATTCTCCCAACTGCGCATACTCACCGCCACCAGTTCTATAGAACCTGTCCGAACCTGCTGAATTTCACCCCTGAGATGGGGCAAGGAACAGGAGCTCACCCTATTGTGCGGGACTCGGGTTTCGAACCCTGGCTGCCAGCTCTTCAACAGACAAGCTCAGCGCCTTTAACCGCTGAGCCTTCCCCTCCCCCCAGGTACGAAACAGCATAGCATAAAAAAAATGAAGATGGCATTTGATAAGCTGAGCGATGAAAGCCTCCTGAGAAATAAGGGAAGCAGTGATATACTTACTGCTCTCTCCGAGGACATAAAACCATGCCCGATTATTCATGCCCACAGCTAAGTGGTAGGGCCCAACAGCAACAAAGTTGGGCTCAACTTCAACAGAAACTCTTATCGGTGGTTCCTGCCAAGAGAGATAGATTAACAGAGTTGGAAGGGACCTTGTAGGTCATCTAGTTCAACCCCCCACCCAAGCAGGTGACCCTACACCATTTCTGACAGAGGGCAGTCCAGTCTCTTCTTGAAAGCCTCCAGTGGTGAAGCTCCCACAACTTCCGAAGGCAATTTCTGTTCCATGGGTTGATTCTTCTCACTGTCAGAAAGTTTCTCCTTATTTCCAGGTTGAATCTCTCCTTGATCAGGTTCCATCCATTATTCCTTGTCTGGCCTTCGGGTGCTTTGGAAAATAGCTTGACCCCCTCCTCTCTGTGGCAGCCTCTCAAATGACCACAAGGTTTGTCATGAGGACTGAGGAGGCTAAATCAAAACCTTTATCCCAATGGGAACTTTATAAAGGAATAAAGCATCGTACACTTTCAATGTAGTTGGCCACTGTGACCTCAAGAAGGGAGGTGAGGTAGGCGATCCTTGTGCCATAGGAAGCTCCGAGGATGGGAAGGTTGGTTAAGAACACGTGGATGAATCCTCGCTTGGTAGACACCGCCAACAATTGTCCGTCGTCCGTCCATGACAACTGATCTAGACCTAAAATAGTCATGATATCACGTTGAATAGTTACGTTTGTCTTGGAAAGTAAAAAAAAAACCCCAAACAAAAATGAAAGTCTTACGCAAAAGTACATTTTCAAACCCCCTAAATCTTTGAGCTGCTTCTGTCTGGCTATTGTAATTCCAACTCATCCAGTGATTGGCAGATTAGAAAAGATTCTTAAGGAATAACTTTTATCATGTGTGCGCTTGATTTACTTACTTGTAAGTGTACATCCCCCAACAGGTTTTACAAAAACACATTTATAAAACTAACGTAAATACTTAAATATTAAAAAAATCTCTGAAACTCTAAAAGGACATGTTAGAAAGGAAGGTTTAATCCAGAGGTCTTCAAACTTGGCAACTTTAAGACTTGTGGACTTCAATTCCCAGAATTCTCCAGCCAGCATAGCTGGCTGGGGAATTCTGGGAATTGAAGTCCACAAGTCTTAAAGTTGCCAAGTTTGGGGACCCCTGGTTTAATCCCTCTGCCAAACAGTCATGAAGAGGGAACTTATCCCAACCTCAACAGCCATTTATTTCACACTAAGGATCCCATCCTGAGAAAAATCCTAAAGTGGTGGGATTTGCCAAAATGAGAATCCTGCAGGATGGACTGAAGAGAAAGAGGTGGTCCTGCAGGTAGTTTGGGGCTAAGATATGTGTTTGGTTATGATTTCTTACTCATTCCGCAGAAACAGACTTTCTTTTTAAGACCTTAGTTACGGTGCAAAGGTAAGGAGGACTCCTGGAATTCCTAAGCTCTGCCGATCTAATAATTCTCTAAAGTTGGGATAACTTGCACTGGTACTTTGACTTGTGTGCTCCCCACTTCCCTTCACATACAAAGGGGAAGAAATTGAAATTCCCAACTTCCTAAAGATCCTGACTTGGGAGATGCTATAGCAGTGATGGCGAACCTATGGCACGCGTGCCACAGGTGGCACGCGGAGCCATATCGGAGGGCACGCGAGGCGTTGCCCTGTCAGCTCCCCGGGCAAACCGGAAGTTCGGAAAAACGCACTTCCGGTTTGCCGTTGTGCTGTTTTTCGCACTCCGGAGGGTTCAGGGAAGCTTCCAGAAGCCCCGGAATGCAAAAAACGATGAAACGGGCAAACCGGAAGTTCGGAAAACGCACTTCCGGTTTGCCATTGGGCTGTTTTTAGCACTCCGGAGGGTTCAGGGAAGCTTCCTGAAGCCCCGGAGTGCAAAAAACACCCCAACGGACAAACCAGAAGTGCATTTTCCGAACTTCCGGTTTGCCAGTTTTGTCGTTTTTTACCGTCCCAGGCTTCGGTAAGGCCTTTGCGCGTTTGTGTGTGTGCACATGCGCAGGGGGCAGCATGGGGGGGGGGGTTGTGCGCATGCGTGGGGGGGAGGGAATGGGTGTGGGCATGTGTGCGCGTGCTAGCGCGCGCACCCCCCCCTTTTGGCACGAGAACCAAAAAAGGTTCGCCATCACTGTGCTATAGCTTCAGCAAACTATCTTCTTCTTCTTCTTTTTTTGGGCTTTATTCCAGTATTAAGGGCCCTCTAAGATTCGTTATTAACTGAAAACTGAACCAAATGGCAGATTGAAACACGTGAGGTCACATTTGATGCTGCTCCTTCTCAGTCCCCCAAAGACTCCAAAGGTACTGAAAATCAATCTTGCTTAATCCAACACAAACAATTAAACTGGCAAGCTATCAAACCGGGAAGCTGTCAAACCTTTATTTTCATCCTCTAAGTTTATGATTGCACACATTTCCGTCAGATCTGACAAGTTATGAATCTTGACGCTACAATAAAAAGAAAATCGATTTCTTCAGTAGTCTCTCTTTAACAATAAATTGCATAACATCAGCTATGTAAACACAGAATTTCTTGAGAGCTGCTTTCAAAAACTGAACTGGTAACATCTATGAAGATTCTCAGTCATCCAGGTCATGGTTGTCCCAAAGGTGCTTTTTTCAAGAGGCAACTGGACTTTCTTGGTTTTTCTTTGAAGACGTTTCGCTTCTCATCCAAGAAGCTTCTTCAGCTCTTCTTCAGACCTTCTTCTTCAGAGCTGAAGAAGCTTCTTGGATGAGAAGCAGTGGTGAAATCCTGCTGGTTCTGTCCGGATCGCGCGTGCCGGTAGCGGCAACGGTACATGGTTCAACGAACCAGTAGCAGTGGCAGCGCGAGGCTCCACCCACCACCCGGACGTCATTACTTCCTGGTTTTAACCATCTGTAGCGGTGGCAGCACGACACTCCGCCCACCCACCTGGACGTCGTTACTTCCTGGTTAACCCTCTGCGCATGCGCAAATGCAGAGGGTCACAAATCGGACGTGACAATGGCGTGCGCACTTCCGAACCGGTAGGGAAGGTAAGTAGATTTCACCCGTGATGAGAAGTGAAATGTCTTCAAAGAAAAACCAGAAAGTCCAGTTGCCTCCTGAAAAAGCACCTTTGGGACAACTGGTAACATTGAATTTTAAAAAAAAACCTGTTCACAGCTAAACCTTTAAATGGTGAGAAAATATAGGGAGCTGTGTAGGCAGTCTTTCATTTGGATATTAGCTTTGTTTAGGCTAGCAATTCTCAACCATTTGGGTCTCAGGAACCCTTTCCATTCTTAAAAAAGAGTGAGGGTCCTACACAGCACTGGCTTATGTGTTGCCTTCCTCTGTATTCTGCATACGTAAAATTCTAACGTATTAAGGGCAACTCTTTTCATGAAATTAAAAAAATTCTGCCAGAACAGTACTTTTGTTATTTAAATGACCTTACATGGAAACATTATGCCTCACCAGTTATCTCCACATGATGCAGCTTTGTTTAATGATTCAGTGATCGCAATGCCGGCCAAGGAATCTTTATGATCAGAAGCTTGGAAGATCTCATGGCCGATCTCTTGAACCTGCGTTGAAATCACCACAAAATAGCCCAGCGAAAAACCAATCATGATGTAATTGTCACCATACCTGCAAAAACAATAAACAGAAGCAAAAATAAAACCTCTCTCAGGCATCCGTAACTCCTGATAGAAATAATGCGGAGATCATCTTAAATGGTGAAATGACTGTAGAATCGAACATGATCAGAGAAACAGAAAAATTATCCAAAAATTAAATTAATTTTTTATCAAAAGATAAGGTGCTGAGAGAGACTCAGTTGCATATCTCTTTTCGGGGATATTACATTTTAGATTGTAAAGTATTCAAATCTCTTTTATTAAATATATATATTATCCCTCCAAATCTAACTAAATAAAACAACCAAAACTCAAAATTCATTTTAAAATTATGAATTACCGTATTTTTCGGAGTATAAGACGCACCGGAGTATAAGACGCACCTTAGTTTTTGGGGAGGAAAATAGGAGAAATCAATCTGCCTACCAAGTATTCATCTGGCTAGCGTCCTTAGTCTGGTCAGCTTCAACACATTATTTTATCTCCTGGTTAGGACTTAAAAAAACCTTCTTCTGAGAGAGTAATAATGAAAGAGCATGCAAGCCAGTAAGAACTGGGAAGATCGTTAGCACCTGGTTAGGGCTAGAAAACAACTTCTTTGGAGCAAGTAGAGCAATGAAAAAAAACCTGCAAAGACTTAGGGCTGGAAAAACATTCTTTGGAGAGAGTAACAATGAAAAAGCCTGCAAGGTAAGAGCTGGGAAGATCTGTTAGCACCTAGTTAGGGCTGGAAAAAAGCTACATTCGAAGTATAAGACGCACCTGAATTTTCAGCCACTTTAGGGAGGAAAAAGGTGCGTCTTATACTCCGAAAAATACGGTAAACTGCCATAAGTTGACAGAGTGTGTTTCAGTTCACAAAAACAAAACAAAATATATTTGTTTTTAAGTTGCTACACAGTGCTCTTTTTGTTGTTGTTGTTGTTGTTGTTGCTGCAACTGACCAATACAATCACTCCAGAGAAACATTACTACTTTAGGGGTTACTTACAATTTGTAAGCTACTATCTTTCCATAACGTTTTTGAAATGCTAGTTCAATTGGCTTTTCTGGATCTTTGAAGTTAAAAAAATATAAGGTTTTTTGTCCAACTACAATGCAGACCTGACCAAAAAAAAAAAAAAAGGAAAGGTTACTGAATGAAGGCAAGAATGTTTCCAATACAAATAGCCACACTTTCTCTTGTCCCAAAGGTACAAATTCAACTTCCTTGGTTTTTCTTAAAGACGTTTCACTTCTCATCCAAGAAACTTCTTTGGTTCTAACTTTCTCAATAGAACCAGTAAAAAAATGAATAGAAAGGGGGGTGTTTTTTTTAAACAAATCATTAAACTTTATTAATGTTGAAGCCGAACTGAATAACAACAGAACCAAGCTTGAAAGACTGACAAATACAAAGAGTTAATTTTTTTGCCAGTCCAAAATATTTTGTATAAAGATACTGCCATATCATTTATGAAATCTGAACAAGACATTAGGGTCAAAAGTCACATGGGGAAAAAAGAGGACGAATGCAAATTTTATATATATATATTCTGAGGTTTTCGCGGGTGTTTGTATGTAGGTCTTTGGTTATTCGGGTTTTCTCCCGCGTGAAATTGGAAGTGTCTTGGCGACGTTTGTCGAAACATCGCCAAGACACTTCCAATTTCACGCAGGAGAAAACCCGAATAACCAAAGACCTACATACAAACACCCGCAAAAACCTCAATATATATATATATAAACTCCCCAGAAACAAGCTGCCTTATTAAGAATCAGGGCGAGTGTATAAATAGGGGTAAGAAATGAGACTGTTGATATTTGAATGATTATGATGAATGTTTAATATAAAATATCATAGAAAAATTAAGAAATATTGTAAATTACAATTTGTAAATATATACTATATATAAGGGATAATGTAAATGTGGATATACACCGATGCGAGCTTACTGTAAATAGAGGGAATTGATTCCCCAGTGTTCTGTTTGTTTTGTATGTGTTTGTGTTATAAGTGTATTTAATTAAAAATAAAATAAAAAAATAAAAAAAGAATCAGGGCAAGAGAGGTTGGTTTTGCTAATTTCAAACATAATTTCAAATGGATTTTTCAGCGTTAACTTTTTTCCCTATTTCTTTTTTTCCCCCAGTGGTCTTTCATTTCAGCAGATGAAGCGAGACCAGCATGGTCATCAATAACCTACCGTGGTCTCATTTCCTCCTGTTTCTTCATCAGTCTTCATCTTGACAAACTCCATATTGCTGGGGTCTTCTCTCACTGCTGTCTGCAAGAATAAGATTCCGGATTACGTGGATTTATAGCATCTTTGTAAAGAGTTATACTAATGGGAAAACGAGAGAAGTAGGGCACTAACGTGTTTATCGAGAAATCGTCAGTAACCATTTGGAGGATATTTTAGACGCTGACTGGATTTTTTTATTGCTCTAAGATAGGTATATTTAATAATTCAGTTAAGGTGTATTTCATATTTATAGTTACCCGATGGTGATGTTTTGCATTAATCACCTGTAATTTCAAAACAAATCCTAAACTGATTAAGGCATTGATTTGAGATATACCTGTTTGGGGATTCCTATAAAGAACAGACACTGAAAAAATAGAGGAAAAGTGCAAAGGTTTCCTGTATTTTTTTTTCCATCTCTTGCACGTAACAAAAATATAAATTTATTACCACTCTGATGGTGTCGCCTTCGTGGTTGCTAATCGTTATTAATTTGTCTTCTCCGCCTAATGCAATTAATTTTTCTTTGCTCCAGCAACCGCAGGTGATCCGTTTGGTGTGCTTGCCTGGTAAAAGAAGACAGGCAGAAAAATCAACAACTTTTTGCTTCTGAACAACTCTTTATTACTGCCCGAGGCCCGCTTTCAAACAGCTTTAGAATGAGAAGACGACGAATAAACCACAACATCGCATTTACAAACAGAAGCAGAGAAATCAGTGGAAATATCCCAATGGAGCCAGCAAACACAAAGGCCAAATTTGGCCGTTTGTAAAGGCGAGAACAGAGAACCGTATTTTTCGGAGTGTAAGACCCTCCGGACTATAAGACGCACCTACCTTTTTTGGGAAGGAAAACAAGAAATAAAATCTGCCTCTGCCTCCCAGCAATTTGCCTCCTTGCAGCAAACAGAAAACAGCCCGTTTCAGCTTCAGCACAGCCTGATTAGCACACACACAAAAAAATCTGCCTCTGCCTCCCAGCTATTTGCCTCCTTGCAGCAAATAGCCTGTTTCAATTTCAGTACAGCCTGATTAGCACAAGCAGCTAATTGTCGGTTGGATCCGCCTCCCGACAATCAGCTTTTTCACGCTTTAAGGAATGCCATAGCCAATTGCCATCTCCGCACACCCCATTTGTAGGTGGGCTACATTCGATGTATAAGATGCACCCAAATTTTCACCCTCTTTTAGAGGGGGGGCAAGTGTGTTTTATACTCCAAAAAATACGGTATTTATTCATGAAAGGAGAAAAACATAACTAGTATTACAGATAATGCCCAGGAAGGTGAGGTAATTTTTTTCTATATTGTAAAATATAATATAAAATTATATAACAAGTATTACATATAATGCCAAAGGAAGTTGAGGTAATTTTTTCTATATTATAAAATGTAATATAAAATTATATAACAAGCATTACATATAATGCCCAGGAAGATGAGGTATTTTTTTCTATATTATAAAATATAATATAAAATTAATTATATAATCATTTAAATAGTAATTAACTTTGTGGGTAAAATTCTGCTTTTTTTCCCATGCGTAAAATTCAGTTGTCAAAGAAAATATTTATTTATTTATTTATTTCTACACTCTTATTGGCCGCCCAATCCCGTAGGACTCAGGGCGGCGAGAAACCTGTCTTTTCTCCAAAATATGGATTGAGTATGTTCTTGACTTGTAAAAGTGAAAGACTTGTGATAAATGCCAAATTGATTACAAAAACAAAGATCTGAACTAGCCTAAAAATGATTAGATTATCAAGATATTTGTCCTTTTAATCCAAAAGCTTGGAATAGCTTTCAACAGAATTAACTAATAAAACTTAAACAAAGGAATGAGAGAAAGATTCCAAAATGAATGAAAAAACACACCAAAGCCAAAGGCATAACCTGAAAAAGATAACTATCTAAATATTGCTCTGGAGATCCTAGCCTCTGCCAATTTCTTGTAGGATGGTAAAAATTAATTCCCAACTTGGCTTTTCTAAAAGAAATGTCCTCACTTTTATTTATTCCATCGAGATATTCCAGTGGCCAAATGCTGGAAGGAAAAAATGCAATTTATATGTCAGCCTGAACATTCCACAACATTCTCGGTGAAAGAAATGCTGAAATAACTTGGGAATAAATTATTTCTGTTTTTGTTTCTGAACCGGATGATTGTAAACAAGTTTTAAAGCACAACTTTGTGTGCAGCTGCACTCTTGAGCTGTTTACCTATTAGATATAAATTACTTCTCCCTTGCACACATTTGTTTTTGTAAGGTCCTTGTGCTGACTTTGGCTTTTTTCTTGCAGATGTACATGTACTGCACATGTAACACATTTGGCATTTGCTTTTTTCTGACTTAAACCTGTTACATTTTAAATCCCCCTCTTCAGAAAATCCCCCTCTACAGTTTTCAAGCTACTGACCAAGGATAGGAATCTTGCGGGAAGTCTGGCGATTATAAATTAGTACATTTCCTTTAGCTGTTCCAGCAACTAGTAAGGCTTCTGTTTTTGACCAACACAAGAAAGACATTGGTTCCCTGAAATATAAAAATAAGATAAAAATAAGCTCTGCCGAATTAAACAATATTTAGCTGATTACAACTTTATTTTTGAGAAATAAACAGTACAACAAAAAAGACCCTTTATCAAGATCAGATCAGGTAACTAGCATGATTCAATTATAATTAAAGTAATATAAAATGGAGCATAAACTGTGTCACAGTATTTATCAACAGTTCTTGGTGTGAATTATTCATAAAATTAACAGAAAAGAAAATAGAACAGTAAAAGACTCTCATATCAAACCCCATACCTTGAAATGACCAAATTCAAAATTAACATTTACATTTGGATAAATTCTTTAAAAATACAGATATTGCCCTTTGCTTAAAATGAATTGTTCTTCTAAGAGAGAAGGAAGAAGTGAAATTTGATGGAGGAAAGAGATAATAATCCAAGGAGACGACTTTGGAGAAATTATCCATAAACCATTAAGACAACAAAAGGAACCATTTTGTTTTGAGACCAGGGTGAAGGGAAAGTATTTTAAAAATAGACTGAACTCCGACTCCTTGAGGTGCAAGAGGAAGGGAAGGAAAACACAGGTACACTTCCATGATCTGTGTTGTGTTGTGTTGTGTTGTGTTATGTTATGTGTTATTTGCAGGAGAAACTCTTTTGGAGCACTTCTTCATTAGCAACATGGAGTTTGAATCTCATCAGGTTCAAGGTTGACTCAGCTTTCCGTCCTTCCGAGGTCGGTAAAATGAGGACCCAGATTGTTGGGAGCAAGAGGTTGACTCTGTAAACCGCTCAGTGAAGGCTATAAAGCACTATGAAGCGGTATACAAGTCTAAGCGCTATTGCTATTACATATATCACATTACATTAATTTCATAAATAAATTACCTCATGCTAGTATCCATCAAACTGGTTTTATTTGTATTGGCATCCCACAGATAAATAGCACTGGATTTATCAGCAATAATTGCTAGAGTATCTCCATCTTGATCCCAATCCATAGCGATGCAGTTCCTATCGAAAGACAAAAATGTCCAAATGCTCTTTAATAAACATCACTGCCCTACACGTATTTTATAACCTGTTCCCAAACTGCACATGAAGATACTGGCACACTAGATGGAGAAAATCTATTTGGGTAAATACCTTATTTTCAAAACCTCCATTATCTGTTTTAGATCATCCACAAGTGAGATTTTAAATTTAGAGAACATCTAAGATCATGAACTGAGATTCAAAACTTACCCCGGTAAAATAATTTCATTTTTCTTTTGACCATGGCGATCAAAGACTTTGACAGTATGACTGTACCTTTAAACAAATAAAGAAAAGCTTATACGAATTACAATAACCTTTTTCACATGCGTCTAAAATCAATGATGAAATTTTTGCGTATCTTTGAAAAAAGTTTAAACAAAGAGATAACAAACACATTTTCATTCCACACCTTGCACTTCTGCAAGGTCAAACACAGACACCTAGGATCTTTCATTCATTTCTCTCTCTCTTTTTAATCTTACCCTGTAACCGCAATGTAGTTTCCTAAGGTTTTTTGCCAAGCAAATTGCACAGGGGCACTAGGTGCGTCTTTCTCTGAAAGGGTAAATACGCGCTGTGGAGGGAAAGTGAGAATTACACATTTGTAAGTTGTTTTTATGTTTTTAAGGCCTTATATTTCAGTCAGTAGAACATAGTTCATCTGTTATAAAAGCCAGTTTGCAGCAGTCTCTCCTGTTGGCAACATAGGATAGATAGGATAGATAGGATAGAATAGATAGATAGATAGAATAGATATGATAGATAAGATAGATAGATATGATAGATTGATAGATAGATTAGATACAATAGATACAATAGATAGATTAGATAGATAGATTAGATATGATAGATGATAGATATGATAGATAAGATATGATAGATAGATTAGATACGGTAGATTAGATAGATAGATTAGATAGAATAGATATGATAGATAGAATAGATATGATAGATAAGATAGATTGATAGATTAGATACGATAGATAGAAGAGATATGATAGATATGATAGATTAGATACGATAGATATGATAGATAGATTAGATAGATAGAATAGATAAGATAGATAAGATACGGTAGATATGTTATGATAGATTAGATACAATAGATATGATGATTGATATAGATAGATAGATAGATAGATAGATAGATAGATAGATAGATAGATAGATAGATAGATAGATAGATAGATAGATAGATAGATAGATAGATAGATAGACAGGATAGAATAGATAGGATAGAATAGATAGGATAAATAAGATAGATATGATAGATTAGATACGATAGATATGATAGACAATAGATTGATAGATTAAATACAATAGATAGATAGATAGATAGATAGATAGATAGATAGATAGATAGATAGATAGATAGATAGATAGATAGATAGATAGACAGATAGAATAGATATGATAGATTAGATACAATAGATACAATAGACAGACAGACAGACAGACAGACAGACAGAGACAGACAGACAGGCTAGAATAGATAGGATAGATAAGATAGGACAGATAGGATAGATAGATAGATAGATAGATAGATAGATAGATAGATAGATAGATAGATAGATAGATAGATAGATAGATAGATAGATAGATAGATAGATAGATAGGCAGGCAGGCAGGCAGGCAGGCAGGCAGGCAGGCAGGCAGGCAGGCAGGCAGGCAGGCAGGCAGGCAGGCAGACAGACAGACAGACAGACAGACAGACAGACAAAAAACATTTTTTACTGGCAGATAAAAGCCAGTAAAAGACTTGGGGCCCCTAATGAATGAGAAGAGAGAACTCCTTGGAGAAGACCCCAATGTCTTGGGAAAGATGGAAGGCCAAAAGGAGAAAGGGGAACGGCAGAGATGGTTAGAATAGAATTAACAGAGCTGGAAGGGTCCTGTGAGGTCATCTAGTCCACCCCCTTGCCCGATACACCCGTTCTAGACAAACGGCCGTCCAGCGTTTTCAGCGACGGAGGCTCCTTCTCCCCTGGCAGCCTCTGAGCAGGCAGGCAGGCGTTCCACAGGTTCCCCCCACCCCATTCCTCACGGAGGAAGGAAACCCCACCGGTTGAACAGCCGCCTGTCCTAACCAACCGGGAAAGCTACGGACGCCCGAGAGGGAAGGGAAAAGAAGGCGCTGAGTCCGTTCCTGCCAGAGGAAACCCGGCCACGGCTGGCGGGGTGGGGGGCCCCTCGACCGTCCCCGCAGCTCCCCAAAGCCGCCGCCGCCTCGGCCTTTACCTGCATTTTTTCCCCTCAGAGACCGAGCGGCGGTTTTAAAAGGGGGAGGGGGGCGAGGAGGGGCGCATGCGCAGTCAGCCTCCTGGCAGGCATCCGCGTCGGCGTCACCCGGGAGACGGCGGCCCCTAGAGATAATAAAAAGGACTAAATGGAAGAGGCGACCGTTCTTCGGAGTGTTTATTTATCAAGAGTTATGAGAATTTAATGTCACATTAGCGTATGAGAGAGAAGTCAATGAGTTCTCATCTCAGTGATAAAGTATAAATGCAAAGATCCAGCAAATTACGCTATAAAGTGTAAATGCAAAGCTCTAGCTTTCTTGAGAAATCTACAGTGCTATAGGCAGGGGGGAAGGAAAGAAAAAGCAACCAGCTGCAAGATGAATGCGCTCAGTTAACACCAGCCACGGGTCACCAAGTCATGGAAAGATTGTCATGAAGAAAAGCTACGCCTCGAGACATTTATAAAAAAATAATAAAAGTGGGATGATAAATAAATAAATGTGGGGAAACCCAAGAGTCACTTGATAGCCCACATTCAAAGTCCTTTCTATTTTTTTTTAATGACAAACTATTTAAAAATATTGTCAGGGATGAAAGTGGTTCCTTAAATCCATAGAGAAAGCATTTAAAAAATAAATAAATCTGCAATGGGTCTCGATGGTTTCCCCACCAGCGTTCAAAACGGGAAGAAACCTATCCCAGCATAAATCACATTGAATTGAATTCTTTATTGGCCAAGTGTGATTGGACACACAAGGAATTTGTCTTTGGTGCATATGCTCTCAGTGTATATAAAAGAAAAGAATGGTTGTCAAAGGGTTCAAGCAAGCAATCAGGAAACGATCAATATTAATAAGGTAGAGGCAGATGTGGGGTCTCCTGCTTGGGCAGGGGGTTGGACTAGATGACCTGCAAGGTCCCTTCCAACTCAACATAATAAATAAATAAATCATAAGGATACAAGCAACAAATTACAGTCATACAGTCATAAGTGGGAGGAATCATGCCATTCCAGAAATAAATTGGAGCTATGGGACTGAACCCCATTGAGAGAAAACTTTCAAATTACTCCTCTGATGAACCATCATTGGAATAAAATAAAAAAATATATTAAGATCCCTATTGGGGAGTGATCGCCATAAGCCACGCCCCTTCACCACGCCCCTCTACTCTCCGGAATCTGATTGGAGCGAGGTCAGCAGCCCCGCCCTCCCAATGCGAAGGCTCCCGCCAAGTCCCTAGAGCCAAGAAAGGAGAGAGGTGACTTGACTGTCCCGTATAATGAACATTATTAATGGTTTATTAGCTTCAGTCACCAGCTATGTACGTAGACATTGTGTTAGCTAGGGTGAATAGAAGAGGCAGACAGAAGTGGCTTCAAAACAACAGCTCTTTATTTATTTATAAATAAAATTTATTTTTTTATAAAGAGCCGAGGTGGCGCAGTGGTTAAAGTGCAGCACTGCAGTTCAGCAGTTCAAATCTCACCAGGCTCAAGGTTGACTCAGCCTTCCATCCTTCTGAGGTCGGTAAAATGAGGACCCAGATTGTTGGGGGCAATATACTGACTCTGTAAACTGCTTAGAGAGGGCTGTAAAGCACTATGAAGCGGTATATAAGTGCTATTGCTATTGCTATTTGGCAACTATTTACAATCCAGCAAAGGCTCTGTCTGATCCTTTTATATAAAAGCCAGCCCTTTTATAGGGAGCTGCCAGACAGTCTAGCCCAGGGCTCTCCAACCTTGGCCACTTTTAAGCCTGACGGACTTCAACTCCCAGAATTCCCCAGCCGGCAAAGCAAAACCAGCAAAGCAAAGGAAAGCTGGCTGGGGAATTCTGGGAGTTGAAGTCCGTCAGGCTTAAAAGTGGCCAAGGTTGGAGAGCCCTGGACTCTAGCCAATCAGCAGTCAGTATTTTCCCTCCAGATTGGAGGACCTGACTGAAGCCTATGTGCTCAGTCAGGTCCTCCTCCTCAGGGAGTAGGGCGGCATAGAAGAACCTATAAATAAATAAATAAATAAATAAATAAATAAATAAATAAATAAATAAATAAATAAATAAATAAATAAATAAATAAATAAATAAATAAATAAATAAATAAATAAATAAATAAACAAACAAACAAACAAACAAACAAACAAACAAACAAATGTAACAAATTGAGAGGTCCCAATATTTAAAATGATAGCCGTCTTGAGGCCAAAGTTGAAGATAAAAAGAGGTTTTTTGTGTGGTAAATAAATCGAAGTTTTGTCAAACCGGTGGCGATGCCTGCCTCCGTGAGGCTGGGGTGCAAATTTCCACAGGTCTTCCTTCCCCTCGAAGTCACTCACTTGTCATAAGCTAATAAATAACCACTCCGAAGAACTCCGTTCCTCTTCCATTGGAACGAAAACTCGAAACAGCTCCTTTTGAGGGCATCGCCTTGAAGCAAACATTTTGGAACGTACTGAGCTAGAGACAGCTGCTTTTGGATCAACACAATTCAACTTTGTAGGCTTTTCTAGGAAAAGAATAAAATCTGTATTTACCACCATTTTAATTCTGTCCCAAAGGTGCCTTTTTTTCCCCCAGGAGGCAACAGGACTTTCCGATTTTTCTTCGAAGGCGTTTTGCTTCTCATCCAAGAAGCTTCTTCCGCTATGACTGGATGGTGGGGAATTGGAAAGGTTTATACTCCTTGTAGTGACATCCTTTCATTCCCCACCATTCAGTCGGAGCGGAAGAAGCTTCTTGGATGAGAAGCGAAACGTCTTCAAAGAAAAAACCAGAAAGTCCAGTTGCCACTTGAAATAAGCACCTTCGGGACTGACCCGGATGACTGAGAATCTCCATAGACATTTTTATTCTGCCTTCTCTGTTTTGTTTTATGCCGATCGTGCCTGAAATCCGATTCCGATAAAATTAAGGATATTTAGGGAGTGGGATCTCCTGGAGAATATCTGGTGGCCACAAGAAGAT
Organism: Diadophis punctatus similis; assembly: GCA_023053685.1. Classification (NCBI taxonomy): domain Eukaryota; kingdom Metazoa; phylum Chordata; class Lepidosauria; order Squamata; family Dipsadidae; genus Diadophis; species Diadophis punctatus. Next base: position 1,604,320 of record JALIGW010000006.1, read on the forward strand.
TGAATTTTAAAGAGTTAGAAAAAAAACAGATCTCAGATGACAACTATCTAAATCTTCAACTGATATAGTCTTAGCTTGTGAGGAATCCTTGGTGCTCTCTCAACTTGGTTTTCTTGCAGGCATTTCATGACCCAACTAGGTAACGCCATCAGGAACACTGATGATGTTACCCACAGTAGTTGGGTCATGAAATGTTTGCAAGAAAACAACCAAGCTCAGAGAGCACCAAGGACCCCTTATTTCAACCCCAAGCTACAAATATTCTCCTCTATCAGTAGTCTTCATTGTTGCCTCATTGGTGGTGTGTGTGCATATATCAAACCTCCAAATTTTGGGGACTGCTTTAAATTGCATTAGAATTTCAGGGAAAGAAGTCCCTGTAATGAGGTAAGGAATCTCTTATCACTTTGCCCCAGGTTATCTTTCAGAGAATTTTGCAAGAATACTTTTAAAACATACAATGTAAAAGAAAAGAAAAAGAAACCCTGATGTTATGAAGAATGCTGGTACTAGCTGTTGCTTTTGAAGCTGTAAAGCAGAGGTCCCCAAACTTCTCAACTTTAAGACTTGTGGACTTCAACTCCCAGAATTCTCCAGCTAGCTATGCTGGCTGGAGAATTCTGGGAGTTGAAGTCCACAAGTCTTAAAGTTGACAAGTTTGGGGACCCCTGCCGTAAAGTTTTCGTTATAATGAGGAAATAACAGTACTGTCTTTTTTTCACCCGTAATGGCTTTGCTGGAGTTTTTTTATTCCATGATCACAAAGAAACTTCCTGCATACCATGTGATTCATAACGGCACTTTTATCAACATTTGGTTTTACATTTTCGACAGATAAAAGTAGTTCAAAATCGAGAGGGCCAATCTAATTCTTCAACTACCTCCCTTCCAACATTTCATGAATGTTGGTGAAAAATAATTGGAATACAAACCATGGCGCTGGGTTGTTGACAACAGCTTACTTCGGCTGCTATGATTTTAAAATTCAAAGCTATGATGATGATGATGATGATGATGATGATGATGATGCAGTCAAGAGATTGATGCAAGTTAAAAAAAAACACCCAGCAGTTTCTGCTTATATAGCAGAAAGTCTCATTCAATCATTACATCAATTCACTACACCTTCCATTCCCTTTCCTTTCCTTCTTTGCTATTATTTACTCTTTCTGAACATACAGAGACCTAAAATGGTTTGGCCAATGCAAACTGAGATTTGGTCTGTGTTATTATTCTCCACTCAGGGAATCTGGACAGCTAATGTGTGCTGGTGTCTTTCATTTTTTTCTACCTCTGTCTATGGGAGTGGGTGGTGGGTGAGGAGATGTCCAATGCTAGTTGGGGAATTCTGGGAATTGAAGTCCACAAGTCTTAAAGTTGCCAAGGTTTTACACCTCTGCTCTAGGCCAAATCCGGCACACCAAGCATATATTAACCGTGCTGCCATTCCTTTTACTGATAGAGTATGCTCCATGAAAACCATCCATTTCTTTTGTGCATGATCAAAGCCACTGTATTCCCAGGCAGTTATTTTGGAGTTGACCTGTACGTGTTCTCAGAGCTCAACAATCTACTGCTAAATGATGTACTGTTAACTTATCATGTTCAATTTTTTTTTGCAGATATCTTCCTTGACTGTGTGCTTCAGGGTGCATAAAGGAACAGTATACTGGGAGTGATTGGGAAAGCTGTATTTTGTAAACTAAATGCAAATATGACAATGTTTTTGTTGTATACCACCGAAGAAGGTAGATCCACGAGAAACAGATGTTTGAATGATGCACTTTCCGATTAAACATAACAATTGAACAGATCGAAAATGCACGGTCTACAGAACATTTCCCAAATATAACCAGGAGAGAAGATTGGTTTCATTTTTTTCATATTATATATTTTTTAATTCAATACAATAAAATTAATTCCTTTCCATCTGTTGGATAGGTTTTTCATCTGACATACTAGAAATTAGACCAGGATGGCAACTTTTGTGGGAGTTTGATTGGCTGCTGTAAGACATTTGGAACCATAAGGCTCTTGCTTGGATCATAATTGAGGTGGGAAGACGGCTAGAAAAGCAGTTCAGGTAATAAGGGAGATAGCGCTGCGAAAAAACGGCAATGCAGGTAGCCTTCGACATACCATCGCAATTGAGCCCCAAATTTATGTTGCTAATCAAAACAGCTCTGAAGTGAATTTTGCCCCCGTTTGCCCACCTTCCTTGCCACAGTTGTTAAGTGGATCGTTGCAGTTGTTAAGTCAGTCACACGGGTTGCCAAGTGAATCTGGTTTCCCCTTTGACTTTCCACATGAACCCAGGACGCTGCAAGCGTCATAAATACGAAGCCATGGCCAAGCATCCGGATTCTGATCACGTGACCGTGAGGAATGCTGCAACGGTTGTGAAGTATGAAAAACGGTCATAAGTTACTCTTTTTGGGGTCGTCGTAACTTCAAACGGTGACGGAAGAAATGGTTGTTAAGTCCAGTATTCCTTTTCTGCGTGAGCGTCTGCTTGCTTGGGAAATTTCATGGAGCTGCATTCTACATGGGATAAATGTCTTGCTTCAGTTTGGCCCTTGTCACCCATGTGCCAGTCTGTTGTACAAGCCTTGTACGGTTTCTAACCCAAATAAACTAGAGAAACTTCTCGCCCAGCGGCTGCCTTTATGTCTTCATTCCTTGCTCAGAGAAGGGAAGCCTGTTCGAAGGACAAGAAGAGCACCTGTTGCAACAGAAGGGCTCTTACCTGAACTGAACTGAAGCCCCTCCTGTGATCTGAAGCCCCTCTGGAGTCTGTTGTGGCCCGCCAGTGGCCTGCGCAGCTGGCACCTGAGTCAGACAGTGAGGAGGCTGGCAAGGACTCGGTGCCAGAGGCAGAGGTTCAGCCAGGGCCTTCGGAACCTCCAGCACCTCATAGCAGTGATGAGGAAGAAGAGGCTCCACCCAGGGCTGCCAAGAGGCAGGAATAGTTACTCCGGAGGAGGTCTCCTCGGGAGTTAAGACTTGGGGCTATTTACTTAAGGACATGGGAGGCAGCTGACAAGCTGCAGGAAACAATAGTTCAGACTGGGGGATCTGTCGTGCATTGTCTTGTGAATTCCTGCTTCGGATTTCTTATCAACAAAGACTCCTGGGCATTTTGCCAAGCCTTCGGACATTACGTGAGATAACCAGAACTAATAGCATTGTTTTGAGTTAAGACTGACTGAACTTATGCCAGCTGCTAATGAAGACTAATTAGCAGCTGACTTTCTGCAAGAAAGGATTGCTTCTTTTGATTTGTGTGTTTCGCCACTGCTAAGCCAGTTATTAGTAGTGGTTCATTAATCAAACTAAGTTCGTTCAAATGGTGTGTTTTTGATACACTCGTAACTGGGGACAGAACAGAGTCCTCCTTTATGATGGTTGTTATGACCAGTGGTGCCAGGAGGACCATGTGTGATGATTCCTCCAGACGCTTCCCCAGATATTTCTCCAGATGTCAGTTTGGAGGAAGATGAACCAGTTCTAGGCACATCACTAGGGGAGCTGGTCAATGGCTCCCAGCAGCCATCTGAGAGGGATTTGGCTGAAGCGTAGCTGCCGCAGGACAGCTCGGAGGCTTCAGGTGGGGAAAGCAATGCAGCTGCAGCCAGTCAGTGATGAGGAAGAGGAACTGCCTGCTGCATCTGATCCAAGAACACACAGGGCGGAGAAAAGGCAGGAGCAGCAAAGGTCAGCCAGATTACTCGTGAGGAGGCAGCCTCGCCCTTCTGGATGGGCTGCACCAGAAGTTGGCTATTTAGCACAGCAGATAGATGGAGGCGATGCTGGGAACGACGTGTTTGTCTTCCTGCTGTGTGCCCTTGCCTTGAGCTTTGGATCATGTCTCTTCAGCTGTTTCCTTTGCCTATGAATTTGCCTTTGCCTTGGGAACTTGCTTTGGCCTACTGGACTGGACTCATCTTTGCCTCAAGGATTAATGTTGGCTTCATTTGACCTCCGTCGCTTCTTGTCTTTTTCCAGAATGCAGTAATGGTGGCCTTGTCAACAAGAGAGAGCAACGGAACTGATGCTGAGTAACTGAGCCAAGTGCAGAAACTGCTTCAGCGTAGCCCAGCCTGCCTCTTCGAACTTACGACGGCACTGGAAAAAAGTAACTCATGTTCAGTTTTCACACTTAACAGCAGTTGCAACATCCCCATGGTCACATGTTCAAAAATTGAGGGCCTGACACCTGGCATATATTTATTTACATGTCCTGGGGTCAAATGGAGGAAGCAGAGTCAATGGGGAAGCCAGATTCACTTAAGCACGGGAGTGATTTGCATAATGATTGTGGCAAAAAGTGTGGTAAAATGGACCAGAAGTCATTTAACAACTGCCTTGCTTAGCAACGGGCTCCAACTGGGGTCGTTAAGTCGAGGACCTTGTAGCGTTTAAACAAGGCACAAAAGAAAATTATAAAAAGCGAAGAGCAGGTTGGAACGTCCAAAATATTTCACGTATCATGTAACATATAAACCTTAAGAAAATTCCACAGAGGAATCGCTACTCTACGAAATAACTGAGCTACAGAAATTTAATCTCAGGGAAATCAATCAGTCTTTGATTTGGAATGTAACTGAACATCTGAAATGGGCCAAACACGATTATTATTATTTTCGTTAGAAAATAACAAAAATCTGTCTATGTAACAAAAATCTGTCGATGCCTATAATGAAACGTCTCATTTAGGATCAACTGAAGTTAGCCACAATCATGGAATGTTTTGGAATAATAATAATAATAATAATCTGAGTCGCTTTTAATCAACCTCATCGAGTGTTCTTTTACTGCAACATCTTTGAAGAAGTGATCCATAAAGTGACAATACAATCCCAGTTCGGAAAGATATGCAGGATTATTTTTAGGCTACGTAAAACTTCCTAACAAGACACGGAGTACTCAGCAGGGGTGGGTTCCTACCAGTGCGGTCTTCTCTATGGCACCGGTAGCGGCCGGCGGATTGCAAAGGTGGTCAATTCCCCTAAGAACCGTGTTACCCACTTAACAACTGCACTGATTCACTTCACAACTGCGCCAAGAAGAGTCGTCAAATGGGGCGTAACTCACTGAACAAATGTCTCACTTAGCAACAGAAATGTTGGGCTCAATGATGGTCATAAGTCAAGGACTACCAACATAGGCATCAGAGGCAGTGTTCCCTCTAAGGTGCGCGCCCGCGCGCCCGCGCCCGTGATCAGAGAACGCCGCGCGGAAGTTTCTAACTTCCTGCCGGCATTTCCTAATGGGAGAGGCTGTGCGCATGCGCGGCCGCGCAGATGAAATGAGAACGCCGCGCACCGTTTTTTTCTCTTACAGGGAACGTTGATCAGAGGTACAGCATTTCTCAAGTCAGAAGTACACTTGATATTTCCTTTGCATTTGGTTTGTTGTACCATGTCCAAAAAGAAGAAAAAACAGCAAACAATAAAAGAAGCATTTGGAACAAAGCAAGACTAATAAGCATCTTGCAAAAGGACATACAAGAAATTGCAAATCTGTGGCTAGAGGTCAAACAACAACAAAAGTTCCTTTCCTGCCTCCAGAACAATCAAAATGAGTCTTTTTTTTCTGATTTCTGTACTTCAAACATGCTATCTTATCTGTAATGTATTTCCATTACCAATACATATAGACGTGTACATAAACTGCATTATTCGTGGTTTTTTTTAAAAAAATGTGCACAATATTGGTCCTTTTAAAAAATCCTTTATACAAATAGATTTAAGGTCAGTCTCTTTGTCTTGCGGAGATACACAGTACCTGACGTGTTTACGCTTTAATAATTTGATGTGAAATCATCAAAGTCTATGAGAGAGACAATTGTTTTGCTACTAGAGTTTGACAGTCACCACACAAGCTCCGGCTCTTCCAAGGCACAATGGTGCAACCTGAAATAGGAAAAGAGTTAAAAAAAAAAGAATCAAGGACAAAATTATCAATATAATTCACAAATATTTTGGAAAAGAGGAGAAGCAAGCTTTTCAGTGGAACAGCCTGCCTCCAGAAATCGTGGTCGCTCCATCACTGGAGGTTTTTAAGAAGAATCTAAACAGTCACTTGTCTAAAATGGTATAGGGTCTCCTGCTTGAGCAGGGGGCTGGACTAGAAGACCTCCAAGGTCCCTTCCAGCTCCTATTCTATTCTATTCTATTCTATTCTATTCTATTCTATTCTATTCTATTCTATTCTATTCTATTCTATTCTATTCTATTCTATTCTATTCTATTCTATTCTATTCCATTCCATTCCATTCCATTCCATTCCAATCTAATTCTATATTCCATTCCATTCATCTATTCTATTCTATTACTCATTCCATTATTCAGTTATTCCATTCCATTCCATTATTCTATTCTATTCCTAATTCCATTATTCTATTCCATTCCATTCCATTCCAATTCTATTCTTTCTATTCTATTCTATTCCTTATTCCATTCCATTCCTCTATTATATTCTATTCCTCATTCCATTATCCTATCCTATTCCATTCCATTCCATTCCATTCCATTCCCTCTATTCTATTCTATTCTATTCTATTCTATTCTATTCTATTCTATTCTATTCTATTCTATTCTATTCTATTCCTCATTCCATTATTCTATTCTATTCTATTCTATTCTATTTTCTATTCTATATTCTATTCTATTCTATATTCTATTCTATATTTTCTTCTATTCTTATTCTCTATTCTATTCTAATTTCTTCATTCCATTATTCTATTCTGTTCTGTTCTATTCTATTTTCTATTCTATTCTATATTCTATTCTATTCTCTATTCTCTATTTTCTTCTATTCTTATTCTCTATTCTATTCTAATTTCTTCATTCCATTATTCTATTCTGTTCTGTTCTATTCTATTTTCTATTCTATTCTATATTTTATTCTATTCTATTCTCTATTCTCTATTTTCTTCTATTCTTATTCTCTATTCTATTCTAATTTCTTCATTCCATTATTCTATTCTGTTCTGTTCTATTCTATTTTCTATTCTATTCTATATTATATTCTATTCTCTATTCTCTATTTTCTTCTATTCTTATTCTCTATTCTATTCTAATTTCTTCATTCCATTATTCTATTCTGTTCTATGTTCCCTGTTCTGTTCTGTTCTATTCACCATTATAGCAATAGCAATAGCACTTAGACTTATATACCGCTTCATAGTGCTTTACAGCCCTCTCTAAGCGGTTTACAGAGTTCAGCCTATTGCTCCCAACAATCTGGGTCCTCATTTTACCTACCTCAGAAGGATGGAAGGCTGAGTCAACCTTGAGCCGATGAGATTTGAACAGCTGAACTGCTGAACTGCAGTGCTTCACTTTAACCACTGTGCCACCTCGGCTCATTATCCTATTCCTATTCCTGTTCTTGTTCCTGTTCCTTCCCTTCCTTCCCTTCTATTCTAAAGACCATCCTTGTACAAATTAAAGCCCAATTCGAATCAAGAGCTGACCTACTAGGCTCAACCTTAGAATCTGTTATCTGGCATCAAACCTCAGTTCCAGAAATAGTTAAATCGGATCATGATTGATCATCATGACATGATCACCATCATCTACTGAATTTATACGCTTCTCCACCTTACGGCAACTCCACAGAAATGTTTTTCTTAATATAACATTTATCCTTCTGCTATGGTTCCCCCCCCCACTTCCTTATTAAATCTATCCTGTTTGGCTAAACTAAAACTCTTAATAAATTTTATTCGATTTCTGAGTCAGATGAACGTAGTCCAGAATTTACACAGTTGGAATAATAAAAGGAAGTATTTCAAATCTAAATTACAGTTGAATTTCTCATATGACTCTTATGTGGACATTTTTTGCCTCTTATTAATACCATGTCCATTCTCATATATTTGAAAAAATAAGTTTTCTGGAAGCTTGATTCCAGAGTTAAAGAAAATATTTATGATCAAAGACCAAAAAACCCCCCACCTAGAACCAAGCACAGTAACGTAATACAAGAAGTCCTCGACTTACAACAGTTCATTTAGTGACCGTTCAAAGTTACAACAGCACTGAAAAAGTGATTTATGACTGTGTTTCACACTTACGACCATTGCAGCATCTCCATGGTCACGTGATTTACATTTGGATGCTTGGCAACTGTCTCATATTTATGACGTTTGCAGTGTGATCACCTTTTGTGACTCTCTGACAAGCAAAAGTCAAAGGGGAAGCCGGATTCACTTAGCAACCGGGTTACTAATTTAACCACTGCCGCGATTCACTTCACAAACGCGGCAAGAGAAGTCGCAAAATGGGGCAAAGCACACTTAACAAATTTCTCACAAATTTTGGGCTCAGTTGTGGCCCGTAAGTGAAGGACTACTGGTAATACCAAATTGAAAAAAGAAGCAAACGTATTTTAAAAAATAGGATCCTTAAATTAAAAGAAACAAAAGGCCAAGTTCAAACACTGCCCAGTCCCACCCAGCACTGATGATGTTACCTAGTTTGGTAATGAAATGTCTGCAAGAAAACAACGAAGCTCAGATACGACCAAAGACTCCACAATCTCAGATGTGCTGGTCAGCTCTCTTAACCTCCACATTACCTGTGTCCACTCATTTATCTGAGGATCGTATGCTTCTACTGTATTAAGGTAAGCTTGTCCATCATATCCTCCCACAGCATACAGCTTATCTCCAAGAAGGCAAACTCCCACCGCATCCCTGCTGATGCTCATTGATGCCACAGCTGTCCACACATCTGTTTTGGGATCGTATCTAATTTAAAAAAACAAAAACAAGTTTCCATTTTATTTCATTGAAGAACTGTCACGAAAATATCTGCATGAGGCAGCACTAGATTAATAGTATATACTGTTGTGGCTTGCCCGCATCCCGTGCAGCTGGTCATGGATCCAGAGGACCAAGAGACGACTATGGCATGGCACGATCATCCCGTGCACCTGGCACCCAAGTCCGATAGCGAGGAGGACTCGGTGCCAGAGGCTGAAAGCCAACCAGGGCCTTCTGTACCACCTCAGTTGGAGCTGAGTGACTGAGAAGAGGAGGAGCCTCTGCTTGATGCTAGGGCAAGCAGGGCAGCTAGCAGGCGAGACTGGCTCTGTAGGAGGAGGTCTCCTCGTGTGTAGCGCTGCAGGTTAATTGGCCACGCCCTGAGGCTATTTAAGGCTTAAGAACACCTGGACATTGGATTTCTATTACCTAGTTTGCTGTTCTTTAAATCTCCTGCTTTGACTTCTGGATTTTCGGTTCGTGAAATAATTAATTCTGGGCTTTCTGCCAACTTCTGTGAGTTACTGATAACTGAGGAACTAATTGCCTGTTTTCTTTGGGGGTTTGAACTCTGGCCAGTTCTTAAGAAGTGAAAGTAGCAATCTGACTTTCCGAAAAAGAACCTTTTCTGTTCTTCATGGACTTTAAAACATATAGCTACTAAGATGATTTATTAGTAGTAAAATAGTATTGTTTGCAAACAGTTGTGTGTGCGTCATTTCTGAGGGGACTCTGTGTTGGGACACAACATATACCTAGAATAAAGAGTCATAAGTATAGATATGTTATAAAAAATAATGAGATTTAAAGTGACACTGACAATTTAAATAAGTATGGAAATATGTTATCAGTCTGTTAAATATAACAAGTATTAGAATTAGAATCACTCAGGGAAAGATTCAGAAGGAGAAGGAGGAAGTAGAAAGGGAGGGGAGAAGAGAAGGAATGGAGGGAAGTAGGAAGGGGGAGAGAAGGCGTAAGAAGGTAGACAGAGGAGGTGGAGATAGAGGGAGGAGAGTGTGAAGAAAAAAAGAAAAACAGACTGATAAATAACAGCAAAGAATAGGTCCAAAAATAGGATATTGAATACTGCAGCCGTCATAAACGTGAGTCGGTTGTCAGGCTTCTCAATTTTGATCACATGACCATGGAATCACACAAGGGTTATAAGTGTGAAAAATGGTCCTAAGTCACTTTTTTCAGCGCTGTTGTAACTTTGACCAAGAGGATGCTTGCAACGCTCGTAAGTGTGGAAAACGGTCGTAAGTCATTTTTTCCCCCAGGGATGTTGTCACTTCGAATGGTAAATGAACTCTTGTAATTGGAAGACTGTACAAGTGGGCAAGTAGCCATTGAGGGACACAATTCAATGGTTAAAACAACAACAACAACTGTTAAGTTCACCCACGTCACGATTGTGTCAAGCCTTCGAGCTTAAGCGAAGTTAACAATTCATTGGCATCGTACCTTTCTACACAATCGGACAGCCTTGATGTCAAGTTAGAAGCCGGTGCATCGTGACCCCCAATCGCATACAGGAAGCCATTCCAGGTCGTTACTCCCACGCCCCCTCTTCGTTTGGACATTTGAGCGCAGGGCGTCCACTTGTTCGTGTGCGGGTCAAAGCATTCTACGGATTTCAAGCAAGAACTTCCGTCTCGGCCGCCTATCGCGTAGAGCCTGTGAACGCACACAGAAATTTTAGAGATGCAACATTAGCTTATCAGTTTCCATGCACAACAGAATGAGGAAAAGCTCAAACCGACGCTGAATTACGTCTAACTGCTGCAGGAAAAATATTAATAATAATAAAGTGAAAAGTTTGAAAAGCAACGTTGCAAATGTTTTGCAGGGCAAGTTCATCGGGATGAAACAACCTCTCCTGTTTTCTAACAATTCTTTATTCTGTTGATGAAGATCAGCCTTTAACGTCTTATAAAGGAAAATGCGCCTGTGAGATCGTATCACCAAAGCCGGAGTAATAAACTTGAAACTGGAGCAGTTTATCATGCGTTGTTTCCCATAACTTGCTTTCAATCATCTACAAAAAATTTAGCCAATTGTTGTGAGACTCCCGAGATCTACAGTACGGGACTGAGCAAAGGGAAATTTTGGATCGGAAAGCAAATTTTTTCAGACATTTCTCCACAGATAATTCAGAAGTGGAAACTATTCATCAAGTAGAATCTGTTCATTTGGCAACTACCGTATTTTTCGGAGTATAAGACGCACCTTAGTTTTTGGGGAGGAAAATAGGGGAAAACAATCTGCCTACCAGGTATTCATCTGGCTAGCATCCTTAGTCTGGTCAGCTTCAGCACATTATTTTATCCCCTGGTTAGGACTTAAAAAAACCTTCTTCTGAGAGTAACAATGAAAGAGAATGCAAGCCAGTAAGAGCTGGGAAGATCGTTAGCACCTAGTTAGGGCTAGAAAAAAACTTATTCGGAGCAGCTTCAGCACATTATTTTATCCCCTGGTTAGGACTTAAAAAAACCTTCTTCGGAGAGAGTAACAATGAAAGAGCCTGCAAGCCAGTAAGAGCTGGGAAGATAGTTAGCACCTGGTTAGGGCTAAAAAAAAACTTATTCGGAGCAGCTTCAGCACATCATTTTATCCCCTGGTTAGGACTTAAAAAAACATGGGGCAAAATTTACTTAACAACTGTCTCACTTAGCTACAGAAATTTTGGGTTCAATTCTGGTCGTAAGTCGAGGATTACCTCTACCAGAAAGCCTTAACTTTTAGTTGTCTGTTTAAGTGGTGGTAGGCCCAGGAGACAAAATTAGGTCTTGAGGAGGCAGCATTAGATTAATAACATATACCCAGAATAAAGAATTATATGCATAGAAATGATATAAAAATAATGATTTTAGAAGAGGCACCGAGAATTTCAAAAGGAATAGAATATGTCATCAGTCTGTTCAAAATGAGAGGAATGAGGATAAGATTCACTCAGGGAAAGGAAAAGAGGGAGAAAAGAGGAAGTAGAAAGGTAGGGAGAGGAGAAGGAGTGGAGGGAGGGAGGAAAGGGGAGAGAAGGAGTAAGAAGGTAGAAGGAGGGGATAGAGATAGAGATAGAGGAAGGGAAGTGTTAAGAGATGAAGGAAAACAGACTGATGAGCAGAAGTACAAAAAAGGTGCAAAATAGAATACTGATTTATGACTGGTTGGAATGTATAATTAAGTATATTACTGACATATTGTAAGGCATATGTATTGATATATGTATGGAAATTGTGGAGAGAAAAAATAAAAAAAAAATTTACAGAAAAAAAAACCTTTTGGTTGTCTGTACTTACTTTCCACTTAGTACTGCTACACCCACTGTACTCCTCGGAGTTGACATACTGGCCACGAAGTTCCACTGTCGGGCCTGTGGATCCCACCTTTCTACTGTGTTCAGGTAGCTCCAGCCATCGTGTCCCCCCACAGCATACATCGGACCTTCCAATACTGCTACTCCTTCAAAGAAAGCAAACATCACAAATTGCTCACTTCTGGACCAGAGATTTCTTCCACTCTTGGAAGCGAAAGCCAGAGCTCTATATTTCCATAAAAGTTTTCAGAGAACATAAAAATCTCTCCAGGGAGATGCAGATGCCTGCAAGGAATATTGTGTCCACAACTTAGTTCTCAGGTAGGATATAAATAACGTGAGAAATCAAGTAAGTTTAATATTCATAATGTTGGTTATTACTTGAAATACTAAATAACAATAGACTTATATCATATTCTTTTAATGACTCCATAATCCCTTGTGAGGGGGAATCTGGGCAACTGAATGGAGCCGAGTGTTTACTGGCCGGATGCTCTTCCTGTCGCCAATGTGGAGCTTTGTTCAGCAGATATATTCATTCCCACTGTGCCCAGAGAGAGAGAAACATCTGCCTCTACCTAGGATCGAACTCACAGCCTCCTGATTGTGAGGCGAGAGCTCCACCTCTAGGCCACCGACCGCACCACTCGGTAGTCAGTACCACATCTCGTGTGTGTATAATGACTGCATATGTCAGGAAGATCTGCCTCTACCTAGGATCGAACTCACAGCCTCCTGATTGTGAGGCAAGAACTCCACCTCTAGGCCACCACACCACTCAGCACTTAGACTCACCGTATTTTTCGGAGTATAAGACGCACCTTTTTGCCCTCAAAAAGAGGGTGGAAATGTCGGTGCGTCTTATACACCGAATACAGCCATTTTTGGCCACCCGAAGCCCTGCCCCTGCGTCCCATTTTTGCGAAAAACGGGCTGTTTTTTGCAAAAATGGGGGTGTTTTTGCCTTCCCCCACCCCCTTGGACCGCTCTATAGGCTTCCCAAACCCTCTGCATGCCCCATTTTTGCAAAACGGAGGTGTTTTTGCCTTATAATTACCCCACCTAGCATGACTGGAGGAGGAATTCTGGGAGTTGAAGTCTACTAGTCTTAAAGCTGTCAAGTTTGAAGACTTCTGGGTTAGGGGTGCAAGGGTCTTCAAACTTGGCAAGTTTAAGACTTGTGGACTTCAACTCCCATTCCTGAGCTAGCATGACTGGAGGAGGAATTCTGGGAGTTGAAGTCCACAAGTTTTAAAGCTGTCAAGTTTGAAGTTTGTAAAAAGTGTACATGGTTGTAAAAAGTGTACATGGTTATAAAAAGTATACATGGTTGTAAAAAGTATTCTGCTATACTGGTATTTTATTAAATAATATATTACTACACCATTTGGTTCAGAATACTTTTTTCCTTGTTTTCCTCCTCTAAAATCTAGGTGCGTCTTATACTCCAGTGCGTCTTATACTCCGAAAAAATACGGTATATACTGCTTCATAATGCTATACAGCACTCTCTGAATGGTTTATAGAGTCAGCATGTTGCACCCAATGATTTGGGTCCTCATTTTACCGACCTGGGAAGGATGGAAGGCTGAGTCAACCTTTGAGCTCCGTCGAGATCAAACTCTAGTCTGTGGGCAGAGTTAGCCTGCAATACTGCATTCTGCGCCACCAGGGATCCCATTAAAGTTAATAATGTAAGATATTTGAAAGAAAAGGAATTTAGCCAGAGATAGTTGAATGGGAGCAGATTCTTGCCCTAAGTGGGAAAGTTTGCTCCTACTAGTATGAATTTATGGGCTCTAAATTGAGAACCATCAATATAACTAACATTATTTAAGAGTTTTAAAGTTAATTCCCCCCCCCCACACACACAACGAACTCACAAATAAAACGTTGGAATCGCTTACTTGAGTTAATCTGGTAAGAGCTCAATTCATAACACTTTTTTTAAACAAAAAAAATGCAAATATTTATACGTACCAAGCCCGTGCCTGTGAGTTGACATGGGGGGCATCACGCTCCAAGTTTTTGACTTCGGGTTATAACACTCCACAGTATTCAATGTTTTTAGTCCGTCTCTACCTCCGACGACGTACAATTTATCATCTAAAACAGCGACTCCAAACTGTAACCTTCTCCCGTTCATATTTGCAACCGGAGTCCACATATTGGTACGGAGATCGTATTTCTCAATGCTGGTCGCTCCTTAATAATGGTATAATAATGTTAAAAAAAATACTACTTGGAACAATAATTGCAGCTCTAAGAAAATGAAACAGGTATGACTCCATGCAGGTGGTTAGTGATAGTCCCACTAATTAAATAGGCGAGATCCAAACTGGAACTTCTATTTATACTTGAACTGTACAGGTGATGAAACCAATTAGTTGCACATTAAACTCTCAAGTACAGGTAGCCTCAACTTATGGCCATAACTGAGCCCAAAATTTGTGTTGTTAAGTGAGACATCTGTTAAGTGAGTTTTACCCCGTTTTACGACCTTTCTTGCCACATTTCTTAAATGAATCCTTGGAGTTGTTACGTTAGTGGAGGGATGTCAAACTCGACTTCCAAGAATGTTCGTTATCTCTTATACCTCTTAATTTTAGGCCGTTTTTCTTCCCTCTCCTCAATTAGTATCTTTACTCATCTTTTTTTTTAACTTCCATAAATGCCCTAAGTATCTCTCTTCCGATTTTCTAACTCAATTTTCTCTTTCTCTATATTTAAACAAATGTAATCCTTATCTTTTCTATTCCATCCATTGGTTAAACATTCTAAATTCCCCATAATAAAAAGAACCAATTTATAGGTTATATAATCTTATAGAAAGATCTTTAAAGTATTAATTATACAGATCTAATATCATTCCTACAACATCAATAACCATCGGAATCTTTTCAATATTAAATCAAATTTGTGAATTATACGAATTTTTTTTATAAGACATATCTTATAGAAAAGAGTAGTAATTGTTCAGATTATATGTTATTAATTCTAAATTCAATTTAATTCAATCCATCCATTGAATTCTAAATTCAATTTAATTCAATCCATCCGATCTAACGGAGGGGGAAAAAATTACCTATAAAAAAGACCTTTTAACTAAATAATTATACTGATTAATTATATACCAAACCTATACACAACTAATGTTATTAACACAATTAGATATAATAAAACAATTCTGAGCAAAATTCTATAATATTCCACCATCAATCATCCATTCTCTTTTGATCTCTCAAATATATCATTCTTATAGATATCTATAAAAACTCGACTTCATTGAGAGCCGCATCAGGGCTGTGTTTGACCTCGGAAGGGGGGGCGTGGCCAGGGTGGGTGTGGCCAGCTCGAGGTCACTCATGTCGGGGGAGCCTGCGGCGGCCTGAGTACTCTGTCAGCAAAAACAGGTCCCAAGCTCTATTTTTGGCTGCGACGGTCTCCTGCAACCCTCTGCCGGCGAAAATACAGCTCAGGAGGACGGCACGCTGCTGGCAGAGGCACTGCAGGCTGATTCTTTGCTGTTTCCCAGGTGCACCCCCTGCCCCCGGGCCAGATCTAAGCACCCTGCGGGCCAGATCCGGCCCCTGGGCCTTGAGTTTGACACCCCTGCGTTAGTGACACAGTTGTTAAGTGAATCTGATTTACCCATGGACTTTGTTCGTCAGGTGGTCACAAAAGGTGCGGCTTCATGACCCCGGGGGACACTGCAACCGTCACAAATACGAGTCAGTCGCCAAGCGTCCGAATTTTGATCAGGCGGCCGTGAGGATGCTGCAATGGTCGTTAAGTGTGAAAAATGGTCGCAAGTCACTTTTTTCAGTGCCGTTGTAACTTTGGACGGTCACCAAATGGTGTCACTTGAGGACTCCCCGCATGATGGGTTAGTTTTTAATCTTTATTGTAAACCAATATACCTTTAGTGGCATCCATGCCTCCCACTGCAAAGAGGACGCCCACAGTAGATTTCCTAGGCTTGGTGCGAGGGCTTTGCAACATGGGTCTTCTCTCTGGCAACAAATGGTACTTCATCGCTTCCATGATGAGTTTTTGACATTCAATGTCATCTCTGAAGAGTACGTTGTTTTCCATGTCGGCTAGGAACTAGGTGAAAAGAGAAATAAATCTTGCTGAAATTGCTAAACTGTAATAGTGGATCAGGAATAAGCCAGCAGGAAATGTAAATTAATTTGGCACTGTGGATATCATCTAACCCAGGGATGTCAAACTCGATTTCATTCAGGGCCGCATCCCGTGGTGGCCCAAGCTCTCGGCCAGCGAAAACAGGCTCCCGAGCTCCGTTTTCTGCTGCGACGGCCTCCTGCAACCCTCTGCCAGTGAAAGTGGAGCTCGGGAGGGCTGCCCGCAGCGCTCCCGAGCTCCGTTTTTGCTGGCACAGGCACCACGGGCCGGTGCTACGCTGTTTCCAGGGCGGTCCTGCGGGCCAGATCTAACCAACCCACGGGCCGGATCTTGACCCCGGGCCTTGAGTTAGACACCCCTGATCTAACCTATCATCAGTATGTAAGATTAATAAATGATTTGCAATAATCAGGGCATAAAAAGAACACGCACTAGTACTAAAAATTTCAGTTTCTGTACATCAAAGCAGGCTTTAACTATTTTCTCTAAGATAAAAATCCATTTACTTGGATTTTGGTAGTGGTAATTGCTCTGTTAGATGAAACTTTCACAACAAAGTATTCGTGCCGCAGCAAGGTTAACTAACACTGCAATAAACGTGTAGAATATGGAAATTTTATTATGCATTACTGCTATCTAGTTCTGCGCTTTATGTGCTTGTAACTGCTGCAAATTTCATTAGTATCGTGAGCTTCAGAGAATATAAGCTTCAAGTGATTCTGTGTAATTCCTAACGAACAGAGCAGCATAACACACATTCATAGGCATCAAAATCACATTTTACAGTGTTAATCCTCACTAAAGAGCAATACGTTTGCTCTAAATTATCTAGATTCTATCTGCTGCATTCTATCCAAATTAACGTAGGCTACTCTTTAAAATGTTGCAACTCTAGTAACTGTTTAACTGATCTAGTAAAATAGCATCATCAACAAATATTGATCTACAATTTCGTGAAGCTTATTTTAATACAATTAGAATTTCTGGCGTAGTAATCAGAAGCAGGAAACATTTTTGATTACTTTTTTTTGTTCTACCTTTTCTTACAGGAACTTTAAATCCATACATGTATGTTTTGGATGTCTATGGAGATTTTCAGTCATCCAGGTCATGGTTGTCCCAAAGGTGCTTTTTTTTCAGGAGGCAACTGGACTTTCTGGTTTTTCTTTGAAGACATTTCGCTTCTCATCCAAGAAGCTTCTTCAGCTCTGACTGGATGGTGGGGAATGGAAGGATTTATATTCCTTGCAGACAGCTGGTCATTTGCATCCTTTTAAAGGACACAGATTAAACCTCCAGGTGGCCTCAACGACTCTCTAAAAGGATGCAAATGACCAGCTGTCTGCAAGGAATATAAATCCTTCCCTTCCCCCACCGTCCAGTCAGAGCTGAAGAAGCTTCTTGGATGAGAAGCGAAACGTCTTCAAAGAAAAAGCAAGAAAGTCCAGTGGCCGCCTGAAAAAGCATCTTTTTCAGGACATTCTTTTTGTTAGAACCCTGTTCAAACGATTGGGTATGCTAATATATGAACAAGCCACAAATCAATGTTATGTGTATATAGCTTTAAGAACATTGTAGGCTGATTACTATATAAGAAGGCAAGAGAGCATTCTCAGTATGTGATGTGATGTGATGGGATTGTGATTGTGATTGTGATTGACTCTGTGTTCCGTGTGTTCCGGACTGCTGAATCTCTCTGCTACTTCACTGTTGAGTAATTGACTGAGTATCTGTGTAGAATTACTTGAAGAGTTGCTGCGTAAAGACTAACTATCTGTGATAGTGTAGATTTGAATGATAGCTGTAATCTTTGTTAGTTAAAACAAAGATAGGCAAGAAGAAGAAACTTCGCATTGACTGAACTAACTCTGTATGACTTGGACTTCCTATTGAACTTTGCTACTACTAGAAGTAAACTATTTTGTAAATACTAAACGTATTCTGTTTATTGACTGAATAGCATTCATACCAAACTGCAATACCAAAACCACAATTACTATTTCGCTGTGTATGTGCTTAACAGCACAATAACTCCTTAACACTTTTACTCTATTTTATAATCATAATTATTCTGCAAGGTATGTTAGATAAGAAACAAAAACAGACCGATATCAACCAGTAAGGGTGATAGCTGATTTGGGAGGTTTTCCTTTCTAATTCAAATTCTAACTGCATAGCACCATGCAGAGCCTCTCCAAATTTTTAAATTCAATTTTTGATTTAAGCTCAAAAGCATGAGCATTACATTTGGTTCACACGGAGCAAGACAAAAATAATCCAGTTAACCGGATCTGACAGATTAATAACGCATCCATAGGTCTTTTGCGCTTTTCTGAGTGTACCATGTTAAACAACTGTTTTACAACTGATCGCCATGCACGCAAGATGGCAGTTGGTTTGTCATTAATTTTAAGGCTGACATAGAAAAGGGAGCCATTGATTTTAGTTATTTGGACTATCACGCTCTAGATGACAGACGCTCAGGATTTTGACCATTTTTTTCCCTCCGAAGTGAAGATACATGACAGTGAAACAAACAATGGTGTAGACTTTTGAGTGTGGGACTGTGTCAGGCACGAAGAATTGGGGTCGCACATTAACTTCCCTTTAGGATAATCCATTGCTGAAGCCTGTACATAAGAATCTAATCAACTACGAGAGGAAGGAACGATTAGAGTTTGGTGCTAGTGTGGGAAGTTATAGGACAGATGGAGAGACGAACGAAAATTGACATTTTGCAGTAAGAAGATTCATTGACTATTGAGGAAATGATTTTGATGGTTGTGGTTTTTTTTGTTTGTTTGTCTCTCCTTTTTTTATTACTATATCTTAAAATAATTAAAGATTTAGAATCTTTGTGAAATTAGTAACTTGATATATTGTAATGTTAGGTTATTAATAACGTGTTTGACTCTAAGATTAAGTTTAAAATTTTCTGAGTTATAAGGGGTTAAAGAAATCTAGAAATACTGGAATTAACAATTTGTTAGAATTTTTTAAATCTTTATGTATATTGAAGAGGTATAATGAAGAAGGAAGTTTTTCTTAATATTTATTTAATATTTACTTAATTTTTACTTAATATTGAGGAAATGATGTTGATGGTTGTAACTGAATGAAATAGTGAAAGAAAGATTTCTTCTTCTTTTTCTTTTTTCTTTTTATTATTATACTAGATTATACAAAGATTATATAAAGGAAAGATATTTAGTGGAGTAAATTAGCAGCCTGAGATATTGAAATGATGTCTGATTAACAATATGCTTGATTCTTAGATTATGCTTAAAAAGTTTTGAACAACAAGGAGTTAAAGATTCAAAGAAATGTGGAAATTAAGAATTTGTTAGTATAATTTAAATTTATTTTAATGAATATTATGCCCTGTGCTTTTTCTGGGAAGTCGGGGGGGGGGGGGAGGGGGGAAGAAAAAGAGAAAAATGTTTGTACTTTGTACTAATAAAACTTTTTGAATTAAAAAAAAGAATCTAATCAACTAACGGTCAGAATTAAATTGGTGCTAGATAAGAGTCAACGGAATTTAAGAGGTGTTGGACTTACCGTATTTTTCGGAGTATAAGACGCACCGGAGTATAAGACGCACCTTAGTTTTTGGGGAGGAAAATAGGGGGAAAAAATTCTGCCTACCAGGTATTCATCTGGCTAACGTCTTTAGTCTGGTCAGCTTCATCATGTTAGTTTGCTGGTTTTGAGCACACGTGCTTGCTTTTTATCCCCGAGTTGGGGATAAAAAACAGTTTCTAAAACACTTCACTTCTCTCTCTCTCTTCAGAGAGAGAAACAATGAGAAAAGCAGGCAAAGGGAAGATCGCTTCGCTAGCAAAGCACTCGCTTCACTTGTTAGCACCTCATTAGGGCTGAAAAAAAGCTTAGTAAAAGCTACATTCGGAGTGTAAGACGCATGCAAATTTTCAGCCTCTTTTAGGGGGGAAAGATGCGTCTTATA
The DNA here is from genome assembly GCA_023053685.1 of Diadophis punctatus similis. Classification (NCBI taxonomy): domain Eukaryota; kingdom Metazoa; phylum Chordata; class Lepidosauria; order Squamata; family Dipsadidae; genus Diadophis; species Diadophis punctatus. The sequence continues at coordinate 1,624,522 of JALIGW010000006.1, forward strand.
CTCCAAAAAATACGGTAGGTAGTTTGTGAGAACGTAATGATCCCAGGCTGGTTCCTCTCTTGACGCCGCCCTAGGCTCTGCCTGCCCTTCTCTGGTAGTATATACAAAAGCTTCATTTCTGTGGGATTTGATAATATTTCCCATTAATCAGTCACTGGCATAGTTTGGCATTTTCAGATTCTACAGCCTGGAACAATTTATATAAAATTATAAATATCAGTAACCGGCTCTTTGGAAGTCTGTTTCAATCTACCGGGCCACAGAACAAATCTACATGATGATGGCTTACTTGAAACTAATTCAGCTCTCATCTCCCCAGGTGACTAAACACAGCCATATTTATGTATAATTGGAATAGACTACAAAATACTCATTTCCATATCTCCTGATGTTTTAGTGCTCAGAAGCTTTCGTTAACCAAGGATATACCACCCTTCACTGAGATACGTTTGTAAGTATTTAATTACGGCATCATGAATTTACGTTCTCACTGAACACAGGACAAATTCTGCCTGAGCAATTCGCATCGCTGGTGGAATTCCCAATAAACATAGTAAGTGGTTTTATATACTTTTCACAACTACGATAAAATGATTGTTTCAGTCCAAGTAATCGATTCCAGGTAGCGCCCGAGATAAAATCTTGCCCTGATAAGAATTTTTAAAATGGATCAGCAAAACTGTCTCCCTTTTAATTGGATAGCAGCGTTTACATTTCTTGGACTAGTCTCTGTTTCATCCAACAATCTAATTTTCAATCCCTAAAATGGTGGCAATAATTTAACCACACCCTTGTGTGAACTGGCCTTCTCTCGGTTGATCATTCAAAAACCATGTTTCTAAATTCAGAAAAGACATGCATGGTTAGAAGGTCTTGGAATATTTTTTTCTTAAAAAAAAAAAAGGAAAATTCTCCATGTAAGAGACCATTAAGTGGCGATATCATAGGTGGGTTCCTGCCTGTTTTTGCCGGTGCGGTTAATAGCTGTTGTTCGGCGCAGAGCCAAAGACGCTGCTGCCGTTCGCGGCACGGGAGCTTTCCCTGGGCGCTTTCCCCGCCCGCATGGAAGCCGCCAATTGCGTTCTTTTACCCTCTGCGCAAGCAGAACGCTTTGCGCATGCGCAGAGGGCAAAAGAACGCAATTGGCGGCTTCCATGCAGGCAGGGAAAGCGCCCGGGGAAAGCTCCCGCACCGCGAACGGCAGCAGCGTCTTCGGCTCTGCGCCGAACAACAGCTATTAACCACACCGGCAGGAACCCACCTCTGGGCGATATCTTAAGTTATTGAGAGATCTGAAGACAGATGATTGGCTGTTGGGAATGTCATTTACTCACCTGAGGTGCCAGTAAAGGGAGTCTGATGTACGCTAAGAGTTTACTGAGATCTTTCTTTCGTTGTTCCAAATCGTGTTGCACCCAAGTGAGCAACGCATTAAGAATAGTCTCTTCGCTGGGAATATTCATATCATCACTAGCTAAAAGCTTTGCAATTTCAGTGGCCGGTAACAGGAGGAATTCTTGGTTTCTAATTACTTCCATGAAGTGCTCCTAAAAATGATAAGAAGTATAAATAAAACCACGTGTATATGAAATGGAAGGAAAACCTGGATACAAATCCATATACCGTATTTTTCGGAGTATAAGACGCACCTTAGTTTTGGGGGAGGAAAATAGGGGGGGGGGGAATCTACCTACCAGGTATTCATCTGGCTAGCGTGCTTAGTCTGTTCAGCTTCAGCACATTATTTTATCCCCTGGTTAGGTTCAGAGGGAGTAGGAATGAAAGCAAGCCTGCAAAGACTTAGGGCAGGAAAAACTGCTTCGGAGGGAGTAGGAATAAAAAAAAATGCTGCAAGCCAGGAAGATTGTTAGCACTGCATTAGGGCTGAAAAGCACCACTTTTTCAGAGGGAGTAGGAATGAAAACAAGCCTGCAAAGACCTAGGGCTGGAAAAAAACCTTCTTCGGAGGGAATAGGAAACCGGGAAGACCGTCAGCACCTTGTTAGGGCTGAAAAAAAAAGCTTCGAAAAAGCTACATTTGAAGTATAAGACGCACCCAAATTTTCAGCCTCTTTTAGGGAGGAAAAAGGTGCGTCTTATACTCTGAAAAATACGGTATTATCCATTTGAATTTTTCAGTCTTCTTTCTCGCTCACTGGTATGACAAAGGAAATTCCAATCAGCGCTCAGTTACCCAGTGAAAATAAAAATTCATGGGGGATGGGGGGGAATTGATCTGCAACAAGTTTTATCCAGCCGAAATATTTCATCCAGAAAAGATCATACAAACCGTACAGCCTTCAAAATATTTATTTACATTTATATTTAAATTGATCGGCGAAAAGTTTTACCAAGCCAAAGTATTTCATCCGGAAAACCGTACGGCCTTCAAAATATTTATTTGCAGGAGAGAATGCAGCTACACAGGAGAGAATTGCAATGCAATGCATTCTCTCCTGCAAAATAAATATTTTGAAGGCTGAACGGTTTTATATGATCTTGCGCTCTACATGGGGCTACCCTTGAAGAGTATTTGGAAACTTCAACTGGTGCAAAATGCGGCTGCGCATGCTGTGGTGGGGGTTTCAAGATACAGCCACGTAACACCTATATTCCACCAGTTGCATTGGCTGCCCATTGGTCTCTGGGTACAATTCAAGGTGTTGATCATCATCTTTAAAGCCCTACATGGCTTAGGACCAGGTTACCTCCGGGACCGCATTCTACCTCATACTTCCGTTCAACCGGTCAGGTCCCACAGAGTGGGTCTCCTCCAGGTCCCGTCAACCAAACAATGTCGGCTGGCGGGGCCTAGGGGAAGGGCCTTCTCTGTGTGGGGCCCTGCTCTCTGGAACCAACTCCCCCCAGAGATACGAATTGTCCCCACCTTGCTGGCCTTCCGAAAAGCCGTGAAGACATGGCTCTTCCTGCAGGCGGGGTTTTGAGACAATTTCATCTTGGTCTCCCCTATGTATGTAAGATTTTGTATACTTTTAAAATGTATTTTAAATTGTTTTTAATTGTATTGTTTAGTGGTTCTTTAAATGTTGTACGCCGCCCTGAGTCCCCCGGGAGTAGGGTGGCATATAAGAATCCTAAATAAATAAATAAATCTTTTTCGGATGAAATATTTAGGCTTGGTTAAAAAAAGAAAAAACAACTTAAGGAAGAAATCTAGGCGGCCAGAAGTTCTGACAAAAGCAATAAGAATACAGGTAGTCCTCAACTTACGACAACAATTGAAGCCAACATTTCTGCTGCTAAGCGAGACAGTTGCTAAGTGAATTTTGCCCCATTTTGCGACCTTTCTTGCCAAGTGAAACACTGCAGTTGTTTATTAACACGGTTAAGTGACTCTGTCTTCCACATTGAGTTTGTTTATTAGAAGGTCCCAAAAGGGAATCACATGATCTTAGGATTTGTAACCGCCATAAATACGAACCAGTTGCCAAGCACCCGAATTTTTATTATTTTTTTTTATTATTTTATTTTATTGATCCCGTAAGGCGGGGGTCTACCTGCATTTTACATTCATTTCATACCCATTTGGAAAACCATAAATGTAAGTATTTTGAAGTTTCAATAGATACAAATGCTCTCCCCCACCCATACCTTTTCTGCAATTAACTTCCGTTCGAAGTGCAATGCAGAATTCCTGGTGTTTAATAAGTTTAATGGCATTAAATACAGGGGAGTCCTCGACTTACAACAGTTCATTTAGTGACCGTTCAAAGTTACAACGGCACTGAACAAAAGTGACTTATGAGCAGAGGTGGGCGGCACATACTGTAACAACTGGTTTGCCCAGAACTGAAAATGTAAGTGTGCCCGCACGTGTGAGGCATCGGAAAAATGGTGATTACCGTATTTTTCAGAGTATAAGACACACTTCCCCCCCCCTAAAAGAGGGTGAAAATTTGGGTGCATCTTATACACCGAATGTAGCCCCCCCCCGCCCCCCCTTTGGCCTCTGCCTCCCAGCAATTTGCCTCCTTGCAGAAAACAGCAAACAGCCTGTTTCAGCTTCAGCACAGCCTGATTAACACAAAGAGCTGATTGTCGGTTGGATCGGCCTCCCGACGATCAGCTGTTTCAGGTTGCAGGGATTGCCATTGCCTATTGCCGCCTCCGCACTAATCAGCTGCTTGTGCTAATCAGGCTGTGCTGAAGTTGAAGCAGGCTGTTTGCTGCAAGGAGGCAAATTGCTGGGAGGCAGATTTTTTTTTCTTGTATTCCTCCCCCCAAAAGGTAGGTGCGTCTTATACTCCGAAAAATACGGCATATAGGACGGGATAGCGCCAGGGCGCGCGGGTGGGCCTAGCCGCTGGTCGGAACTACCGGTTCGCCTGAACCGTTCCGAACCGGCAGCAGCCCACCTCTGCTTATGACTGCTTTTCACAGTCACAACCTTTGAGCATCCCTAGGATCACATAGGTCAAAATTCAGATACTGGGCAATGGGTTCATAATTATGACCGTTGCGGTGTCCCAAGGTCATGTGATTCCCCTTTTGCGACCTTCTGACAAGCAAAATTAAGGGGCGAAGTCGGGTTCCCTTAACAACCAAGTTACTAATTTATCAGCGGCAGCGATTCACTTAATATTGTACGCCGCCCTGAGTCCCCAGGGAGTAGGGCGGCATATAAAAACACTAAATAAATAATTTTTTAAAAAATAACAGAGGCAAGAAAGTTCGTAAAAAGGAGTAAAACTCATTTAACAAAGGTCTCACTTAACAACAGAAATATTGAGCTCAGTTGTGGTCATAAATCAAGGACTCCCTGTAGTGTAGGTACCCACATTGCAAAAACGAGGGCAAAATGGCTGCTCCTTTAAAACTTTTGATTTCAAGGAGCTTTTAAGCAAATGAAATTAATACTCTAATTGAAGATTCAACTGGCCTACACATTTCTGTACTGTTTCCATGGCAACATATATTTCCAGCCAAAGGAAGTGCTTCTATGGTGCTCCTTATTATTATAATTCAATTTCATGTCTCCGTTGGAATTAAACCATTTTTTTTATAAAGGCCCTGGGAAGAATTGATGTAGCGCAATTAATTACTCCGGAAAATCACTTTTTAAAAACCATCTTAATTTAAATTTTATTCAACTCAAGCTGTTAAAGGCTAGAAGTAGTGTCTCTGGCTTTGTTTTATCCCCCTCCCCAATGCCAATAGCCTTGAAAGAGTAATTTCCATGGCTTTAGCCTTAGGGAAAATGCTATAAAACATCTCAATAAATTAATAAAAGAGAAGGAAAAGTATCAGTGATACAAAAGAATAGCAAAATAATGTATCAGAAATCACTGGGGAAGAGTTAAATTCTTAAGGTATACGTTTTTTAGTAATATACAAGTAGTCCTTTACTTAAAATCATTAAATCGTTATAATAGAGCTCTTAATTTGTCCCAAATACTATTGAATATGCCATCATGTTTAGTTTTTTGGAATTTGTATAGATTTAAGTGCTCTTCCTAAGAGTTCAAAGTATCTCAGACACATAACCTTAGTCACAATTGTTACAGCCGTGAACTGGAACATGTTGTACAGGTCGTCCTCGACTTACGACCGCAATTGAGCCCAGAGTTTATGTTGCTAAGCGAGAAATTTGTTAAGTGAGTTTTTGTCCCATTTTACGGCTTTTCTTGCCACATTCGTTAAGCGAATCACTGCAGTTGGTAAATTCGTAACACGGTTGTTAAGTGAATCTGGCTTCCCCATTGACTCTGCTTGTCGGAAGGTCGCAATAGCAATAGCAATAGCACTTTACTTATATACCGCTTCATAGTACTTTACAGCCCTCTCTAAGCGGTTTACAGAGTTCAGCATATTGCCCCCAACAATCTGGGTCCTCAAAATGGGTCATGAGACCGCCTCCCCTCCCAGGACAGTGCAACCGTCATAAAAGTGAGTCAGTTGTCAAGCATCTGAATGTAAATCACATGACCAATGGGGATGCTTCAACGGTCGTAAGTGTGAAAAACAGTCCTGAGTCATTTTTCAGCACCTTTGTAACTTTGAGCGGTCACTAAATGAACTGTTGTAAGTCGAGGACTACCTGTATCTGGGGGATGGTGGAAAATGAGCTGAAGTAAAAAAACAGTAGCTTGCCCAATGTAAGTCAAAGGGGGAAAAAAAGATCTAATTACTGTTTTCCAGGTTCAGAACAATTCAAAACAATTCAGAACAATCGAAAAACGATATATGAAGGGTGTGTGAGAGATTCTATGCTCTCTTCTACATTCTTTCAAAATACAACAGAAATCTTGAATATGTATAGAAGTTAAGTTAGACTGATTAAATTGGAAGAAAATGGAGAATAAAACATGATTGACCCAGGTGATAAAATTAGGTTGTAGAGGAGGCAGCATTAGACCAGCAGTATATACCTAGAAAAAAAGAATAAGTTATATGTATTGATATGATATAGAAACTATATTAGCTTAGAAGGGTCACCGGTAATTAAATGATGTAGGACAGTGATGGCGAACCTATGGCACGCGTGCCACAGGTGGCACGCGGAGCCATATCTGCCGGCACGCGAGCCATTGCCTAGCTCAGCTCCAGTGCGCATGTGCGTGCCGGCCAGCTGATTTTTGGCTTGTACGGAGGCTCTGGGAGGGCATTTTCGGCTTCTGGAGGGCCTCCGGGGGGACGGGGAAGAGCGTTTTTGCCCTCCCCATGCTCCAGGGAAGCCTCTGGAGCCTAGGGAGGGCGAAAAATGGGCCTACCGGGCCCACCAGAAGTTGGGAAATGGGCCATTTCCGGCCTCCAGAGGGCCTCTGGGGGGGCGGGGGAGGCCGTTTTTGCCCTCCCCAGGCAGTGAATTATGGGTGTTGGCACTCACGCATGTGTGATAGCACACGCGCATGCACTTTCGGCACCCGAGGAAAAAAAGGTTCGCCATCACTGATGTAGGAGTATATGTTATCAGTCTGTTAAGCACAAGGTGGACTATGATTAGAATCACTCAGGGAAAGGTTAAGAGGGAAAAAGAGGAAGTAAAAAGGGAAGGAAGGAAGGAGAGAAGGGAAGTAGGAAGGGGGAGAGAAGGAGAAAGAAGGTAGAAAAAGGAGAGGGAAATGGAGGAGAGTGTTATGAAATGAGGGAAAAACAGACTGATAAACAGCAGTATAAATAGGTGCAAAACTAGGATATTGATTTATGATGTATTGGATAGAAATGTATTAATTATGCATGTTTTGACATGACTTATGGTATATGTATGGATGTGTATATGGAGACTGTGGGGAAAAAAATAAAAAACTTTTTCAAAAAAAATCTTAATAAACACATCTAGGATAATGAGGATGAGGATGACAATATTATGGAATGCTTTTTCCATAAATAAATCCGAACGTTCTAAGAATTGCATACCATGGTGTAATTGTGGGCCACTTTGTGCAAATCTGTGCAACCCTGTGCATCGGCGAATGAGCGGATTCCAAGGCAATTTGAAGGGTGAAGCTGCTTCATCAAAAACTTGCAGCAAGCTTCCACAACTTGAGACAGCTGAAGAATACAAGCCGTAGACAGCAGGCACTCAATGTTATCTTCTTTTAATTCGAGACGACCTAGAATGGTTTAAAACAAGAGTTACTACGTCTGATGAGTTGTTATCCAATCTTAACAGCTAGTTATGATTTAGACAAGAATAAAAACAAGAAAACCCCCACAGACCCTTCAACTTATTTTGGAAATCTGCCATTAAAGGTTTTTTTACGGAAAACCCACCGTGTGGGAATGAGGAATATAGTTTATAATGCTATAAAGTTGGCTCTTGAGACAGTTCTAACGAAAAGCTGATGGAACTGAAATAAGGATTTGGATAGAGGTCACCAAGAAATGCCACTGTCATATAAGACAGACAGGAAAGACCAAGAAACTTCTGGAAAAAGGGCAGATGAGTGAAACTTGACTCAAGCAATTTTTTTCACCTAGAATTCGTTCTACTATCATTCTGATGTTTTTTTTCAGGTTTAAGTATTACCTTGCCTTGTTTCCCGCCCTCCCGAAAGTGTCATTTCCCCCCCCTAAAGTGTTATATTCCAGAAATTTCAGCACCCCTTAGCAATTTTGTACCAAAAACTAAAAACATCCAAAGACAAGTCAATTTTTTTAAAAAAACCATCACCGAGTGATTTTTTTCTATTGAACGTAGAAAGTACGCTTTCATGAGCAAATCTAATATAATTAGCAATAGCAATAGCACTTAGACTTATATACTGCTTCATAGTGCTTTACAGCCCTCTCTAAGCGGTTTACAGAGTTCAGCATATTGCCCCCAACAATCTGGGTCCTCATTTTACCCACCTCGGAAGGATGGAAGGCTGAGTCAACCTTGAGCCTGGTGAGATTTGAACAGCTGAACTGCTGAACTAGCAGTAGCCTGCAGTGCTGCATTTAACCAGTGGTGGGTTCCTACCAATGCGGTCCTGGGCGCCGCCATTTTTTAAAAAAACCTATTTTTTTTTAAAAAAAATTCTTCTGCGCATGCCCAGAAGCCGAGTTTCCGGCACTGCTCATGCGCTGCCTTCCTATCCCATAGTGAGTCCAAGCAGGGGAGGATGGCTGAGGAAGTGTGTGAGATGCTGAAAGAACGGGCGGCAGGAGCTATCCCTCCCTTCAGCAGTCCGAGAAGCCACGAACGCAGGGTGATGAACCTAGGCATTTTTGCACGTTCGAGGCTTCTTGAGCTGCTGAGGGGAGGGGGAATGGGCGGCAGGACCTATCTTAGTTCCCCTCCCTTCAGCAGTCCGAGAAGCCATGCCCACCCAGTGACATGGCTGGCAAGCCACACCCACAAAATAAGCCACGCCCACGGAGTGGTAGTAAAAAAATTAGGAACCCGCCCCTGCATTTAACCACTGCGCCACCTCGGCTCAGACAACAATAAAGTACTTTAGGAGCATAAACAGTATTTCATATTAAGTGTTGTATATATTTCAACCCAACCCACTTCTTCATATTTCTTTTCCCAGAATGTTATTCCTTGGATTCAGTCTGAAGACTTGCTGGCTGGGGAATTCTGGGAGTTGAAGTCCACAAGTCTTAAAGTTGCCACCCCTGATGTAGGATTTTAATGGGCAGGGAGCTGACAGGCAGAAATAAGACAAAAACCTCAAGGAGCAGCATATCAGCATCCGAGTGATGAATTCAACAACAGTGGTTGTCAGGCCGAAGCCATCTTCGATTGGAGACTTTGGCCTGCCACATTTTATGCTTTAGAATGCATTCTTGCTGTGGGAACTTGGGAGGAGCTGTTGCATGAAGGATGTAGAGATGTAGCCATAATGAATTCCTTCTAGAGTCTCAAGGTCGTCCTTTGTCCAGCACCTGCCCGGAAGCTGATGGGAGTAACGGACACGTTGGCAGAAGACGACTGGTCAATGTGATGAACTTGTGGGTGTGGGAACAAGGGAATGAACTTTAAACTGGGTGGAGACACCCTCGTAGCTTTAGATTCGGGTTTCTCACAGATGTGCCAACATGGCTCTGTTAATAAATTGGAACTTTGAGGAATACTTTGCCTCGGACTCTGATTTACACTTGGGTGCTATTTGGAACCCTGACAGTGGTACTTGTCCTAGGGGCTCTACTCCATCTCACCCTCAGCAACTTTCAGATGTGAGGACTTTAACTGCCAAGATTCCCCAGGGAGCCACATTTTAAAAATTGCTGAGGTTGAGAAACAAGGCTGAATGGGACAAAGGGTCCCGCCCGGCAAATCATTTGGGTCCCAGTCAAGCTGGAAGAGACAGAAACAGATCCACCGATCTCTGGACGTGAACAAGACAGCAGGCCATGTGCTCTCAATCGTAACGTGATTTGTTCCCTCATCATGGCTTCTGATCCCAGTCCACCCGTGCTTCATTCCTTCAGGAAACCAGTCATGCAAACCATGATTCAGCACAATGAGTGAATTCAGGCCCTGGCTTCTACTTTCTTCTCTCATAAAAGGACAATGCCTTCTGAAACAAAAGATGTTGGAATTGTAAAGAAGGTTTGATGTAAAGAAGGACTAGGGGAGACATGATAGCAGGGTTCCAATATTTGAGGGGCTGCCACAAAGAAGGGGGGGTGTCAAGCTATTCTCCAAAGCACCTGAAGACAGGACAAGGAGCAATAGATGGAAACTCATCAAGGAGAGAACCAGTCTAGAAATAAGGAGAAATTTCCTAACATTGAGAACAATTATTCAGTTGAAGGCCTTGCCTTCAGAAGTCATGGCTGCTCCAGCACTGGAGGTTTTAAAGAAAAGATTGGACAACCATTTGCCTGGAATGGTATAGGGTCTCCTGCCTAAACAGGGAGGGTTGGACTAGAAGACGTCCAAGGTCCCTTTCAACTCTGTTCTTCTATTATGTCTTGAAACTTTTAAGAACTGTTTGCTCTGCTTTAGAAAAACATAAAATAAGATTCGAACATCCCAATGTTGGGAGATGATTTAAGGGAAATGAATAAAGCAACATAATTAGTGCATTTAAATATTCCCATTTCTTTGGAAAAACACTTTCAAGTAGTTTGAGTAAAAGCACCCTTTTATCCCTCTGAAATTAGCTTTTTAAAAAAAAACACATCAAGCCTTGCTATCTCTAGATCAGCATTTATGACTATTATTATAATTCACACACTGTATACAAAGTGGGGAATCTTCAGCTTAAGTACACGAACCATAGAGTTTAGCATTTGCTTGGCTTTAAAAGTAATTGCTTTTACCTGTATATGCGTACTGCACCAACGCCCATAATGCATTGGGTTCCACACCTTCCATTTTGATTTCTTCTTGTCTGGCCTCTCGGACATCGTTAGTAAACATGGCTGCAAAATAATCTGAGACAGAGGACAGCACCAACCTGGGCCCACAAGAAACAGGAGGGAGACAAGAGGGAAGGCAATCGAGGCCTGCGTTAATTTGGCAGCCTGTTTATAAAAGCACTTTAAATAGCAATCCATATAAATGAAGCCCTGAGTACAATTAAAATCGTGTTGTCCTTTAATGCAATCTCTTCTCATTATTCTTATTCTCCCTCCTCCTCCTCCTCTCCTCCTCCTCATTCTTCTTATTCCTCCTCCTCCTCCTCTCCTCTCCCCCTCCTCTTCCCTCCCCTCCCCTCCCCTCCCCATCTCATCTCATCTGTCTTACATCTAACTGTTTAGCCTTTTCTTTCTTTTAAAATTACCTAGAAAATGATGACAACAAGGAAAGCCAAGCCATGTATTCAATATGCTCGCTCAGGGTCACCCATGCCTTGCTCACCTCCCAGGTTGGATTACTGCAACATGCTCTACATGGGGCTGGCCCTGAAGACTGCCCCCAACAATCTGGGTCCTCATTTTACCCACCTCGGAAGGATGGAAGGCTGAGTCAAGCTTGAGCCGGTCAGGATCGAACTGTTTGCAGTGGGTAGAATCAGCCTGTAATACTGCATTCTAACTACTGTGCCATCAAGGAAGGGAGAGAGGGAGGGAGGGAGGAAGGAAGGACTGACTAGCAATAGAACGTACACTTATATACCGCTTCACAGTGCTTTATAGCCTTCTCTAAGCAGTTTACAGAGTCAGCCTCTTGCTCCCAACAATCTGGGTCCTCATATTAGCCACCTCGGAAGGATGGAAGGCTGAGTCAACCTTGAGCCTGGTGAGATTCGAACTGCCAAGTTGCAGGCAGCTGGCAGTCAGCAGAAGTAGCCTGCAGTACTGCACTCTAACCACTGCGCCACCGTGGCTCAAATAAAATAAGTTAACAGAGATAAATGTACAAAATTGTCTTTTAAAAGGACAAAAGAGGGAGGTTTTTTTAATGAAAGATTTCTGAAATGGGTAACAGTAGTTCGCCATTATGTAAAGAGCGTTAACATTAACGATTTTGTTATGGTTTCAGAAAAATCAATAAGCGTTTTGCCTTTTCTGTCGACAGCGACCAACAACAAACGAGCACGCCACCAAAAAGCCATCCTTGGAATCACTAAATGAACAATGCTTCGAATGAATTATTCATACATGCAAATGTTTCCAAAGGAGCGACGGCTTAAGGGATTGAATGCACACGTACCTGTGTGCTGGAATCCGTCGATCGCCTGCCACTAATACCACATCGCACAGTTGCTTGTGCCTCAAGTAATTTTCCATTTTTTTAAAGGTTTGCTCTGCATGGTTGAGCGCTTGAAAAAATTCATCAGAGGTGCAGGGCTCCATTGGACGGCACGGCAGGTGAGTCTCTCCGCTATGGGAAGTTCTGGAAATGCAAGGCATAGCAAATGGATTACAAAAGGAATTTATAGTGCTGGTTTTAAGACAAAAAGAAAGCGCACTTCCTTCCCTCTTCGACAAAATGCGGGCTCTCAAAAAGCTACCGACACTTTGTCAAAAGACTCCATTTTGTTAGTTAGCTGAACTGACGGGAAAATCTTTTAAGATTGAAGGTCTTTATTATTAGGATGAGAATAAAATCTCATAGAGGCGATATTGGATCTTTTACTTGGAATTCAGACATTTAGAAATAAAACCGAGATTAAAGTCTAATAGAAAATATTTATTTCAGTACAAAAACAATAAATCCTGAATAATTACATCTTTGCTAAGAAAACACGACCGTTCAGGTCAAGAACTAAGGCAGAAGAAGAAATTAATGGTGGATTAAGAATGTAGACATGCGTACACTTCATATCACGTGCTCTGCTTATATTGGAATGTACCATAATATTAGATAGGGGTGCATCACCCTGCATAGAGATACAACTGACAATATTCACTACGTGACATTTATGACATGCATTTTTGCATTCCCGCTCATCGATGCGCTGTGCGTGGATGGGAAGAACTGAAAATAACAGGACGGCATCTGAAGAGGCTATGAAAATTATGTTAGAAAATGAATTGCAAGGTTGGTTTTTTTTTTTGCACCGAAAAACATTTAGAGACTCGCTGATGGTTCGGCTGCACGCAACTCTCCAAAGGCCGAGAAACATTTCTCTGAGCTCCAAACCCCTCCCTCAAGCCAACCGGAGAACCCTTGAAATGGACAACTGGTGCCCGGGAAAAGCGGTTTATCGTTCAGCAAAGTTGCAATTAACGGTGCTTGCATTTATAGGATCATAATTACGTTTCGAAATTAGCAGGCTATAAAGAAGATGCATTAGGCGGTTAGAAGGAAAAAGGCCGCAGCAGTTTCTCGTTTTATGTTCTCGCATCAGCCAGGAGGAAAGCAGAAAATGGTTCGGTTATTAGCAATGATCCAGCCAGGAAGTCTGTGAAATTAAGGCTTCTTCTGTACATCTGCCTAAAGAAGTACTTTACTGATTGAAATTCATTACAGCAGGGGTGTCAAACTTGATTTCATTGAGGGTCACATCAGGGTTGTGTTTTGACCTTGGGGGGAGTAGGCGTGGCTAGGGTGGGCGTGGCCAGCTCAACATCACTTGTGTCAGGGGCGCCTGTGGAGGCCCGAGCGCTCTGCCAGAGAAAACGGGCTCCCGAGCTCCGTTTTTGGCTGTGACGGCCTCCTGCAACTCTCTGTCAGCGAAAACGGAGCTCAGGAGGGCCCCGTGTGGCCCTCCTGATCTCCATTTTCACCGCCAGAGGCAATGCAGGCTGGTCCTTCACTGTTTCCAGGGTGGCCCCACGGGCCGGATCCGGGCCCCGGGCCTTGAGTTTGACACCCCTGCATTAGCGGAATATTTTATTAAGGTTGAGGAAGACATTTTTCAATACACATTTAAAGCCATCTAATTTATTTCGTGAGTATCTCTTGAACCGATACATTAATATTTGAGAAGACTGCAGTTTGGATTACTGTGCACACAAAGTACCTAAACACTCTGGGGTCCTTAGTTCTCTCTGAGCTTGGTTGTTTTCTTGCAGACATTTAATTACCCAACTAGGTAACTTCATCAGTGCTCATAGGGGGGAGGCTTGCTCTCATTTTATATGTATACTAGCTTGCCCTGTCAGTGTTGGTGGCAGTGGTCTTGATGGGGCTGTTTTAGAATAGAATAGAATAGAATTTTTTTATTGGCCAAGTGTGATTGGACACACAAGGAAATTGTCTTGGTGCATATGCTCTCAGTGTACACAAAAGAAAAGATACATTCGTCAAGAATCACTTAATGATAGTCATAGGATACAAATAAGCAATCAAATCACATTAGGAACCAGTCAATATAAATTGTAAGGATACAAGCAACAACGTTACAGTCATACAGTCATTTGTGGGAGGAGATGGGTGATGGGAACGATGAGAAGATTAATAGTAGTGCAGACTTAGTAAATAGTTTGACAGTGTTGAGGGAATTATTTAAGTACAACTTAAGTACAACTTTAAGAAGTTTTTTTAAAAATGGAATAAACAGCCAAAGAATAACAAAAACTTTGATTTTAGAGTGCTACAAATGGGCTAAATTTAATCTCCAGTTAAATTTGTAATAAGGTTTTGGAAATAATTATGAAGAATCGCACCTTTTTTTCCCCTTCTATTTTTAAAAAATTCATATTTGTTTTTTTAATTGTAATTATAATATTTAATAAATTTACAACCACAAATGAAAAAAATGAGTGTTGTAGTAAAAAAAAAAACCAAACCAAACCGATGTTATAATCCAAAACTAAGCTACTATTAAAAAGTAATTTAAGCTTAAACTAAGAAAGAGCATACCGGTAACTCTGCTCTCAAAATTAATATGTAATTTTATGCGCAGGGACTAGAATGCAGTATTGCAGGCAAACTCTGCCCACAGCTATGAGTTAGATTCTTATCGGCTCAAGGTTGACTCAGCCTTCCATCCTTCCCAGGTGGGTAAAATGAGGATCCAGATTGTGAAGGGCAAGAGGCTGACTCTGTAAACCGCTTAGAGAGGGCTGTAAAGCTCTGTGAAGCGGTATATAAGTCTAAGTGCGATTGCTACTTTC
>JALIGW010000006.1:1644428-1744428 GCA_023053685.1 Diadophis punctatus similis
TCCTTCCTTCCTTCCTTTCTTCCTTCCTTCCTTGGTGGTTAAAATGCAGTATTGAAGGTTAACTCTGTCCACAACCAGCAGTTCGATTCTGACCAGCTCAAGGTTGACTCAGCCTTCCATCCTTCCCAGGTGGGTAAAATGAGGATCCAGATTGTGGAGGGCAAGAGGCTGACTCTGTAAACCGCTTAGAGAGGGCTGTAAAGCTCTGTGAAGCG
This sequence comes from Diadophis punctatus similis, assembly GCA_023053685.1. Classification (NCBI taxonomy): domain Eukaryota; kingdom Metazoa; phylum Chordata; class Lepidosauria; order Squamata; family Dipsadidae; genus Diadophis; species Diadophis punctatus. Next base: position 1,644,644 of record JALIGW010000006.1, read on the forward strand.
GTATATAAGTCTAAGTGCTATTGCTACTTTCCTTCCTTCCTTCCTTCCTTCCTTCCTTCCTTCCTTCCTTCCTTCCTTCCTTCCTCCCTCCCTCCCTCCCTCCTTCCTTCCTTCCTTCCTTCCTTCCTTCCTTCCTTCCTTCCTTCCTTCCTGTGGTTAGAATGTAGTATTGCAGGCTAACTCTGTCCACAGCCAGCAGTTCGATCCTGACCGGCTCAAGGTTGACTCAGCCTTCCATCCTTCCGAGGTGTGTAAAATGAGGACCCAGATTGTGGGGGGCAATAGGCTGACTCTGTAAACTGTTTAGAGAGGGCTGTAAAAGCACTGTGAAGCGGTATATAAGTCTAAGTGCTAGCGCTATTCACTATTTGATGTACGAGTCTAAATGGAAAAATGCAAGTACTGGCCATACTTCAGATTATAGCAATTGCACTTACACCAGTGGTTCTCAACCTGGGGGTCGCGACCCCTTTGGGGGTCGAACGACGCTTTCACAGGGGTCGCCTAAGACCATCGGAAAACACATATTTCCGATGGTCTTAGGAACCCAGACACCGGTCCTCTATCCATCTCCAGGCGGGTCCACCCACATGTAAATAGACCACTACAAAAAAAAAAATCTGTACCATGGGAACTTCTGAGCATGTGCAGAAGCCGAATTTCCGGCACTGCGCATGCGTCACCATCTTGTTTTTGGCTTTTTTTTTGCAATATTTTTTAAAAATTCTGCACTGCGCATGCGCACGTGCACAAAGTGCACGCGCGCCCATGAGGCGCGCCCACACAGCACAGGAGGAAGCGAACCCACCCCTGAGTTTCCTAATAATTTTATTATTTTATGGTTGGGGGTCACCACAACATGAGGAACTGTATTAAAGGGTCGCAGCATTAGGAAGGTTGAGAACCACTGACTTAGACTTATATACCGCTTCACAGTGCTTTTACAGCCCTCTCTAAGTGGTTTACTGAGTCAGCCTCTTGCCCCCAACAATCTGGGACCTCGTTTTACTGACCTCGGAAAGATGAAAAGCTGAGTTGACCTTTGAGCTGGTCAGGATCGAACTGCTGGTAGCGGGCAGTCAGCCTGCAATACTGCACTCTAACCACTGCGCCGCCACGGCTCTATATAAATTATGTGGTATTCATATTATACCTATGAATACCACATAATACAGGTAGTTTCTTGATTTATGACAATTGAGCTTAACTATTGGGCACCCCAGAAGAACCTCTCTGCAGGAAATAGATTTTTCTTTAAAACATTTATTTTGATATCTTGGTATTATTTGTATAGAAATAGACTATCTCTCCGTAGCAACCCTAAACAGATACATTTAACAGCGCACTAAAATCTAATAAATGCAACACCATCTATTTATGCCTGCCATCAGCATTAAATGCTGATATGATCGGAAGAATTAGGACAGGTAGTCCTCCACTTACAACAATTCACTTAATGACCGTTCAAAGATACAAAAGGCACTGAAAAAAAGTGACTTATGACCATTTTTCACACTTACGACTCTTGCGGCATGCCCATGATGATGCGATCAAAATTCAGACGCCTGGCAACTGATTCATACTTATGACCGTCGCTGTGTTCCAGGGTCATGTGATCCCCTTTTGCAAACTTTTGACCAGCAAAATCAATTGGGGAAGCCAGATTCATTTAACAACCTAACTTATCAACTGCTGGGATTCACTTAACAACCGTGGCAAGAAAGGTCATAAAATGGGGCAAAAACGCACTTAACAAACGTCTCCCTTAACGACAGAAATGTTGGGCTCAGTTGTGGTCATAAGTCGAGGACTATCTGTAATTTAGTGATGTTCAAAAGAAAATAACTTGCCGCTCAACAGAAATGTTTAATTTTCTGTATATTCATAATTTTCTACAATGTTTACCGCATAAAGAGGTTCGACAATGTTACGGTAATGGCTTTGCCCTCTTTTTAAACCACCAGTCCTTGGCACAATATTAATGTCTGCACGACTAAGAAGAACAAAGGAGGTGTAATACATTTTAGTTCATGTACTGAGCCATAAATAATTAATCTGTTCAGTGTTCAAACTGCATTCTAATGAACAGTAAGTACTGTCCATTTGTTAGCTAAGTTTTAAAGGCAAAATCAAAATATAAAACGTGCCGGCTCTCATATATCTGCATCATGTGCCAATGAACAAAAATAAAAACAAAAAATGTACATTTTTCTTTATAAAAATAGAATTAAAATAAATAAAGTATCGTACCAGAATGCAAATATACTAGGATAATGGACTTTCAAATGCAGTTGTTTGTATAGAAAGAAAGCTACTTAGCCCAATGAGACTTACTCCCAGGTAAATGTGCATACTACAGCCACATAGTTACATCGTTTTTTTAAAAAAAAATAAATGACAGAGAATTCCAGCTATATATTCTCTACAATGTGATGTCTAATCTGGATTCAGCTAACCTGCTTTAGCGGTCTGAAATAAATCCTATATTACGCTCCTATTCTAAAACCCAGCAAGGACGCAAAAAGAAACAACCGTCATAAATACCGACCCAGATTACAATTAAACAACAAAACAGACCTCCAGGGAAAATATCTGGCTGCTAATTTTAGCCCTCTTTCTTTCTAAAATCCTACACATTAGTCCTCTTTTCAAGACATTTTGAATACAGATTAGCCATTACTCATCTGTATTTACTCACGCAGTTTACTTATTAAAATGAAAAAAAAAAATGACATTTTTTAAAAACGCTGGTGAGCAATCCGAGTTTTGGCTGCCCAGAATTATTGCAGCTTTTCAATGATGGAATATATATAATATTTTTTATTTATTTTTATTTGACAAACCACTACGCGGCTACGGCTCGTTATGAACAATGAGAAAGCAACAACCTGCGTGCAGAAAGGTATGGTACTTTTTCTTCGTCGACGGCTCCATCCTCAGCATCTGGAACCTCAAGTAGATCAAGTGGATTCTGGATGTTCTCCCTGGTGAACTCCAAGGTGGGCACTTCTGATGTGGATGCCATCGGCCGAGAAAAGGAATCTGGCAAGCCCTGTGGCTTGGACCTCTGGGAACCGAGGGACGCCAAAGACGGCGGCAGGCTGCTCGCATTTAGAAACTTTCTCCCACCGGCAGCTGCAGGGTATCTTCTGTCCCAGAAGTCTGCTTCGCGACCGACATTAGGACGAGGAGGGAGCTGCGGCTGCTGCTGATGACCAAACCACCTCCATCTGAGCTTTAAAAGCTGCTTCACGTCAAATTCTCTACGCGAGCCAGACATCCTCGGCGAGAGCAAGCAATCGTCTAGGCAACGGGCACAACCAGCGGCGCACAAAAGGACTGGTGCAACCAACCAGAAGAAGAGAAACACATGGTCTGCCTGTGCACAGCTTCCTTGCTTGCTTGCTTTTTCTTCTTTCTTTCTTCCTTTCCTTTTTTCCCCCTCCCTCTTTCTTTTCTTCCTTCCTTTCTTTTTCTTTCTTTCCTTTCATTTCTCCTTTCCTCACCTCCTCTCTCCTTCCTTCCTTAACCAGCAGTCGGCATAAAGATTTGTGCAACCAATCTTGAGATTTTCTTTCTTTTCTTAACCTTTCCTTCCTTTTTCTTTCTTTTCTATCCTTCCCTTTTTCCCTCCCTCCCTCCATCCTTTTCCTTCCTCCCTTTTTTCCTTCCTTCCTTCTACAACCAGCACTCAGCATAAAGATTGGTGCAACCAAACAGGAGGAGAGGAACACATGGTCTGCCTGTATATAGCTTTCTTCTTTCTTTCTTTCTTTCTTTCTTTCTTTTTCTTTCTTTCTTTCTTTTTCTTTCTTTCTCTTTTCTTTCTTCCTTTTCTTTTCTTCCCCCTCCCTCTTTCTTTTCTTCCTTCCTTTCTCTTTTTCTTTCTTTCCTTTCATTTCTCCCTTCCTCTCCTCCTCTCTCCTTCCTTCCTTAACCAGCAGTCAGCATAAAGATTTGTGCAACCAATCTTGAGATTTTCTTTCTTTTCTTAACCTTTCCTTCCTTTTTCTTTCTTTTATCCTTCCCTTTCTCCCTCCCTCCTTTTCCTTCCTTCCTTCCTTCTACAACCAGCACTCAGCATAAAGATTGGTGCAACCAAACAGGAGGAGAGAAACACATGGTCTTCCAGTATACAGCTTTCTTCTTTCTTTCTTTTTTTCTTTCTTTCTTTCTTTCTCTTTTCTTTCTTTCTTTCTCTTTCCTTCCTTCCTTCCTTTTTCCTTTTTTTCTTTTCTTTTCCTCCCTCCCTCGCTAATAAGATTGCATCTAGATAAGTGGCATCAAAGTTAGGAAATCCTCTTATCTTAACAGGAGGAAAGCGTAATTGAAAGAAAATAATGAAATGAGAAAAATGCCTCGCTACTTTTATCAAGAGTTAAAGCCACACAAAGGCAGGCGCCGTGTTATGTTCTTGCCAGTGGTTTCATCCTCTTAACATTAGCTTTCAGGAGCCCTAGATTTAATCTAATTGAATTTAATTATACATGCTGAAGGGGTGGGCTAGGGAGGCAGGGAGCTACCATTTGTCAGGTTGGCTGACTCCTTGCCAAGAAATCTATTTACTAACCTCTCTGGTGGGCCTGTGGTATTCTCCTGGGGGAACCCCTTAGCTTTCTCCTGAAGTTTTCTTCAAAGAAGACCCCTGTCCATCTTCTAATGGTGGCCCAAGCTCTGAAGGAACAGGCTGAGAGGCTTTTGGAGAAGACTGAAGTGAGGCACTGAACTGCCTTTGATTTCGCATCACAAACCGGCTTCAAAAGAATCCAAAGTTTTCTTGACAGAGAGCAGGCCTTCAAAGCTTCGTAGTACCCAAATGTTTTAGGTCCAACCCAGCAACCATCCAACCCATATCACAGCTACTTTAAAGCAAGAGGACAAAAAAAAATCTTTCTAGAGCAAATCCACTTTGCCAAAAAACGGGTAGGACTGAGATGTAAGCTAAGCTTTTATCAATAGAAGAGAATATACATAACTCAGGATCGAACTGAAAAGTCCTTGCCGCTCTCAGAACCTGCTGTTTTGCTTGCAAACATCTTGCTTGCAAGCAAACAACTAATAAAGCTAAATAAAATATAAGCTAAGTAAAATATAAACCATAAACTAAATGAAAGCTAAATATATATTTAACTCAAATTACGAAAATAGAATAGAACAGAATAGAAGGATGAAGAATGAATAGAATAGAATAGAATGAGGAGGAGGAAGAGGAGTGGAATAGAATAGAATAGGAGGAGGAGGAGGTAGAAGAGGAGTGAAATAAATAGAATAGAATAGAATAGAATAGAATAGAATAGAATAGAATAGAATAGAATAGAATAGAATAGAATAGAATAGAATGAGGACGAGGAGGAGGAAGAAGATGAGTGGAATAGAATAGAATAGGAGGAGGTGAAGGAAGAAGAGAAGTGGAATAGAATAGAATAGAATAGAACAGAACAGAACAGAACAGAATGATGAGGACAAGGAGGAGGAAGAAGAGGAGTGGAATATAATAGAATAGGAGGAGGAGGAAGAAGAGGAGTGAAATAAATAGAATAGAATAGAATAGAATAGAATAGAATAGAATAGAATAGAATAGAATAGAATAGAATAGAATAGAATAGAATAGAATAGAATGATGAGGACAAGGAGGAGGAAGAAGAGAAGTGGAATAGAATAGATAGGATAGAATAGAATAGAATAGAATAGAATAGAATAGAATAGAATAGAATAGAATAGAATAGAATAGAATGAGGAGGACAAGGAGGAGGAAGGAGTGGAATAGAATAGAATAGATGGAATAGAATGAGGAGGAGGAGGAGGAGGAGGAGGAAGGAGTAGAATAGAATAGAATAGAATAGAATAGAATAGAATAGAATAGAATAGAATAGAATATAGATAGAGAATAGAATAGAATAGAATTATAGAATAGAATAGAATAGAATGAATAGAATAGAATAGAATAGAATAGAATAGAATAGAATAGAATAGAATAGAATAGAATAGAATAGAATAGAATGAGGAGGACAAGGAGGAGGAAGGAGTGGAATAGAATAGAATAGATGGAATAGAATGAGGAGGAGGAGGAGGAGGAGGAGGAAGGAGTAGAATAGAATAGAATAGAATAGAATAGAATAGAATAGAATAGAATAGAATAGAATAGAATAGAATAGAATAGAATAGAATAGAATATAGATAGAGAATAGAATAGAATAGAATTATAGAATAGAATAGAATGAATAGAATAGAATAGAATAGAATAGAATAGAATAGAATAGAATAGAATAGAATAGAATGAGGAGGAGGAGGAGGAGGAGGAGGAAGGAGTAGAATAGAATAGAATAGAATAGAATAGAATAGAATAGAATAGAATAGAATAGAATAGAATAGAATAGAATAGAATAGAATATAGATAGAGAATAGAATAGAATAGAATTATAGAATAGAATAGAATGAATAGAATAGAATAGAATAGAATAGAATAGAATAGAATAGAATAGAATAGAATAGAATAGAATAGAATGAGGAGGACAAGGAGGAGGAAGGAGTGGAATAGAATAGAATAGATGGAATAGAATGAGGAGGAGGAGGAGGAGGAGGAGGAAGGAGTAGAATAGAATAGAATAGAATAGAATAGAATAGAATAGAATAGAATAGAATAGAATAGAATAGAATAGAATAGAATAGAATAGAATAGAATAGAATAGAATAGAATAGAATATAGATAGAGAATAGAATAGAATAGAATTATAGAATAGAATAGAATGAATAGAATAGAATAGAATAGAATAGAATAGAATAGAATAGAATAGAATAGAATAGAATAGAATAGAATAGAATAGAATAGAATGAGGAGGACAAGGAGGAGGAAGGAGTGGAATAGATTGAATAGGAGGAGGAGGAGGAAGAAGAGGAGTGGAATAGAATAGAATAGAATAGAATAGAATAGAATAGAATATAGATAGAGAATAGAATAGAATAGAATTATAGAATAGAATAGAATAGAATAGAATAGAATAGAATAGAATAGAATAGAATAGAATGAGGAGGACAAGGAGGAGGAAGGAGTGGAATAGATTGAATAGGAGGAGGAGGAGGAAGAAGAGGAGTGGAATAGAATAGAATAGATGGAATAGAATGAGGAGGAGGAGGAGTGGAATAAAATAGAATAGAATAGAATAGAATAGAATAGAATAGAATTCTTTATTGGCCAAGTGTGATTGGACACACAAGGAATTTCCAAAGAGGATACATTTATGTTTGTGTCTATTCATGTAAAATTTTTTGGTCTTATTTCCTTTGAGAGTCTCTCACAAGTCTGAATTTTCAGATCAGCAATGCCCATTAAAAGGTAACATTCAAACAGTAATTAAAATCTGCATTTTAGTCAAAACAACTTTCTACCCAAACATTTTCTGTAACAAATCGGTCCTTCATAAACACTCTTAAAAGCACTGAGGCAAATTTCAAACACGTTAATATCTTCCATGTGTTTTCATTTTGTAAGTGCAGATATATTTTGGACTACTCATCATGTTTTTTTACAAAGATTGCATCATTTCATGCAATAGTGGGTTTTTGGGATCAAGGCTTGGCCTGCACATAGCTGCCATACACAATTTTCTCAGTTCATTCAAGGTAATTTATATCAGACTTCATGATCAAGACCATATTTACTTGACTACACATTCAAAAAAATAAAATAAAACCCCAACCCCACAAGTACAAGTTAGATGCAATTAAACATATTTAAATCGAGCAATGATATGTTCCATTTACCATAAATCAAGCCAACTGTGTCGTATATTGTTCCATATTGTTAAACAAATTAGGGTAAAACTATGAATTAGGATATAACCAGAGGCCATAAAATGTATTTCATCCTCAGATTTATAACACGCTAGCTAGCAGAAATATGGGAAGACGTAACATGATTGCACATCTTTAAATGTTTAGTTTAGTTTAGTGTCACGCATTGCAACACAGAATTTGGAACTGATATTAAAGATTCTTCATGGAATCTTACTTATGCTGTTACTAAGTTCCAGATAAAAATTGATAAACCTGAAAATAACCTATAGAACCAGAACAAAACCAAAATCTTAGTTTGAGTAATATAGCAGAATTCTAGTATTTGAGAGGCTGTCACAAAGAAGAGGGGGTCAACTTATTTTCCAAAGCACCAGAAGGCAGGACAAGAAACAATGGATGGAAACTAATCAAGGAAAGAAGCAACCTGGAATTGAGGAGAAACTTCCTAAAAGTGAGGACAATTAACCAGTGGAACAGCTTGCCTCCAGAAGTTGTGGGTGCTTCATCCCTGGAGGTTTTTCAGAAGAGACTGGACAGCCACCTGTCTGAAATGATACAAGGTCTCTTGCTTAAGCAGGGGGTTGGACTAGAAGACCTCCAAGGTCCCTTCCAGCTCTATTCTGATTGACTGTTAAGAGTTGAGTCCTCTTAAATTTAAATACTGGGACAAATGCAGGATTGGTGTGGAATACTCAACGCAACACAAAAACTGCTTCCGTGCCACCTTACGCAAGCATAAAGTAGAAGATCTTTGGATGTAAAAGGACTACAAGTTACCTTGTTTGAGGTTTCTATTATAAATCAGAAATGTAAAACATGTTTAGACTGCAACATTCACTTATGTGGGTGCGAGCTCCAATAAACTCCACAGGATTTACTGTTGAACAGAGCGTATATAGGATGAGTTACTCCCATATTCAATCTTCCTCTCTGGGCATCCTTAACTAAACCCTCTGCCTGAAAAAAGTTCAAATCTAAAAGTATAAATGTCACACAGGCACACCTCTTCCCTGCCATTCAGCCCCCTAAAATCTGAGCCCATCATTCCTGACCGAGTAAAATAAAATAAAGGCGCAGCAGCAGCCAAGGAAAAGGATCCCCACTGAACCGTGTTGGCCAGATTCTGCATGAGGATTATGGCTCATTCATTTTTAATTACTTTCATGCTGCAATTAAAATTGCTTCTCCAAATTGCAAGACTCAATCCAAATGAGAACTGCTCTGGATGCAAACTTTCTTTCTTTCTTTCTCTCTTTCTTTCATTTCTTTTTTTCCTTCCTTCCTTCCTTCCCTTTCTTTTTTCTTTCTTTCCTTCTCTTTTTCATTTTTTTCTTTCTTTCCTTCCCTTTTTTTCTCTTTCTTTTTTCATTTCTTTTTTTCCTTCCTTCCTTTTCCTTTCCTTCCTCCCTTTTTCTTCTTTCTTTCCTTCTCTTTTTCATGTTTATTTTCTTTCCTTTCCTTCACTTTCTTTTTCTTTCTCTTTCTTTCATTTCTTTTCTTCTTTTTTCTTTCTTTTTCTTTCTTCTTTCATTTCTTTTTTTCCTTCCTTCCTTCTTTTTTCTCCTTCCTTCCCTCTCCTTTTTCTTTCTTTCCTTCTTTTTCATTTTTTCTTTCCTTTCCTTTCTTTCTTTCTTTCTTTCTTTCTCTCTCTTTTTCTTTTCTTTCTCTCTTTTTCTTCTTTCTTTCTTTCTTCTTTCTTTCTTTTTCTTTTTTCTTTCCCTCCCTCCCTCCCTCCCTCCCCCTCTCTCTCATTTATTGGCCACCCATCTTACTACGAGGTGACTCTGGGCGGGTTACAGTACAGGTACTCCTCGATTTACGACAGTTCATTTATTGACCATTCAAAGTTACAACAGCACTGAAAAGTGACTTATGACCGTTTTTCAGAGTTACGACCTATGCAGCATCTCCATGATCATGTGGTCATGGAGATGCTTAGCAACTGGCTCATGTATTTATGACCGTTGCTATGTCCCAAGGTCACGCCATCCCCTTTTGCGACCTTGTGACGAGCAACGTCAAGGGGGGGAAAGCCAGATTCACTTCACAACCGTCTTACTAACTTAGCCACTCTGATGATTCACTGAGCAACTGAGACCAACAAACGGGGCAAAGCTCACTTAACAAATGTCTCACTTAACAACAGAAATTTGAGGTTGAACTGTGGTTGCAAGTCGAGGACTACCTTGTATTTATAATGCTTATAATACTTGTAGATTCTCCATTCATTTAACCATCCACATAGTCCAACCTTGACTTAGGCAGAGTGTATGTTTCTGTGGTTTGTGTGTGTGTGTGTGTGTGTGTGTGTGTACACACTAATGACTCCTATCATTTGCTTATCCTATCATTTGCATCTCTACGAAAGGGGACTAAATTTAATGGTGCAATAAGGAAAGAGAGAACTACAGGCATAATTTGTTGTGGCCTGCCAGCTGCCAGCAGAGCTGGTGGCAGACTCGGACGATGAGGAGGTTGGGGAGGAACTTGGGCCAGTTCTGGAGTCTGGGGAAGGCTCTGATGGATGCTCTGCATCCAACGCAGAGACAGAACCAGGGCCGTCAAAGAGATAGAGCCAGGGAGGAAGAACAGCTCAGGCCTGTTCCAGACGCACGTATGCGCAGAGCAGTTAGGCGAGGAGAACAACGGAGGACAAGGAGTCGACTCGGGAAGCAAAGCACACATGGACGCTGAATGGCCCCTCCCTGGCTGGGGAATAAATAGAAGGAAAGGGGAGTGGCGGTCGTAGGAGACAACAGTTCGTATTTCTGAAGATTTGGCTCATCGTGTTTCGTGCCACAAATACTGCTTGCCAGAACTTAATTTGCAGCCTTTCAGCTGGGAGCTCATGGCCTTGAAATTATCGCAAGGAACTGATAAGATCTGCTGCTGCATTTAACTCCTTGCCGAACTCTTGCCTGGACTTTTCGGTGGCTGAATGCCATTAATTCACAAGAGGTAAATAAAGAGGGGTTTTTCTCCTAAGGCTGGGTCAGAACATAGTTAGTGAAGGCATAACTGCCTTCCCCGATGCTTTATTTCCTCTTTTTTGTATTTATTTTGGAGTGTTTTCTATTCTAGGGAGCAGCGGTGGGGCTCAGCGTTTAGTGATTGTGGGTCCAGACCAAAGGAAATTGTTGTCATTAAACCCTGAAGCCCAAACAGATACCAGCTGGGAAGGCCTGGCCCAGTCTGTTCCTGTTCTAGTCTTTATCCTGTATCCATGGATTTATTTTGTTTTATTCCATTTTATTCTTTTATTCCATTAATTCCGCATAGGTTAAGCATACTCTTTTAAGTCAATACTCACCAGAAGCAGCTTATAATGGTAATAACTGGTATCAAAATGCTGGAAAATCGGATGGCATTCTGCTCAAGTTTTCCTGGAGGACAGGCAGCTTCAAGATGGACAGACGATTCAACCTGAGAATGTAAGGTTTACAAAGCAATTATCTCAGTTTGGAGAGACTTCCCTCTTGATCAATCCTCTTTTGTAGTACACAACCCTCTTGGTTGTATACTTTTTGTAGTTTGTTATTTCTATAGCTTTATTATTATTATCATTATCATTATCATTATAACTGTTGTTAGCCACTCAAGAGTTACCCTGTGGTTAGATGGGTGGCCAATAAACGGAATAAGTAAAATATAAAATAAAATATAACATATAACATATAAAATAAAATACAAAATAATAAAATAAAATAAAATAAAATACAAAATATAAAATAAAATAAAATATAAAATAAAACAAAATATAATATAAAATATAAAGTTAAAATATAAAAGAAAAATATAATATAAAAGAAAAATATAATATAAAAGAAAAGATAAAATATAACATACAATATAAAATAAAAGATAAAATATAAAATAAAACAAAATATAATATAAAATATAAAGTTAAAATATAATATAAAAGAAAAATATAATATAAAAGAAAAATATAATATAAAAGAAAAGATAAAATATAACCTACAATATAAAAGAAAAGATAAAAGATAAAATAAAACAAAATATAATATAATATAATATAAAATTATAATTAAAATACCGGTAAAATATAATATAAAATAACAGATGATAAAATTAAATATAGAATATAATAGAACATAAAATAAAAGATAAAAGATAACATAAAAGACAAAATATAATATAAAATAAAAGACAAAAGATAATATAAAATAAAAGACAAAAGATAACATAAAAGATAAAATAAAAGATAAAATAAAAGATAAAGTAGCAAACCCTTCCTTTTAGGATCCACACCCGTGGCAGACGGCAAAGACTAGCCTCAATGCACCCCAACAACCACACTTTGCACCCCCAGATCCTGAGGGGAGGCGGCGTCGGTGTCGGCAAAGGCACTCTGCACATGCTCAGGAGACCTCTGGTTCAGGATGCTGCTTCTTCTCACCAAAACTTTCTCCCCAAACCCCCAGTGCAGGGATGCGGTTTGAGGGTGAGGGGGGACTGAGCCCCAAAGTGGGGTACCTCTAAAGGAAGCCCCCCTCCCCTCAGAGGACCCCCCTCCCCTGAAGGAAAAAAGGCGGACGAAGCCATCCCCCCCCTCAGCCCCGGATGCTGACCGCCCACCCCAGCCCTGTTTCTCAGCTGAACCCCGGGGGAGAGGAGAGGGAAGGACCCCAGGCCCGACCCCAAAACAAACCCCGATTCAGACGACGAGAGGAAAAGCGCCCCCTCCTCACTGCCCCCCCCACTCCTTCCCGGCCGCTCGGCCACGCCCTCTTTCCCTGGGCCCGCCCACAGAGGCAGGGCGACAAGCCAGCGCCAGGAGGACGTCTTGGCCACGCCCCTCTCCCCCTCCGTCTCTTGCCCCGCCCCCGCCTTTTCTCCGTCTGTACTTTCCCCTCACTGCCACATCGAACGTCGGCCGGCGGCGGACTGCGCGCGCAGACGCCGCTCTTCCGAACGGAAAGTGGAAGCTCCGGCGGGAGGGGCGGGGGAGGGAAAAGTGGGAGGGGCGAGAGGGCGGCTGCTTTATTTATTCATTTTTCCTCCTCTTGCGAGGGAGGCGGGGCTAGGCTGTTCGAAAAAGCCGGCTGCTTTTGCGCATGAGCGTTTTAAAGCGAGCGTGTGGACTTCAACTCCCAGAATTCCCCCGCTAGCCATGCTGGCGAGGGAATTCTGGGAGTTGAAGTTCAGAAGTCTTAAAACTGGTCAAAGTTTGCCTGCTTCCTAGTAAAATTTTGATTCACTTATGTGCTTGTTGCATCAAGAACAATGTGGGCTTTTTCTAGAATAGAATAGAATAGAATAGAATAGAATAGAATATTTATTTATTTATTTATTTATTATTTGCATTTCTATGCCGCCCAACTCCGCGGGGACTAGAATAGAATAGAATTTTATTGGCCAAGTATGATTAGACACACAAGGAATTTGTCTTGGTGCATATGTTCTCAGTGTACATAAAAGAAAAGTTTTTACAAGAAGAGTACTCCTCTGCTCGCAATAAAATTCCTTATTCCAGTAGACTTGAAATTTTAGGCCTGGATAACCTTGAACTACGCCGTCTACGTTCCGACCTAAGCTTAGTACACAAGATCATCTACTTTAATGTCCTACCTGTTAACGACTATTTTAATTTCAATCGCAATAACACTAGGGCAGTGGCGGGTTGCTGCCTTACCGGTGCCGGTGTGCTGCGCGCGCATCTCCACACTTCGGATGCGCGCACACTCGTTACACGCGCGCACCCCCTTGTGCAATTTTGCTTCTGCGCATGTTCCTCCCCAACCTCACTGTCTGAATCTGCTGCCGCTAGCCGCTGGCGAGCCACAACATGCGGGCCCAATCAGCAAAGAAAAGCTCAACACCATATTGGTTGGAAATATACGGAAGAAGCCTCTGTGGCACCTGGAAGCTGCAATGGCTCAAAGAAAATGTCATAAAAGCAGTCAGGGGAGAAAATCGATTTTTCATTGGAAAGTGCCAAGAAGACGGGTTAGAGTCTATATAGCAGACGCTGTGAAGAGACAGGCGTCATTTCGATGAAGTATAATCCCGTATAAATCTGCCTCTTGGGCTGTTGTCTCTTCCTGGTGCTCTAATTCCTCATCCAGAGCCTTAAAAGTTTAATTACATTTATCCTTATGGAATGGAGCAGGCTTTGCTGCAAGCTGAGTCATCTATGCTTAGTCTGTGTATTGCAAATAAACACAATTTAACAAAACACCAATGATATGTCCTTTTAAATGAAAATAAACATTGGCACATCATACTATCCAGGGAAGTTCTCTCTCTCTCTCTCTCTCTCTCTCTCTCTCTCTCTCTCTCTCTCTCTCTCTCTCTTTCTCTCTCTCTCTAACTATCTATCTATCTATCTATATCTATCATCTATCTATCATCTGTCTGTCTGTCTGTCTGTCTGTCTGTCTGTCTGTCTATCTATCTATCTATCTATCTATCTATTATCTATCATAATGATCTATCTCATCTCTCATCTCTCAATGTTATCATTATCTATCTACCGGTGTCTGTGTCTGTGTCTGTGTCTGTCCATCCATCCATCCATCCATCCATCCATCCATCCATCCATCCATCCATCCATCCATCCATCCATCCATCATCTATCATCTGTCTGTCTGTCTTTCTGTCTATCTATCTATCTCTCTATTATCTATCATAATGATCTATCTCTCATCTATCAATGTTATCATTATCTATCTACCTGTGTCTGTGTCCCTCCGTCCGTCCATCCATCCATCCATCCATCCATCCATCTATCTATCATCTACCTACCTACCTACCCCATCTATCAGCTATCTGTTTATCCATCCATCCATCTATCCATCCATCCAATAGGAATATTAGGTGTGTTCACCTCCTTGAGTTACCGTATTTATAAAAATAATAAATAAGTGTGAACCGGCTATAAGAGGGCAGTCTTGATTATTTAATTTTGCAATCCGTTTTATTAGAGATGTTTTTTTCCACACAACCCTGAGCTGATCTGGTTTCTTTAAATGAGCCGGTTGGTTTTTTTTTTTAAAAAAAATAAGTTTAATTCTTAAACTGCCAAGCATATTGATCTTAAAGGAAAAATCTCCCATGGGATATTCTGTTCCTTGTCTCATTTAGTAGCTTCTTCCTTAACTTTTTTTCCCCCACTTCGTGACGAAGCCTGCTCAAGTGCATTGGACGCTTTCCAGTAAAACCTGCAGAGAGGCTGCTTCAAATTAAGCCATCTCCTGTTTTAAATGATTCTTTTTTTAAAAAAAAATTCTCTTAAGGCACACAACGTATTCCTAGGCAACGTTTAGTTAAGCGATCACCTTAATTAAGACAATCTATTTTCACGACTCCTCTCTGCAGGACCAGCTATTATATTCTGCAATGTTAAGTTCTTAAGAAAATTTTTAAAAAGGCACATACATTGTGACCAATGGCTCACTTGCTTTGATGCAACGTATTTTAAGAAACAGCAACTCAATATTCTGTTATATCGGGAGCGTCCAACCTTGGCAACTTTAAGACTTCGACAGGCTAGCTGGGGAATTCTGGGAGTTGAAATCCAGAGGGCTTAAAGTTGCCAAGGTTGGACATCCCTGTGTTAAATTAATGAAAGTCACAGTCCTTGCTACAGAATCCCTACAAGTAATCTTAAAAGAGACGGAGATATGCAAAACTTGGAAATGGAACATGCTGGAAAATGCTAGAACATTCTGTTCCACCACTGCCATGTTCTAGTGTTCCGAGATGTAGTTCAGCAATACCTAGAAGTTAATTCATTGAACTGGGAGCAGATTGTGGTGTCCTGGATCCGATGTTCCAGACAAATGTTCTTGATTTGTGAGATTTGCATGAAGATAACATATAAAAACACAGAAATTTTTCCTCACAGATCAACAGCAGTGGAATATGGAGTGGACCGAGAAATGCAAACTCAATTACACTGATATAAAGGAGAATATTTGTAGTTCAAAGTTGAAATGAGGTGCTCTCTGAGGTTGGTGGTTTTCTTGCAGATGTTTCATTACCCAACTAGGGAACATCATCAGTGCTTGAAGGTAGTGGGGTTTTTTTTTAGCTCTGATGATATTGCCTAGTTTGGGTAATGAAACCTGCAAAAAAAAAAACCCCACCCAGCTCAGGGAGCACCAAGGAGCCCTCCCGAACCCAAATATGGATCCCCTTCAGTATAAGTATAAATATAAATATAAGTATAAATATACATTGCTTACTGGTGTAAACCGCTTAGAGAGTGCTTGCACTGTGAGGCAGTATATAAATCTCACAAATAAATAAATAAATAAGGAACCAGCATGAGAAAAAACAAATGATGTAATTGATTGGGAAGGAGCAAAGTAGTAATCATTTGTTTAAATAATTTACTGCTTTTTCTGCATATGATGTAAGCCTACAAAAAACTGACTTGCAATCATTAATAATATTGCTAAGGCAAGTAAACATTTCTGCTAATAGGAAGAGCGAAGGCCCACAAATGGAAAATGGACTTATAGTGTCAAAAGTAAGATCTAATGTTAGAAGCAGCATTAGAAATAAGGCCCATTCTTCTATTATATACCTTTGGTTCTCTTTCCTGAATGTTTACATTTAATATTAGAATCTCAGCAAAATCAGCAAAAAGACTGTCTTTCTGGCTGACTCAATTTACTCGATAAAATCTTTAAGCAACAACTTTTTCCCCCAAAACAAAATCTAAAACATTTACTAATACATCCAAGGGGAATTTGTACCAATAAAACCAGAATACGCCTTAAATTACCCTGTTTCCCCCAAAATAAGACATCCCCTGATAATAAGCCCAATCGGGCTTTTGAGTGCATGGCAGTAAGGCCAAGTGCTTATTTCAGGGTTCAAAAAAAATATAAGACAGGGTCTTATTTTAGGGGAAACACGGTACTACAAGAGACAAGAAGTTGCTTTTCCCCTTCGCTGATTTGAACACACTTAAAATAGTTCATTCCGATTCGAAAACTGTTTGTTTGATACGTTCCGTGCAAATCCTGCATTTAGTGTCCTTCTAAAGACTCCAGAATGGCTTCTACGACATTTAGATATTAATTAATTGTACCCATCGGAAATTAAATCAATGGCTAGTTTAGAGGAAATGCCTGTTGTGTTTTCAAACCATGGATTTGGATATGTGAGATATCTGAAGAACGGGAAGCAACAACTGGAAAGCGTCTTGAATATACGCAGTGCTGTTACAGCCCTAATGAGAAAAGAAATTATTATTATTATTATTATTATTATTATTATTATTATTATTATTATTATTATTATTATTATTATTATTATCATCATCATCATCATCATCATCATCATATTAGCATAATAATAAAATATTATTAGCAAATATAAGAGCTGAAGAAGCTCCTTGGATGAGAAGCGAAACGTCTTCAAAAAAAACCAGAAAGTCCAGTTGCCTCTTGAAAACGCACCTTTGGGACTATTATTAGCAAAGTGTGGCATATTTTGTGAGCTCTTACAAAGAACACAGGGGATCTGCTTCCAATAAAGCATGTGACCCCCCCCCTTCCCGGCACGCGATGGCACACCCGTTTTTCGCTCTCCCCAGGCTTCAGAGCCTTTCTAGGAGCCTAGGGAGGGCGAAAACAGCCTTCCCCACCCCTCCGGAGGCTGAAAACAGGCTGTTTCCCAACTCCCAGTGGGCCCAGAAGGCCCGAAAATCAGGTGGCCGGCGTGCGCATGCGCGCTGGACCTGAGCTCGTGTGCCCACCGATATGGCTCCGCGTGCCACTTGTGGTACGTATGCCATAGGTTCGCCATCACGGGTATAGGGTTTCCTGCTTAAGCATGGGGTTGGACCTCCAAAGCCCCTTCCAACTCTATTATTCTACGTTCTATGCTCTATTCTATACAATTAAATGAAATCGAGATGTCATAATGATAATAATAATAATAATCAG
The DNA here is from genome assembly GCA_023053685.1 of Diadophis punctatus similis. NCBI lineage: Eukaryota > Metazoa > Chordata > Lepidosauria > Squamata > Dipsadidae > Diadophis > Diadophis punctatus. Next base: position 1,662,358 of record JALIGW010000006.1, read on the forward strand.
AATAGAGCTGGAAGTCTCATACTCCAACCCCATACTCAAGCAGGAGAGTTATACTATTACTGATAAATGGCTACCCAGTCTCTTCTTAAAAGCCATGGAGGTCTTCTTTAAAGGTGATGGTCAGCACCTTGGATTGAGCCTGGAAGCTTCCAGTAGCCAGCTCAACCAAGACTGATGTGACATGGGTGTACTTTGATGCAGCCATTACTGCCTGCAATGCTGCATTTTAGACTAGCTGTAGCTTCTGAATGGTCTTTAAGAACAGACACAGATACAGGGCATTGGAACAGTGCACGTAGGAAGTGACTAAGGAATGGAATCATAATAGAGCTGGAAGGGACCTTGGAGGTCTTCTAGTCCAACCCCCTACTCAAGCAGGCTAACCTATACCATTTCAGACAAGTGGCTGTCTGGTCTCTTCTTAAAAACCTCCAGTGATGAAGCTCCTACAACTTCTGAAGGCAACTTCTGTTCCACTGGTTGATTGTCCTCACTGTTAGGAAGTTTCTCCTTAATTCCAGGTTGCTTCTCTCCTTGATTAGTTTCCATCCATTGCTTCTTGTCTTGCTTTCTGGCGCTACTACATTTTCTGCCTTTTCATAAGCTATCAGTGCAGATGAGAAGTTGACAGCCAATTGGCTCCTTATGTAAAGTAGATGTAGGAATTACTTACCTCTGATAGTACACTATTGACCATTGGATTAAGAATTTCAGCTTTTTTGTCACTCTGTTTAAAAGAAAACACAGAGAAAGTTAGCATGGTGTAAAAGATAACAATTATTTGTGAATATTTGTTAGGAATGTAGTTAAGGAATTTATATTATTACTAGAATTGTACAAGTGGAAAAATGAGTTTGTATTAATAGTAAGAGTGCAAGAAATGAAGAATATAGATCATGACTGATATATGGAAAAATTGAATAACGAAAAAAGGAAAGATAACGTCTTTGGTGATTAAAATGGTAGGAGAAGGGGAAAAAAGAGGGCTAAAATGGAGAGAAATATGAGGGGAAAAAGAGTAAAAATGGATATTAAAATGATAGGAAGTGTGGTAGAATTATGAGAAGGATTACAATTGAAAGATGAGAATAGACATTATGTATTAAAAACAGAAGTGAAAATGAATTGTAATTATTAAGAATAATATTGTTATAATTATTTGCATTGATATGTATGAAACCCAGAAAACAAACCATTCCCGACATGAGATATGTAAAAATAAAAAATAAAAAAACTTTTACTTAAAAAGAAAAGAAAAGAAAGTTAGCATGGTCTTGCAGCACCGAGAAAACGTCACCAAATGAAATTCCGATAAAGGGAAAATATTGACTGACTTACTCTCACGGAAACATGCTTGGTGTTCATTGACAAGCTATAAAATGCAATTTTCCTCAACACTGAAAATCTGACAGAATTTGAGCTAAAGGGCTGATTTTAAAACCAAAATTCCCTCCCTCCCTCCCCATGGTCTAAGTGCTATTGCTTGGGAAGGAAGGAAGGAAGGAAGGAAGGAAGGAAGGAAGGAAGGAAGGAAGGAAGGAAGGAAGGAAGGAAGGAAGGAAGGAAAGGAAAGGAAGGAAGCCAGCCAGCCATAGCGGTGGACTTGTTACAATGCAATATTGCAGGCTACCTCTGCCCACTGCCAGGAGTTCGATCCTGACTGGCTCAAAGATTGACTCAGCCTTCCATCCTTCCAAGGTGGGTAAAATGAGGACCCAAACTGTTGGGGGCAAGAGGCTGACTGTGTAAACCACTTAGAGAGGGCTGTAGAGCACTGTGAAGCGGTATATAAGTCTAAGTGCTATTTCTATATTCTCTGAAATCTCCTGCATTCAACTATCACGGATTTTCCTGCAACACGAAGAGTTTAATTATAAAGATAAGAATCTATTTTTCTGAGCCCTCCAGCGATTATTATGATGGAACATGAGTATGAAATAAAGCCGTTGGCTATAAAACTTGGCAATTATTGGCACCTTTGATGAATAAAACGGAGAAAAACGTATCACTTAAAAGCTACACTATATATTATTAAGAATATATGATTATTATTTTTTTGCTTGTGGTTCTGTGAGAAATATGTTAAATGCATTGGATGAGGATTAGAGATACCACTTAATACCACTTGCTCGCTCATTCTCTCACTTAGTTAAAGAATAACAAATAAAGAAGTATTAAATAAATAAATGAAATTGTGTAATAACTTACCGCAACCAAAGTCAAAACATCGGAGAATTGTTTCGAGAGGGATGACACTTCATTACACATCCTATTTGTTAAACTGTTGAAAACATAACGGGAATATGAGTGTTTGTCAATCCTAGTCAGCATATTCTTGAATATTTCAGACCAAACTACAATCTAGATCAGGGGTCTCCAACCTTGGCAACTTTATGACTTGTGGACTTCAACTCCCAGAATTCCTCAGCCAGCTTTGCAAAGCTGGCTGAGGAATTCTGGGAGTTGAAGTCCACAAGTCGTAAAGTTGCCAAGGTTGGAGACCCCTGATCTAGATGATTACCCATTCATTATTAGTAATTTAGACAAAGGATATGAGTATCAAATCTGGGTCAGTCACTGGGACCAGACGTTTAGTCTTCCGACTCATGCTGGAAACGAATCCTCAGGGAATTTCTCTCTAGCAGACTGTGTGCTGTTCCGTGTGTGGTATTTATATGGTGCCTTTTGTATGTGACATTTTAGATATTGAGTGGGAATGTGTTGATGGCTGGCTATTAAGTTGGCGGCTGTTGTTTCCTTGTGCTGCCAAGTCCTCGCCTCCTAAGTACTTGATAAATTGATGGTAAATCAGCATTCCTATTGATTGAAGAGGGCCCCCATTTCCCAGGCTTCAATTATTTCCCTGGCTGTTTTTGTGCCTGCTCGTCCAACAATCTTAGTAGCTGTAAAATTGAATGTATGTCCTTATTCATTGCAGTGTGAGGCTACCAATGAGTTTGGGTCTCCTCGTCTGTCCATTCGCTTGTTGTTATTTTTGCAGTCTGGTGCAAAAATTGGATTGCCCCTGTGATGCTGTACTGTTGCTCATGAAAATAACATATTTACATAAATGTACATAAATATTCCACTTTGATGGTTCAGCATGTGACACATATCATACACAACAGCAATTTTTTTTCAGTGGAACGCAGCTTTGCCTTTTGATTCATTGCTATTGCCCCCCAAAATAATCTAAATAACGAGAAAAAATTTCAAACATTAAGTTAAAACATCATTTAAAGAGGTAACGGGTGAACACAGAAATCTTGAAAGACTTGGTTACTTTACACAATTTTAGCCATTCTTAAAATTAGGATATTTTTTTAAAAAAATGGAAAGTCAGTAGACTCCATCTACAAGTAGTCCTCATTTAGCAACTGCAGTTGAGACCAGCAACTTGGTCATTCAGTAAAGCGGTCGCTAAATGAAACTGTGACTGCGCTTATGATCTTACTTTAACTTTCTTTAACACAGGGGTGTCAAACTCGATTTCATGGAGGGCCTCATCAGGGTTGTGTTTGACCTTGGGGGGCTAGGGTGGGCATGGCCAGGGTGGGCGTGGCCAGCGCGACATCACTTGTGTTGGGGTACCTGTGGTGGCCCGAGCACTCTTCCAGCAAAAACGGGCTCCCGAGCTCCGTTTTCAGCTGCAACAGCCTCCTGCAACCCTCTGCCGGTGAAAACAGAGCTCACACAGCCCTCCCGAGCTCCGTTCTCATTGGCAGAGGCACCGCGGGCTGGTCCTTTTCTGTTCCCAGGGCGGCCCCACGGGCCAGATCTAAACACCCCGCGGGCCGCATCCGGCCCCTGGGCCTTAAGTTTGATACACCTGCTTTAACAGATCTGCAAAGGTTGTAGGTATGAGGATTGGTTGGAAAATTGCTTTGCATCATCATCGTGACTGCCAACGGTCACTGAACAAGACAGTTGCTAAACCAGAATTACCTGTAATGTCACAGATGCAGTGACATCTGTAGAGGTTCCTTGGTGCAACACAATGTTATAAAAGCCTCACCACCCAGCAAAACCCGTGTGACCATGTGACAACGCAACCCCCCCCCCAAAATGAAACTATTATGACAAATGAATGAAAGTGTATCTTTCTTGTATTTTTCCTGTGTTGTAAGCCGCCCTGAGTCCCTCGGGAGTGGGGCGGCATATAAGAAACCATAAATAAATAATAAATAAATAAATAAATAAAGGGTGCATGAATGAATGAACAAGCAGTAACCCTTGAGCAGAAAGAACAGCAAACGAAAATATATTCACTTTGTTAGACCTTGAGCTTGGTCCAAGGCTGGTTTTTCAACTTCTTGTCCATGGAGAATTAATTCTGCTAATTTATGCAGTTGTTCAATGCAACGCGCTGTTACTTCGGCCAGGCTTTCAATGGACAACATGTAAAGTTCCTTGAAAGAAAGAGATGTTACTGATTAGCATAGATGCTCAGCATATTACAAGACAGTACATTTTACTAAATAGCGCAGAAGCTAAGTAAAGCCATGTTGTACATGTGGGAGAGAAATATCCAGAAAATGTCATTAACAGTTAAAATAAGCAGACATTGCCAGAACCTCGGTTCCTTCTAATAGGAAGTATTTGACTTGGTAGGTAATGAGAGAAAATCCTGTTCCTATTGTTACTAAATTACTAGTTTCATTACCGTATTTTTCGGAGTATAAGACGCACCTTTTTCCTCCCTAAAAGTGGCTGAAAATTTGGGTGCTTCTTATACTTCGAATGTAGCTTTTTTCCAGCCCTAAATAGGTGCTAACAGATCTTCCCAGCTCTTACCTTGCAGGCTTTTTCATTGTTACTCTCTCAGAAGAATGTTTTTCCAGCCCTAAGTCTTTGCAGAATTTTTTTTCATTGCTCTACTTGCTCCGAATAAGTTTTTTTCTAGCCCTAACCAGGTGCTAACGATCTTCCCAGCTCTTATTGGCTTGCATGCTCTTTCATTGTTACTCTCTCAGAAGAAGGTTTTTTTAAGTCCTAACCAGGGGATAAAATAATGTGCTGAAGCTGCTCCGAATAAATTTTTTTCTAGCCCTAACCAGGTGCTAACTATCTTCCCAGCTCTTACTGGCTTGTAGGCTCTTTCATTGTTACTCTCAGAAGAAGGTTTTTTTAAGTCCTAACCAGGAGATAAAATAATGTGCTGAAGCTGACCAGACTAAGGATGCTAGCCAGATGAATACCTGGTAGGCAGATTGTTTTCCCCTATTTTCCTCCCCAAAAACTAAGGTGCGTCTTATACTCCGGTGCGTCTTATACTCCGAAAAATACGGTATTTATATCCTAAGCTTTAACCTATTAAATGAAAATTTGAGAAGTCAGATTGAGATGACTTTGGGTGAGAAATTTAGAAGTTTCAGAAGGCAAAGACAAAATCACAGAATCATAGAGTTGGAAATGACCTAAGAGGTCCTGCACACTGCAGGAATCCTTACAACCATCCTCGATTGACAGTCATCAAAGAAAGACCTGGTCATCACTCACCTCTACAGTTTTGGTTCTTCTTGTTTCTGTCTTTTCAGGTTCTCCCACCTGAGATTTTTCTTCAGTTACTTGCATTTCTACAATTTCATCATCCGCTTCTTTAGTTTGGCCTGGTGGGTTCTCTTCCAGGTCTCCAGATATGGAGATACTTGCCGCTTCTAAGGCAACATAAGCCTTCTTTCTGGCCTGCAACATAGCCATCATCAAAAGTGGCAGAGAGTTATTATTATAGTGTGGAAATGCACTGCTTCAGAATGGCACATCTGGATTCCAACATAAGCTCTTAGTTTCCTGGCAGAAAATACTCCAGAGTTACATGTGAGATGGGTGGCTACATTAATTGATTCATTGGTTCATTGGTTCAACTATCAAATCACTCAATCTCCCAACTACCCAACCGCCCCATCACCAACCACCCAACCAACAACCCAACCACTGAACCAATAACTCAAACACCCAAACACCCAACCAACCATCCAACAATCCAACCACCCAACCAATAACCCAAACACCCAAACACCTAACCACCCAAACACCCAACCAACAACCTAACAACCCAACCACTAACCTAACTACCCAAACAAACACCCAACCAACAACCCAACCACCCAACCACCCAATCACTCAACAACCCAACCACACAACCAACAACCAACCAAGTCACCGTGTTTCCAAGCCATTATACCATTGCATTTGCAGAATTTCTAATGGACTTCTTCCTCATAAATTTCCATTCCTAATCCTGCCAGTTTTCATCACTCTTTTGACTCTGCATAATTTGGAACGCAAAATTCCAGATTTTATATTGCAGATTATAGACCAAATTATTCCACGGACTTTTGGCATCGGACAAGACGGTGAAGAACTGCTCTTCTGAATAGGTCCGTGTCTCATTTCGCCAAATGAGACTTCATGACTCTGAACTATTTACAAACACATTCACCAATTTTCCTCCTTCTCTGTCTCCTTCTTCAATGCTTTCAGAGTTGCTAATTTACCAAAATAGTAATGATATCGATGGTGCCTGCTCTTGCCCCATTTCTTTTCTTTTTTAAAAATTAATACGCTATCAAGGATCATTGCCCTAAGCTATCGAATAAGCAATATCTTCAAAGTTTCCAATAAACAGCATTCCCCACCTTGTTAAGTTTATCAGGTGTAGCAGCGACGTGTAGTTCAAATAGCAATTCTGTTAATGTTGTAATAAACTCATCTCTTGCATCTGCGGCAATTATCAAGGAAAAAAGAGTTAAGAGAAAAACATTATTTCTGTGCCTAAGCAAAGGGATTCTAATTACCGTATTTTTTGGAGTATAAGACGCACCTTTTTCCTCCCTAAAAGTGGCTGAAAATTCAGGTGCGTCTTATACTTCGAATGTAGCTTTTTTTTTTTCCAGCCCTAACTAGGTGCTAACAGATCTTCCCAGCTCTTACCTTGCAGGCTTTTTCATTGTTACTCTCTCCGAAGAATGTTTTTCCAGCCCTAAGTCTTTGCAGGGTTTTTTTTCATTGCTCTACTTGCTCCAAAGAAGGTTTTTCCCAGCCCTAACCAGGTGCTAACTATCTTCCCAGCTCTTACTGGCCTGCAGGCTCTTTCATTGTTACTCTCTCAGAAGAAGGTTTTTTTTAAGTCCTAACCAGGGGATAAAATAATGTGCTGAAGCTGCTCCGAATAAGTTTTTTTCTAGCCCTAACCAGGTGCTAACGATCTTCCCAGCTCTTACCTGCTTGCATGCTCTTTCATTGTTATTCTCTCAGAAGAAGGTTTTTTTAAGTCCTAACCAGGGGATAAAATAATGTGCTGAAGCTGACCAGACTAAGGATGCTAGCCAAATGAATACCTGGTAGGCAGATTGTTTTCCTCTATTTTCCTCCCCAAAAACTAAGGTGCGTCTTATACTCCTGTGCGTCTTATACTCCGAAAAATACGGGTAAGTATATATTTTTTCTCCTCCTTCCTCGGTCATGTTTTAGCAAACAAATAGCATTTTTGTCCAGTAGCCAATTTTTTGGGGTAATCAATATCTCTACTTCTAAACTTAGAAGCAATTTTAGTCCTTGCCACAAAGAAAACTAAGGACAATCAACCAATGGAACAGCTTGCCTTCAGAAGTTGTGGGTGCTTCATCACTAGAGGCTTTTAAGAAGAGACTGGACATTTGTCTAAAAGGGTCTCCTGCTTTAGCAGGGGGTTGGACTAGAAGACCTCCAAGGTCCCTTCCAATTCTATTATTCTACATTCTAACTAATTTACTGGGCATTGCTCTCCTCTATGTCCTAACTGAACAGGATAACTTCTAATTTCCAAGATAGTTTACTTTCCAACTTGGAGGTGGTATCTGATTCCGTTTCATGCGGGAAAATAATTCAAATACATCTTCTTACTCAGCAAGTAAGATAAGGCTATGTTATGTGGATGCTTCATTTCCCAATGAGAAGCAAACTTAACAAATAAAAAGCATCCACTAATTTCACCATATTGAGAAGAGAAGGCGAAGAGCCCTATTCAATTTAAAGAAAATAGTATTTTCAATAGAAAGTGCTTCAGCAGAACTTTTTTAAGGGCCCAGCTGCTCATATCTTACAAAACATATGCTGCATAGTTTTGAATCAATAACTAGATCCTTTAATAAAGAGGTGGGGAACTATGGCCCCTTTAGGACTTATGGACTTCAACTCCCAGAATTCCTGAGCCAGCTATGCTGTGTCAGGAATTCTGGGAGTTGAAGTCCATAAGTCCTAAAAGGGTCATAGTTCCCATGCTGTGTCAGGAATTCTGGGAGTTGAAGTCCATAAGTCATAAAAGGACCATAGTTCCCCACCCTTGCTTTATTAGGTCATTCAGCAACTACCTTTTTTCATTTCTTTGTCTTGGTTTTCTGAGTCTTGTGAAAGGAAGACTGCCTTAATAGCAATCAACACATTTTTTGCGGCATCTAGTTCCTCTCCTTCAAGAGATGCCAAATACGATTGTACCTGGGGAAAAAAATAAACATTACAATACCAGATATGTATATTTTGGGCAGATTGTTTCATCACAGCTATGGATGGCATGTTTGAGAAAAACAGAGGTGGTATGTATGCATTACTTACAATAAACACTGATGATATTACCTAGTTTGGTCGCGAAACATTTGCAAGAAAATAATCAAGCTCAGAGAGCACCAAAGGACCCCTCATTGCTATTCCTTCCTTCCTTCCTTCCTTCCTTCCTTCCTTCCTTCCTTCCTTCCTTCCTTCCTTCCTTCCTTCCTTCCTTCCCTCCCTCCCTCCTTCCTTCCCTCCTTCCTTCCTTCATCTCATTCTCCCTTTCCTTCTTTCTTCATCTCATTCTGCCTTTCCTTCCTTCCTTCCTTCCTTCCTTCCTTCCTTCCTTCCTTCCTTCCTTCCTCCCTCCCTCCCTCCCTCCCTCCCTCCCTCCCTCCCTCCCTCCTTCCCATGGTGGCACAGTAATTAGAATGCAATATTGCAGGCCAACTGCCCACTGCCAGAGGTTCGAGCCTGACTCTGTAAACCGCTTAGAGAAGGCTGTAGAGCACTGTGAAGCGGTATATAAGTCTAAGGGCTATTGCTATTGCTATCCTGCTGGGAACCATTTTTTCAAAAACTTCTCCCGTTCTCATTCTCTTGATTTATGCACCTCGTTGACCCTACCTTGGCTTCACTTTCGTTGGACAGAATTTCCAAAGCTTCTAGATGTGACAAACCCTGAAATTCATCGAAGAGCACCCCGTAATGTGCTGTCGGCTCCACCGTAGCTTGCTGGGCAAGTCTTTGCTTTTCTTTCTCTTTGGCTTCCCGCAGCAGCTGCGAAAATACAGAGGGGAAGATTCTGATTTAAGGGGTTAAGAAACAGATTTGACAGATGTCCTCGCCTCTAGACCCAGGGCCAATAGAGACCCATAGGAAAAATGACCGTACCCAATTGACTAAATCACATCATAACTAGTGTATGCAGGGGTGAAATTCAATTTTTTCCCTACCGGTTCTGGTGGGCGTGGTGGGCGTGGTGTGGCTTGGTGGGCGTGGCTTGGTGGGCGTGGCAAGGGAACGGTACTGCAAAATCTCCATTCCCTCCCCACTCCTGGGGGAAGGATATTGCAAAATCTCTATTCCCACCCCACTCTGGGGCCAGCCGGATGTGGTATTTGCCGGTTCTCTGAACTACTCAAAATTTCCGCTACCGGTTCTCCAGAACCTGTTAGAACCTGCTGGATTTCACCCCTGAGTGTACGTATATTGTTACTCATTCAATGATTACAAGACTTCTGCTCAAAAGACTTTTCAAAAATCCTGAAAAATCATCTGTAATTACTGATGTTTTATATCGAACCTACAATGACTAGAATCACATCCTGCCAAATCAGGTTGAAGTGGCACTAACTTATCTAGACAGGACTAAATTAGAAACGTCTTGCTAAATCGCTGTTTATGAGGTTAATCGCTACGTGCATGTTTCACCTGTGATAAAGAAACGGTCCGTTCCATCAGAATTTTGGTTTTTTTGAATCCAGGATCGCTTTCTGCTAAAACATTCATGGTTTTCTTGCCAATAAATTCCAAAGCATCAAGTCCACCAGTTAAGACACTTTTACCCTGTGTAAAATTGAGCAGAACACTCATGTTCATCAGCACTTTGATATATTTACTTGTGAATAAGTAAAACCCATTAACTTTAGAATGGAATGGAATGGAATGGAATGGAATGGAATGGAATGGAATGGAATAGAATAGAATAGAATAGAATAGAATAGAATAGAATAGAATAGAATAGAATAGAATAGAATAATGGAATGAGGAATAGAATAGAATAATGGAATGAGGAATAGAATGGAATGGAATGGAATGGAATGGAATGGAATGGAATGGAATGGAATAGAATAGAATAGAATAGAATAGAATAGAATAGAATAGAATAGAATAGAATAATGGAATGAGGAATAGAATAGAATAGAATAATGGAATGAGGAATAGAATGGAATGGAATAGAATAGAATAGAATAGAATAGAATAGAATAGAATAGAATGGAATGGAATGGAATGGAATGGAATGGAATGGAATGGAATGAGGAATAGAATAGAACAGAACAGAACAGAACAGAACAGAACAGAATTAGAAAGAGTAGAGTAGATAGAGTAGAGTAGAGTAGAGTAGAACAGAATTAGAAATAATAGAGTAGAATAGAATAGAATAGAATAGAATAGAATAGAATAGAACAGAATTAGAAAGAGTAGAGTAGAGTAGAGTAGAGTAGAATAGAATAGAATAGAATCTTTATTGTCACTGTAAATGTACACTAATCGGCAAAAATTAAAATGAAATTTTGTTGCTTTCCCAAAAGATAACCATTATGCATATAGCCACATACACACAAACACATATGACACAGAGAAACATCACAGTCTAGTTCAGATGTATACATGTACATGGGGGGGAAAACGAATCTTGCGAGTTTACCAGACGGATGGCCTCTAGGGAACAAAGCTGTTACAGAATCTGGTAGTCCTGCTACAGCTACTTCGAAACCTCCTCCCAGAGAGGAGCAACAGAAACGGACCGTGAAGAGGGTGTGTGGGGTCTCTAACAATGCTTTGAGCTCTAAGCACATGGTCTTAAAAGCAGTATTACAAGTATATCATAATATATATTTTTAAATAACCCTAACCCTATTGGGAGACTGGTACAGTTTATAAATGTATTTTTCTCTCTATTCGAATCAGGATTTATGGGTTTGTTGCTAATCCTTTGGATGTCACCAAATGGAGAACAGCTTGATTCCCTCTTCTTTGTGGCAACCCCTTAGAAATTGGAACAGTGGTATCATGTCTCCCTTAGTCCTTCTTTTCATTAAACTAGACCTACCCAATTCCAGCAACTGTTCTTTATATGTTTTAGCCTCCAGTCCCCAATCATCATTGCTGCTCTTCTCTTGCATTTTTTTCTAGAGTCTCAACATCTTTTTTATATATCGTGGAGAGACCAAAACTGGATGCAATATTCCAAGTGTGGCCTTACCAAGGCCTTATAAAGTGGAATTAACACTTCACGAGACCTTGATTCTATGCCTCGGTTAATACAGCCTAGGATTGTGTTGGCTTTTTTTGGCAGCTGCAGCACACGGCTGGCTCATGTTTAAGCGATCGTCCACTAGGACTCCAAGATCCCTCTCCCAGTTACTATCACTGACCGTCCTTCCTCTTATTTTATCGCTAGAAATACTTACGGTATTCTGCACAGCACTAGTGATGGTTGAGAGCACTCCCCGCGATGCTGAAGGAGACGAGGATAAGGCCACGTTCTCTTCAAAATTTTGCTGTCGCTCTTCTTCCACATCTTAAAGGGAGAAACCCATTGGGGGGAAAAAATCCAGTAAGAACACGCTCACCAATTTCGCGAGGAAAACAAGAGTTTTCGGGCAGATCTCTTGAGAAAGACAAAGACCTGTGACGATGTTTTCCGATGTCTCTGGAGGTCCACCATCTGAAGATGCCGAGGAAGGGGCGCGAGTTCGGAGAATGCCGGCTTTTTCTTTCACTGCTGTTAATCCTTGACCTGAAGTGGGACACGTATAGGTAGTCCTTGACTTACAACCGTTCATTTAGTGACCATTCAAAGTTACAATGGCATTTTAAAAAAGTGACTCATGACTGTTTTTCACACTTACGACCTTTGGGTCAGCCCCATGATCATGTGATCAAAATCCAGGCGCTTGGCAACTGATTCACATTTATGACCGTTGTAGTGTCCAGGGATCATGTGACCCCCTTTTGGGGACCTTCTGAGAAGCAAAGTCAACAGGGAAAGCAGATTTCACTGCATTGCTAACTTAACGGCAGCGATTCACTTAACACCGGTGGCAAGAAAGGTCGTAAAATGGGGCAAAACTCACTTAATAAATGTCTCACTTAACCACAGGAATTTTGGGCTCCCTTGAGGTCGTAAGTCAAGGACTATCTATATATTTGATACGCAACCACTCTACATTTACTTGATCCTGAAACTCTATGAAAAATTCAATCAGTAAGAGAGCCACTGTTATCAATGAAAGCTGCAGAGACCAGTGGTGGGCTGCTGCCAGTTTGAACCGGTAGTTGCGACCTGCGGGTGGGCCTGCGCCTGGGTGCAATCCCATCCTATATCACTGTGGTTTTGATGCTGCACGTACGTGCGGAAGGCGCGTGTTAGGACTATGTCCAAACGGTTGGGTTGTTAATATATAAACAAGCCACCAATCTATGTTTGTATATATTTAAGTACTCTAACTTTAAATGTATTGCTGTATTCTGATTGGATGTGGTGTTTCAAGATTGCCACAAGAGGGAGCTAGAGATCGGAGTTTAGCAGTGCTCTCTCTCTGCTGATTCATTCGTGATGTTGTGTCTAATAGTAAGCTCTGTGTGAAGCTCTGTTACTCTTTGATAGTATCGAAGTGTTTGTAAGCTGTAATATCTTGGTTTGATGTTTAAGACAAAGACAGGCTGGTAAGAAGATTATTGCACTTGATATTGACTGACTGAACATGTATGACCTGGACTGTTTAATTGGACTGTGCTATTTATTTAAAAGTAAACTATTTTATACATTTTAATGAATCTGTTTGTGACTGGATCATTACTCCTATCCACTGGTTGCCAAGCTGAAATACCCCGTTTCTATGTGCATGTCCCTGATAACTCAGGGGTCGCTCTGCACACTCCTTAACAGTGCGCGCGAGCGAATTGCCATGTTTTTTACACACACGCGCTCACATTTCCGGTGCTGGGCGAACCGGTTGTTACGGTATGTGATGACCGTAACAAAATTGGTGACAAAATTGGGAGGGTTTTTGGGAGGGTTTTTGGCCTCAGCCACTACCAGCCCACCTGCAATAAAAGATAACAGTTGGCTTACATTTACAGGATTTCATGGAATTACACCCTGGCAAAACATCTCGAGCATTCCAATAATAAATGCATTTGGAGTATTCCAATATGCAACCTTTACTGAGTGATTTGATTTAAAGCTGGCCCTTCGGCTCTGATGCGCTCTCCCGTCATCTGATGAAACATTAAATCATATTAAGTTCCCATCAAATGGATTTCAATGGTATCACAACCTATTTTTCTGCTCTCAGCTCATTTGCGCTTAATCTAATTTGGAACCAACCCTTCTGTCCCACTTTGCATTGTCCTTTCTACTATTCAGAAAACCTCACGGTCACCATCTCCAACTGACTTTGTCTCCTCAAGAAAAAACGCCACGTCATCGGAGGTTTTAATTCCTCCAGATCAATGACAGCTATCCGTCATGTTTTATTAATTGCCCCGATCTGCTTCTTGAACTTCGTTAAGCAAGAACACGTGGCCAAATAAGAATGTTCTATCCCTGATGGATTTTATTCACATTTTACTACACTTTGGAAATAAAAACGGACAGTTTTTGTCATTTGTTTTTTCAAAGGATCCATCTTTTCTGTGGAGATTTTCAGTCCTCCAGGTCATGGTTGTCCCAAAGGTGCTTTTTTCAAGAGGCAAACTGGACTTCCTGTTGTTTTTTTCTTTGAAGATGTTTTGCTTCTCATCCAAGAAGCTTCAGAGAAAGGTCGTAAAATGGGGCAAAAGTCACAGAACAGAATAGAACAGAACAACAGAGTTGGAAGGGACCTCAGAGGTCTTCTAGTCCAGCCTCCTGCTCAGGCAGGAAACCCTACGCCACTTCAGACAAATGGTTATCCAATCTCTTCTTAAAAACTTCCAGTATTGCAGCATTTACAACTTCTGGAAGCAAGTCGTTCCACTGGTTAATTGTTCTAACTGTCAGGAAATTTCTCCTTAGTTCTAGGTTGCTTCTCTCCTTGATTAGTTTCCATCCATTACTTCTTGACTTAACAACTGTCCTGCTCAGCAACATACATTTTGGGCTCAGTTCAGAGGTGAAATTCAAAAATTTTCCCTACTGGTTCTGTGGGTGTGGCTTGGTGGGCGTGGCATGGCTTGGTGGGCATGGCTTGGTGGCATGGCAGGGGAAGGATACTGAAAAATCTCCATTCCCACCCCACTCCGGGACCAGCCAGAGGTGGAATTTGCCGGTTCGCCGAACTACTCAAAATTTCCGCTACCAGTTCTCCAGAACCTGTCAGAACCTGCTGAATTTCACCCCTGGCTCAATGGTGGTTATTAGTTGAGGACTACCTGCATTTGGCTGTCTGGCATCTACTGTGCAGATTTTTAGACTCTGTTTATTTCGCAGATGCGGAACCTCGGAGGAGGAGAAATGGCTCAGCGGTGGGATTGTTCAGAGAGAAATGCGTAAGCCCAAAAAGAATTAAGCAACGGCAGCTCCGTTACAACTTTTATGGTGGCCTGAACTAACGGCAGAAGTCTTTTACAACACCGCTTAGTGTCAATGTTACTCTAAGCCAAGGACTGATCTTAATCATAGAGGAAATAATATTTTTATGCTTAACTATGTTACATAAATTGTAACTTAATATGGGTTTGGATACTTAACAACTGTAGCAGAAGCAGTTGAAAGAAGAGACTTGCTCCAAGACCCCCAAGTGGTCCACCCTTTTCCTTTGGATACAGAATCCTACAGAAAAAAAATAAGTTACAGAAACAGAAAACCGTTTGCATTTGTTAAATATTGCTACGTATAGGCAGCATGAGACAGGGTTCCTATAAGGTAAAATTATAGAGTCCTTCGACAGCACAGTTCAGCCCTGAGCTACATATGTTCTACTCAAATAGTAATAACTATTTTAAATTAGAAACTATGCAGTCAACATTTTAAACCAAGTATCTTTCAAGTCCCATAGAGTGCTCAGTTATAATGGCAACAGGTGCACCTTTGGAAGACCTGAAAGTCAAGTTAGGGATAGATCATCATAGAGAACAGCTATCTATGTGGACATTAGGAATCAAAATTCCTCCATCCTTCCATCTACCCACTCACACACCCATCCATTCATCAATCCATACATCCTTCACTTACATCCATCCATCCATCCATTCATCCACTGACCCAACCATCCAGTCATCAATCAATCCATCCACCTACCTGTCCATCCACCCATCCATTTATCAATCCATCCATCCACCCACCCACCCACCCATCCATTCACCCCCCTACTGACCCACCCAACCATCCATCCACCCATCCATCCATCCATCTTTCCATCCATTCACCCACTCACCCACCCACCCACCCACCCAACCATCCATCCTTCCTTCCATCCATCCATTCACCCACCCACCTGTCCACCCACCCACCCATCCATTCACCCACCCACCGACCCACCCACCCACCCACCCATCTTTCCATCCATTCACCCACCCACCCACCCAACCATCCATCCTTCCATCCATCCATCCATCCATTCACCCACCCACCCACCAACCTGTCCATCCATCCACCCACCCACCCACCCACCCACTCACCCACCCACCCATCCATCCATCTACCCATCCATCCATCCTTCCATCCATCCATCCATTCACCCACCCACCTGTCCATCCATCCATCCACCCACCCACCCACCCACCCATCCACCCACCCATTCACCCACTCACCCACCCACCCACCCATCCATCCATCTACCCATCCATCCATCCTTCCATCCATCCATCCATCCATCCATTCACCCACCCACCCACCTATCCATCCATCCATCCATCCATCCATTCACCCACCCACCCACCTGTCCATCCATCCATCCATCCATCCATCCATCCATCCATCCATCCATCCATCCATCCATCCATCCATCCATCCATGTGTTTTCTCTTAAGAAGATCTTTTTTGGGGTGGGGGGAGGGAGGGGGTCTAAGCAAGCTAAGCAAATCCTGAAACTGAAATTAGCAACTTTACGTGAAGTCTTTCCCCCTCTACCATTATAAAGGGTTGAGTTGGTGCTGTGGAGAAAAATGGAGGAGGAATATTATATCTAGTGACTTGACTTTTAAAGAAAAAGGAGGATAAAGATCCAGTAAATAAGTAAACAAATCTTATCTATGAACGCACCAAAGGATTCTGGCCATGTTATTTCTTACCAAATAACTTTCTTCGTTCAGCACTTCAGATTCTGGTTCGAGGCTTATAGAATCACTGCACTCAGTCACATCGTTCTTAGCTGTTTCTCCACTGGACGGTTGTTCATTTGAAGGACCTTCCAAATTTAATGCCTGTTGCTCTTCTAAGCCCTTGTTGGCGCTTTCAGAAGCTTCCTTTTTACCAACTTCCGGTGAGATCTCCACTGTCTTTTCATCATGCGCCGCTGTGTTGGGTGTTGAGATGTTCTGCTCAGACGGCAATATCCGTTCATTTTGCTCTTGAGTTAACGTTTCACCTCTGCTTTCTGACATTTTTCGGGTCCTACAAGAGGAGAAAAGTAGAGATATGTTTCTAATCGGTTGGAGTAGGCTTTCAAAGCAAAGAAAACGAGAAGATTCCCGCATTTCTGTGTAAAATTCTAAAGAGAGAGCTCACAATTTTGGCTCACAGGACAGGATTAAGAGCAGGGCCTTCTCAGTGGTAGCTCCCCAACTGGTAGCACGTCATCTTCTCCCCAAGATGAAGGTGGCCAACTGTCTTCTTGCTAAATCGCCTGATGCTAACGGAATAAAATATACTTTAGGGCAAGATTATCCTTAAAATAATTCTATTTATAATTTATACTAAACTACATACACTGCTAACAAGAGACAAGAAACCTCAGCTGTCTAGTATATTTTCTACAAAGAAGAAGTCGTCATAATTTAATATCTCAGGGGCTGCCCCAAAGAAGAGGGAGTCAAACTATTCTCCAAAGCACCTGAGGGTAGAACAAGAAGCAATGGGTGAAAACTAATTAAGGAGAGAAGCAACCTAGAACTAAGAAATTTCCTGACAGTTAGAACAATTAATCCGTGGAACAGCCTGCCTCCAGAAGTTGTGAATGCTCCAACACTGGAAGTTTTTAAGAAGATGTTGGATAACTATTTGTCTGAAGTGGTGTAGGGTTTCCTGCCTTAACAGGGGGTTGGACTAGAAGACCTCCAAGGTCCCTTCCAACTCTGTTATTCTATTATTCTGACAATTGTTATGTTATGTGGCAGGTGCTGGTTTGTTTGAATTCTAAAGTCCCAGAGCAATTTAACTTCTTCATTTTCTATGACTTTCTCTATTTTATGGCCCCACCAGTTCTTGCTTGCAGGCAAATGATGTTTCTTGCAGATCTTCCAATGCACCATTGTTGCTACTTTGTCAAGCCGCTGCTTGTAGTCAGTCTGTGCGATCTTCTTGCAGCAGCTATTATTATTTTGATTTCTATTTTACATCTAGACATGACCAAGGAACCAAGAACCACACAGATTCCAGAAAGGTATTCTGAATGCTAAAATCAGAACTTTGGAAACAATAGTAGATAAAACTTACTGGTTTGTTTACACATGTTTTATTTCCATCTCTGCCTTTGATACTCTCTACCACACCTGTCTACTCAGAAGTGAATTGATGGAGTTAGAGACATGGTTTTTAATGCACCCCTGGGAAATAAAAAATAAAATAAAATAAAATAAAGCATGCACGTGACTTCTACTCTTGGCTCGGATGCACATCGCTATCTAATGTACAGTGTAAGTTTTAATCCTAGGCTTTTGGAAACGTACTTTCCTACACGTGCATCACACACAAACGCATTGGGCCAACAGGTTCTTGAGATGACAGACCAGTCGAGGCAAAGTGCTTCATCCCAAATGAGGTGGTCAGGCACTCTTGCCCCCCCAAAAGCAAATTCCCCCCCAAACCCTTGAGTGCCTGGCCTTCAGCTCCCTCCCCAAACAGCACTGGAAAGGTTAGAAATCTCTCCCTCCCCCTGCTTCTCAATGGGATGAGCTTTCCTGGGAGCATTTAAGCCAAAGAGTGGGGGGGGGGATGAAGAAGTGAAGAACCCTTCGCTGCTTAAAAAAGGGAAGAAGGCAGAAGGGAGAAGGGGGAGGGGAAAAGAAGAAAGGAAAGGAAGAAGAAGGAAAGGAAAGAAACAGAAAGGAACGGAAAGGGAAAAAAGGAAAGGAAAGGAAACATAGGAAAGGAAAGCAAGAAAGAAAGAAGGAAAGGAAAGGGGAAGGGAAGGGAAGCAAAAGGGAAGGGAAGGAAAGATAACAAATGGAAAGGAAAGGAATAATAACAAATGGAAAGGAAAGGAAACATAGGAAAGGAAAGAAAGAAAGAAAGAAAGAAAGAAAGAAAGAAAGAAAGAAAGAAAGAAAGAAAGAAAGAAAGAAAGGAAAGGAACGATAACAAATGGAAAGGAAGGAAAGGAAAGGAAAGGAAGAAAGAAGGAAAGGAAAGATAACAAATGGAAAGGAAAGGAACGATAACAAATGGAAAGGAAGGAAAGGAAAGGAAAGGAAGAAAGAAGGAAAGGAAAGATAACAAATGGAAAGAAAAGGAAACATGAGAAAGAAAAGAAAAGGAAAAGAAAGGAAAGGAAAGGAAAGGAAGAAAGAAGGAAAGGAAAGATAACAAATGGAAAGGAAAGGAACGATAACAAATGGAAAGGAAGGAAAGGAAAGGAAAGGAAGAAAGAAAGAAGGAAAGGAAAGATAACAAATGGAAAGAAAAGGAAACATGAGAAAGAAAAGGAAAGGAAAGGAAAGGAAAGGAAAGGAAAGGAAAGGAAAGGAAAGGAAAGGAAAGGAAAGGAAGGAAAGGAAAGGAAAAAGAAGGAAAGGAAAGATAACAAATGGAAAGAAAAGGAAACATGAGAAAGAAAAGGAAAGGAAAGGAAAGGAAAGGAAAGGAAGAAAGAAGGAAAGAAAAGATAACAAATGGAAAGAAAAGGAAACATGAGAAAGAAAAGGAAAGGAAAGGAAAGGGGAAGGGAAGCAAAAGGGAAGGGAAGGAAAGGAAAGATAACAAATGGAAAGGAAAAGAATAATAACAAATGGAAAGGAAAGGAAAGGAAACATAGGAAAGGAAAGAAAGAAAGGAAAGGAAAGGAACAGAACGATAACAAATGGAAAGAAAGGAAAGGAAAGGAAGAAAGAAGGAAAGGAAAGATAACAAATGGAAAGAAAAGGAAACATGAGAAAGAAAAGGAAAGGAAAGGAAAGATAACAAATGGAAAGGAAAGGAAAGGAAAGGAAAGGAAAGGAAAGCAAAGCAAAGCAAAGCAAAGGAAAGAAGGAAAGGAAAGGAAAGGAAAGGAAAGGAAAGGAAAGAAGGAAAGGAAAGCAAAGCAAAGCAAAGGAAAGAAGGAAAGGAAAGGAAAGGAAAGGAAAGGAAAGAAGGCAAGGAAGAAAGGGAAGGAAAGGAAAGGAAAGGAAAGAAGGAAAGGAAGAAAGGAAAGAAAGGAAAGGAAAGGAAAGAAGGAAAGGAAAGGAAAGGAAAGAAGGCAAGGAAGAAAGGGAAGGAAAGGAAAGGAAAGGAAAGGAAAGGAAAGGAAAGGAAAGGAAAGGAAAGGAAAGAAGGCAAGGAAGAAAGGAAAGAAGGAAAGGAAAGGAAAGAAGGAAAGGAAAGGAAAGAAGGAAAGGAAAGGAAAGAAGGCAAGGAAGAAAGGGAAGGAAAGGAAAGGAAAGGAAAGGAAAGGAAAGGAAAGGAAAGGAAAGGAAAGGAAAGAAGGCAAGGAAGAAAGGAAAGAAGGAAAGGAAAGGAAAGAAGGAAAGGAAAGGAAAGAAGGAAAGGAAAGGAAAGAAGGCAAGGAAGAAAGGGAAGGAAAGGAAAGGAAAGGAAAGGAAAGGAAAGGAAAGGAAAGGAAAGGAAAGGAAAGGAAAGAAGGCAAGGAAGAAAGGAAAGAAGGAAAGGAAAGGAAAGGAAAGAAGGCAAGGAAGAAAGGGAAGGAAAGGAAAGGAAAGGAAAGCAAAGCAAAGGAAAGGAAAGAAGGAAAGGAAAGGAAAGGAAAGGAAAAAGCAGGAGGAAGCTGCAGATAGACATTTGGGTCTCTTACCACCGCCGAGCTGCTGCCTGCCAGCCTGCCTGCCTGCGCCCTCTGCCTGAGCCCTGGACTCCCCTCCCGGCCACGTCGGCAGAAGCGAGGCGCGAGCGAGCGAGCGGGGCTCGGGGCGGGCCGAGCCGAGCGAAGGGCCGAGCTTTTGCTGTGCAGGGGCGGGCGGACGGGCTGCCTTCTCAACAAGCGCCCGAAGGGAGAGGCAGATAAGAAGAGGTTCGCGGGAGGGAGGGAGAGATTATTTTGATCCCGGGAGAGAGAAAAATACGAATAAAAAGCTCTTATTGAAAGGTCTCCAACCTTGGCAACTTTATGAGGTGTGGACTTCAAATCCCAGAATTCCTCAGCTAACCATGCTGGCTGAGGAATTCTGGGAATTGAAGTCCACACCTCATAAAGTTGCCAAAGTTGGAGACCTCTGTATATAGACAGACGCAGCAACCTTTTCCAATAGGGCTGTGTGTGGGGGAAAAGCTAAGCAGGGCTGGCTTCGGCCGGTAACTGGATGGGGGCCCAGCAGCAAAATGCAGAGAGCCGTAGGCTAGGCTAGAAGGCAGAAGAACAACTCGGAAGAAGGCAGCTGCGTATTGTGTCTGCCAAGAAACCGCTTTGAAATCAGGGGTCCCCAAATTTGGCAACTTTAAGACTTGTGGACTTCAACTCCCAGAATTCTCCAGCCAGCTATGCTGGCTGGAGAATTCTGGGAGTTGAAGTCCACAAGTCTTAAAGTTGCCAAGTTTGAAGACCTCTGATAAAGGCATTGCATTCGTTCACCAAGAGCAGAGCCTATCAGACCTCCGGTTTTGAGGCTCGCACCGTTTTGCGACTTTCACACCCTTGTCTCTTCCCACTGTCTCAGAGGGACTCCTGAATTTTGTGGACCGATGTCGGTTGACGTCTGGTTGGTCCTCAATTTACAACAGCTCGTTTAGTGACTGTTCAAAGTTACAACAGCACTGAGAAATGTGACGTATGGCCGTTTTTCATACCTTGTTTTATGACCTTTGCCGCTTTCCCCATGATCATGCCATCAAAATTCGGATGCTTGGCAAGCGATTCATATTTATGACCGTTGCTGTGACCTGGTCGGTCATGTGATCGATCTCCTTTTTGCGACCTTCTGACCAGCAAAGTCAAAGCCCGGTTCACTTAACAACCAGGTTACTCACTTATCACATGCAATGATTCACTTAACAACGGTGGCAAGAAAAATCGTAACACGGGGCAAAACTCACTTCACAAATGTCTCATTTAAGGACAGAAATTTTGGGCTCAATAGGGGTCGTAAGTCGAGGACTACCTGTACTTGCCCTTTTTAAAAGCAAGGTCCTCGACTTACGACTGCAATTGACCCCAACATTTCTGTTGTAAAGTGAGAATTTGGTTAAGTAAATTTCACCCCAATTTACGACCTTTCTTGCCAGGGCTGTTAAGTGAATCACCACAGTTGATAAGTTAGTAACCCGGTTGTTAAGTGAATCTGGCTTCCCCATTGACTTTGCTGGTTGCAAAAAAGGGATCATATGACCCCGGGATACTGCAACCGTCATATGTATGAACCGGTGGCCAAGCATCTGAATTTTGATTGCATGATCATGGGGTTGTTGCAGAGGTCGTAACTGTGAAAAACGGTCAGAAGTCACTTTTTTCAGTGCCGTTGTAACTTGGAACGGTCACTCAATGAACAGTTGTAAGTCAAGGACTACCTGTAAGTGTTAAAGGTATTCAAGGGGGTTGGGCTTTGTTCTTTTGTGGCTATGAAAGTTGCTATGCTGAGGCCTCCTTTAATTCCACCCCGTCTCTGCTACTCTCTCCTACATGTTGTCACGTGTTCTCTGGTCTGTTTTTTTAAAAGTGTTTTTTCTTTCTGTCAACAAACATTACATCATTAATCAATCAGTGTGTCATCTGGGTACAAAATTTTTGTGTCAACGTATTTTACATTTAGCACCATTTTCTTAATATATGTACAACTCTACGTTTACATTTCAATTTAACTTATCTTCTATCAAAACATTTTCCTTCTCGCTTTATTTCATTTCATATCTCTTTTTGTCTATATTCATTCTCTATCCAATGATAAAAACGCAGTGGCGCAGTGGTTAGAGTGCAGTACTGCAGGCTCCTTCTTCTGACTGCCTGCAATTTGGCAGTTCGAATCTCACCAGGCTCAAGGTTGACTCAGCCTTCCATCCTTCCGAGGTGGGTAAAATGAGGACCCAGATTGTTGGGGGCAATAGGCTGACTCTGTAAACTGCTTAGAGAGGGCTGTAAAAGCACTGTGAAGCGGTATATAAGTCTGAGTGCTATTGCCCTTCCTTCCTTCCTTCCTTCCTTCCTTCCTTCCTTCCTTCCTTCCTTCCTTCCTTCCTTCCTTCCTTCCTTCCTTCTTCCTTCCTTCCTTCCTTCCTTCCTTTCTTCCTTCCTTCCTTCCTTCCTTCCTTCCTTGGTGGTTAAAATGCAGTATTGAAGGTTAACTCTGTCCACAACCAGCAGTTCGATTCTGACCAGCTCAAGGTTGACTCAGCCTTCCATCCTTCCGAGGTGGGTAAAACGAGGACCCAGATTGTTGGGGGCAAGAGGCTGACTCTGTAAACTGCTTAGAGAGGGCTGTAAAAGCACTGTATACCACTGTATATACCACTGTGAAGTAGCTAGCGCTATTGCTAAGTGAGTTTCGCCCCATTCTGTGACCTTGTCTGCCACAGTTGTTAAGTGAATCACTGCAATTGTTACGTCAGTAACACACTTGTTAAGTGAATCTGACTTCCCCATGGACTTTGCTTGCCAGAAGGTCACAAAAGTGGATCACGTGACCCCGGGACACTGCAACCGTCATAAACATGAGTCAGTTGCCAAATGTCCGAATTTGGATCACGAGACTGTGGGGATGCCGCAACGGTCCTAAAGTATGAAAAAACGGTTTTAGGTCATTTTTTTCAGTGCCAAGTTTGTAATTCAGAACGGTCAGTAAATGAATGGTTGCAAGTCAAAGATCAGCTGTACTAGGAGGAGAGGAGAGGAGGGGAGAAAGGCCGAGGGAAGAGGAGAAGGAAGGAGAGGGAAGAAGAGGGAAGTAGAGAGGGGAAAGGAGAGAGGGAAGTGGAGGGGAGGAGAGGAGAGGTGTAGGAGAGAGGGAAGGACAGGGAAGTGGAGAAAAGGAGAGGGGAGAGGAGAGGAGAAGAAAAGGGAGGAGAGGGAAGAAGAGCGAAGTAGAGAGGGGAAAGGAGAGAGGGAAGTGGATGGGAGGAGAGGAGAGGAGTAGGAGAGAGGGAAGGAGAGGGAAGTGGAGAAGAGGAGAGGGGAGAAAGGCCGAGGGAAGAGGAGAAGGAAGGAGAGGGAAGGAGAGAGGGGAAAGGAGATAGGGAAGTGGAGGGGAGGAGAGGAGAGGAGTAGGAGAGAGGGAAGGAGAGGGAAGTGAAGAAGAGGAGAGGGGAGAGGAGAAGAAAAGGGAGGAGAGGGAAGAAGAGGGAAGTAGAGAGGGGAAAGGAGATAGGGAAGTGGATGGGAGGAGAGGAGAGGAGTAGGAGAGAGGGAAGGAGAGGGAAGTGGAGAAGAGGAGGTGGAGAAGAGGAGAAGGGAGAGGAGGAGGAGAAAAGTGAGGAGAGGGAAGGAGAGGGAAGGAGAGATGGGAAAGGAGAAGAAGAGACGAAAGGAGAGGGAAGTGGAGGGGAAGAGAGGAGAAGGAAAGAGGGAAGCGGAGGGGAGAAGGAAAGGGAGGGAAGGAGAAGAAAAGAGACAGAAAGAGATGGACTGTTGTTGTAAAACTGAAAATGTGATGTGTTATAAAGGAAAATGTATAATAAAAACATTAAAAAACAAACAAAGATCAGCTGTACTCTCTTTCATCCCTTTCACCCTCATTCTATCACCTGCTCCATCACTCTCATTTACCTGTCTGACTCTCATCTTTGAGTGGTGTCCCTCAAGGCAGCATTCTAGGACCAACACTCTTCATACTTTACATAAATGATCTTTGTGATCATATTATAAGCAACTGCGTTCTCTTTGCTGACGATGTTAAACTATTTAACACCACCGACAATGCTGCTACCCTTCAAAAAGACCTTGACCATGTAGCAGAATGGTCAAACAACTGGCAACTTCAAATCTCAACCAACAAATGCTCTGTCCTACACATTGGCAAAAAGAATCAGAATACAAAATACAAACTTGGAGGAAACAACCTTGTAGATGACCCTCACTCTGTCAAAGATCTTGGAGTACTCATATCCAACGACCTAAGTGCCAGAGCCCACTGTAACAACATTGTCAAAAAGGCACTAAGAGTTGTTAATCTAATCTTGCGTAGCTTCTTCTCTGGCAATATTACACTGCTAACCAGAGCATACAAAACATTTGTTAGACCAATTCTGGAATACAGCTCACCCGTCTGGAACCCGCACTGCATATCGGACATTAATACAATCGAGAGAGTCCAGAAATATTTCACAAGAAGAGTCCTCCACTCCTCTGCTCGCAATAAAATACCTTATTCCACCAGACTTGAAATTTTGGGCTTAGATAATTTAGAACTTTGTCGCCTTCGATCTGATCTAATTGTAGTTCATAAAATCATACACCACAATGTCCTTCCTGTCAATGATTACTTCAGCTTCAACCGCAACAATACACGAGCTCACAATAGATACAAACTTAAGGTAAACCGCACCAAACTAGATTGCAGGAAATACGACTTCAGCAACAGAGTGATCAATGCCTGGAATGCACTACCTGACTCTGTGGTTTCTTCCCCAAACCGCTAAAACTTTAACCTGAGACTGTCTACAGTAGACCTCTCCTCGTTTCTAAGAGGTCTGTAAGGGGCGTGCATAAGCGCACCACTGTGCCTACCGTCCCTGTCCTACTGTCCTATTGCCTAATTTACCTGTGCCTACTTATTTATTTATTTATTTATTTATTTATTTGTCAAACATGTATAGTAGTAATTTGTATAAACATAAGTAAAAAGTAACGATAAAAGAGGACAATAGGACAGTAGGACAGGGACGGTAGGCACGCTTGTAAAACACTTTGCTAATGTTTATGTTTATACCAATACCTACTATCTTGTACATGTGTGACAAACAAACAAACAAACAAACAAACAAACAAACAAACAAATAAATAAATAAACTTATCTCAGGCCAGCTGTGTAGGGGAAGGGGGGGAAGGAACTTGTTGAAGCTGCATCCAAAGAATAAAGTTTTTGGGGAGGGCAGGCAGGGGGTGTGACGGGCCGAGGGCGAAACTTCCTTGTCTCTACTTTCACTTTTCGTCTGCCGGACTTTCCCCAAATCTCTCGCCCTCGCTGGGCTGCTGAGCCAAGAAGGGTCCGGAAGCGAGGGAGGGGCGGTCTGTCGGGGGTGGTTTTTCCCGGCAAGGGGAAGAGGAAACGAGGCAAACTTTCTTGGGGTTCAGAAAGCAGGGAAGGTCCAAGCCGAGCGACCCCCGTGTCTGCGCGTCTCCAGGCGCCCGCGGGGCCTTTCTCGTGGAATCCCTGTATCCAAAGACCCGGGCAGAGGTAGGTTATTTTCCCTCTCGGGGAACGTGTGAAGCAACCGGGGAGAACGGAGCGCAGGAGGAGGTCTGCAGACACGGAAACGCGAACCTGATCCCGGAGCTGCGCGCTTCTTGGCTTCTAAGCAGCGCAGGGCAACCGGGAGCGCTCGAAAGAAAGAATCATCAGGATCAGAACTCAGAATCGCAAGTCCGTTTGGGTTGCTTTCTCTCCACCTGAGCTTCCTTCTCTTCTAACATCCCTGGGAAATCCTTCCCTTCACGGAGACTTTCTCCCCCCCCCCCCCGACCCCCCATCCAGATGGATTGGATCGGAGCTTCAAAGGTAGAAAATGCGGAGTCAGGCGGATGCAAAATTAGGTTTGGCCATCAAAACGTCCCTTTGCTTTTCGCTTGCTGGTTTTCAGAGCATTTCTAATCCCCTGGGTTGTTTCAACCTGACTTCCCCTTTTGAAGCAGATGGGTCTGAGAGAGAGAGAGAGAGAGAGAGAGAGAGAGAGAGAGAGAGAGAGAGAGAGAGAGAGAGAGAGAGAAAGGGGGGGGGAGGGAGGGAGAGAGAGACACAGAGAGAGAGAGAGAGAGAGACAGAGGGACAGAGAAACAGAGAGACACAAAGACAGAGACAGAGACAGGCAGAGAGACAGGCAGAGAACAGAGAGACAGTGAGCATTGTAGCAGGTCACAAAAGAGTTCATGATAAAGTGTGTGTGAGTGAGTGAGAGAGAAAGACAGAGACAGAGAGACAGAGACAGAGACAGACAGAGACAGACAGAGACAGACAAAGAGATAGACAGAGAGAGACACACACACACAGAGAGAGAGAGAGAGAGAGAGACAGAGAGAGAGAGAGACAGAGACAGAGACAGAGACAGAGAAACAGAGAAAGAGAGAGAGAGAGAGACAGAGAGAGAGAGAGACAGAGGGAGGCAGAGAGAGACAGAGAAACAGAGAGAGAGAGAGAGAGAGAGAGAGAGAGAGAGAGAGAGAGAGAGAGAGAGAGAGAGAGAGACAGAGAGACAGAGAAACAGAGAAACAGAGAGAGAGAGAGAGAGAGAGAGAGAGAGACAGAGACAGAGAAACAGAGAGACAGAGACAGAGAGACAGACAGAGACAGACAGACAGAGAAACAGAGAGACACAGAGACAGAGACAGAGACAGAGACAGGCAGAGAGACAGGCAGAGTACAGAGAGACAGTGAGCATTGTAGCAGGTCATAAAAGAGTTCATGATAAAGTGTGTGTGAGTGAGTGAGAGAGAAAGACAGAGACAGAGACACACAGAGACAGACAGAGAGACAAAGAGACAAAGAGATAGACAGAGAGACAGAGAGACACAGAGAGAGAGAGAGAGAGAGAGAGAGAGAGAGAGAGAGAGAGAGAGAAGGAAAGAAAGAAAGAAAGAAAGAAAGAAAGAAAGAAAGAAAGAAAGAAAGAAAGAAAGAAAGAAAGAAAGAAAGAAAGAAAGAAAGAAAGAAAGAAAGAACAAAAGAGAAAGAAAAAGAAAAAGAGAAAGAAAAAAGAAAGAAAAAAGGGGGAAAAAAAGAAACAATCAGGGAGAGGAGATTATTTCCCCCGGAAATAGTAGCAGTCATTGTTAGAACTGGTTATGATTTGCTCCTAGGGAGAAAATCCTTGGATGATCCCCACCTAAAACCTTTTTTAAAAAAATTTCCAGGGCCTGATTTGAGCCCCCCTGGGAGTTTTAAGCAAAATGGATGCAGGTAGAGTTCGACTTACAACATTTCATTTAGTGACCGTTCAAAGTTACAATGGGACTGAAAAAATGGCGTATGACCCTTTTTCACACTGAGTGACCGTATGCCCAGGATCACGTGATCAAAATTCAGGTGCTTGGCCACTGACTCATACTTATGATGGTCGTGATGTCCCGGGGTCACGTGATCCCCTTTTGCGACCTTCCAAAGAGCAAAGTCAATGGGGGTCCGCTTAACAACCGGGTTACCAAATTAACAACTTTAGTGATTCACTGAACAACCGTGCCAAGAAAGGTCATAACAATGGGGCAAAACTCGCTTAACAAGTGTCTCACTTAGCAACAGAAATGTTGGGCTCAATTGTGGTCATAAGTCGAGGACCACCTGCATAATAGGGGAATGAATGAATCAAAGGAACAGTTGTGAAGAAATGATTCGGATTATTTCAATATTATTCAGTATTTGACTCGGCCTTAAACCAAGAATTTGTGCCTCAGTGCTAGTGTCGTGCCCCCGTCGGAGTCTGAATCTGAGACAGAAGACAAACAGCTGACAGACAGCGGGAGAGTGGTTTCGTTGGCTGTGGAGGAAACTGGGAAAGGGCAAAGTCAGGCTGGGCAGAGCAGGGGAGAGGTAGAACAAGGGAGAGGGGGTTCAGATGAAGACCAAGGCCCACCCCCTCCTCATCCTAGGGCGCACAGGGAAGAACACAGAAAAGAACAACGTGGGTTGCTTTATTAGGAAGGAAAGGGCTCCGATTCCCTTCACAAGGCACGCCTGGGGATGGAGTTTAAAGGAGAGGCAGTTGGGAGGGGCGTTTGTCAGGAACAAATGCTGAATTCATCTAGTGTCGAGAGTTGTGGCCTGCATTCCTGCCATTCCTCCTGACTGTTTGAATTATTGTCGTGCTTCTGTGTGCTTATCTTGTCTTGCTGGAATTATTGCTGTGTTGGCTTCTGGGACTCATTATCTTGCCCTGCTGGAGTGATTGATTTGCAGTCATTCTACTTACAGCATTTGGACTGGAGTATCTGCAGCCAGAAGCTGCTGCAGGTTTGTCGGAGAGCTTTTCTCCAGACCGGAGAGTAAACGGTACGTTGGGGGCAAAGTTGGTGCCAATAAAGGGACTCATACCGGTTCTCTGGCTGTGTTGCCTTCGTGCCACGCCCCGAGTCATCACAGCTAGCCTGAATCAATTCAAGTTCTGACAGGTTCTCTTTTCTAGTAGATTTGGATCCTGGTTCCCAACATCCTCAAAGTTTGGCTTGGGTTCAAATTTCACATGGTCCAGACTTCAGTAGGCCCTACCATAAGTCCCATAGTCCTTATCCAGCACATTAATCAGCAGCCAAGCCCTGTGTAGTACTCCTTAACTTGCAACAGTTCATTTAGTGACCATTTGAAGTTACAATGGCACTGAAAGTGACTTGGGATTGTTTTCACATGATCTTGCAGCCATCCCCATGGTCACATGATCAGAATTCAGATGCTTGGCAAAGGTCTCACATTTATGACGGTTGCAGTGTCCTTGAGATCACGTGAAACCTTCTGACAAGCAAAGTCAACGGGGAAGCCAGATCCACTTAACAACCGTGTTACTAACTTGACAACTGCAGTGATTCACTTAACAGCCATGACAAGAAGGGTCGTTAAATGGGACAAAACTCACTTAAACACTGTCTCGCTTAGCAACGGAAAATTTGGGCTCAATTGTGGTCGTAAGCTGAGGACTACCTGAATAAGTTTGGTAGCTTGTTCACGGAGCTATTTTGTAGAAAAAGTGCTATTGTATTTCAGGATTTTATTTTATTTTATTTAAAAAAGAGAACTATAGAAAATGAAAGCTTCTTTAAGAACCAAAGAGAATTAGATTCTCTCGACAGCAACAGACAAATAAACAAACAAACAAAAAATTCCATGGCAGTGTTTTGGGAATGAAAAACTAACAAGTGTCCTTTAACAGAACCTGAATATGTAGCAAAACTTTAAATAGAAGTAAAAGACTTAAATGACATCATGTTCTTTAAATGTTACAAGAAGAGCTAGACATATGTGGTAAACGGGATGCTGTGGGAAACGGATTTTTAGCCACTGAGATTTAAGAACATAGATGAGCCACAATGTAGAGGAAGTAGCTGCTATTACAACATCTTGTATGGCCCCCCAGTAAGAAAGAAACTAGGAGAGTTAAATATGCAAATGATCTTATAAAAGCTCAAAACACAAAGGAAATGATCTGTGCTGCTTAATTCACCCGAATGAAATGGTCTTGTAGAATCACACAGAGCGATCGCATTACTTCAGAGAAGTTGGCAACGAATCACGTTTCTAGTATCTTAGGAGACCAAGACATGCTTAATGAATATAAACTTTTCTGTTAATATCAGGGTGGATAAAAATCAATGATTTTTTAAAAAATACATCGGATTTTTAAAAAATTTAAATCAGTTTTTTTTATTTAAATCAAATTTATTTCGATAAAATGCTTTTGGAGTAAAAATCTATCTAAAGATAGTTGTCTCTTTAAGATACATTAATAATTTAGTATATTCAGCATGACATGGAGCTCAGTTATGTTAGCATGAGGCTGTATGTTCTGCAATATTTACATTTTTGGTAAACTCATTCAATAAATCCAAGCTCTGCAATATTAAAGATTCTAATTACCAGCAAGAATGAGTCCTTACATTTAAAGAGCGCCTGTCTTTTCAGATCCATCATGGCAGCGCCTGTTAGCGGGCATCCACTCACCTGCTGCCCGCCACGTCCCTCACCTTGTGTCACTGCTGCATCACCAGCCGTCCCATTAAAGTGAATGGGACTGTCGGTGAGTCAACAGCGGCTCAGAGGAGGAAGCGCTGCGGGGCTGAGGGACAGAGATGACAGTTTCTCTTTAAAAATTAGGATTTAAATCGAGTTGATTTAAATCAAGCCCTTTTACTAATGATTTAAATCATGGTTTAAATCGTGATTTTAAATAGACTTGATTTAAATCAAATCCACCCTGGTTAATATATTATTAACAGACATTCCTGTTAGTCTGTTAAGGTTTCATTTATTATAAAGAATATTGAACAATGAAATATTAAAAGGCTGACATAATATTGTACCGTGAATTTTCTTTTTTTAAACAGAACGATGTCCAGTTGAGAAGAAGGTCTAAATCCGCCTGTCCTATAATGGCTGGGAGGAAAATGTCAGCTACAAATAATTTTCTCTCTCTTTGTATATTTGCGATAACGTTATGGAATTTCACCCCCTCAAGTGGACTTATAGCAAACTACTCAAAGAATTCCCTGTTTACTGTTCCCAAACATTTATCAACACAAACAACAGTTCTGGATCTGTCCGATAACAGGATATCTAAATTGGACATCTCTAATTTTCGTTCCCTTCCCAACTTGCAAGTGCTAATTCTGTCTCATAATTCGATCGGAGAAATTGATTTGGGGGTTTTTCAGCACAACAACGTCTTAGAGCACCTTGATTTATCTCACAACACGCTGAGGAATGTTTCTGGCTTTCCTGTTAAAAGCCTCAAGCATGTAGATCTCGCTTACAACGACTTTGCCGCCATGCCGCTCTTCACCGAGTTCACCAAAGCAACAAAGCTGAACTATTTTGGAATTAGTATTACAAAACTTTCGAGTGTCGACGCGCTTCTGCATTTAAAACTGGACACGCTGTTTCTGGGTTTAGAAGAACTTTATGAATACAGGGCGGGAAGCCTTCTAGTGTTCAATGCAAAGATGGTTCGGATTGTGCTCCCTCAAAACCCAACCGTCCGCATCCTCTCGGATCTGCGGTTCAACGGTTCAGAAAGTTTAGAACTTTCCAAGATCCCATTGGAGCAAATGGAAGACTTAAAAACGTTTCTGATGCGGCTGAATGAAAAAAGCACATTGCTAAATCTAACAATAATCGATACGAAATTCACTTGGAAAGACCTCACTGACAACTTTAAAGCACTGGGAAGATCCAGCATTAATCATTTAACTGTTTTATATCCAACCATTACTGAATTCAATGCGGGGTCTTTTAAAAATGCTGAGTCCTCATTAAAGAGTTTAACCATTAAATATGCACTACTTGATACAGCAACCTTTGACCAAAGCATTGTGTACTCAACTTTTTCAAACATAAACATTGACAGCTTGACGATTTCTGATTCTGGTATATTATTTATATATTGTCCTGAAAAACCCAGTAGATTTAAGTATTTAAGTTATAAAAACAACACATTGACTGACACAATATTAACAGATTGCAAAAACTTATCTATGCTACAAACACTCCTTTTACAAAAGAATAGACTTGAAGATCTTACCAAAGTGAGTTTAATGACAACCAGCATGACGTCACTGAATTATATGGATATAAGTCAGAATCATTTGTACTACAAAGACAGTGATATCAAATGCAGCTGGGGTGAACAAATAACTAAACTGAATTTGTCATCCAACAAGTTAACAGACTCTGTTTTTAGATGTTTACCGAACAATATCCAAATGTTGGATTTACAAAGTAATCAGATTTCGGCCGTGCCTAAAGATATCGTTGACCTGACTGCTTTAAAGGAGTTGAATTTGGCTTCTAACAGACTCAATGCTTTTCCCGGATGCGGCCATTTTAGAAACCTTCACGTGCTGAACGTGGAAAATAATTTTGTTCTTGACCAGTTTTCTGAATTCTTCCAGACCTGTCAGAATATTCGGAGATTAAAAGGAGGACGTAATCCCTTCGGGTGCCACTGTGAATTAAGGCAGCTCATTAATCTTCAAAAAGAAGAATCGGTGGCATTAGTTGGTTGGCCTGATGTTTATATGTGTGAATATCCCAGCAACTTAAGGGGAACTCTCTTAAAAGATTTCCGTATTTCTGAACTTGAGTGCAACGTGGCTCTCTTGATTACAGTCGTTTTAGCGGTCGCTCTGTTCGTAATAGCTGTCGTTGCCTTCCTCTGCGTCCGCTTTGATGTTCCCTGGTATTTCAAGATGATCTGTCGTTGGAGCAAGGTGAAACACCGGATATGGAAGACTAAATCGGAAGAGATCCCCGAGAGGATCCAATACCACGCATTTGTCTCCTACAGCGAGCATGATGCTAACTGGGTCAAAACTGAGCTAATCCCAAATCTGGAGAAGGAAGAAGGGTCCTTAAGGATCTGCCAACACGAGAGGAACTTCATTCCAGGGAAGAGCATCGTGGAGAACATCATCGACTGCATCGAGAAAAGTTACAAGTCCATCTTCGTACTCTCTCCCAATTTCGTGCAGAGCGAATGGTGCCATTACGAGCTGTATTTTGCTCATCACAAGTTATTCAGCGAAAACGCCGACGGTTTAATTCTGATTTTGTTGGAGTCCATACCGGCCTACATCATTCCCGCCAGGTACTACAAACTCAAAGCTCTCATGGCCAAGAGGACCTACTTGGAATGGCCAGAAGACAAAAGGAAGCATGCATTTTTCTGGACTAATCTTAGAGCAGCTCTTCAGATTAAACTGCCCAGCTCCGAAGAAATTAAAGAGCTCTAGGTAAGAATGCTAACGATCAAATCAAACACATTGGTGGCCATCATTTTTTAATTATAGAAAAAATAGTTTTTGGTAGGGTAAGTTACAAAAACCAACTACCCTATCCTACTGGGTTGTGACTTAAAGAGAAGAGGGATGTCTATTTATTTTATTTTTATGTATTTGTTTTTGTCAAGAACGTATTGGTGATATACATAGAATAGAGTAGAGTAGAGTAGAGTAGAGTAGAGTAGAGTAGAGTAGAGTAGAATAGAATAGAATAGAATAGAATAGAATAGAATAGAATAGAATAGAATAGAATAGAATAGAATTCTTTATTGGCCAAGTGTGATTGGACACACAAGGAATTTGTCTTTGGTGCATATGCTCTCAGTGTACATAAAAGAAAAGATACATTTGTCAAGAATGGTTGGCATAGGGTTCAAGTAAGCAATCAGGAAACAATCAATATTAATATAAATCATAAGGATACAAGCAACAAGTTACAGTCATACAGTCATAAGTGGGAGGAGATGAGTGATAGGAACGATGAGAAAAACTAATAGTAATAGTAATGCAGCCTAGTGAATAGTTTGACAGTGGTGAGGGAATTATTTGTTTAGCAGAGTGATGGCGTTCGGGGGAAAAACTGTTCTTGTGTCTAGTTGTCTTGGTGTGCAGTGCTCTATAGTGTCGTTTTGAGGGTAGGAGTTGAAATAATTTATGTCCAGGATGCGAGGGGTCAGTAAATATTTTCACAGCCCTCTTTTTGACTCGTGCAGTATACAGGTCCTCAATGGAAGGCAGGTTGGCAGTAATTGTTTTTTCTGCAGTTCTGATTATCCTCTGAAGTCTGTGTCTGTCTTGTTGGGTTGCAGAACCGAACCAGACAGTTATAGAGGTGCAGATGACAGACTCAATGATTCCTCTGTAGAACTGGATCAGCAGCTCCTTGGGCAGTTTGAGCTTCCTGAGTTGGCGCAGAATATACATAGATATAACATTGTTTATATACATAAGACGGGTACTAATAAAAGGGAACATTAGGACAGGAACGGTAGCCACGCTGGTGC
The DNA here is from genome assembly GCA_023053685.1 of Diadophis punctatus similis. NCBI lineage: Eukaryota > Metazoa > Chordata > Lepidosauria > Squamata > Dipsadidae > Diadophis > Diadophis punctatus. The sequence goes on from JALIGW010000006.1 coordinate 1,696,586, forward strand.
ACTTATGCACGCTCCTTACTGGCCTCTTAGGAACTCAACTTTATCCATAGCAGTTTTATATTTTTTAAATATTAAATTAATAATTTCCCCCCTTTCTTGTTCTTGCATTTCTGACATGAGATGACACAAGATCCGTATCAGTTATGAAAATATCTAAGCACTACTGTATAAAGGAGACAAATATCACCTGAATCCTGATGTATAAAAGCCGAGGTGGTGCAGTGGTTAAAGTGCAGTACTGCAGTTCAGCAGTTCAGCTGTTCAAATCTCACCGGCTCAAGGTTGACTCAGCCTTCCATCCTTCTGAGGTCGGTAAAATGAGGACCCAGATTGTTGGGGGCAATATGCTGAACTCTGTAAACCGCTTAGAGAGGGCTGTAAAGCACTATGAAGCGGTATATAAGTCTAAGTGCTATTGCTATATATTTGAAGACCACAGAAATCATTTTTGCATGAGGGGTCTTTGATGCTCTCTGGTCTTGGTGGTTTTCTTACAGATGTTTCATGACCCAACTAGGTAACATCATCAGTGCTAGAAGGAGATGGAGATTGAGTTGGAGTTGGAGGAGGAGGAGGACAACTCTGGGGTCCTTGGTGCTCTCTGAGCTTGGTGGCTTTCTTGCAGACATTTCATGACCCAACTAGATAACATCATCAGTGCTAGAAGGGAGTAAGGTTTGTGGAGAGGAGGAGGAGGAGGACAACTCTGGGGTCCTTGGTGCTCTCTGAGCTTGGTGGCTTTCTTGCAGACATTTCATGACCCAACTAGATAACATCATCAGTGCTAGAAGGGAGTGGGCCTTTAACTCCCTTGTATTACTGATGATGTTACCTAGTTTGGTAATGAAACGTCTACAGTAAAATCACCAAGGTCAGAAAGCACCAAGATTGAACAGTTCAACCCTCAGCTACAAATATTCTTCTCCATCGGTATTACTTTTGCATGTCATTTCACTGGTATGGAACAGACATCTTTTTTAAAAAATGAGAAACCCCCCCTAAGATAAACATGCTCATATAAACCAGGCAACTAATATTACAATATATTACAGCATTCGTATGTCTTAAAATTTCTCTACCTATTTTCATGCTTTCCATGTATACAAACTCATCTAGTTTTGTTCTGTTTTGTTTTTTTCTTTTGCTACTTTTAGCTATTTATAATTCTGTGCTCCATTTTTTCCCCATCAAACACAGCTAACTTGGTATTTGATGCACTAATTTTCATATATGTATTTGTTGCATTGTGGAATCTAACATGGGGAAACAGTCACTTGGATAACCAGAAATATGTGGTCACCTGCATACAAAATTACAGATGCATTCACATTCCTACTTCTACTACCACCACAAACATTCCTTATATATTTCTCGATTATTACATTAAACCACCTAAGGAGCATCACACATCCCCCTGCCTTACTCTTTGCTCAGAGTCAAAACATTCACTAAACATTGCACTTATTCTCGTGCATTCTTTATGGTTCAGATAAACTGCTCTTATAACAGAATAATAGAGTGGGAAGGGACCTTGGAGGTCTTCTAGTCCAGCCCCTGTTCAAGCAGGAGACCCTAGACCATTTCAGACTAATGGGTGTCCAATCTCTTCTTGAAAACCTCCAGTGATGGAGCACCCACAACTTCTGGTGGCAAGCTGTTCCACTGATTAATTGTTCTCACTGTCAGGAAATTTCTCCTTAGTTCCAGGATGCTTCTCTCCTTGATTAGTTTCCACCCATTGCTTCTTGTCTTACCTTGTGGTGATTTGGAGAATAGCTTGACTCCCTCTTCTTTGTGGCAACCCCTGAGATATTGGAACACTGCTATCATGTCTCCCCTAGTCCTTCTTTTCATTAAACTAGACATATCCAGTTCCAGCAATCCTTCTTTATATGCTTTAGCCTCCAGTCCCCTAATCATCTTGGTTGCTCTTCTTTGCACTCTTTCTAGAGTCTCAACATTTTTTTTTATAATAGGGTGATCAAAACTGGATGCAGCATTCCAGATGTGGCCTTACCAAGGCATTATACTGCGGTACTAACACATCACACAATCTTGATAATGATAGCGTGCATAAGCGCACCAGCGCAGCCTACCGTCCCTGTCCTAATGTTCCCTTTTATTCGTATCCATTTCATGTAGTCATAATTATGTTTTTATATCTGTTATCTAATACATGCCTGACGAAATAAAATAAAATGAAATAAAATGAAATAATAAAAATAAAATAAAATGAAATAAAATGAAATAAAATAAAATAAAATAAAATAAAATAATAAAATAAAATAAAATAAAATAAAATAAAATAAAATAAAATAATAAAATAACATAACATAAAATAAAATAAAATAAAATAATAAAATAAAATAAAATAAAATTAAATTAAAATTAAATAAAAATAAAGTAAAATAAAATAAAATAAAATAAAATAAAATAAAATAAAATAATAAAATAAAATAATGAAATGAAATGAAATGAAATAATGAAATAAAATAAAATAATAAAATAAAATAATGAAATAATGAAATAAATAAAATAAAATAATACATAATAATAAAATAAAATAATAAAATAATAAAATAAAATAATAAAAATAATAAAATAATAAAATAAAATAAAATAATAAAAAATAATAAAAATAATAAAATAAAAAATAAAAAATAATAAAATAAAAAATAAATGCATAAATAAAATTGATTCTATCCCTCTGTTAATGCAGGCGAGAACTGCCTTGGCAGTCATATTCATATCTCATCCAGCAAATCTGCACAGAATCTTCCACGCCTTAAGCCTGCTCACTTAACCAGACGCACTTTCTAAATCAAGAAATGCAAAATATGCTCTCTTGTTTACATTCCTATATTTCTCAGTCATCGCTTGTAGAGCCAACTCGCCTGTTTTGCACACCTAAGACATGGCATCACGTCACCTTCTGCTTTCTAAATTTTGCTTGTTGTCCCCAAGTCTGAATTCGATCAAACGTCTTGCCAGGCACCCTCAAAAAGTCACTGCCGTTTAAATTTTGTCATGGCAACTGGACTTATCTAAACAAGTTAAAATTTAACTTGCGTAAATAAGTTCAGTTGCCATGACTCGATTCCAGACTAGTCTACCTGGGAACCTTGGGAATCTTCACTGATTCGTTGCGCTGTAGATTTTCCATTCACTGTTGTTAATTTTCTCTTTATACAAAGAACAATAAAAGCATGACCCCAATGGTCAGGCATAGAAGCAGCCTCCATATATTCAGTCCTGTATAGATCCATAAGAAAACCACGTCCATGTTTCTAAAACGTGTCCAGATTCTACAGAGTAACCTGTTGTCTTGTCCCCGGCATTTTCATTTTGATACATTTTCATAAATTTTATTATGTGTAGTCTACTGTTTTTTTAAAATCATGTATAGCAGTGATGGCAAACCTTTTTTGGCTCAGGTGACAAAAGGGAGCACGCACACGTGATAGCGTGCACGCGAGTGCCCACACTCACAATGCAATACCCTCCCCCCATGCATGCGCACAACCCCTGCGCTGCCCCCCGCACATGCGCACAGGCCTCACTGAAGCCTCCGGACTTCCGGTAGGCCCGTTGGGCTATTTTTTGCTCTCCCCAGGGTACGGGAAAACCTCGTGAAGCCTGGGGAGAGCGAAAAATGACTTAACGGGCCAAACGGAAGTTCAGAAACGAACTTCCGGTTGGCCCATTGGGCCGTTTTTCGCCATCCCCAGGGTTTAGGAGGCTTTCCTGAAGCCTGGGGAGAGCAAAAACGGCCGAAAAGAAGGCTGAAAATCAGCTGGCATAGGGCAACGCCTTGCGTGCCTGCAGATATGGCTCCGCTTGCTACCTGTGGCACGCGTGCCATAGGTTCACCATCACTGATGTATAGCCTCATTGCCTCCCTAGACTCTTATAACATTTTGTAACGTGAATATTTTCATCAATTTAAAATAGTTTTCACATTCTTAATCCCTTATATTCACTTTTCAGTGGACCTTGATTTACAACAGTTTGTTTAGTGACTGTTCAATGTTGCAACAGCACTGAAAAGAGTGACTTATGACCGATTTTCATACTTACGACTGCTGCAGCATCCCCATGGTCATGTGATCAAAATTCGGACGCTTGGCAACTGACTCGTATTTATGACGGTTGTAGTGTCCCAGGGAAATCACGTGATCCCCTTTTGCGACCTCCTGACAAGTAAAATCAAGGGAGGGAAACCAGTTTCACTTAACAACCGTATTACTAACTTAACAACTGCAGCGATTCACTTAACAACTCTGGCAAGAAAGATCGTAAAGCCGGGCAAAACTCACTTAACAAATGTCTCACTTAACAATGGAAATGTTGTGGTCAGTTGTGGTCATAAATCAAGGATTACCTGTAATCTACTAACTTTTTTTTTTACAGGAACTGCATGGATGGAGAGGAATCTGATCTCATACCGACAGGATCTGATGGCTGTCGTTTTTATGTTCTCCAGTATTTTGTGATTTGCTATCTTTAATGGGAGAGACATTTCCCAGTCTGAAACTGGTACACAATCTGGACTCATGGTTCCTGCCTGAAGAGCAAGTTGCAGCCATGTCCAGAAGAACCTTTGCAGAAATATATCTTATGTTCTTTCCTAGGTTGGGGGCAGGGGTGAAATGCTACCGGTTCGGCCCGGTTCGGGCGACCCGGTAGCGGCAGCCGCCGTTGGTTTGGAGAACCGGTAACGGCGGCAGCGCAAGGCTCCGCCCACCCGCCTGGACGTCATCACTTTCTTTTTTTAACCCTCTGCGCATGCGCAAAGACTTCTGCGCATGCGCAGAGGGTGAAAAAGAGTGTGCGATGGTGGTGCTTCCGAACCGTAAGGTAAGTAGATTTCACCGCTGGTTGGGGAACACTGCTCGTGATAATCCACGAGCAGTATTATAGTATTAGAAGTATTAATACCGCTTTATAAAACCTTAGTAAGATCACACCCGGACTACTGCATCCGGTTTTGGTCACCACATCATAAAAAAGATGTTGAGACTCTAGAGTTACAGAGAAGAGCGACAAAGATAATTAAAGGCCTGGAGACTACAACATATAAGGAACGGTCGCAGGAACTGGGTATGGGTAGTCTAGAGAAAAGAAGGACTAGGGGTGATATGATAGTGGTGCCTAGTCCAAATGGTTTCTGATTTGGTAGGGTAGCCATGCTCCAGGGTCCCTCTGTCAAACAAGGCTGCTTGGCTTGGCCTTGGAGATGTAACTTCAGTTATGGCACAGTCTCCCTCGAAGGATGCAAAGGGCTGAGATTCTGTTAGCTTTTGGGAAAGGAATAAAGACTTTTTGGCTTTCAACTAGGAGACAGTGAGCATCCTATAGTTTAAGCCAGGGGTAGGCAAAGTTGGCTCTTCTATGACTCATGGACTTCAACTCCCAGAATTCCTGAGCTAGCATGATTGGCTCAGAAAGTCTGGGAGTTGAAGTCCATGAATCATAGAAGAGCCAACTTTGCCTACCCCTGGACTAAGCCAAGTCCAAAAATGCTTGGGAACTCCTTGAAGCTTGGTGTCATCAGCCATCAACAGGCAGAGAGATAAACAACATTTACACGCCATTCAAAAGAGACTGGCTCTTTCTCCAGGCACTGGGAGGTGAATGTTGAGGGAGCTGTTGTGGGGTGAATGTAAGTTTTATCAGGGCCTTAACATTATATTAAATTGTGGTGTTATAAAGCACTGTGTTCTTATTTTCTTCACCATCCAAAGTTTTCCCCCCTGCTTTTGCTATAATGCTAAATAGTAAGGTACATGTATACTAGATTAAACCATACGACAGCATTTCTGTTGCGGTAAACTGGATGCTAAATTTTGATTTCAACTGCTTGCATTTGGGTTTTGTGAAGAAAACAATGCTGTAAATAAATATATATTTTTTTAAATGGGGTTTTTATTAGGTGTAATTTTGTTGACTTTTCTACTTCCTAGTTTTTCTCTTGTGTTTGATTTTTTTGCTAGAAGTCACCTTGGATTTGTTTAAAAATTATGTAGGTGTTCTAAAAATTAAAAGAAAATTGTGAAAAAAAATCTCTTCAGTTGCTCTTTTTATCTAGACATCAACTGAATTATATCGATCTTCTTGCAACCTATAAACATCTTCTCCAAAGTAAATCTGATTTAATTTCATGGATTTATTCCAAGAAAAATGACAATCGGGTTGTAGTCAAAAGACATTTTCATGCAGTTGTCCTCTGACCCCATGGCAAAGTGATCATTTCGGAAATAATTTATGTTGCTTGGATTGTAAAACAGAGCAGGTTGTTGATTGTAGTGTGTGGCAATTGTGTAGTGTAGTGTGTAGTGCTCTTTTGTCTGGACTTTTAAGTCCTTGCTGGTCTAAACAGATCTGGACACTCAGTAAAAACTCAAACCTTTCACCAAAGTGATTCAATGTGCAAGCGCATCTCACAGAGTTAACTTCTGGATAAAAAAGAAATCTTCCCTCAAAAAGAAGAAGGATGGCGGGAAAAAAATCAGCTTGTATCATCTCCAACTTCCCATCAGGGCACCTTACAATGCCAACAGAATTAGGGTTTGTGTAGGCTAATGCCAACCAATGTGTTAATATTTATGGGTTGTCTCAAAGCCAGATGTTTTGACTGGATTTGGCATTTTTAGCCACCGATCGAATCTTTCCCAAGGTCCTGGAATAGGCAGATGTTGACTGATGGTGTTAAAGGTACCGTTGGAGGATGTAAGCTGTTCCAATTGCCTTTTGCAATTGACTGAGGGTGACTTTGTCAATGCCGATTGTCATGGAGTTGCGCAGCACCTGTCGGACACAAACTTGTAGTTTTATATATATCTATCTAAATATATTTAACGTTCAAATTTACAGCCGTCTTTGACATTATCCAGAAAAGGAAGAACATAAGGTAGTCAGGAACACAGGAACATCCTGAGGTAAATTAAACAGCGTGCAGAACAAACAGACGAAAAAGGCGGGAAAAAAGGGAAACTCCCCCTTTATACTTACAGCGACCAATCAGAGCATAGATTGCCTCATGTTATGAGTCAGCAAATTCTAATTAATCAACTACAACTTTATGTTGTGGCTTATTGTACACTTTGCTGTTCCAGCTACTAAATTCGAAAGCCTAACACCGATGGTGTTCAAGTGGCGCTCCGGATGTTTTGTGATTACACCCAAGGCAACTATTACTATTGGCGGAATGGGACAACTTTGCCGTGGCCAATTCGCCATGACCAACTCACCACAGCCAACTCACTGTGGTACCACTCGCTGTGGGACAATTTAACAATTCTATTTAATTATTTAAAATAAATAGAAAAATGATTTTACTTTTTGCCACTCACATTTCCTTCTGTGCCTCCTGTTGCATCCTTTCTTTAACGATTCTATTCCACCATTTCTTTAATATTAGTGTAACTCTTGTCCTTCAGTGGCGAGTTGACCGTGGCGAGTTGGTTGTGGCAAATTGTCATAGACCCTACTATTAGTAGCTATCTTTGCTTGCTTTTGCCATGGTGCTGCTTCTATTTTAGGTCTTTGCATTTAGTTATTTTCTCCAGATCTTTCTCTTCTGCTTTCTCCAGGCACTTCCACGTCCACTATACAATTATTTTTTTTGGTCTTTCTTATTGACAACTTGCCTCCAGAAGTTGTGAATGCTCCAACACTGGAAGTTTTAAAGAAGATATTGGATAACCATTTGTCTGAAGCGGTGTAGGGTTTCCTGCCTAGGCAGGGGGTTGGACTAGAAGACCTCCAAGGTCCCTTCCAACTCTGTCATTCTATTATTCTGACAATTGTTACGTTATGTGGCAGGTGCTGGTTTGTTTGAATTCTAAAGTCCCAGAGCAATTTAACTTCTTCATTTTCTATGACTTTCTCTATTTTATGGCCCCACCAGTTCTTGCCTGCAGGCAAATGATGTTTCTTGCAGATCTTCCAATGCACCATTGTTGCTACTTTGTCATGCCGCTGCTTGTAGTCAGTCTGTGCGATCTTCTTGCAGCAGCTATTATTATTTTGATTTCTATTTTATTGGAACTTTCCTGGAACCATAAACTGCACTGGGGAAGCATATACAGCATATATCCATACATTTTTTCCCGGCCACATGGTGGAAATAAATTGGAACATTAAAAATAGCACACTGCAAGAAGCGAATGGTAATGCTTTTCAATCATAGAGTAGATACAGTATAATGTATAATGTGTAAAATCTTCATGGAACATTGGTGACATCTAGTGGTGTTAGATATTCCTGGAAAATGAAAAGTTTATATTGCCTTCCTCGTGGCCATAACTTCGGCCGGGAGGATTTCAGAATTAGCGGCCTTATCAGTACGAGAGAACCTTTATATTTTTCATTTGGACAGGGTGATTCTGCGGTTAGACCCTTCCTTTCTACCAAAAGTAAACTCCTGGTTCCATAGAGCTCAGGAGATCGTTTTGCCTGATTTCTGTCCGGGGCATAATCATCCCCTGGAGGAAAGATGGCGTACCCTGGATGTCAGGAGGGCTCTCCTCCGATACAGCAAAAGACTTGCATCCTTTCGGAAATCAGAATCCCTGTTCATATCATTCCAGCCTTCTTCCATGGGCAGGAAAGTGACTCCATCAACCATTGGTCGATGGTTGAAAGCCTGTACCGCAAAGGCCTATGAGCTTAAGGCCAAACCTCTACCGAGAAGGATCACGGCCCGCTCCACCAGGAGTGCCTCCAGTACAGCAACATGGGCAACACAAGCCTCCCTCGAGGACATTTGCAGACCGGCGACTTGGTCAACTCCGTCGCTCTTTATTGGTCATTACAAACTGGACATTTATTCCTCGACTGAGACGTCCTTCGGATGGAGAGTTTTTCAGAGAATTCATTCCACGTTGGGACCCTGGGAGCAGTCGGTCTCCCGTCCCTAGATCTTTAGGCTTGGGTATATCCCATGCTTGGATTCTCCAACCAGTGCACTGGAGAAAGAACATTGGCCTTACCTGACATGTTTATTCTCAGTGTGCTGTGGGAGAATCCAAACCCACCCTGCCAAATGTCCTGGTCCAGGGTCCGGGAGTGCTCACTCTCTTCACCATTGCGTATCTATCGGACAACTCCGCCTTCATCGAAAAACTGGAGGCTCAGCCGAGCAGAGGAGGTGTGGCCAAGCTTGGATTCTCCCACAACACACTGAGAATAAACGTGTAAGGTAAGACCAACATTCTTTTCATGACAATGCAGACTCTAAACTGATGACGCATTTAATACCACCAACTCTGCTTGCACCTGAGGAGTCCTTGGTGAGCTTGTTTTCTTGAGTTTGTTACCTCATTTGCTAATGAAATGTCTACAAGAAAACAATCAAGGTCAAAGAGCACTAAGGACCCCACAGTGTTCCTCCTTCCCTCCACAAAACCCCACTCCCTTCTAGCACTGATGATGTTACCTAGTTTGGTAACAAAATGTCTGCAAGAAAGCAACCAAGCTCAAAGAGCGTCAATGACTCCACGTTCCTCTTTCATCTCCACTCTGAAAACCCCACTTTCTCCTAGTGTCAACTTCTGATTGAGTTCTGATTTGCTTGAGTTTGTTAGTCGGAGCCTTGACACTCAGCACTGATGATGCTACCTAGTTTGGTAACAAAACATCAGCAAAAAAACAAATCAAGCTCAGAGAACACCAAGGACCCCCTCAATCAGGTGGTAGTTTGATTTGTTGGGAGGGTTTGTTTGCTATTCATCTGGATCGTAGATTGAATTTATTAAAGTTTGTTGCAAACATCAAAATCAGAAGCACACACAGATGACTGATTCAGCTGGATTCATAAACTTCTTTATAAACATAGTAACATATGAATTTACAATACCATTAGCAGAGTTCTTTCTTCAAGTAAACACAAGCAGGAGAGTTAGTTTCATTTCAGCAAAGCGTACAGAGAGGAGAGAGAGCACAGAGTGGAGACTGGAGCCACACCCAGCCTTAAGCTTAAGTATTCAGTTTTGATTATCTGCACAGACTCAGAAGTGGTTAGCTCCCATTGGCTGATTCAGTTGCTATGCCTATTCATCGGCTAACCTTGTTACCATTGGCTCTCCCAGTTCATGAATATCTTAACAGAATTAAATAGCAGAGAATAATTCTAGGAACAAGGAACAGTTGTGCGTGAAGGCGGAAGTGTCTTCAGTCTCCCACACATCAACGCAAACAGGTACAGGTGTGCTTCGTGGCAAAGTTAGCGCCTTCAAGTCACAACTGCATTTACCAAATCATAAAACAACGCCTTCTTTGAGCTGCTTTGCAAGATTCTTCTGCTGGATAATGGGCCCTTCTGACATTTCCTGATTTGGCCAATTAGTCGTCCCAATTAGTTGGGCCACATGAAAGAAAGAAGCAACACAGCTTGTTCTGCCAAGTCTGTCTTGTACGGGCAGAAGAGTAATTTGGCGATCTGAGCAGAACCAGGTCACAGATATTTGGGAAGTCTAGTTTTAACAGATTAACAGAGTTGGAAGGGACCTTGTAGGCCATCTAGTCCAACCCCCCTGCCCAAGGAGGAGACCCTACACCATTTCTGACAAATGGTAGTCTAGTCTCTTCTTGAAAGCCTCCAGTGATGAAGCTCCCACAACTTTTGAAGGCAACTTCTGTTCCATGGGTTGATTGCTTTCCGTCAGAAAATTTCTCCTTATTTCCAGGTTGAATCTCTCCTCGATCAATTTCCATCCATTATTCCTTGTCTGGCCTTTGGGTGCTTTGGAAAATAGCTTGACCCTCTCCTCTCTGTGGCAGCCCCTCAAATTTATTTATTTATTTTAGTTTGGTTTTTATGCCGCCCAACTCCGCGAGGACTCTGGGAGGCTCACAGCAAGAAATGTTCCAAATATTGGAACAACTGCTATCCTGTCTCCCCTGGTCCTTCTCTTCACTAGACTAGCCATGCCCAGTTCCTGCAACCGTTCATCGTATGTTTTAGCCTCCAGTCTCCTAATCACCCTGGTTGCTCTTCTCTGCACTTTGAGAAACTCTTCGCCAGATGGGCAAAAGGGATGTGCACCTTCGCACGAGGAATTGGATAGGTTTTCACGGAATATGCAACGTGAAGGCATCTTAGCACTGGAGTAGAAACTGGAGTGGCAGTTTCTCCTTCCATTAAATCAGTCAAATAACTCTTGTTCTACTAGTTAGGAACGAATTACTAGCTTCCTTATTTTTCTACCAGTCGTAGCACCTGACTTTTGCAGTAGTGTTGGCTTAATTGTTGTAGAGTGGGATGACCAATTAGTGAACATTTTGGAGAATGACTTGAGGGAATGTGGGGTCCTTGGTGCTCTCTGAGCTTGGTGGTTTTCCTCCAGACGTTTCATTACCAAACTAAGTAACATCATCAGTGCTAGGAGGCAGTGGGATTTGTTCTCTCTTTTTAATATTATATATACTCCCTTCTGGGACTGATGATGCTAGCTAGTTGGGTAATCAAAAGTTTGCAAGAAAACTACAAAGCTTCTAAAACAGAATATCCTAAGCATATTTGAAAATTGATCACAGGTACAATATAGGTCCGTTTAAATCAATGCAATATTAATCATGAATGCAGGTAGTCCTTGACTTACAACAGTTCATTTAGTGACCGTTCAAAGTTACAACGACACTGAAAAAAGTGATTTATGGCGACTGCTTCATATTTATGACCGTTGCAGTGTCCCGGGGTCACGTGATCCCCTTTTGCGACCTTCTGACCAGCAAAGTCAATGGGGAAGCCAGATTCACTTAACAACCGGGTTAGTAACTAATCAATGGCAGTGATTCACTTAACAACCGTGGCAAGAAAGGTCATCAAATGAGCCAAAAACTCACTTAACAAATGTCTCTATTAGCAACATAAATGTTGGACTCAACTGTGGCTATAATTTAATGGATATACTCTAAATATCCCTTCTATGCTAAAGTCAGCTTTTTTTTTCCAATTAGTTTTATTTTATTTTTTTAAAGAATACAAATTTGCAGGGAGTGTTATTTACAGACTGACATTTACTATATGTCTTGTTTCATTAAGAAGTTTTATACATTTTTGTATACTCTATATAACATATGAGGACTGTACAGTACAAATTTATATTCAGAGTTTGATATGACAAAATGTCATTATTGAATCCCCATCGGATTACCAAAAAAGAAGAAACAGTAAAGGAACATTAAAACATTCACATCTTTAGTGAGAAAGATTACCAAAATTTTCAGTATCCGCAAATGATAGGAAGACATGCTTAAAACCTTTATTTACCCCATTATTATTAGCTTATAAAATATATTACATTTTATTTTATTTTATTTTTATAAAAAATCTGCATAGTTTTATACAGGAAGTAGAATAAATGAACTCTGAAATCGTCATAAATATGAGTCAGTTGTCAAGCATCCAAATGTAAATCATGTGAACACGGGGATGCTGAGTGTGAAAAATGGTCATATGTGCCATGGTTCCGTGCCGTTGTAACGTCGGTCACTAAATGAACCGATGCAAGTCGAGGACTACCGACACAGTATTCAGCTGGTAGTCTTCAACTTACACCAGTTCATTTAATGACTGTTCAGCACTGAAAGAAATGACTTATGACTGTTTTTCACACTTATGACCGTCACAGCATCCCCATTGGTCACGTGGTTTGCATGCATATGCATGGCGACCGACTCACATTTATGACGGTTGCAGTGTCCCAGGGTCACGTGATCCCCTTCTGTCCGGCAAAATCAATGGGGAAGCCCGATTCACTTAACAACCGGGTTTTCTAACTTAACCACTGCTGTGATTCATTTAACAACTCTGGCAAGAACGATCGTAAAATGAGGCCAAACTCAATAACTGTCTTGCTTAGCCACATAAATTTTGGGCTCAATTGTGGTTGTATGTTGATTACTACCTGTAGTAGTTTGCATCCTTAGTTTTTTTCCTGCAGTCCAGCCAAACGTCTTAACCAAACTACAAATGGTGTAAATCTGTAGTGGGTTCCTACCGGCGCGGTCCACTCTACCGCACCGGTAGCAGCGGGCTGGTGACGTCATCGAGAGGCGACTGACCGGGTGCCGGTGCCTAGGAGCTGCCATCTTTTTTGTGAATTTTTCGGCGATTTTTTGCTTCTGCGCATGCGTAGAAGCAAAATCGTGCCAAAATCTTGTGAGGGGACACGCGTGTGTGGAAAATTTCAGCAAAAAAATCGCCAAAATTGCGCGTCCCCTCGTGAGATTTTGGCGAGATTTTGCTTCAGCGCATGCGTGGAAGCAAAATCATGCAAGGGGCGCGCGCATGAAACATGGTGATGCGCGCACAGCGCACCGGTAGCAAGGTAAGTGAGCAACCCGCCCCTAGTGTAAATCTGTGTGTTTTCCCCCCCCCCAATCCTGGCACATATTTGGCCACAGCAATGCAAAGAATCTTTAATAGAATCAGACTCAAATTAATTAGGTGGTTATACAGATTAAAATTAGCATAGCATTCATTTGCATTGCAATTGTACCCTCTCTTTTTTGCTCAGAATTAAGGAAAAAGGGGGGATAAAAAATACCCTGACACATTTAAAATAGGAAATTAGATGATGACATTCTGAGGTTTTATTAGCAATTTAGAATTAGGGGTAGGAACAAATTTCTTCCTCTTCCATTGCGTGGTAAATATGGGATAGCATCAATCCATTGAAAACAGGTGTTTGGGGTGGAAAATATATATAAAACGCTCTGTAGAAAATAAGTTTACGAAAAACCACTGCACATTTTTTAAAAAAAGATATTGGTGATCAAGGAGCTTCAAAAATGGAGAATCTGTTTTATGCAAAGGCACAACTTGGTAAAGTATATCCATTTCGGCTCTCAGTGTATGCTTCCAAATGCTTTCCATTTTAAAAATCTTGATTATTTTTAGAAGGGTTCGAAGGATCCGTTTATAGTTCCAATTCTCTCTGCTTGGATGCGTCACGATCCAGTTCCTGACACTTCAAAACTAATTAATTTTCTTTTGATTTCCCCCCTTCTCTTCTCAAAGGTACTGTTAAATGTCTAAGGATCAATTTGGTTTGACAATACAGCAGAAAACGCAAGAGATCTTTGCTCCATTTAGCATGACCGTTTCTACATAGCCACTAAGCAGAGTGGGGCGGTGGCCTAGAGGTAGAGCTCTCGCCTCACAATCAGGAGGCTGTGAGTTCGATCCTAGGTAGAGGCAGGTATTTCTCTCTCTGGGCGCGATGAGAATATATCTGCTGAACAAAACTCCGCATTGGCAACAGGGACGGCATCCGGCCATTAAAACATTCTGCTAGCTCCATTCAGTTGCCCAGACTCCACCCCGCAAGGGATTATGGGGTCATTAAATGATGATTTCTAGATAGCCATTAAAGCAGAGTGCCGCGTTAATAATTCTCTGTTGTTTGCTATCGATAAACGATCATCCGGATTTTTGCAGTGCAGATATGGTAAATCTTACTTTATATTCCAATAAACGTACAATTCCCCCTCGTATAAGCGGGTATGAGAAAAGCAGCATGAATTTGCCTTATTCAATGAACCTCAAAGAGACTAGTCCTCATGTACACGTAGAGCACGGCTACCTTGGAAGTTTGACACTGAATTGGAAACAGGCTACAAGCAAGCCTTGTCTTGCAACAAAGTTACGACGGCACTGGAAAGAAGTTACCTCTGACCGTTTTTTCACCCTTATGACAACCATATGGTCCCGCGATCAAAATCCAGACGCTTGGCAACTGGTTCATATTTATGACGGCTGCAGTGACCCGGGGTCACGGGACAAGCAAAGTCAATGGGGAAGCCAAATTCACTTAACGACACTGTGACCAACTTAACAATGGCAGTGATTCACTTAAGCACTGTGGCAAGGACGGTCGCAAAATGGGGGCAAAACTCATTTAACATCTGTCTCGCTTAGCAAGAGAGATTATGAGCTCAATTGTGGCCGTAAATTGAGGATTACCTGTAGATCTAATCTAAAGCGGGTTGGTCACTGAAGTGAGTTGTATGTTCTTCCTTCTTCCAAATTACTGCAAATGCATGTGGCTGTTCTGCAATTTTCTGTGAATTTTGAATTCAGCATAACCCTGTTTTGAACGCACGGAGATATGCTTTGTTTCCATCTGGTATTTCTCCCAAAACCTTGAAAATGCTAGGAGATTATACAGGACTAGACAGGTAGTCCTCAATTTATGACCAGAACTGAGCCCCAAATTTATGTTGTTAAGTGAATTTTACCCTACTTTACAACATTTCTCACCACATTTGTTAAGTGAATTACAACAGTTTTTAAATTGGTAACACGGTTGTTAAGTGAATCTGGCCTCCTCGTTGACTTTGCTTGTCAGAAGGTCGCAAAATGGGATCATGTGACCCCGGACCAGCGGTGGGTTGCTACCGGTCCGGTCCGGTTCTATGAACCGGTAGCGGCGGCGATGGGAGGCTCCGTCCACCTGCCCCAGATGCTTCTGTGCATGCGCAAAGCATCACGCCTGCGCACGAACCGGTAGCGATGGGATTTAGAACCCATCACTGCCCAGGACGCTGCGACCATCATAAAGGTGAGTCAGTTGGCATGCATATGAATGCTGGGTGAGATCATCCGACGGCATGGGGTGAGGTATCAGCAGTATGCTGACGATACCCAGTTGTACATCTCCACCCCGTGTCAGTTCAGTGAAGCAGTTGATGTAATGTGCCGCTGCCTGGACGATGTGAGGGTCTGGATGGGAGTGAACAGACTCAGGCTCAACCCAGACAAGACTGAGTGGCTCTGGATATTGCCTCCCAAGGACTATGTCGACTGTCCCTCCTTGGTTCTCGGGGGAGAAAAATTGACTCCCTCAGAACAGGTCCGCAATTTGGGTGTCCTCCTAGACCCACAGCTAAAATTGGATCAACATCTTTCAGCTGTGGCTAGGGGGACCTTTGCACAAATCCGTCTTGTGCACCAATTGCGACCTTACTTGGAGAGGGAGGCCTTGCTCACAGTCACTCATGCCCTTGTCACCTCACGGCTAGACTACTGTAACGCGCTCTACATGGGGCTACCCTCGAAGAGCATTCGGAGACTCCAGCTGGTACAGAATGCAGCTGTGCGTGCAGTAGTGGGTGTACCGAGATACACCCACGTAACACCTCTCCTTCGCCAGCTGCATTGGCTACCAATTAGTCTCCGGTTGCAATTTAAGGTGTTGGTCGTTACCTTTAAAGCCCTACATGGCTCAGGGCCAGGTTACCTTCGGGACCGCATCCTACCACATACCTCCCTAAGACCGGTTAGGTCCCACAGAGAGGGCCTCCTCCGGGTCCCGTCGGCCAAACAATGTCGATTGGCGGGGCCGCGGGGGAGGGCCTTCTCTGTGGGAGCCCCGTCCCTCTGGAACCATCTTCCACCAGAGATCCGAACTATCCCCACCCTGCTGGCCTTCCGTAAAGCCTTAAAAACATGGCTCTTCCGGCAGATGGGGTGAATAGGATAAGCAAATTCCCCCTGAATGTTGTGTTTTATAATGTCTTTTTTTTAATTATTTTTTAATTTAAATTTATGATTACTGTTTTAAATTGTACGCTTCTTACTTATGCTGTACGCCGCCCTGAGTCCCATGGGATTGGGCGGCTTATAAGAGCGTTTAAATAAATAAAATAAATAAATAAATGCAAATCAAGTGACCCTGGGGACGCTGCAATGGTCATGTGAAAACAGTCATAACTCACTTCTTTCAGTCCCGTGGTAACTTTGAACGGTCATTAAATGAACCGTTGTAAGTTGAAGACTACTAGTACTGGGCAATCATACCATTTAGCTCCAAAAATGACTTTTTTTGCCTCTTTCACTGAAATGGACAATGGTTTCTTTGTCTTAGGGCAAGGACAATTAGAAGCACATACAGGTAACCCTCAATTTACGACGGTTCATTTAGTGACCGTTCAAAAAGTTACAACGGCACTGAAGTGACTTTTGATTGTTTTTCACACTTTCAACTGCTGCAGCTGATCAGTGGTCATGTGATCAAAATTCGGATGGTTGGCAACGGACTCATACATATGACGGTTGCATTGTCCCAGGGTCACGTGATTCCCTTTTGACAAGCAACGTCAATGGGGGGAAGCCAGGTTCACTCAACCATTGTATTACTAACTGAATAACCGCAGTGATTCAATTAACAACGGGGGCAAGGAAGGTTGCAAAACTCACTTAACAATTGTCTCGAGACTGCCTTCTGCCACACAGCTCCCAGCGACTGGTGAGATCCCACAGAGTTGGTCTCCTCCGGGTCCCGTCAGCTAAACAGTGCCGACTGGCGGCCCGCGGGGAAGGGCCTTCTCTGTGGCTGCCCCAGCTCTCTGGAACCAGCTACCTCCGGAGATCCGGACTTCCCCCACCCTATTGGCCTTCCGAAAAAGCAGTAAAGACCTTGGTTTTCCGGCAGGCCTGGGGCTGATGATCTCGCGGTTGTAATCGGCGAGATCCGGCCATGGAGTGGGGGCAGTCCGGATCTCCGGAGGTAGCTGGTTCCAGAGAGCTGGGGCAGCCACAGAGAAGGCCCTCCCCCGCGGGCCGCATGGGTTTTAAATTGTTTTAATGTTTAAGATGTTTTTAATGTTTATTCTGTTGTTAAGCCGCCCAGAGTCCTTTGGGAGTTGGGCGGCATATAAATTTAATAAATCTAAATCTAATCTCGCTTAGCAACAGAAATTGTGGGCTCAACTGTGGTCATAAGTCGAAGATTACCTCTGTATGCCTTCCACAGTTTTTCAAATTCTTGGCATAATAATAAAACTCACGGTAAGAACTAATTGCATAAATTCAATTGCCAGAAGGAAGTCTTTGCTCGCCCTTGTTTGGAAGTATCAAATAAATTGAATTTTCTGTCAGGCTCTCAGCTGCCCATTCAGTTACACACCACTGAAACGCAATTGTGCTCAGCTACAGGTCAAAATTCGGTTGCTTGGGGTTGCAAAAACAACCCAAGGTCATGTGATCACCATTCCTGACCTTCCCAGTTGGCTTTCGATAAGCAAAGTTCAAGTTTAATGAACCCATGATTCACTTAACAAATGCAATGATTCGCTTAACAACCGTGGCCAAAAAAATTTGACAAATCGGACGCAAACTTTCTTAAGAACGGCCTTATTTAGCAATGTAAATTCTGATTCCAGTTGCGGTCAAGGACTACCTATAACCATGATGGCGAACCTATGGTACGCATGCCACAGGTGGCACGCGGAGCCATATCTGCCGGCACGCAAGCTGTTGCTCTAGCTCAGCTGCAGCGCGCATGTGTGCGCCGGCCGGCTGATTTTCGGCTCGCGTGGAGGCTCTGGGAGGGCGTTTTCGGCCTCTGGGTGGGCAGGGGAGGCCGTTTTTACCTTTCCCAGGCTCCAGGAAAGCCTCTGGAGCCTGGGGAGGCCGAAAAACGGGCCTACCGGGCCCACCGGAAGTTGGGAATCGGGGGAGCGGGAGAGGGGGGTCGTGCGCGCATGCGCATGAGGGTGGGGCGTGTGTGGGGCATTGAATTATGGGTGTAGGCACATGCGCGCGATAGCACACGCGTGCTTGCTTTCAGCACCTGAGGAAAAAAAGTTTTGCCATCACTGACCTATAACCTACTTCTTGTGAGAATCTTATTTCAGAAATATAAAAAATGTGGGGATGGGGAAGATCAGGCTAGGCCAGCTTATTTGGAATTTAAATAGTATTTTTTTGAGGAACTGAGCAAGACTTAACTAAGGCGTGAGAACACCTATGTACCAGAAACAATGGACATGGTCCAGTCAAAGTGTTCTATATTACACACCGGTTTAATTAGAGTTCGGTAATACAACTTTTAAAAAGTAAGAGAGGGAACAGGATGATGAAAGTGCTAGAAAAAGTTTATACCAGAACAACTGAAGCTAAATACAATTTATGGAACAATACAACAAGCAATTTTGAGTAAGCCAAGTTGCCCCTGAGCAATTATTTACTCGAAATGTATGTGATTTTAGTTTATAAAGTGTTTCGTTTATATTCTGCAATCCCTTCCTCTCCTGCTCATTCCTCCGGCTGTTGTCGTCATCGTTGGCTTCCTTTAAAAATAATAATAATAAATCTTTCCTTTTTTTTCTACATACGAGAGACACAGTTCCCACAAATTTAACCATAGGCTGCAAAAGGACAAAATGCTGGTGGATTACGGCGAGTCTCATTTCCTTAATATAAATATAAAAATTGCATCTCTGAAGATACGGAGGATTTATAGGATGAAACTATCTAATCTTTCAATTTTATTCTTTTTTTTTTTTTTGGAAAATTATCGATACTGAGAAGGTATTAGAAAAATACTTGGCGAGGGACTTGTCTGCTGAAGTTTTCATACGAGCTGGTAAAACGGTTTTGACGGGGTTCCAAGTGTTTCGTTTGTGATCACTGCGACCGAATCTATGCTCTCCGCAAATCTTTTTCTCCAGGATCTTAGGAATACGGAACGGTCTCGGATGGAAATTCAATTCTAACAAGGAAGAGCTGAATTTATTTTGCTGGAACGGTGGCTTTTCTCAGCTAAGGCAGGTCGAAGTGTTCTCGAGGGCAGGAAATGCCGAGGCGTGGAGAGAATTTCTGTTGCCTGCCACACTTCCCCAGCGAGGTAGATTTTAATCAATTTTATCAATGAATGTCACACCACAAGGAGTACCATTGTGTGTCCCATTCACACAGTTGCATGACAAAAAAAAAAACAGATCACTGCATTCCCACCGAAAGGGTTTGCTCAGTGAATCTACCAAGACACTTGATCCCAGGCAAAACAAAAGGACAACTTGCATAACCCCACACGCACACAAAAAAAGGCAACATTGATGAGGATATACAGCATCCGTGTGAACTTCCGCTTTCTGTTGATAAGTGGAGATATTTTTTTTTCATTCATTCCCAGGGTTGAGGAGTTCATTTTCTGCATCCAAAAAAAAAAGTGTGTCTTCTGGAACATGCTTCTCTAACCAACCATATTCAAAAAAGATCCATTCATTGCATTGCTGGGCATAAAAAGGAGACGTGCATCCTTTTACGACGGGCACACCAGTCTCTGGCAAGGATTAGCAAACTGGGTTTTGGAAAAAAAAACCCCAGTAACTGTATCATCGATATATACTGGCTGATTAAATGGCAAAACTAATCAGCTTGATTATAAGATGTCTTAAGTCTGAAGGAAATCTAACCTATTCGCTGGCAAATTAGGGGGCGCTTAGCGTCCCCAGGAAACAAAAAATGTTCACATTCTTTCGGTCTGTCTGACGGCAAGAATCGAGAAGGGCCAAGCAAACTTTTTTTTTTTTACTGACCATCAAGAAAGGTTGCGAGGAGATAAAAATCCAAAGATCCAGTCCAGCTGAATCGGAATTAAAACGTGGAGGTCAAAAATAAAAATGAAAAAAACCCGGAAAAGGGCAGAGAAGTGAGAAGTTCAGACGAGCATGTGGCGTTTCCGATGGAGGGCAAGATGGTCAGAACGAGAGAAACTGCGATCACAGTCCGGACACTGGAACGGTTTGACTCCGGTATGTTTCCGGAAGTGCCGCGTTAGTTCATCCGATCGAGCAAACTTCCATGTGCAACCTTCCCAAGTGCATTTGTAAGGCTTTTCACCTATTTAAAAAAAAGAAAGAAAATGTTTTTTTAAGACACACAAGCGAGATTATTTTAACGATACATTAAAAAAAAAACTTACGAGAAGAGCAATATTTCTTCATCACCGGTAATTTCACTGAACGTCCCTATGGTCAGGCGCTAAATCCCCAGACCTGTGCACAAGAATCTTCTCAACCAGCTTAGCAGCTGCTAAAAATTAGCTAAGGGACAGTGGAATTCAAGGGAGGTTGCTCATTGCTGATTGATAATCAATCAGAATTCAGATATGAACTTACTACTGTATAACGTGTATTTAACTGAAACTGTATCTCTAATAGAATTTTGGGTGACTTTTATACACAAATCAATTACACCATTGTCTATTTTTTTATGTAGGACCTCAAATCTTTTGCAATATCATGTTTATTACTTATTGATTTGATAAATGTATATATTATTACCTTTGCAATGTGACTAAAGGTTTCGTCTCCTTACTTAATTTAAAAAATAATAATACAGGAACTCCTCGACTTACAACCGTTCATTTAGTGACCGTTCAAAGTTACAACGGCGGCACTGAAAAAAGTGACTTACGACCGTTTTTCACACTTACGACTGTTGCAGCATTCCCGTGACCACCTGATCAAAATTCAGATGCTTGGCAACTGCTTCATATTTATGACAGTTGCACTGTTCCTGGGGTCATGTGATCCCCTTTTGCGACCGTCTGACAAGCTAAGTCAATGGGGAAGCCAGATTCACTTAACAACCAGGTTACTAATGTACCAACTGCAATGTTTCACTTAACAACTGTGAAAAGAAAGGTGGTAAAATGGGGGGAAATACCTCACTTAACAAACGTCTCACTTAGCATAATAAATTTTGGGCTCTATTGTGGTCATAAGTCAAGGACTTATGGGTCCTTGGGCCAATGATTATAGCCGAATACTATTTAAGTTTGGGCCCAAATCCCAATATCCAAACTTTCTAACTTTGAGAAACGTCACAGCAACAGTTCAAGTGGCTTTCAAGGATGCTACCATTAAGTGGAAAAAACGGGAAAGATGGAAAGAAGAAGAAAAATATCCACAATTCTTTATTTGCTTTAAAAATCACACCATAAACTTTTAAATGAAATCCAGTGCTTTGGGGAAGGAGTTTACTGCCAATATCGTAGGGTGTGTTGGTGAATATTCCAATGAGTCACAGTTAGAAGGCCAAAAAAATAAGCTTAGCTATCAGACAGAGAAGCAAAATGTACAAAGGAGAAAATAAATATCAGCCTCTTGAATCTACCATATTTTTCGGCGTATAAGACGCACCTTTTCCTCCCCTAAAAGAGGCTGAAAATTTGGGTGCGTCTTATACTCCGAATGTAGCTTTTTCGAAGCTTTTTTTTCCAGCCCTAACGAGGCGCTAACGATCTTCCCGGCTTGCAGGATTTTTTCATTGCTACTCCCTCCAAAGAAGGTTTTTTCCAGCCCTAAGTCTTTGCAGGCTTTTTTTCATTGCTACTCCCTCCGAAGGTGGTTTTTTTCAGCCCTAACCAGGGGATAAAATAATGTGCTGAAGCTGACCAGACTAAGGGCGCTAGCCAGATGAATACCTGGTAGGTAGATTTTTCCTCCTATTTTCCTCCCCCAAAACTAAGGTGCGTCTTATACTCTGAAACATACAGTACTTGTGAGGGAATAAATCACTAAACACAGTAAAACCCGTTTCCAAACAAGCTTGCATAGGATATACAAGAAGTCCTCGATTTACGACTGCAAGTGACAACCGCAACGACAGCCCAACATTTCCGTTGCTAGGCGAGGCAGTTGTTAAGCGAATCATTGCATTTGTTAAGTTAGCAACACATTTGCTAAGTGAATCCAGATTCCGGGGACATGGCAAGCGTCATAAATGTGAGTCAGTTGCAAACTGTTGTAAGTTGAGGACTACCTGTAGTAGAAGCTGGTTTTTTTAAAAAAGGTTTCCACCCCTCACCGCCAAAAGAAAATAACACTTGCTCCCTATTTATTTATTTATTTATTATGGTGTTCTTATATGCCGCCCAACTCCCGAAGGACTCAGGGCGGCGTACAACAGAAAAAAAAAACAAGACACCAATTCATAAATACACATTAAAACGAGATATATAAAAATTACCTGTGTGTGTTCTTCTATGGGCTTTTAAATGAGAGCTTTTAGTGTACACCTTGTTGCAGCCTTCGTAATCACATCGGTGTATCCGTCTCTTCCTTTGCGTGTCTGGCGATTCCACAGGTAGAGGTCTCTTACCAGGCTGGACTATAACTGAAGGATGATTCCTGCGTTAAGTTGAATCATATGTTAAAACTGCAACTTTTTGAACTAAAATCTCCTTCTTTTTCTTTTTCTTTTAAATGGCCCACCCGAGAATTCACTTCTTCAATACCCATTTGTCTTCTGCCGGCGTCAATAACATTACATACATGTGGAAAAAATTCAAGCAAGCTTAGCAAATATCATGGACTTGTGTGGTAATTGTTTTGGCTGACTTTCCTAATAAAGATTTTGGTTTCATTTATTCTCTAGAATGAACAAGCCATCTCCTCTCTCCTATTCCCCCCCCCCAATTTATTTATTTATTTTCTTCAGAACGGTAGGATTTGACCGAACATTTTAAGCCGCAATCTTGTTTTCCAGGAAAGCAGAATTCAGAAATCTCGGTGCTTCTAGTGGTTTACACATTTTTCTAAATATCTTAGCAAAGATTTTTTAAAAAAAACAATGATACGGATTCCCCCCCCCCTTATTTATTTTATTTATTTATTTGTGAGATTTATATACCGCCTCCCAGTGCAAGCACTCTCTAAGCGGTTTACACCAGTAAGCAATGTATATTTACATTGCCCCCAACAATCTGGGTCCTCATTTTACCTACCTCGGAAGGATGGAAGGCTGAGTCAACCCTGAGCCTGGTGAGATTTGAACCGCTGACCTGCGGATCACAGTCAGCTAAAGTGGCCTGCAGTACTGCACTCTAACCGCTGCGCCACCTCGGCTCATTCTCCCTCTTCCCCGATGCTATGAATGCTTATCAACTTCCTTTGCTCTACCGACATAAACTCAACAGATTTTATTCTTCATCTATTTCTTTAGAGCCCAAATCAGAATTTCTGATTTGGTGCAACCACAAGGATGCAAACTCCTTTACCACCAAGGACTTTCCTAAAAGTAGAACTAAGACTCATGTTTACACAGAAATGCACTCTTTGTCTTTCTAAAACAGTGCCTCTAGCTTCCAGAAATGACGTTTGTAACATTTCTTCTGAATACTACAATTCAGGTAAGATGCACAGTGCAGTGTATTTGAAGTTCACACAGACCACAGTTCTAGATATATACAGTACATTTGAAATTGGATCCTGCTAGGAAAGATAAGACGACGACAAATTGATGAAAACCTGATCGCAGTACTAAAATTAGGACATAGAAGAGATTGTTGAACAAATCAAATGACATTCCCCCTGAGATTTAACAGTTGGAAGGGACCTTAGAGGTCTTCTAGTCCAACCCCCTGCACAAGCAGGAAACCCTATACCATTTCAGACACATGGGTGTCCAATCTCTTCTTTAAAACCTCCAGTGATGGAGCAGCTATAATAGTGATGGTGAACCTTTTCGGCACCAAGTGCCGAAAAGAGAGCATTCCGTGCGCTTCGCACGCTCATCTGGACCACGACCAGGAAGAGTTGCCCAGGGGGCATGCGCATGCTGGAAAATGTACTTCTGCTTTCCGGCATGTGCATGCGCACCAGCCGGCAAGTCTTCCGGTTACTGCCGCGCATGTGCACACATCGATCAGCTGGCCGGCATGCATGTTCACGCCGGAAAATGGAAGATCAGTTCTTCCGGTTTCCGGCACTGCCGCATGCACATAGGCCAGTCGATCGTTGCGTGCGCATGCATGCCAGAAACCCGGAAGAGGAATGGTCGATGCCACGTGTGCCAGGCGACATGGCTCAGCGTGCCACTTCAGGAGGCAAGTCGTTCCAATGATTAATTGTTCTGTCGGGAAATTTCTCCTTAGTTCCAGATTGCTTCTCTCTTTGATTAGTTTCCATCCAATGTTTCTTGTCCTGCCCTCAGGTGCTTTGGAGAATAGTTTGACTCCCTCTTCTTGGTGGCAGCCCCTGAGATTTTGGAACACTGTTATCATGTCACCCCTAGTACTTCTCTTTGTTAGACTAGACCAGGGGTCTGCAACCTGTGGCTCCGGAGCAGCATGCGGCTCTTTAGGCCCTCTGCTGTGGCTCCCTGTCAGGTGATCCCATCACTGACTGGCCCTGCCCCTCACCCTCCCCTCCCAGTCACTCCTTGCCTAGCCTGAGAAGGCAAGGGCAACGGCGGGGGATGAGAGGGACACACACACACACACACACACACACACACACATACACAGAGAGAGGGGGGGAGAGTGAGAGAGATAGAGATACAGAGAGGGAGGGGGGAGGGAGAGAGAGGGAGGGTCAGAGGGTTTTGTGGCTCCCGGTGTTTTTTAACAACCAGTTGTCTGCCCTAATGACCTTAGGGTAGGGTAGGCGTGGCCAGGGGGGGTCATGTGATTGGGTGGGAGTGAGTGACATCGAGTTGGCCACGCCCACCCAGGTTTTGTGGCTCCCGGTGTTTTCTTTTCTGTGGGAAATGGGTCCAAATGGCTCTTTGAGTGTTTAAGGTTGCAGACCCCTGGACTAGGCATATCCAATTCCAGCAACCGTTCTTCATGTGTTTTAGCCTCCAGTCCCCTAATCATCTTTGTTGCTCTTCCTTGCTGAATATTTGAATGGCCTCATACCTATGCAAACGAGATTTGTGAATTACATTAAGTGTCCAAAGTTGCTGAGCTTGCCTCAAAGTCATCTAGCTTTCAACCACAATTCACTTTTCCATTGGCGAGATTCGAAAACTTCTAAGCTACTTACTCTTGTAGCATGGGAGGTGACAATGAGGTCATCACAGGAGGAGACATTTGCTCCGGATAGTAGTCATTTCTTGGTGATTCCAAGCCTGGCTCTACCTTGATAGCTTTCGTTAGTGCTGGCTTTTCGTAAGATTCGATGACGGATACTGTACGGAGGAAGCAGAGTCAGCGAATGGTAAACAAAGAGGAAAAAAGCTTGCATTTGGGGTCTTCTGTCACAGCATTCTTGCTACATCGTTCTTAAAAATATAAATTGCAAATACAACCATTTGAATTAATCTACATAACTGAATGACAATGCCGTTCTACCATATAATAAACCTTATAACCCAGCTCTTTGTTCTGGTTACTATAGAGAAATCTATAGTGGCTCCCATTCTATTGCTTTGCTTTCTATAGGAACACCAACTGCTTAATAGAACAATATCAATTATTCTAGTAAGAATAATTGAATTAATCTACATTACTTCCATTCTCTTGCTTTGCTTTCTATAGGAACACCAACTGCTTAATAGAACAATATCAATTATTCTAGTAAGAATAATTGAATTAATCTACGTTACTTCCATTCTCTTGCTTTGCTTTCTATAGGAACACCAACTGCTTAATAGAACAATATCAATTATTCTATTAAGAATAATTGAATTAATCTACATAACTTCCATTCTCTTGCTTTGCTTTCTATAGGAACACCAACTGCTTAATAGAACAATATCAATTATTCTATTAAGAATAATTGAATTAATCTACGTTACTTCCATTCTCTTGCTTTGCTTTCTATAGGAACACCAAGTGCTTAATACCGTAGAATAATATCAATTATTCTAGTAAGAATAATTGAATTAATCTACATAACTGAACGACAGTGCCGTTCTATAATATACCTTATAACCCAGCCCTTTGTTCTGGTCACTATAGAAAAATCTATAGTGGCTTCCATTCTATTCCTTTGCTTTCTATAGGAACACCAAGTGCTTAATAGAATAATATCAATTATTCTATTAAGAATAATTGATATTATATAATAATAGTAATAATAGCAGTAATAGTAGTAGTAGTAATAATAATAGTAGCAGTAGTAATGATAATGATAATAATGAAAATGATGATGATAATAATAATAATAATAATAATAATAATAATAATAATAATAATAATAATAATAATAATAATAATAATAATAATAATAATATCAATTTAGCACCTTTAGCAAGTATATTTGAAACACTTTAGCTATATATCTTTGAGAGATTCCATTCCTCCAAGAAATGTAGGTCAGCCCGCAATTTCTTTCTGCCTGTCCACTTATCACAGCATTTATCACTGCTGCTGTGGCCTAGAGGTGGAGCTCTTGCCTCACAATCAGGAGGTTGTGAGTTCGATCCTAGGTAGAGGCAGATGTAAGGGTCTCCTGCTTGGGCAGGGGGTTGGACTAGATGACCTGCAAGGTCCGTTTCAACTCTGTTAATCTGTATGTGTATCTGTACTACAACAATGGGATACCTTAAAGCAAGGGAAAGCTAGCTAAAGATTGCTTAGGGAGATGCATTTTCTTCAGTTCTATGGATCAGTATCTCTCTTTATAAGCTTCCATTTACACAAGTTTAGGATAATTTATAGCGCCATGGTGGCACAGTGGTTAGAATGCAGTATTGCAGGCAGACTCCGCTGGCTGTCAGCAGTTCTATTCTCACCGGCTCAAGGCTGACTCAGCCTTCCATTCTTCTGAGGTGGGTAAAATGAGGACCAGATTGTTTGGGGGCAGGAGGCTGACTCTGTAAAATGCTTAGAGAGGGCTGTAGAGCACTGTGAAGCGGTATATAAATCTAAGTGCTATTGCTAATGCTATAGCCCTTCCTTCCTATCTATCTTCCTATCTATCTTCCTATCTATCTTCCTATCTATCTTTCTTTCTTCCTTTCTTCCTATCTATCTATCTATCTATCTATCTATCTATCTATCTATCTATCTATCTATCTATCTATCTATCTATCTATCTATCTATCTATCTATCTATCATCATCTATCTATCAATCATCTATCTATCTATCATCTATCTTCCTATCTATCTATCTATCTATCTACTATCTATCTATCTTCCTATCTATCTATCTATCTATCTATCTATCTATCTATCTATCTATCTATCTATCTATCTATCTATCTATCATCTATCTTCCTATCTTCCTATCTATCTATCTACTATCTATCTATCTTCCTATCTATCTTCCTATCTATCTTCCTATCTATCTATCTATCTATCTATCTATCTATCTATCTATCTATCTATCTATCTATCTATCTATCTATCTATCTATCTATCTATCTATCATCTATCTTCCTTCCTTCCTTCCTTCCTTCCTTCCTTCCTTCCTTCCTTCCTTCCTTCCTTCCTTCCTTCCTATCTTCCTCCCTCCCTCCCTCCTTTCCTTCCTTCCTTCATTCCCAGTGGTTAGAATGCAGCATTGCAGGCTAATTCTGCTGACTTGTCAGCAGTTCGATTCTCATCGGTTCAAGGTTGACTCAGCCTTCCATCCTTCCGAGGTCGGTAAAATGAGGACACAGATTGTTGGGGGTGATAGGCTGACTCTTAGAGAGGTCTGTAAAGCACTGTGAAGTGTTACATAAGTCTAAGCCCTAGTGCTATGGCCATAATTTAAAGGATAAGATGAACAGATTCTTTTAGGTTGACTTCCCCCCCCAAAAAAATAATAATAAAAAAATAAGAGAAGAAAGTCCACAAAAGACCAAAACAAACCCGAGGACAGATGTTTACCTGGGACGCTGCTTGGGTTTTCCAACTCTTCGGAAAGAACGGTGGACACCATGATAGGCTGTTGAAGGTGAGAGGCGTACATAAAAGGGACGGGTTGAACAACAAGGGGCTGAATAACTGGAAGTATTCCCGGGCTCCTTAGTCCGTGACGGGAAAGAGCTGCCATGACTGGAGGAATCGTTAAGGGCATAGTAAAAGGCTGCATTCCTGGTGGACCCAGTTTCTTCATGGGAGGGCTGGATGATGGAAGATTTAATAACCCAGGGGAAGCTCTCCGGGATAGAGTCTGGAATTTGAAAGAGGAAGGAGAATGTCCAGCCGAAGGCGGTGAACTGCGTTTATTCATGGTAAGGTCAACAGGCTCCACCTGAACCCCACTGCACAGTCCATCTGGAATCTGGTAGAACTTATTGGACATCATATCTGGTGTGGAATAGATGACGCTGTACTTGTTGGACTTCATGTGGTCCATGTAAGGAGAGTGGAACGACTACAGAAGAAAAGGAGAAGAAAAGGAATGAATAGAAACCAGTGGCAGAAAAGAGGAAGAAAAAAAAATGTATTGGAGAATAGGAGCTCATTGTGACTTGTTTCTGTCATTGTAACTTGAGTTCTAT
This sequence comes from Diadophis punctatus similis, assembly GCA_023053685.1. Classification (NCBI taxonomy): domain Eukaryota; kingdom Metazoa; phylum Chordata; class Lepidosauria; order Squamata; family Dipsadidae; genus Diadophis; species Diadophis punctatus. Next base: position 1,725,544 of record JALIGW010000006.1, read on the forward strand.
TAGACTTAAAATTAAAGTTCACCGAATATACAGAAATGTTTTTTGAAAACCATACTACAAATGACAATACTGCACAGAGTACTGCCCAAAAAAAGCCTCAAAAACGCCCCCCCCAAAAGCCTCAGAAACGGCCTGAAAAAAGCCTCAAAAACGGCCTGAAAAAAGCCTCAAAAACGGCCTGAAAAAAGCCTCAAAAATGGGCCAAAAAAGCCTCAAAAATGGGCCAAAAAAGTCTCAAAAATAGCCTTGAAAATGGGCCAAAAAGGCCTTAAAACGGGGTGTGCGGAGGCCAAAAAAGCCACAAAAACGGCCTGAAAAAAGGCCTGAAAAAAGCCTCGAAAACAGCCCAAAAAGCCTCAAAAATGCCCCCCCAAAAAGCCTCAAAACGGCCTGAAAAAAGGCTCAAAAACAGGCCGAAAAAAGCTGCAAAATGTGCAGAAAAAAGCCACAAAAACGGCCTGAAAAAATCCTGAAAAACAGCCTGAAAAAAGCCTCAAAAATGGCCAGAAAAAATCCTCAAAAATGGCCGGAAAAAATCCTCAAAAACAGCCTCCAAAAGCCTCAAAAACGCCCCCCAAAAGCCTCAAAATGGCCTGAAAAAAGCCTCAAAACCAGGCCAAAAAAATCCCCGAAAACGTGCAGAAAAAAGCCCCCAAAACGGGCCGAAAAAAGGCCCGAAAACGGGGCGTGCAGAGGCCAAAAAACTGCCGGCAGGTGGGCGGAGCTTCAGCAATATTCAGTCTATAAGATGCACAGACATTTTCACCCCCTATTGGGAGACAAAAAAGTGCATCTTACAGTCCGAAAAATACGGTATCATATTTATTAGATTTTTATCCTCCCTTTCTTATTTTATTAGTAACTCAGGGCAATGAACATACTTAATATTCCTTCCTCCTCCTATTTTCCCCTCAACCAGAACCTTGTGAGGTGAGTTGGGCTGAGAGGGTGTGATTGGCTCAAAAGTCACCCAGCTGGCTTTCATGCCTAAGGCAGGACTAGAACTCCCAGTCTCCTGTTTCTAGGCCAGCAGCACCTTAATCACTACACCAAATTGGCTTCTATTCTATCAGTAAGTTTTGATGTAAATCCAATTTATTTGTTATAAATGCTCAGAATGCGTCTTTGGCCACCTCCACCCTGTTTTGTAATCTTGCATCTTTCAGAACTGGAAAAAAAATATATGGATGGTATTGCACACAGTCTTATTACAATGTAATGAGAATAAATATGAATATTTATACTCTTTTTAAATACCTACCACTGGAATTGGTTCCATGGCTTCTTGTTTGATAGGGACGGGGTCAAACATTAACATTTTCTTTCCAGATAAATACCTTGGATTCTAAAAACAGGGGGGAAAAGTACGACAGTTGTAATTTTTAATTTACATCCTTTCAGTATGGTGTTTAGCATTAACAAAGGGTATTTCAATTGTGGATTACGGCAATCAACAAACCGCTAAAGTGAGAAAGAACAATTGATCCAATGGGTTGGAAGTGGAAGAACCAAAGACTCACGAAAAGAACTTTCAAATTAATGAAAAATGAATGAAAAATGATTTTTATTTATAATAGATTTTCCTTTTTGACTATGACTTTTATATTTCATTATAACAAATATAAATTGAAAATGGTATTTTAGAAAAATACAGGTGAATCATTTAATACGACAAGAACAATAATAACTATTAAAGTAGTTAAGAAATAGGTAACAAACCTTACCATAACAATCTCATCTTTACTATTTCAAAAAGATTTAATGAAATCATATTAGTAAAAGAAAAACTAGGGTCAATTATTAATTTATTATATTTTATGGAACAAAGTCTATGATTAGTCGAGAGAAAGAATAAGTAAATGATGAAGTGTATTTGTTAGTTATGGTATTAATTAAGATAGAAATTCTATTGTTTAAATTAATTATGTATAGAAGTAGTAAGAATATGCTATATATTTAAAGACCAAGTAAATAAATAGAAAGGTAAACATATTTACTTACGGATAATAGTCTTGCCCCATTTTACGACCTTTCTTGCCACCGTTAAGTGAATCACTGCAGTTCTTAAGTTAGCAACATGGTTTGTTAAGTGAATCTTAACTTTTCAGAAGGTCGCCCAAGGGGATCACATTACCCCCGGGATACGGCAACCGTCATAAATACATGTCGGTTTCCAAGCATCCGAATTTTGATCACATGACCATGGGGATGCTGCAACGGTTGTAAGTGTGAAAACTGATCATAAGTCCACTTTTTTCAATGCTGCTGTAACTTTGAACGGTCACTAAATGAATGGTTGTAACCCGAGGGCAGTATCACTAAGTACAGGTAGTCCTCGACTTACAACAGTTCATTTAGTGACCGTTCAAAGGACCAAGGGCACTGAAAAAAGGGACGTACGACCAGTTTTCAGAGTTACGACCGTTGTAGCATCTCCACGATCAGGTGATCAAAATTCAGATGCCTGGCAACTGGCTCACACTTATGACCGTTGCGGTGTCCCAAGGTGACACGATCCCCTTTGGCGACCTTCTGACCCGCAAAGTCCATGAGGAAGCCAGGTTCACTTAACAACCAGGTTATAGTAATTTGTCAACTGCAGAGACTCATAAATGAAGCAAGAAAGGGAAAATGGGGGGAAAAAATCTCACTTAAGAAATGCCTCGCTTAACAACAGAAATGTTGGGGTCAATTATGGTTGTAAGTCTAGGACTAGCTGTATAACTGCGCTCTCTCTCTGTGTCTCTCTGTCTGTCTCTCTCTGTGTGTGTCTCTCTCTTTCTGTGTGTGTCTCTCTCTGTCTCTGTCTCTGTCTGTCTCTCTGTCTCTCTGTCTCTCTCTCTCCGTGTCTCTGTCTCTCTCTGTCTCTCTGTGTGTCTCTCCCTCTGTCTCTCTCTCTCTGTGTCTCTGTGTGTCTCTCTCTGTCTCTGTCTCTCTGTGTGTCTCTCTCTGTGTCTCTGTCTCTGTCTCTCTCTCTCTCTGTCTCTCTCTGTGTCTCTGTCTGTCTCTGTCTGTCTCTGTCTCTGTCTCTCTCTGTCTCTGTGTGTCTCTGTCTCTGTCTCTCTCTGTGTCTCTGTCTCTGTCTGTCTCTGTCGCTCTGTCTGTCTCTGTCTGTCTCTGTCTGTCTCTCTCTCTCTCACACACACACACACACACTTTATCATGAACTCTTTTGTGACCTGCTACAATGCTCACTTAACAAATGCCTCATTTAACAACAGAAATGTTGGGGTCAATTATGGTTGTAAGTCTAGGACTAGCCGTATAACTGCGCTCTCCCTCTCTCTCTCTCTCTCTCTCTCTCTCTCTCTCTCTCTCTCTCTCTCTCTCTCTCTCTCTCTCTCTCTCTCTCTCCCTCTCTCTCTCACACACATACACACACACACTTTATCATGAACTCTTTTGTGACCTGCTACAATGCTAACTTGAAAGCAAGATTTGGCCCAGTTTTTTTTCCTGGTGGAAGCATCACCCCAAAATCGGGTCAGAGTTTTAAACCAATGGAAATAACCTAAGTGCTGTCATCTTGAAACCGACTTCCTGAATTATGAAAGGTGAAACCAACCAGGGGTTGTGATTTTATTTGCAAAACACCGCAATTAGCTCTCCCAAAATGAGTGTAGCACACATTATCCAACCCCTCTTCAGCACCCTTAACTTTTGCAGAACTTCAAATTATACAACTACTTGTCTATTACGTCGCACGGGGGAGTCCGTGCCTATGACCACAACTGAGCCCAAAATTTATGTTGCTAAGTGAGACATTGCCCCATTTTACGACTGTTCTGGCCCCTTTGCTTAAGTGAATCACCGCAGTTGTTAAGTGAGTAATCTGGTTGTTAAGTGAACCTGGCTTTCCCGTGGACTTGGCTTGTCAGAAGGTCGCAGGAGGGGATCATGTGACCCCGGGACACTGCAACGGTCATAAATATGAATCAGCTGTCAAATGTAAATCATGTTACCATGGGGATACTGCAACTGTCATAGATATGAGTCACTTGACAAGTATCCGAATGTAAAATACGTCACCATGGGGATGCTGCAATGGTCATAAGTGTGAAACATGGGCATAAGTCAGAAGCGAATTGTTGTAGTCGAGGACTATCTGTAATAAACTCATTCAGTCGCTGAAATAGAGGTAGTCCTCTACTTATAACGGTTTGCTTGCTTACTGACTGTTCAAAGTTACAGCGACACTGAAAAAAGTGACTTATGACCGTTTTTCACATTGCGACCTTTGCCCCATTCCCATGATCGTGTGATCGCAATTCAGACGCTTGGCAGCTGACTCATATTTATGACCGCTGCCCAAGGTCGTGTGTGATCCCCTTTTGCGACCTTCTAACGAGCCAAGTCCATGGGGAAGCCAGATTCACTTAACAACCGAGGTACTAACCCATCAACTGCAGTGATTCCCTTAACAACGGAGGCCAGAAAGTTCGCAAAACCGGGTAAAACTCACTTAACAAATGTCTCGCTTAACAACAGAAATTCCGGGCTCGATGGGAGTCGCAATATCGAGGACTACCTGTATTCCGCCGTTCACAGGAGATAATTTTAATTTTTTTAAAAAATTCATTTTATTACACTCATAGACCAGAGACTAGAACAAACAAAAACACTCAGTAAATATACAATTAAAAGTTATAAAATAAAATAATAAATAGCAGGCTTCTTGGCCTTTTGGCTAAGATCAAGTGTAGTATCACAGGACATACTACATTTGCATCCATAGGTGGCGCTAGAAATGTATAAAAACAGAATAATTATCAATTTTTGAACTTTGTTCAGGGTGCCGGCCAATAAATTGAAGAGAAATAATTTCCAACTGGGCATTTTTGAAATTAAAAATGCAAGCTCAGAAGATCCTAAGTATAACATGAATGATTAATTGCAAGGTAGGCGCCTTTTATAAAACACTAAACGAACCTATAATCGATTTATAATACAATCATGTATTATAATCGCTTTGCTATATTAATTCAAGCTAAGGAAGATGAATGGAAAACATAATTTATTTATTTATTTTATTATTGTATTTAGTGTTCTTCTATGCCGCCCGACTCCCATAGGACTCAGGGCCGCGTACAACATTTTAAGGAACAACTAAACAATAAAATTATTAAAAACAATTTAAAAAGAGTTTAAAAAAGACATACAAAACCATGCATACATGGGGGAAAGTTGTCTCAAAATCACCCCGCCTGCAGGACGAGCCATGTCTTAATGGCTTTTCGGAAGGCCAGCAAGGTGGGGGATAATTCGGATCTCCGGGGGAAGTTGGTTCCAGAGAGCAGGGGCCCCTACAGAGAAGGCCCTCCCCTTAGGGCCCGCCAGCCGACATTGTTTGGCTGACGGGACCCGGAGGAGACCCACTCTGTGGGACCTAACCGGTCAAAGGGAAGTATGAGGTAGGATGCGGTCCCGGAGGTAACCTGGACCTAAGCCATGTAGGGCTTTAAAGATGATGATCAACACCTTGAATTGCATCCGGAGACCAATGGGCAACCAATGATGTCAAATATCTCCAGAATTCTGGCGTCATGGTTATATTTTCATCTGGTTTTATAAACCTACTTTGCCCATAATGTCTAACTGTGAAGGGTATCGCTTTCAATATTTTTATTTTATTATTCATATATTCAAATATATTATTTCAATATATTTATTTTATTTTCGCAAATATTTGTATGATTTCCCAATACAGGTAGTCCTCGACTTGCGACCACAGTTGAGCCCCAAAGTTTATGTTGTTAAGTGAGGCATTTGTTAAGTGAGTTTTGACCAGTTTTACGACCTTTCTGCCTCGGTTGTTAAGTGAATCACCGCAATGGATAAGTCACCCGGTCGTTAAGCGAATCTGGCTTCCCCATTGACTTTGCTCATCGGAAGGTCGCAAAAGGGGATGATGTGACTCCGGGACACAGCAGCGGTCATAAATATGAACCGGTTGTCAAGCATCCGAATTTTGATCACGTGACCATGGGGATTTCTGCAAAGGTCGTAACTGTAAAAAACAGTTGAACAGTCACTAAATGAGCTGTTGTTGCAAAGAATAATTCAAGCCCCAAACAAAAAAGTCCCTGATTAGTAAAACTTAAGAGTAAAATATTTTAAAATTCATACGCTTCTGAGTTTTGCCAAATTTTAAGACAAAAGGAGAGCCAGTTTTGATGTCGCCATTAAACATCCGGCTAGAAACCGTGAGGCTGTGAGTTCTAGTCCTGCTTCGGGAACGAAGCACAGTCACATTTCTCTCAACCTTTTGAAGGAAGCGATGGTAAACCACTTCTGAAAAAAAACTTTCTCAGTAAATCCAGAAAGTCTTTGAGAATCTGATATATATAATTACATTTTTGTTTTTATTTTTATTTTTGCAATCGGGAGTTATGTTTTTTCAATCCCCCCAAAAAACAACTGAACTACTGTGGGGACTCGGCAATGTTCTTCAAAGTCAAATCAGTAGGCCAACTTCAAAGAGAAACCCCACCCCCGATGCCCAACATTTTAGATACATAGAATTGTAGATAGCATTAATAAGAAATCAGAAAACGAATCCTGCTCCTTTAAGAAAACAGTCTTGCCCCTCGTGTTAAAAAAATAAAACAAAACTGCAGAGTGTAGTTTTTCCCTCCCTGCTGCTCCACCCTGTGGATTGAAGCCAAGGCAAAGAACATGTCCAAACAGGACATGGTTGTGATAAGATTTCGCTCACGCCCTGTGCTAAGCAAAGAAATGGGATTTTGTATGCAAATAAGGCCAGGTATAAAGGTAAGAAACAAACACAATCTAATATATTATTAATTTATTTGTGTATATCATAGTTACAGATGTCCTCAATTTATGACCACCACTGAACCCAAAATGTCCACTGCTAAGCGAGACAATTGTGCACGTCCTGTTTTACCACCTTTTTTGGGGGGGGGCACGGTTGTTAAACGAACCACCGTGTTTGTTATGAGTGGTGCGGTCGTTAAGCGAATCCGGCACGCGTTCCGGTTCGGACACTTGGTGCCGAAAACGTTTGCTATCACTGCCCTAAATATACCCAGTTCCTGCAACCATTCTTCATATGTTTTAGCCTCCAGCCCCCTCATCATCTTGGTTGCTCTTCTCTATACTCTTCCTAGAGTCTCAACATCTTTTTGACATTGTGGCGACCGAAACTGGATGCAGTACTCTAGGTGTGGCCTTACCAAGGCATTATAAAGTGGTATTAATACTTCAGGTGATCTTGAGCCTCTGTTAAGGCGGCCCAGGATTGCATTGGCTTTTTTGGCAGCTGCAGCACACGGCTGGCTCATGTTGAAGTGACTGTCCAGTAGGGCTCCAAGATCATCTTCTCGCAGTTACTGCTACTGAGCTAGGTACCACCTCTTCTATAGCTGTGTGTTAGGACTCTGTCCAAATGGTTGGGTTGGCAATATATAAACCAACAATATATGTTTGTATATATTGATGTAATATGGCTTTAAATGTATGCTATGTTCCGATTGGCTGTAGTGTTGCAAGTTGCCAGAAGAGGGAGCTAGAGATCATAGCTTATTCTATCTGTTACTGTCTCTGTGATTCTCTGTTGTATATCTCTGATACTCTCTCTGATATTCTGTTATGTTTGTAAGCTGTGATATCTTTGTTTAATGTATATAACAAAGACAAACTGGTAAGAAGAATCTGTACAGTAATCCCTAGTTTTTCGCGGGGGTTACGTTCCAAAAAGAACCCATGATAGGCGAAATCCGTGAAGTAGGAATCTTTATTTTTTTTAACCCCTCCTACCCGGCTTCTGCGTTTTCGGCACCCAAAAAAAGCCTGAAAAATCCTCCAACCTCTCCCTCTCTTGACGTCTGCTGTGGCTGCTTGGCACTGATCTCCTGAGCGAGCTTGTAGGCCGTTCCCTCGTCGATTTGGCCCGAACGGCCATTTTCCCTCAGGGAAAGCTGGCAGCGCGGCCCGCCCTACAGCTGATGAGCGGCAGTCCTTCTGCGCACGCGCAGAGCTCATCGGACCACTTTACTCGCCTGCCGCGGCCAGACTGAAGCAGGAGACCACCACGCAGGCGCAGAACTCATCGGAGAGGTTTGCGAGTCCCGGAGCCGCGCGCTTTGTCGCTGACTGCCTGGCTGCCCACGCAAATCCGTGAAGCAGCGAGACAGTGAAAGGTGAACCGCGATATAGCGAGGGATTACTGTACTTCTAGATACTGACTGATTTGAACGTGTATGACTTGGACTGTCTATTGGACTGTGCTAACTCTTAAAGTAAAAACTATATGCATTTTAATGTATCTGTGTGTGTGTGAATTCATACCTACTGCAATATCCCATTTCTATGTGCATGTCCTTGATAACTCAAGGGTTGCTCTGCACATAACTTAACACTTTTCTTAATTCCCATTTTCACATGAGAAAGGAAGGAAGAAGGAACTCCTTCCAAATGGGGTTGTGAAATACACGTATTCATTGCTCTCAAACTTCCTAAAGCCTGTTATTCATAGCTGAGAAAAAAAAGATCCTGGTTTCTCTTTAACCTTTTTCCAGGATGCGATCACAGCTTAAAATTCTGAAACACAGTGCCTAAAAATTGAAAGAAAGATGATGGCTTGTTCCAAACTTTATAATTCAATGCCGGGTCTATTGTGAAGCGACTGAGTTAATATTTTAAGTCTCACTGAACTCGGGCAAACAATCTTTCTGGAGTAAAACTTTTTGAGATTCTGCAAGTGTCAAACGTAACGGAATTACTGCAACAACAAACTGTATTAAAAATCATAGATTGACTTATTTTAAACTTTTACCACCCCGAGCAAGCAATAGAAGCTAACTTTAAAAAAATTGGGGGGTCCATCCACTAAGCTATCTATTCTATTCACGTTTTATTTCGGAACATTCTTTAACCTGAGAAATTACATAGTTAGGATTGGAGTCAAAATTCCTCAACAGATCTTGAACGCAACCGAACAGATGGAAACAAAGAATGCATTTGTTTGTGCACGCTATGCTTCCACTGTGTCTTTGTGATCTAATTAGAATCCTTCCCATTTGTGCTACGAGTTTTGTGAGAAGAAAAGATCTATTATCACAGAGGTCCACAACCTCCCCCCCCGTAAATTGGTGAAAAGAAAAACAATACAATGCAACTGACATTTGTATGTCAGTCTCCCTTGTCCTCATTCTGTGGCAAACGGTTAATAATCAAATAATTTCTGACTTAATACACGTTAGGAATTAACAATTATTTGTTAATTGCAGAACCTGGGGGACGGAGTGAAAAGAGGTATCAGCCTAGAATTCTTATGTAGCCACAAGCAGAGTAAATCCAACCTCTCTTGAATTCTGTTGACCCTTATCTACGGTAACGCTAATCAGGTGCTGGCCATTAGTTGAGAAGATTCCTGTGCATAGGCCCTTTAGCAATAAATCAGTTTAATTGGACCTTCATGTGTGGACCTGATCTTTGGCGCCAGACTTTGAACAAGGTTCTCTTTGGGGTTAGTTCTGCCACCTGTGGTTTAGACAGGGGTGGGTTTCTCCCAGTTCGGATCGGTTTGGCCGAACCGGTAGCGACCCACTGGTGATATCACGATGATGTCACCGACCTGGTTCGATCGGTGCCGGTCCGTGGGCGCCGCCATCTTTTTTTGAATTTATTTTGAATTTTCTTCTTCTTCTGAGCATGCGCAGAAGCCCCAGCTCGTTCGTGCAGGAAAGAGCGGGCGCTCGGAAGAGATTGATCCCCATTGAACTACCCCAGTGTTCGCCCACCTCTTCCGAGCGCCCGCTCTTTCCTGCACGAACGAGCTGGGGGTGCGAAAAGCGCTTCCCCTCTACTTGCAAGCTGTTACCAGCTCTGCACCCCCCCCAAGACCAACAAGACGCTGCTACCAGGGGCCACCGGCCGCTACCTGGGTGCAGAGAGGGGTGAAGAGCCGGTAATAAACAGCATGCAGGTAGAGGGGAAGAGCTTTTCGCGCTCCCAGTTCGTTCGCTGCAGAAAGCGGGCGCTTAAAAGAGCTCAGAGGGCAGGCTCCTTTTGGGTGGGCGATCAATGTCGGGTCACATAATTCAGCGTGGAGGCTATGTAGGGAGACCCGTTCGGAGGGACCTGGGTGGGGCGAGTCCCGCCTAATTCGGCTGCGTTTTTTTTCCTTTCCAGACCAGCTCCAATCAAGCGGTGTAGGTGGCGGCGCAAGAGCTGTTGAAGTTTGTGCACCGCTTGCTTGGAGCTGGTCTGGAAAGGAAAAAAGCCTCTGGCGGGGAGGGAGGGAAACCCCAGCCTGCTGTTCCTGCCACCCCCACCCCTTCTTGTCTGGCGGCGGCAGTTCTCACACTGCCGCTTCCCCGGAGGCTGCGGTAAGTGGTAAGAGACGCGCTGGCCGGCAATGCTCCCTTAGAAGAAGTCTAAGGCACCAACATTTGCCAGCGTGAACGGCCATGCTGGACACTGCCCAGAGCGTAAGGCTGGCAGGAGGATGAGGAGCAGCGGCGGCAGACCATTCGCGCTGGCAAAGTTTGGTGCAGGAGGCTTTTCAGGCCCAAAACGGGCTGGGGGGGCATGTGTGGGAAAGTGCGCATGCATGGGGGGGGCAGTCATGCGCTCATGCGCTGGGGCAGTCATGCACGCATGCACAGGTGGGGTGCGTATTGTACTGTGGGTGTCGGCACGCGCGCGCAATATCACGGGCGCGCACACACACACTTTTGGCCCACAACCCGAAAAAGGTTTGCCATCGCTGGCCTACACCATAGATGCAACTACAAACTTATAAACACTGCCATCTACTGTTTGAAGAATATATCTCTCTACTGAATATTGCTGTAGTTGTATAAAATCCATGCAATTCCAACAGTAACTCTTAATGGTTATGTGGTTAATACTGTTTCCCCCTTTTTGTCTTTTAACTTTCCTACTGAAAGATGGGGATATAAGCCTCTCGGAGTCATTTTTAGCCTAGAACAGCTTATAAATCAAGTTAGTAAGCAAGCAAACAAAAATCTTCCTAGTTTCAAATCTATGAAACATTGCTCAGAGCGTCCGGCCAGTTCTGAGAGACAAAGAATTCCTTATCGGAGCAGAAAGTTATCTGGTTTCCTGTCTTAAGCTTCAGCTCTTAGAGAGAAACACAGCCATGAAAAAGAACAAGATTAAAAAAAAGCAGACATTTAAAAGCAAATGAAGTACAGATAGTTCTCAACAGTTCCTTTAGTGGCCGTTCGGAGTTACGATGGCACTGAAAAAAAGTGACTTATGACCATTTTTCACACTTACCACCTTTGTAGCAGCCCCACTGGTCGTGTGATCAAAATTCAGATGCTTGGCGACGGGTTCTTACTTACGACCGCTGCTGTGTCCCAAGGTCATGTGATCCCTTTTGCGACCTTCCGACAAGCCAAATCAATGGGGAAAGCCAGATTCACTTAACAATTGCGTTACAGTGATTCACTTAACAACGGTGGCCAGAAAGGTTGTAAAATGGCTCAAAATTCACTTAGCGAACGTCTTAATGAACCACCGAAATTTTGGGCTCAATTGCGGTTGTAAGTTCAGGACTACCTCCCTGTATATGGAACATTCTCTCCTTCAAAGCAGAGAAAAAAGAGCCGCTTTCATCAATTTATTAAAAGGTTTTGATTCAAAAAAGATATTCAATACAAGGTGGCTTGTATTAATAGTCAGGATTTCTAGGCAAGGGGCATGAAGTGGTTTCGTTTATTAGTGAGATTTATACACCGCCTCACAGTGCAAGCACTCTCTAAGCGGTTTACACCAGTAAGCAATGTATATTTACATTGCCCCCAACAATCTGGGTCCTCATTTTACCTACCTCGGAGGGATGGAAGGCTGAGTCAACCCTGAGCCAGTGAGATTTGAACCGCTGACCTGCGGATCACAGTCAGCTAAAGTGGCCTGCAGTACCCCACGCTAACCGCTGAGCCACCTCGGCTCTTTCCTCGTTGCAGGAACTTATGGAGAAATGTCCACGGGAATATGAGTGTCTAGATGTCCATGGCAGTTCAAAATGGCAGCCTTATCCCTTCCTCCCCACATTTGCTTCCATATACAAAATGTCCAAAATCTCAGGAGATTTCCATATTTCCACACGAGATCTCCGAAACTGTCAAAATCGAGATTCCTACAAATCTTGATTTGGGTGGTTTTCAATAGAATAGAATAGAATAGAATAGAATAGAATAGAATAGAATAGAATAGAATAGAATAGAATAGAATAGAATAGAATCTACAAAGATGTAAAATGTACTGGGTTTTAAAAAAAAATTAGAGTTATATTTTCGCATTAGAAAAATCTTGTCACATTTCTTTCCATTTCTCTCCAGGGCATTGTCCAATTTCAGTGACAAAGTGAAGGAACGGGACTCAAAATGGCGGCTTCAAGCCACCGAGAAACGTAATGTTTGGCTGTTGTTTTCGAAAGGATCTTTTTCTCCTTATGCTATATAATCCTAAGATTATATTTTGATTGTGAGTTGACCGCTAGCCCTGATCGAGTACAAAAAAGACAAACCACAGGTATTAAACAATCACACAAAAATTGAGTGCAAATGGTGCTCTCAACAATTCACACCTCAAAATATGGTGCATTTCCTGACATTTCAAAACATTTCCTCTCCGTTTTCAAAAAAACAGCCGAATTCTGAATAGGCAAGCCGAAACGAAGTGCGAAAGTCCTTGACTTGCCACCGCAATTGAGCTCAGTTGTTAAGCAAACTTTGACCCATTTTATGACCTCAGTCGCCACAGTTGTTAAGTGAATCACTGCTGTTGTTAAGTTAGTAACACAATTGTTAAGTGAATCCGGCTTCCCCGTGGATTTTGCATGTCGGAAGGGAGCAAAAGCTAACGACATGACTCTGGGACCCTGCAACCGACACAGGTACATGCCAGTTGCCAAGTGTCCGATCACGTGACCATGGGGATGCCACAGCAGTGTGAAAATTGGTCGCAAGTCACTTTTTGCAATGCCGTTGTGGTCACTAAACGAATGGCTGTCAGTCGAGAATTACCTCTAAGGTAAAACTAAGTAAAGACTTTAGTCCACCGGTAAATTTCAGCCACAAAAGTGAAGTAAAAATCATATTCCAAACTGGATGAATATCGGTGGAACATTTTTAAGGCTTCACTTTGCTTTCATCCATAAGGAAGGCAGAAAACCTCACACAGCACGTATTTATAAACAATGAAATTCATCCCAATTTCAAGAAGAGAAACTCCAGCATCCCTGAAGATGTTGCTAACATTTAACGTTACGTTTGAGGAGGTATTTTGGCTCTGGGATTCATATGAAACAGCTGGAAGGCTGAAGACAGACATGGTAGCCAATCCTTTTGTTAAAACGAAAAATGAAAGAGAAATACCTCTCTATATATTTAAGGTAAAAAAAATAAACACTTTAGAGAAAGAAAAAACACGTTCCCAGCAGGTACTAATTCTCTTCTGCTTTGCCCTTTGGGAATGAAATCCAGCAGATGGGATATATTGGACTACACCAAGGGTCCCTAAACTTGGCAACTTTAAGACTTGTGGACTTCAACTCCCAGCATTCTCTAGCCAGCTATGCTGGCTGGAGAATTCTGGGAGTTGAAGTCCACAAGTCTTAAAGTTGCCAAGTTTGAAGGCCTCTGGACTACACATAATTGTTTAAAAGCAAAGTAAGTCTATTTCCTGTCGTTAAGGCAATTTTTAGCTGTGAAAATTCCATTTTTCATGCCACATGGTTCTTGAACTTGAAAAGAGCTGTCCCCATTAAGCGAACGGGTACCCATGCCTTGCATGGCATAGAAGTCTCTTAAACCCTTTGCATTGGAATATACAATACGGACAGTCCTCGAATTACGACCGCAACCGAGCCCAAAATTTATGTTGTGAAGTGAGACAGTTGTTGAGTTTTGCCCCATTTTACGGCCTTCCTTGCCACAGTTGCTAAATGAAACATTGCAGTCGTCAAGCGGGTAACCCGGTCGTTAAGTGAATCTGGATCCCCCCCATCAACTTTGCTTGTCAGAAGGTCGCAAAAGGGGATCACGTGACCCCGAGGCACTGCAACCGTCATAAATAGGAACCAGTTGCCAAGTATCCCAATTTTGATCATTTGACCATGGGGATGCTGCAATGGTCGTTAAGTGTGAAAACGGTCATAAGTCACTTTTTTCAGTGCTGCGTTAACTTGGAATGGTCACTAAATGAATTGTTGCTAAGTGAACAATTCCCGATTAAAGGGTCCTGTTAACTCTGGCACTGAACCCAATAAAACCCGAAACGCCTCCGGTTTTTCTATATTTTACTGCACTCATGTTTATATATTTATGTTGCAATTATATATATCTTTTGTGTCTTTTCCTCTTAAGAATCAACAGTCTGAGTATTTAATCAGAGTACCTCAACCTTTCCACATTAGTTATTTTCTTGTTCAAAGTCTTACCAGCTCTTATCTTCCTACTATAACACATTTATCTTTCCACCTGGGCTGAATACACTAATGGGAGATATTTTAACCCAAACATAATTTTTCTCCTCTAGCATAAAACTGCAATCTCTGCAGATGTTTTTAAAGTCAGTTTAAGATCCATGGAAGTGAACTTCCAAATGCCCTTTTTCTGCAGCAATGCAAATATATATATAAAATGTGTTACACATAGAGAAAAAAGTTTGTCGTCTATAGCAACTGCCTGGATGGCCCCTGGAGGGACGAAAGGCAAAAAGGAAGCAGTATGCTCCCTCCAAATATTTGGGTATACCAGGGTGATTTGACAGAAAAAAACATATAACCCTTCCCTGGTACAAGCTGATACAGGAGTAGATCCTGTGGCTTAGAGGTTAAAGGTACTGTCTTACAGGCAGGCTGCCCAGGTTCAAATCCCAGTAAGGATATGGCTAACTGATGAGAGCTAAATAGCTTGAAATAGATCTATACTAGTCTCCCTTCATTTTCATTATCAGTAAAAATGTGTTACACACACACACACACACACACAATCTCTCTCTCTCTCTCTCTTTCTCTCTCTCTCTCTATATATATATATATATGTATGTATGTATGTATGTATGTATGTATGTGTATATATATATATATAATATATATATATATATATATATATAATATATATATATATATATATAATATATATATATATATATATATATATATATATATATATATATATATATATATATATATATATATATATATATATATATATATATATATATATATATATATATATATGGCTGTCTTTCCACATTACAATCAATTATTGGTTTTGATAAGCATGATATAATGCCTTGGTAAGACCACACTTGGAATATTGCATTCAGTTTTTGTCGCCACAATGTAAAAAAAAGATGTTGAGACTCTAAAAGAGTGCAGAGAAGAGCAACAAAAATGATTAGGGGACTGGAGGCTAAAACAAAGGAAGAATGGTTGCAGGAAATTGGTGTGTCTAGTTTAATGAAAAGAAGGACCAGGGGTGACATGAAAGCAGTGTTCCAATATTTGAGGGGCTGCCCCAAAGAAGAGGGGGTCAAGCTCTTCTCCAAAGCACCAGAAAGCAGGACAAGAAGCAACAGATGGAAACTCATCAAGGAGAGAAGCAACCTGGAATTAAGGAGAAATTTCCTGACACAGTGAGAACAATTAATCAGTGGAACAACTTGCCTCCAGAAGTTGTGAATGCTCCAACACTGGAAGTTTTAAAGAAGGGATTGGATAACCATTTGTCTGAAATGGTATAGGGCAGTGATGGTGAACCTTTTAGACATCAAGTGCCCAAACAAAAAGGTGCGCATGCACGGACATGCACGCGCATGCACAGACATGCGCGCTTGCGCAGCAGAGACCCGAAAACCAGCTGGCCGGCGGGAGGCAGGGCATCCCAACACCGGCAGCACGACAAGAGGTAACATCTTTTTCTTTCGTGAGCTTCTGTTTCGTCGTTTGCAGGGAAACAGAAGCTCACAAAAGAAACACCACGGAGATCTGACCAGGGGCAACGGCGCGTGTGCCAGCAGAGAGGGCTTTCTGCGTGCCACCTCTGGCACGCGTGCCATAGGTTTGCCATCACGGGTATAGGGTTTCCTGCACCTGAGCAGTGGCTGGACTAGAAGACCTCCAAGGTCCCTTCCAACTCTGTTATTCTGTTCTGTTCTATATATCAACCTAGCATTCAGAAGAAATAATGTCCCAAGTCTGGGGTAATTAGATAGTAACTCCTCAAATGTAGAGGACTTAGAAGATATGACCGTCCACTGTGAGGCGAGTGGGGTAAGTGAGATCATGTGCATTATCATCATTGTAATTGTCCCAATGCGACCGATGCAAATCACAAAATTTGCATAATTTATGTGATGATGTCACGGTACACAGGACATCATCATACCTTCTAATAACCTTCCAGGTATGGAGATCCATGGAAGCCACATGTCAGATTGGCAGACTTTACAACACGCCAGACTGAGGTTCCCCTAACAAAATTCTGCAACATTTGAAGAGGATCTGGAAACGTTAACATTGACTTGACTTACGACCACAACTGAGCCCAAAGGTTTTGCTGCTAAGTGAAACATTTAAATGAATTTTGCCCCGTTTTACGACCTCTCTTGCCACAGTCATCAAGTGAATCACTGCAGTTGTTAAGTTAGTAACCCAGTTGTTAAGTGAATCTGGATTTCCTCATTGACTTGGCTGGTCAGGAGGTCGCAAAAGGGTGACGATCACATGACCCTGGGACACGGCACCTGTCATAAATATGAGTCTGCTGCCGAGCGTCTGACTTTTCATTGTGTGATCGTGGAGGTTTTGCAACAGTTGTAAGTGAGAAACAGTCACAAGTCAATTTTTTTCAGTGCCGTTGTAAGTTGAGGCTACCTATATTCACATTTTAGGGTAATACAACTTTAGCAGAACTGAATGGTTCAAACTCAAGCTGAATGTTAAACAGCAATTGTCCGATAAGTATGACAAAATTACAGATCTGTGATTCCTAGAACGATAAATCGTTCACATTAACCCATCCAGGGGTGGGTTTCAAAATTTTTAGCAAGGGGTTCTCTGCCCGGTTGCTGGGTGGGCGTGGCCATGGTGGGCGTGGCCTAGTTGGCTTCCTGCACCACAGTGGGGGTGGTCTTTTTGCCATCCCCAGGCTCCGGAGGTTTTCCTCGAGCCTCCAGGAGGGCGAAAACGGCCTCCCCAGGCTCCGAAGGCCCTCTGGAGGCCGGAAACACGCCCGTTTTCGGCTTTCCCGAACTTCCGGTAGGCCCGGTTTTTTTGCCCTCCCGAGCCTCCACCCGCGCTCTGCACTTACCTGCATCCAAAACGGGCTGTGTGGGGACTCCCGGGAGGGGAGGGGCGGGGCCAGCCAGGAGTGGGATTTGGGGTTTCTCCGAACTGCACAGAATCTTAGAGGTTCTCCCGAACCCCGGCGAACCCCCAGCAGCCCACCCCTGAACCCATCCCTTTAATTAAGATATACACATTTCAAGCCAGGAGCGGAGGCCTCCAAGGGAAGGGAGGTCGAAACAACGACAACGACGACACAAGATGGCAGCTGCAACTGTGCCACCAAAGCCTGCGTGGCTTCTTTTGGTGGGTTGCGCATGCATCACACTTACAAAAGAAGGTTTCATTACAGAGGACAGGGCTCTGATCACTCCTCTCAGCTTCCTTGCAGCCAATTTCACCCTTCCACCACCATTTCATTTTATGCCAGACACATTCAAAGTTCATCAGATAACTCTGGCTGAAAAGACAGCTCCGTTCCTGGCAACTTAATCAATCAATCCCCTATTAATTCAACCGTGGATATCGCAAAGCTCGATACAACCGCTAAGCAGAAGAAGTGTTTTGAGTGGCAGCTGCTCAGATTCATTCGCGCCAGCAACGGGGACCATAAACCAACAAAGCCGCCTAAAGTCAGAAACCGATCAAAATTTCATGCTCTTGATATGAGTAAGATGGGAAAATCCGAAAAGAGACGACGTACCAATAATGAAAAAACAAATAAACAAGAAACGAGAGGCAAGAAAGAAGGTGATTTTTTTTTTAAATGATGCAATGAACTCGGGATGTTTTCCCCCCAAAGAGGCTAGGATGCTTAAGCTATTAAGCTGCTTGTAATAAACATCACTTTTTATAAGCCTTACTTATGACTAATGTTTGAATTTAAAGTCCCTAGCAGTAGCTGTGTGCTTTGCTCCTATCACTGTTACATTGGATCCTCTTGGATCATATAAACAATGGCTGTTATAAACCCTATATAAGGAAAGTCTAGCCCTGGATGAGAACTTAGCGTAGAGAAGAGTTAAATTTATTCCTTAGACTACTAGCCCTGCCAAATATTAAATTATGGACTGGAATCAACTACGTCTTTTGGATGAAAACACTTCCGTGTTGGCTGCAGAGAATCTCTCTCTTCATAAAGCATTTCCTCTGACTGAGAGCATTAAAGTTGCAATAAAACACTGATTTACAGCTTAAATCCAACCAAGATGGTTAACAGAAATACGCCATCTTTTTCTGATTCATGTTCACTGAATCGGTGGCAAACACGGTTCAGCCACAATTGGAAGGCAACGGGTATCTGAGATATCCAAATCTCTGTTAAATTCAAATGTACTTAATTTTCAAAAAATTCGCCTACTTTGCATACATTTATGTAGTGTCCACAATTTATCCTTTTGACACAGGTTTGTACAATACAGGTGGGCCCTTGACTTACAACATTTAGTGACCGTTCGAAGTTACAACAGCCCTGAAAAAGTGACTTTTTTCTCACACTTACGACCGGCTGAAGCATTCCCATGGTCACATGCTTGGCAATTGACTCGTATTTATGACAGCTGCAGTGTTCCGGGGTCATGTGATCACCTTTTGCG
>JALIGW010000006.1:1749428-1956928 GCA_023053685.1 Diadophis punctatus similis
TTTTTGTTTTTTTTTCCCCCTGAATTCCAAAATTCAGTTTTCTTGTGTCGTGAATACAGTGGCTGTTTTAGGAGGTGCCACGATCACCGTTGTCAACGTTGATGACACTTATCCGAAATCATGCCTGGAAAACTCGCATAATTGAGGCTGACTGGACAGACAGACAGGCAGGCGGACAGAATAAATTTCCATCTGTCTGTCTGGTCGGTCTCGCTGACCGGAGCGATAACACCAGCAACCTCAAAACCACCCCCTAAGAACAAAAGCCATTAGCAACTATTTGTGGGAGAAAGCATACACAAAACTTTGCCAAGCTTTTTAGAGAAGTAGGTTTATCTTATTATTATTGAACCGGTGGCGCGGATAATAGACAATTTGAATAAAAGTGGTGTCATCGACTCACGGCGAACATACCTGTGGAACCTAAGTATGCATATAACCTAGGGAATGGCTTTCCTTTGATTTCCCAAAATATATCACCAGCTCTCTGCATTAATAAAAAAAAACACCTTTTCTCCCCCCCCCCAGCCCCCACTCCTAAAAAATCCAATCCAGAAAATAATCTCTCCTCGGTTGGATACTTGGTTGGATACAGTTCTATATAGGAATTATTGAGTCTGTCATCTGCACCTCTATAACTATCTGGTTTGGCTCTGCAACCCAACAAGACAGACACAGACTTCGGAGGATAATCAGAACTGCAGAAAAATCAATTACTGCCAACCTGCCTTCCATTGAGGACCTGTATACTGCACGAGTCAAAAAGAGGGCTGTGAGAATATTTACTGACCCCTTGCATCCTGGACATAAATTATTTTAACTCCTACCCTCAAAACAAGGCTATAGAGCACTGCACACCAAGACAAGTAGAAACAAGAACAGTTTTTTTCCCAAACGCCATCACTCTGCTAAACAAATAATTCCCTCAACACTGTCAAACTATTTACTAAGTCTGCACTACTATTAATCTTCTCATTGTTCCCATCACCCATCTCCTCCCACAAATGACTGCATGACTGTAACTTTGTTGCTTGTATCCTTATGATTTATATTGACTGTTTCCTAATGTGATTTGATTGCTTATTTGTACCCGGACTATCATTAAGTGTTGTATCTTATGATTCTTGACAAATGTATCTTTTCTTTTATGTACACTGAGAGCATATGCACCAAAGTCAAATTCCTTGTGTGTCCAATCACACCTGGCCAATAAAGAATTCTATTCTATTCTATTCTATTCTATTCTATTCTATTCTATTCTATTCCATTCCATTCCATTCCATTCCATTCCATTCCATCTTCTCCTTCTCATTATTAATTATTATTATTATTATTATTATTATTATTATTATTATTATTATTATTATTATTATTATTATTATTATTATTATTATTATTATTATTATTATTATTATTATTATTATTATTATTATATTCTAAATAAACAAGATTGCAGCCTGCATGCAAGTGAAAAAAGGTTAAGACCGGCTCTTTTGTGGTGACATAACGCAGGCATTTTTAGGCAATCCGGAGTGTGCGGAGACATGATAATTTGCTGGGTGGAGACTGAACGTTGTTGGGGCAGTGACAAGAGGACAGGTCTGGGCTACTGATCTACCAGAAAACAGCCTGCAACAGGAAAGAACACACATATGCTACTTGGATGTGTGACGCAAAGCCCAGCCTTGAAACAAAAGAACAGGAAACAGTGCTAGTCAGTCTCTCTCCTCTCTCTCTCTCCTCTCTCTCTCTCTCTCCTCTCTCTCTCTCTCTCTCTCTCTCTCTTCCTCCTCTCTCTCCTCCTCTCTCTCTCTCTCTCTCCTCCTCTCTCTCTCCCCCCTCCCTTCCTTCTCCCTCTCTCCCTCCCTCCCTCTCTCTCTCTCTCTCTCTCTCTCTCTCTCCTCTCTCTCTCTCTCTCTCTCTCTCTCTCTCTCTCTCTCTCTCTCTCCCCTCCCTTCCTTCTCCCTCTCTCCCTCCCTCCCTCCTCTCTCTCTCTCTCTCTCTCTCTCTCTCTCTCTCTCTCTCTCTCTCTCTCTCCTGGAAAGAAAGGAAGGAAGGAAGGCCAGAGAAACATCTAGATGACCTTTCATGATTCTCCCGCTCATGTCCGACGGAGAAGGGGATGGATGGCTTCCACCACAAACAAACCCAACAGAAACACAGCCGTTGCTCAATGAAGACGAATCCAAACAACAGTTTGTATCTGTAGGGGAACCGGGTGGAGTATTTACAGGAGACAACGCCGCCCCAATGGATGTGCTTCTCCACTCCGCACCGAGCTGCTCAAAATATTTAAGTGACTCTAAATAATTTTTTGTTTTAAAAAAAATCCAAATCTAAACTAATGAACGAGCCTTGATGATGCTGTCGGAATGCAGTTTGATTCCGGTTATGTTTACAAATTTTTTTAAAAAGTGCACTGTTTTAGGCTAACGGAATGACAGAGTTGGAAGGGACCTTGGAGATCTTCTAGTCCAACCCCCTCCCCTCAAGCGGGAGACCCTGTATCATTTCAGACAATTGGCTGCCGCGTCTCTGCCTAACCTTATTACATCTATTCCTGCAAATCAGTTCAATACAAGAATTTCTGTTCTCTGGGGATGATGCCACAATTAAAGTATATGGTATTATGGAGTAAATAGGCAAAGCCACCATCAGATCTAAAGATGCCAATGTAGTTTTCTTAGCTGCAAGATAACAACAGTTTACCACTGTCCACCTCTGGACATTTTCGCACTTCCCATCTAGTTTATAGCTCTGGGATCTAATGGTGTATCAACCAGATATGATGATGTTTGTGGGGGAATCAGCCAAAATTTACATTTATATCTATATCCAAGATACATTCTCCCGGGGGGGGGGGAAGGGGGAATAAACACCAGAAACAATCTTGAAACATTAAGCTAAGCTTTTGCTTATAATGTAAACGAGCTACAGGATTTAGTGATAGCTACACAGTGATATGACATATATTGCTCCATCTTCTCTCCCTTTTTCTAAGTTGTGTTTGAGAAATTCGGAAGCTTTATTGGATTTGATTCACTGAGGTTTGTGATTGAACAATAAACATCATTTCCTCTCAGTTTGTGTGTTTGAAATAAGCCATAATAATAATAATAATAATAATAATAATAATAATAATAATAATAATAATAATAATAATAATAATAATAATAATAATAATAATAATAATAATAATAATGCCAAATCCGGCGAAACAACTGGCCGCTGTGATACAATTGTATAATAATAATAATAATAATAATAATAATAATAATGATGATGATGATAACAACAACAGCAACAACAACAATCCATAACAGGTAGTCCTCGACTTAACAATTGAGCCCAACTTTCCGTTGTTAAGTGAGATATTTGCTAAGTGAATTTTGCTCCATTTTACGACCTTCTTTGTCACTGTTGTTAAGCGAATCACTGCAGTGGATAAGTTAGTAACCCCGGTTGTTAAGCGAATCTGGCTTCCCCATGGATTTTGCTTGTGGGAAGGTCGCCGAAGGGGATTGCTTGACCCCCGGAGACACAGCAACGGTCCTAAATAGGAACTAGTTGCCAAGCGTCCGAATTTTGATTTACTGCAAAAGTTGTAACTGTGAAAAACGGTCATAAATCGTGGGTTTTCCCCAAACGCCGTCACAACTTTGAACGGTCCCTAAACGAACAGTTGCAATCAAAGACTACATGTACTAGTTATGAATCCGGCTCTGTTCAAACAAAGCATAATAAGGGATTAACCACTGTTTAGGAGCAAATACCATTTCTAAATTCACTTGACGTTCAGTACACTTCTGTCACAATAAACCATAGATCACCATGTCTACCGTGGACACCGGAGCTCTTTTTAAAAAGTGGTGTCTACACTGGGCATTGTTTTTACAACACTGATGTTTAACCCTCACACCCTTAAGCAGAACCGCACACAACTTTTCTTCCCTTCCCATTAGTGTAACGTGACACCAGACGGCTGAAGCAAAGTTTTCAACCCTCGGCCTCCACCACCATAGACTACCAGTGAAGACCACACTTTCTCAGCTACTCATGAGTGGGAAACATCTTAGATTAGGCAGCTCCAACTCTTAAATTAATAATAAGGACAAATGTTGGGCCTCAAGCAGTCATATACAGTACACGTTTATTTGGAACCGAGTCAAAATGGGCTAAATGCAGCTTACTCCAAAGTAAATATATGCACAGGGCTGTAACCTTTGAATAATGTGTTTGCCTCTTTCCCCCCTCCCTCCAAAAAAATATTCCAGTTTTTTTCCTAACCCGTTGCCCTGTAGATTACACTATCCTTAACCTGAACAACAGTGGCCCCAGTTGTTATTATAACTAGAAGGGTGGGAGGATCTGGGGCAGAATATCTAGACAGGAAAAGAAAATAGACTTTTCTTTACATAACAGGTCACCGTGTTAGTTCTGACTACTTGTAAAAAAAGAAAGGCGTGAGGTTTGAAGAATAAGCTTTCTTTCTTTATTAATCGCTCTTAATTCTCTGAGTTTATTTTCACGTCAAGTTTCTTTATCAGTATAGCATTCAGGAAAAGCCAAAGTTAGAACTGTCTGAACTTGCTGGTTCACTTCGGCAAGCGCTTGGGTGATTGTATATTTTGTGTATTGTGTTCCTGTGTGGCACTAATGCTGTCAGGCGAAGCATCAGTGCCACACAAGCACACACAAAAATATACCATTGCCTTGAGCCTAAATACAGTAGTAACATTAGATTGGTAGAACCTACGGTAGTTTTGATCAAGTCTGTGGTTAAGGATTGGTCAAACTCTTCAGCAAGTTTTGAAAACTACTCTATGATGCCCCCCCTTCGAAATCTTTATGACAGCAGAAGAAAAGTTTACAAGTTAAAAACTGTGACTCAATGTGAAAGTTTACATTTTCCCAGAAACTGGAAAAAAAAAAAAAGCTCCTGAGCCCAGTGTAAACTATGACATTTACAGCTATGCAAAAAGAACTTCAACGACAATGAATGGCCAAATGATGACAATAATTTAAAAGAGTGAATTTTCCCCGCTTGACACAAATGCCTGTATCAAGAAGGGAGCACATTCGAAGTTTTGTCACCTGGAAGTGTTTAATTTATTCAAGCAGCGGGATTCTAAGTTATGTTCAAAGGATACTACAAAGTCTGCAGCTCACAAGTCTTCCAAATAAGCAGTATTACACTTTTCTTAAACACCCAAAAAGCAATATTTGGAGAGGGGGAAAAAAACACGCACGCACACAGAAGTCAAATATTGATGTCTTTTCCAACTAGGTTTCAAAGTTGTACTATTTACTGGCATTTCTAGGGGTGTTATGTAAATATTATTAGTGCCATTTTAATACATATCAATACAGGTGCCCATAAATAAAGGTGTATGTGTACACGCAGTGTGTGTGTGTGTGTGCGCGCGCTTTAAAAACCGGGAGGAATGTAAAACCACCACACGGTATGTCCATGTCAAGACATATGTGTTTTGAAGCGAGGGAGCTAAACTCAACCCAAATCATATGTTTATGAAAACACATATTCTACAGAACTCTTTTAAGAGTGTGTTCATTTTGACCAAGTAAGATGAGTGGCAAATACAATGTTCTAAGTAAATAATAATAAAAAAAGAATAAACCTTCACATTGACACCTTCCCTATCAGATGCCCTCCTTATTTAAGAGTATAATAAGGAGGACTCTGCAAATTCAAAATCATCGCTACCATCATCTTGGTGGGTGTACAGAGAAGAAGTCAACCGAGATGGTTGAAGGAACAAAAGCAGGAGCTCCACACGGCCCAGGATTTAAATGGGTTTCTCCTAAGTTGTCTGGGAATTGAAAGGGTCATTGGGTGTCAAGAAAGCAGGTCACCCATGGAGGGGTGGAGGGAAAGCACACAAAAGGCTCTCTCCTCCCCCATCCCAAGAATGGGGAGGGGGATCAAACAGTCCAATCCAGCACCGCGCGTCCTTTTTTAAAAAATTATTATTATTATTATTGCAAAAAGCTCTGCGTTTTGTTCAGATGCCTTGCCTTTCCTTTCCCCTCGCCCGGAGAAGGAAGGGGGGAAAAAAGAAAAAAAGAGAAGCGCATACAAAGGAGCCTTCCCGAACCCTAAAAACAGCTTTCTCTCTCCCGCACCCCCCCTCCCCATTTCCTCCCAGCCAATCGCAGATTAGGAGATCCCTGGGAATTGCCAAGCCGTCGCGTCCCTCCGGCCAGGGATCCGAAGGGGGCAAGGCTGCTGGTTTCCCCCACCAGCCCTCCCACTAAGCCCCCTTTCCTCCTCCCCCCGAGTTTCCACCGACTCTGGGATGGGAGTGAGGAGTGGGAGAGAAAGATCTCTCCGCCCTGAGCCCCCCTCTCCCCACGTCCTGTACACACACACACACACACACACACTCTTTTGCAGCTGCCAAGATTTGCACCGAAGTGGCGAGGCACTTTTGTCCCGGCCCGCCACGTCGATAAAGAGCCGCGCTCTCCTTCTTCTCTCTCCATCGCGGAGTCACCTCGGGGACCCTCTCGGAGCGCCCCGCTTGCTCCGCCGCGCCGCCCGAGCGCTCCAAAGACCCCCTGCTCCTTTTTAACAGACGCGTTGAGCCTTCCTCGCAACCCCCTTCTTCTTCTTTCTCCTCCTCCCCCCCCGAGCCCTCCAAGACCCCTTTCTCCTTTTAAGACACGTTGAGCCTTCCTCGCAATCCCCTTCCTCCTCTTCCTCCCGAGCGCTCCAAGACCCCTTCCTCCTTTTAAGACAGATTGAGCCTTCCTCGCAAACTCCCTCTTCCTCTTCCCAAGCCCTCCAAGACCCCTTCGTCCTTTTAAGACAGATTGAGCCTTCCTCGCAATCCCCTCTTCCTCCTCCTCTTCCTCCCGAGCGCTCCAAGAGCCCTTTCTCCTTTTAAGACAGGTTGAGCCTTCCTCGCAAACTCCCTCTTCCTCCCCCCAAGCCCTCCAAGACCCCTTCCTCCTTTTAAGACACGTTCAGCCTTCCTCGCAATCCCCCCTCTTCCTCCTCCTCTCCCTCCCGAGCGCTCAAAGACCCCTTTCTCATTTTAAGACACGTTGAGCCTCCTTCGCAATCCCCCGTTCTTCTTCCTCCTCATCCTCTTCCTCCCAAGCCCTCCAAGACCCCTTTCTCCTTTTAAGACAGATTGAGCCTTCCTCGCAAACCCCCTTCCTCTTCCTCCCAAGCGCCCCAAGACCCCTTTCTCCTTTTAAGACACGTTGAGCCTCCTTCGCAATCCCCCTTTCTTCCTCCTCATCCTCTTCCTCCCAAGCCCTCTTTCTCCTTTTAAGACAGGTTGAGCCTTCCTCGCAAACCCCTCTTCCTCTTCCTCCCAAGCGCTCCAAGACCCCTTTCTCCTTTTAAGACACGCAGAGCCTCCTTCGCAACCCCGCTTTCTTCTTCCTCCTCCTCTTCCTCCCAAGCCCTCCAAGACCCCTTTTAACAGACGCGTTGAGCCTTCCTCGCAATCCCCCTTTCTTCTTCCTCCTCCTCCTCCTCCCTCCCCGGCAGGACTTACTTCGACTTGTCAAAGCAACCAACCTCCGAAGTTGGTTGCTGGGGCTGGCTCTTGCGCGGAGGGCTCTGGCCGCCTTCCCTTCGGGTTTTTTTTCCTCCTCTCTCTCTCTCCAGCGGGCGGGCCACCTCGGTGGGGCCGGCCGCCTCTGGCTGGCCTCCTCCTGCGCTGGCTTTTTTTTTTTCTTTCTTTCTCCCCCACCCGGGCTCCTGGCACTAGGCAGCGCTGTCACATGACGCCGGCGCGGCTGGCTGGCTGGCTGTGCCAGGCTCCCTGGGCCGGCGGGGTAACTAAGAGGGCGGGGAGGGAGAGGCAGGCAGGGTCAGGGAGGGGCGCGCCGATCACTCAGCCGGCTGAGCAGGCAGGGCGTCTCCCCCCCGGCTGGCTGGGGCGAGGCTTCCGCGCACCGCAAGCCCAGCCAGGGGTCGGGGCGCGGCTGGAGTCCCTGCTGGGCTGGGCGCCTCCTTCGCACACAAACAAGGCGGGCACGCCGCGGCTCTGCCCTGCTTGGCCCCGGGAGGCAGAGCGAGGCCGGCTGCCGCTCCGCCTGCCCCAGCCGGCGGCTTAATTACCCCCCTGCAGCCGCCGCCGCCGAGCAGCGGAGGGGGAGCCGCCCCGCTGCCAAACTCGCCCTTCCAGCTGCCGCTGCCCGCCCTCCTCCTCCTCCTTCCCTCCCGGCCTCTTCCCCTCCCTCCCGGCCGGCCTCCCCTGCTGCTTGTCGGCCGCACCTGGCACCCGCCTCGGAATGAGACACACACACACACACATAAGCCGGAGAGAGAGAAGGGAGAGGCAGGCACACGCCCGCCCTGCAAGGCAAGCTGCAGCGGCGCAAAACAACAGCGGCGGCGGTGGTAGCCGCCCTGCCAACCGCCCCCCCCCACCCCCCCAAAAAGCCCCGAGGGCAGGAAGGGAGGGGTGGCCTGATAGGAAACGCCTGCCGCTGCCAACCCTTCGCCGGGAAGGCACCCCCAAGCCACGCCGATCGGATCTGTGTCTGTAGAGAAGGAGGGAGAGGGTCTCTTGTACCCAAGGCCGAAGGTCTTTTTTTGGGGGGGGGGGCAATGAGAGTCCATAGGAAAGAGGGGGGGAGGGTCCCTTGCACCCAGGGCCGAGGTCAAGGGTCTGTACTGAAGAGGGGAGAGGGTCCCTTGCGGCTTGCACCCACATGAGCTTTGGGGGCTCAGCAATGAGCGTAGTCTATAGGGAAGGGGGGAGGGTCCCTTGCACCCAGGGCCGAGGTCAAGGGGGAAGGGTCTCTTGCACCCAGGGCCGAGGTCAAGGGTCTGTACTGAAGAGGGGAGAGAGTCCCTTGCGACTTGCACCCACATGAGCTTTGGGGGCTCAGCAATGAGCGTAGTCTATAGGGAAGGGGGGAGGGTCCCTTGCACCCAGGGCCGAGGTCAAGGGGGAAGGGTCTCTTGCACCCAGGGCCGAGGTCAAGGGTCTGTACTGAAGAGGGGAGAGGGTCCCTTGTGGCTTGCACCCAAATGAGCTTTGGGGGCTCAGCAATGAGCGCAGTCTATAGGGAAGAGGGGGGGAAGGGTCCCTTGCACCCAGGGCCGAGGTCAAGGGTGGAGGGTCCCTTGAACCCAGAGCCGAGGTCAAGGGTCTGTACTGAAGAGGGGAGAGGGTCCCTTACGACTTGCACCCACAAGAGCTTTGGGGGCTCAGCAATGAGTGTAGTCTATAGGGAAGAGGGGGGAAGGGTCCCTTGCACCCAGGGCCAAGGTCAAGGGTCTGTACCGAAGAGGGAAGGGCTCAGCAATGAGCATAGTCTATAGGGAAGAGGGGAGGGAGGGTCACTTGCACCCAGGACCGAGGCCAAGGGTCTTTTGGGGGTACAGCAATGAGAGTAGTCCACAGCGAAGAAGGTCCCTTGAACCCAGGGCCAAGCCCAAGGGTCTTTTGGGAGTTCGCCAATGAGCGTAGTCCGTAGGGAAGAACGGGGGAGGGTCCCTCCTCTGCACCCCCAGGCCGAGGCCAAGCATCTTTTTGGGGGTTCGGCAATGAGCACAGTCCACAGGGATGAGGGTCCCATCATGCACCCAGGACCTAGGCCAGTGATGGCGAACCTTTTTTCCCTCGGGTGCCAAAATAGTGTGCACACGCACTATCGCACGCTCGTGCGTGCCCACACCCATAATTCAAAGCCCCCCACTTGCCCCACCCCCCTGTGCATGTGTGCGTGACCCCCCCACTCCCCCGTTTCCCGACTTCCAGTGGGCCCAGTAGGCCCATTTTTTGCCCTCCGCAGGCTCCAGAGGCTTTCTTGGAACTTGGGGAGGGCGAAAACGCTCCCCCCACCACCCCGGAGGCCCTCCGGAGGCCAAAATTGTCCTCCCAGAGCCTCCGCGTGAGCCAAAAATCAGCTGGCGTGCACGCACATGCGCGCTGGAGCTGAGTTAGGGCAACGGCTCGCGTGCCGGCAGATATGGCTCCGCGTGCCACCTGTGGCACCCGTGCCATAGGTTCGCCATCACTGACCTAGGCCAAGGGTCTTGGGGGGGGGGGCGGCGGCGGCAATGAGCATAGTCTGCAGTGAAGAGGGCTGAGAGTCTCTTGCACCCAGCGCCAAGGTCAAAGATTGCCCTGCATCCTAGAGTCCCAGATAAGAAATTGGATCTGAGCCCATCTTTCCCTTTCCTGGTTCAGTGGTAGGAATGGGTAGCTATGCCACACCTGTTGTACAGGTTCTGTCTTCCATACTCCTTTGGATTGGGTGGGAATCGGTGGTGGGATTCAACTTTTTTTTACTACCGGTTCTGTGGGCGTGGCTTAGTGGGCGTGGCAGGGGAAGGATACTGCAAAATCCCCGTTTCCTCCCAATCAGCTGGGACTCAGGAGGCAGAGAATGGATGGGGGCGGGGCCAGTCAGAGGTGGTATTTACCGATTCTGTCAAACAACTCAAAATTTCCGCTACGGGTTCGCCAGAACTGGTCAGAACCTGCTGAAACCCACCTCTGGTGGGAATAATAGCAAAAGGGCACTTTTCACAGGGGTGCAGCTAGGCCTGCTCTAGCTTTGCCTCTCTGGTGCCTCTGAGGTTGAGATGGAAGCAACTTTTAAGGTGGTCTGGGAGAGGAAATACGTCTCAAAGATACGGCGATGGGGCTGCTAGGAGGAAAGAGACCTGTTTTGGCACCTCGATCTCCATAAAGTCATCAAGAAGCAGGGGTCTCCAACCTTGGCCACTTTAAGACTTGTGGACTTCAACTCCCAGAATTCCTCAGTGGACGTAAATTGAGGACTTGCATCCATGGTTCAAAATTCTACAACCGTAGGCCATCTCCCTAAGGCTTGGTTTATAATGGGTTAGGTCTGTATGGATATTTCTCCGTGTATTTTCCAAAGCCCCTGAAGGCCAGACAAGGAACAATGGATGGAAACTGAACAAGGAGAGATTCAATCTGGAAATGAGGAATTTTCTGACAGTGAGAACAATCCACCCATGGAACAGAAGTTGCCTTCAGACGTTGTCAGAGCTTCATCACTGGAAGCTTTTGAGAAGAGACACGACTGCCGTCTGTTAGAAACGGTGTAAGGTCTCCTGCTTGGGCAGGGGGTTGGACTAGATGACCTACAGGGTCCCTTCCAACTCTGTTATCTAATGTATTTGGGAATCTGAAGCAGCAACACACACTCCCTTTGCTTCAAATGGGGCTTCACATGAGTGAGTGTGTGAGTGAGTGAATGAATGAACGAACACCACTTTTAATGGCAACCTCAAATGGGTTTTTTGGAGGTACCTTTTAACACGGAATCTCTCCACCTGATTCCTCATGTTCAATAAATCTCAACAGCTTGCAAAGTCCGTGCAACAATACCCTTGACATGGGAAATGATGATCTCGGCTGTCCTACTTAGGCTAAGCGTCCTTGCACCACAGATGCATGTATCAAGAAATCCACCAACGGCATATTTCATAGTCACTTAAGTATTTTTTTCTGAGAACATAAAACGTTTGCACTACATGCAACCATGATTTCAAAATATTTAGGAACAGGTGAAAAAAAATGCTTCAAAAGATCTAATGCACATTTTTTGTTTTGCTTTATTGTTTTGTCTATCTTTGTTTTGTTTTTTTTATAAAATTTCTCTCTTTTTTTGAATGTGCATTTTACCTTAACTCTGAATAAAACAAAAACAAATTATTAAAAAACACACACAAAGATTTATACCATTTTAATAGTTTGAAGTTTGTAAACTGAGGGAATTCAAAGATATGCTTTGAATAACCGAATGCCTAATTTTTATTTAGCGATGTCGTGTGACATTTTAAACACCACCTGAGTATTTCACTACCTGGTCTTGATCGCCATACTGATAGTTTCTCCTTACAACCGTCCGTTTACTTAAAACGGCAGTTACAACGGCAGTTAAAGTTACAACGGCATTGAAAAAAGTGATTTTTGACCATTTTTCACACTTTACGACCGTCCCTGTGGTTATGGGATCAAAATTTGGACACTTGTCAACTGACTCGTACTTAAGACGGTCGCGTTTGGCAACTGACTTGTACTTATGATGGGGTTGTGTGTCCCACGATCCTCTTTTGTGCCCTTTCTGACAAGCAAAGTCAATGGGGAAGCCAGATTCACTTAACGACCGTGTTACTAACTTAACAACTGCGGTGATTCACTTAACTGATGAGAAAGGTCATAAAATGGGGCAAAACTCAACAGCTGTCTCACTTAGCAAAAGACGTTTAGGACTCCGTGGTGGGTCGTAAGCCGAGACTGCCTCTAACGTTCAAAAGCACATGCCACATTTCTGAGTTTAGACTGGTTTTCACTGAAGATGTTAATTTAATCAGGCTGAAATCCCAAAGGTTCATCGGCTCATTAAATATAAGAATTTATCTTATTACCACACTCTCCGTGCGAACGTAAGAGAATGACCACCGGAAGGGATCTGTGGCCCAATGATGTGTT
This sequence comes from Diadophis punctatus similis, assembly GCA_023053685.1. Taxonomy (NCBI): domain Eukaryota; kingdom Metazoa; phylum Chordata; class Lepidosauria; order Squamata; family Dipsadidae; genus Diadophis; species Diadophis punctatus. The sequence continues at coordinate 1,761,890 of JALIGW010000006.1, forward strand.
GTATTTTGGTGTCACAGCAAGCCCAGCATATATAATCAATTGATTCATCCGATACAGCTACGGGTATTATATGTCATAAGTCAGAGGTGTGGTAAGGAGTCTGTTTTTCCAGTTTCTCAGCATGTGACAAGTCATGCTCAGGAGCCACAATCCATACAGATGTCAGCTGTATCTACTGCTTTTGCTTAATTCCTATATCTCTACCTCTTCCGTACTCCTAACCATTGAAAAGACGGCAGTTACGTGGACAAGAAATCTTTAGCCATAAACCCAGTGGTGGGTTGCTGCCGGTTTGGACTGGTTCTTTAGAACCGGTAGCGGAAATTTACCACCGCTCACTGAACCGGTGGTCCACGCTCCTGAACTGGTCCTCCGGTCGCTGTGGCTTGCAAAAAAAACCCCTTCTGCGCATGCGCAAAAGCTTCTGAGCATGCGCAGAGGGTCATTTCCGGGTGTTTTGCGCGACGCGACGGGGGCAAAATGCGCACTTCCGTCGTGATGCGAACCGGTAAGGTAGGTAAGTGGAACCCACCCCTGCCTAAACCCAGATGTTTTAGTAAGTTTCTTTTCATATTTTTTTCTTCCCCTACGTGTTACATATTCTTGGCAACTAATTGGGAGCGTTGCTAAAGGAAACCAACTGCGACTGTTCTTTGGAAAGACAGATAGGGAAGTGGAAGCTCAAAGATTTTGGCCACCTAATGAGAAGAGAGGACTCCTTGGAGGTTGGGAAAGATGGAAGGTGAAAGGAGAAGGGGACAGCAGAGGAGGAGATGGTTAGAATAGGATAACAGAGTTGGAAGGGGCCTTGGAGGTCTTCTAGTCCAACCCCCTGCTTAGGTAGGAAACCCTATACCAGTGATGGCAAACCTTTTTTTGGTTTGCGTGCCAAAAGGGGCGCGCGTGGGGGGGTCGTGCGTGTGCGTGGCTACACTCATAATTCCATGCAGGGGGGCTCTGCGCATGTGCGCATGACCCCCCCCGCTCCCGGCACACGATGGCACGCCCGTTTTTTGCTCTCCCCAGGCTTCAGAGCCTTTCTAAGAGCCTGGGGAGGGCAAAAATGGCCTTCCCCACCCCCCAGAGGCCCTCTGGAGGCCAGAAATATCCCGTTTCAAGTTGGGAAACGGGCCATTTCTGGCCTCCGGAGGACCTCCGGGGGGGGGGGGGTAAGGAAGGCCGTTTTCGCCCTCCCCAGGCTCCTAGAAAGGCTCTGGAGCTTGGGGTGAGCAAAAAATGGGCCTTCCCCACCCCCTCCGGAGGCTGAAAACAGGCTGTTTCCCAACTCCCAGTGGGCCCAGAAGGCCCGAAAATCAGCTGGTCGGCACATATGTGCGCCGGACCTGAACTCATGTGCCCACCGATATGGCTCTGCATGTCACTTGTGGCACGCATGCCATAGGTTCGCCATCACAGCATTATACCATTTCAGATAAATGGTTGTCCAATCTCTTCTTAAAAACCTCCAATGATAGAGCACCCACAACTTCTGGAGGCAAGCAGTTCCACCGGTTAATTGTTCCCACTTTCAGGAAATTCCTCCTTATTTCTAGGTTGCATCCCTCCTTGATTAGTTTCCATCCATTGCTTCTTGTCCTGCCCTCAGGACATGCCCCCTCATTGGAGAATAGGGTTGACCCCCTATTCTTTGGAGCAAATTCCTGAGATATCGGAACACTGCTGTCATGTCACCCCTAGTCCTTCTTTTCATTAAATTAAATTAGATTGTGGGTGCTTCATCACTAGCGGTTTTTAAGAAGAGACTGGATTCACACCTGTCTGAAATGGTGTAGGGTCTCCTGCTTGAGCAGGGGGGTTGGACTAGATGACCTCGACGGTCCCTTCCAGCTCTATTCTGATTTACTGATTGATTGATAAGTGTCATTGATGCAATGAACATGAATTTGGGCAAACTCTGGGAGACGGTGGAAGACAAGAGGAGTTGGTGTGCGGTGGTCCATGGGATCGCCAAGATTTGGACATGACTTAGCGACTGAACAACAACAACAACAATTGGAAGCTTATAAGGTAGTCCTTAACTTTCCACCATTGGTTTTGTGATTGTTCAAAGTTACAACGGCCCCAAATAAACTGACTTATGACCGCTTTTCACACTTAACAACCGTTGCAGCATTCCCATGGTCCCATGACCCAAATTCGGACGCCTGGCAACCAGTTCATATTTATGACGGTTGCAGCGTCCCAGGGTCACACGATCAAAATTCAGACACCTGGGAACCGACTCATATTTATGACGGTTGCAGTGCCCTGCGGATCCCCTTTTGCGACCTTCTGACAAGCAAAGTCAGCAGGGAAGCCGGATTCACTGAACGACCGTGTTCCTAACTGAACAAACTGCAGTGGTTCACTTAACAACCGTGGCAAGGAAGTTAATAAAACGGGAACCAAATTCACTTAACCACGGTCGCGTTTAGTAGCAACAGAAATTTGGGGCTCATTTCCGGTTGTAAGTCACGGACTACCTAATATCACATTCATCAGTTTTACGTCGTTGAGTAGAAATCTTTAGAACAAACAACACCATTCTGCTGAGCCAAATAAGGTTGATTTGAACTTTGTAAAATCTGGACTTTGGTACGACTGTTTGCCTAGGATGTGACGAATTTGAATTAAAAGATTGTCCAGGCTAGAATAATCCAAACACACATTCGGTCCAGGGCTGGGCTTCAAAAATGTTAGCAAGGGGTTCTCTGCCTGGTTGCTGGGTGGGTGTGGCCATGGTGGGTGTGGCCTAGACGGCCTCCTGCACCACAGGGGGCGTTTTTGCCCTCCTTGGGCTCTGGAGGCTTTTCTCGAGCCTCCGGGAGGGCGAAAATGGCCTCCCCAGGCTCCGGAGGCCCTCCCAGGCTCCGGAGGCCTTCCCGAACTTCCAGTAGGCCCATTTTTCGCCCTCCCGAGCCCACGCCCACCAAGCCACACCATGCCCACCAAGCCACGCCCACAGAACCGATAGTAAAAAAAAAATGGATTTCACCACTGCCCCAGGGTGGTCCATGGAATACACCAGTTGGGCGAGCTGTGCTGGTTGCCACTTTGCTTCTGGTCCAATTCAAGGTGTGGGTTATCGCCTTGAAAGCGCTTCAGGGCATGGGACCAGGCTACATGAGTGCCACCCCACTTGCTCTGGCAAAAGGGGCTTCTATGGACCCTGTCGGTCAAGGAATACCAGGTGGTGGAGTCCAGGTGGAGAACCTTTTCTGCCTTGGCTGCCATCCTTTGGAACAACCTGCCACTAGAGGTGAGATCTGCCTCCCTCCGTTTGGTCTTCCAGAAGGAGCTGAAAATCTGTCTATCAATTGGTTTTGGGTCCTGATGGGGACACTCCATGTTGGAGGAGGTTAGTGGACTAGATCCAGGGGTGGGATCCTACCAGTGCGGTCCAATGCGAAGCTCCGGTAGGGACCCGCCGATACCCCAATATGCGCGCGACTGCTCCAGTACCGTCTCCACCGGGCAGTCGCGCGCGTCACCATCTCTTTTTCGTGAATTCTTGGGCAATTTTGCTTCTGCGCATGTGCGGAAGCAAAATCGCGCCGAAATCTTGCGAGGGGACACGCGCGCGAGAGAGATTTCAGTGAGATTTTGCTTCTGTGCATGCGCGGAAGTAAAATCACGCCAAAATCTCGCGTGAGCGCGCGTCCCTTCGTGAGATTTCGGCACGATTTTGCTTCCACACATGCGCAGAAGCAAAATTGTGTGAGGGGGCGCACGCACGTAGCGTGCGCGCGCAAAAAGCATGAAAGACCGCGGAGCAGCGCACCGGTCTGGGTAAGTGAGCATCTCACCCCTGACTAGATCCCTTCTCAATCCCATTTGTGTATTGATTCCTAGCTTACTTAGCAATAGCACTTAGACTTATATACCACTTTACAGTGCTTTTACAGTCCTCTCTAAGCGGTTTACAGAGTCAACCTCTTGCCCCCAACAATCTGGGTCCTCATTTTACCCACCACGGAAGGACGGAAGGCTGAGTCAACCTGGAGCCTGGTGAGATTTGAACTGCCAAATTGCAGTCAGCCGGCAGTCAGCAGAAGTAGCTTGCAGTACCGCATTCTAACCACTGTGCCACCGCAGCTCCTAGCTTTTTGTTAATTTTAAATGTCCAATGCTTTAAAGGTTTCACATTTTAATGTTTTATATTTCCACTTTTTATAACCCGCCCCAGAGTCGCCCGACGGTGTGATGGGCAGCATATAAATTTAATAAATAAACAAACACGCTGGTCCAAATATATGATGAGCAGGCCTCTAGGTCGCCGCTTTATCCAATTGCTTTATCCCATTTCTTAACCAATTCAATAGGTTGAACACGTCTTGGTTCAGTGCCGTCCATTCTGCCGACACTGCAACAGTGCAAAATCTGAACCCACAGCTTAGAATGCAACAGCATAGATTGGGTTGGGGGTTTTTTTTGTCACGTAGTTGCACAAAATAGTTGCAACACAGAATGTCCTACTAAGCCAGCGGTTCTCAACCTGTGGGCCGCGACCCCTTTGGGGGTCGAACGACCCTTTCACAATGGTCACCTAAGACCATCGGATAACACATATTTCCGATGGTCTTAGGAACCGAGACACCGCTCCCCTATCCCTCTCCAGGCGGGTCCACCCACATGCAAATAGACTACTGCAAAAAAAAAAATCTGTACCATGGGAACTTCTGAGCATGCGCAGAAGCCAAATTTCAGGCACTGTGCATGTGTCACCATCTTGTTTTTGGCTTTTTTTCTGCAATTTTTTTTTAAAAAATCGGCACTGCGCATGCTCTGCACATGCGTGGCCACGAGTATCGTGGCCACGAGTATCGCGGCCACGCAGCGCAGGAGGAAGCGAACCGGCAGCAAGATAAGTTAGAACCCACCCTGAGTTTCCAAATTATTTTATTATTTTATGGTTGGGGGTCACCACAACATGAGGAACTGTATTAAAGGGTCGCGGCATTAGGAAGGTTGAGAACCAATGTACTAAGCGATTAAACAACTTGGGACTAAGTAATTTAACAGAAAGATTATCGTATCATTTTTTGAAACAGCATGATTGTATTTTTGAAGACTATCAATTTATTTAAATGAGGTCTTTGTGTGTCTGCACGTGTGTGCATATGTGTACACACACCCCTTCACTGCCTATAGAAAGCTCACAAGTGGTGTGTTAAATTGGCAATTCTTTGCTGTTGCTACACACATACCTATATATATATGCTCAGAAATAAGGTGCCATAAATGTAATGACAGTAATTATAGCTCTGATTCTCCTTAGCTTCTGCTGGTAACTCCCAATGGTTGGCACTGGTAGTTAAACCAATGAAACTGAGGACAGGATCATCAAGTCAGGTGAACCGACCAAAATAAATGTCCAAATTTTCCTCTGGAAGGTAATAACAGTTTCTGTATTTAAGGGCTGATTTTGATTTCGCATATAACATACCCGATGTGTCAGAAACAAGGAGGAGGAGGAGGAGGAGGAGGATTGTGAGGTCCCAGGGGCTCTCTGAGCTGGATGGCTTTCTTGCACACATTTCATGATCAAACTAGGTAACACCATCAGTGCTAGAAGGGAAGGGGTTTTTGCAGAGGGATGGAGGAGGTGGAGGGGGAAGGGGAAGAAAGGGAGAGAAGAGAGAACAGGAGAGTAGGAGAGGAAGTGGGAGGGGAGGAGGAGAAGGAGAAGAAGGAGAAGGAGGAGAAGGAGAAGGAGGAGGAGAAGAAGGAGAAGGAAGAGGAGAAGAAGAAGGAGAAGAAGGAGAAGGAGAAGAAGGAGGAGGACAAGGAGGAGGAGAAGAAGGAGGAGGAAAAGGAGGAGGAGAAGGAGGAAGAGGAGAAGGAGAAGAAGACAAAGGAGAAGGAGAAGGAGAAGAAGACAAAGGAGTAGTAGTAGTAGTAATAGTAGTAGTAGTACGGTAGTAGTAGTGGTAGTAGTAGCAGCAGCACTGTCCTGGGTTCCTGTGATCACCTTTTCTAACCTTCCCAGCTGGTTTTCGGCAAGCAAAGTCAATGGGGGAAGCCAGATTCGCTTAACGACTGCACAATTCACTTAACCACTGCAGTGGCTCACTTAGCAACTGTGGCAAAAGGTTGGTGAAATGGGCCCCAACTCACTCACCATGTGCCTCGCTTAGCAATGGAAATGTTGGGTCTCGATTGTGGTCGTAGGTCGAGGACTACCACTGTTACAGGGCGTTTTGATCACATTGCCTTGTTTAAGTACGGGATTTTGCAATTTTCATTAATGCCAACGCCTTCTCAACGGAGTGCGATGCCGCACACCTCCAACCTGATCTGATGATTGACAGTTATCTTTGGCAATATCCACAGACAGTATATCATTCTTTTACCAACTGTTTAATAAAGCAACAGTTCAATATCTTCTGGAAGTGTCAGATACTGCAATTGCTTGGTAACTGAAGCATATGTCGTAAATTTAAGTATAAACTTAAAGATTATTCTAGGCCAGGGGTCCCCAAACCTGGCAACTTTAAGACTTGTAGACTTCAACTCCCAGAATTCTCCAGCCAGCATAGCTGGCTGGAGAATTCTGGGAGTTGAAGTCCACAAGTCTTAAAGTTGCCAAGTTTGAAGACCTCTGTAATCTAGGCAAAAACAGTAAAACCCTGAATATATTTCCTACTTTTTTTTTCTTGGTTCCAGCAGATTCTAATGTGACCCGATTGTAAAGCGGTTTAGTGCCACAGATTAACTATCATCATCAGAGTCGGATGCAAAATAAAACATTTAAAGCTATTTCAAATATTTAGTTGCAGAGTTACTCTATAGCGACGTTTTGAGGGTAGGAGTTGAAGCAATTTATGACCCCTCACATCCTGGACATAAATTGCTTCAACTCCTACCCTCAAAACGTCCCTATAGAGCAGTGGTACCCAACCCCCGGTCCGCGGCCCAGTACCGGTCCGCAGAACAAATGGTACCGGTCCGCCCTGCTACTGCGTCTTCTGTGCAGCGGCGGCGGCGGGTCCTGCGACTTTTGCGAGTCCTGCGAGTCCTGATAATAAGCGCAGGGACGGGACTCCTGCGTCTGCCGACGTGCCCCGGCCCAGCTGATCAGCGTGGGGGCGGGGCTTCTGTGCGCGGCTCATCAGTATTGAAAGTAACGTGTACAGGAGGGCCTGTCTGCGGTGCAGCAGGTAAAGGGGATTATTATCCCCAGATGGAACCATCTCGTTGCAGAGAAACAAGCTCAGGGTTCTCATTGATTTAGCGTTCTAGTCACTAGAATCCAGAGAGTTAAAATGTTAAATTAAGTTATATTAATTTTGTTGTAACTGTATTTTATTTTGATGCCATGTTTAAATACAATTAAATTAAAATTGTTTATATTTGAGATTGTTTTGATTTAATAATCAACGCGGCGCCGCAAACCCCCCCCCCCAGTGGGCCACGGAAAAATTATCAAACGTTGACCGGTCCACGGCAATAAAAAGGTTGGGGACCACTGCTATAGAGTACTGCACACCAAGGCAACTAGACACAAGAACAGTTTGTTCCTGAACGCCATCACTCTGCTAAACAAATAATTCCCTCCCCACTGTCAAACTATTCACTAAGTCTGCATTACTATTACTATTAGTCTTCTCATCATTCCTATCACCCATCTCCTCCCACTTATGACTGTATGACTGTAACTTGCTGCTTGTATCCTTACGATTTATATTAATATTGATTGTTTCCTGATTGCTTACTTGAACCCTATGACAACCATTCTTGACAAATGTATCTTTTCTTTTATGTACACTGAGAACATATGCACCAAAGACAAATTCCTTGTGTGTCCAATCACACTTGGCCAATAAAGAATTCTATTCTATTCTATTCTATTCTATTCTATTCTATTCTATTCTATTCTATTCTATTCTATTCTATTCTATTCTATTCTATTCTACTCTGCTAGTTTATGTATTGGAACTTTTCTTTCTTCAATGTCGTATTGTGTACCATTAAAAAATAATAATCATGATTTACTTACTTTACTATTGTCATTGTACGTGTATACACACAGTATACCCATACAACGAAATTCACACTACTGCCCAAAGACCAGGCCCAACACACACAACAATCCCAAAAACATGCCCCCACCCGCCGCAAATTCCCTACCCTGAACCCCCCAAACATCCACACAACAGACCAACAGGCCAACGATGACCTGCAAACTGTCCAGAGTCACTGAGCGGAAGGTAAATTGCCCACGTAAATATATCGTTTTAAATCCCAAGTGGGATTTCGATTGACTTATTTATTGCCACTGTCATCTAAGTCCTCTCAACCACAGCCACACTCAGCCGCAAACTGAATGGGAAAATGCAGTGAAAGTATAGGGAAATTCAATTGCCCTTTATTGAAGAAACCCTACAACCTAATTACCGATCTAATAATTGGAATAAATGATATATCATACAATAAACATCCTCTATCGATTCAGGCCTTGGTTCTCATGTACTCTTGGAAATATCCACATTTTTAAAAGCTTCCCAAATAGCAGCTGTGATATTTCTGGGAGAGAGATTTGATGAAAAGGAAATGAAACAGGAAATGTTGTTCCTTAGATCCTGTCCTGTCCGAGTTTGTGGGCATTTATTTTGTTAAGGTAGATTGGCAGGTCGCATCTATGCAGAATTTTTTTAAATAAAAATTTTAAATAAAATTCTTTATTAATTTTCAAAGTTTTTCCAAAAGTTACAATAAATCCTTAAACAATTCTACATCTACTTATTTACATTGATTTCCTATTTGTACAATACAATAATTACAATATTTACAATATTCTATGTCTTTCTTTCATTTTCCCTTTTTTTTGTTTTCTATCGTCGATCCATTGATACCAGTTTTCCCATATTTCATAGTATTCTGAGTCCTTTTGTCCTCTTAATTCTATAGTTAATTTGTCCATTTCTGCGCAGTCGTAAATCTTCTTAATTATTAAGCTTTCAATAGGTGGGTGAGAATTCTTCCAACATTGTGCAAACGCAAGTCTTGCAGCTGTTGTAATGTGTAAAATCAGTTATCATCTTTAAAGTCCTACATGGCTTAGGACCAGGTTACCTCCGGGACTGTATCCTACCTCATACTTCCCTTCGACCGGTCAGGTCCCACAGAGTGGGTCTCCTCCAGGTCCCGTCAACCAAACAATGCCGGCTGACGGGACCTAGGGGGAGGACCTTCTCTGTGGGGGGGGGGGGGCTGTTCTCTGGAACCAACTTCCCCCAGAGATCCAAATTATCCCCACCTTGCTGGCCTTCCGAAAAGCCATTAAGACATGGCTCTTCCTGCAGGCGGGGTGATTTGAGACAATTTCACACCTTAGGTTCTCCCCCATGTATGTATGGTTTTATATGTTTTTTAAATTCTTTTTAAACTGTTTTTAAATTATTATTATATTGTTTAGTTGTTCTTTAAATGTTGTACGCCGCCCTGAGTCCCCAGGGAGTAGGGCAGCATATAAGAACACTAAAACAAATAAACAAACAAATAAACAAATAAATAAATAAATAAATAAATAAATAAATAAATAAATAAATAAATAAATAAATAAATAAATAAATAAATAAATAAATAAATTTAGTGTTTTTTTCTGTATTGATTTTTAAATATTCCAAGTAGAAAAAGTTCCGGAGTGAATTCTATTATTGTATCTGTTATTTGTTGTAACCAATTATGTATTTTTAACCAATAGTTCCTCGCTTCGGGACACAACCACCACATGTGAAAGAATTTTTTTTAAGGTAGATTGGGAAGTCGGATCTATACAGGGAGTCCTCATTTACGACCAAAACTGAGCCCAACATTTCCGTCGCTAAGCGAGACCACTGTTAGGTGAGTTTTGCCCCATTTTTATGACCTTTCCTGCCACGGGTTGTGCGTTGAATCAAGGCAGTTGTTAAGCGAGTAACCTGGTTGTTAAGTGAATCGGGCTTCCCCGCTGACTTTGCTGCTCAGAATGTCGCCAAAGGGGATCACGTGACCCTGGGACACTGAAACCGTCATAAATATAAGTCGGTTGCCGAGTGTCCGAATTTTGATCCCGCGACCATGGGGATGCTGCAAAGGTTGTAACTGTGAAAAACATTTTTTTTCACTGCTGTTGAACCTTTGCAACGGTCACTAAACGAACTCTCGTTAAGTCGAGGACTAACTGTACTCGCATCGCATTTGAATATATGAACAGAATTATTTCATGTTCTCGGAGAATTAATTCCTTGTGGGTCTTACTATATTACCAAAGTAGTTTTGCAATCCTGCAACAGGCAAAAAAAAAATTCCTATAAAAACCAGTGCATATTTGTTTTGCACAACAAGTTTAGCTACATGCCAAAAGATCACCCAAAGAAATAAAAATAATAATAATAATCCGTCTGCTACCTGCTAAACCACCTGCTAGGATTATTAGTGACAAAATGTTTCCTGCCCAGTTAAGCAGGAGGCGGGGTATCAGGCAGCAATATTTTTGTATTTTGTATTTTGTATTTGTTTTGTCAAGCATATATGATTATAAGCAAAGTTTAAACAGTAAAACATGATTGAATATATATGTAATAGTACAAGCATGAATAAGAGTAAAAGAGGTATGAATATCTGGGTACATTAGGACAGGAACGGTAGGCACGATTGTGCGCTTATGCACGCCCCTTACCGACCTCTTAGGAATCGGGTGAGGTCGATGGTAGATAATCGGAGATTGAAGTTTTTGGGGTTTGGGGAAGAAACTACTGAGTCTGGTAAAGTGTTCCAGGCGTTGACCACTCTGTTGTTGAAGTCGAATTTTTTGCAATCAAGTTTGGAGCGGTTTACATTAAGTTTGTATCTATTGTGAGCTCGAGTATTATTGTGGTTGAAGCTGAAATAGTCATTAACAGGTAGGACATTGTGGCAGATAATTTTGTGAGCTACACTTAGGTCAGATCGAAGGCGGCGGAGTTCTAAATTTTGAAGTCCCAAAATTTCAAGTCTGGTTTCATAAGGAATTCTGTTGTGAACAGAGGAATGTAATACTCTTCTTGTGAAGTATCGCTGGACATTCTCAATTGTGTTAATGTCTGATGTGTAGTGTGGGTTCCAGACAGATGAGCTGTATTCAAGTTCACTTCTGTTGGCAAAGAGACATTTCCCTGGCTTCATTTAATTCCACTCCCACCCCTCCATTTCCCCAATTCCTCAATCATGTTCGATTCTCAGAGACCCTCCATTTTTCTTCGCAAGGTTTTGCAGATAAACGGTTTGGCATTGCTTCCTTTCTAGGGCTGAGAGAAAGTAACTGGCCCAAGGTCACCCAGCTGGCTTTGACCTACGGCAGGACCAGAACTTACGACCTCCAGGTTTCCAGCCTGATGCCTTAACCCCGTGATGGTGAACCTATGGCATGCGTAGCCATAGCTGAGGGCATGCGAGGTGTTGCCCTATGTCAGCTCCAGTGCGCATGCACGCACTGGCCAGCTGATTTTCGGCCTTGGGGAAGGCCGTTGTTGCCCTCCCCAGGCTTCAGGAGGCTTCCCTGGAGCCTCCGGAGTGCAAAAAATGACCCAGCGGGCAAACTGGAAGTATGTTTTTCCGAACTTACGGTTTGCCCGTTAGGCCGTCTTTCGCACTCCGGAGGCTTCAGGGAAGCCTGAGGGTGAAAAACGGCCCAACGGGGGAGGGCCATGCACGGGGATGCGCGCATGCGCAGTGTGGCGTGCGTGGGGTGGTGGTGGTGCTGGCACGCAAGAAGAAAAAGGTTTGCCATCACTGCCTTAACCACTTCACCAAACGAATTCCAAATAAACTTCTCCATATTTTTTCTACAAGAACCTAAGGGGAAAAAACGGACATTTAGGTAGTCCTCACCTTACGACCACAATTGACCCCCAAATTTCCATTGCTGAGTGAGACATTTGTTACGTGACTTTTGCCCCCTTTTTTACGACCTTTCTTGCCACCGTTGTTAAGCGAATCACTGCCATTCTTAAATTAGTGACACAGGCATTCAGTGAATCTGCCTTCCCCCATTTGACTTTGTCAGAAAGTTGCAAAAGGGGAATCACATGAGCTTGGGGCACAACAACCGTCATAAATACGAGTCGGTTGCCAAGTGTCTGAATTTTGAGCGTGTGACCATGTTGCAACGGTCATAAGTGTGAAAAAACAGCCGTAGCTCGCTTTTTTCCAGTCCCGTTGCGACTTTGAAGAGCCACGGTGGCGCAGTGGTTAGGGTGCGGTACTGCAGGCTACTTCTGCTGCTTGCCGGCTGCCTGCAATTTGGCAGTTCGAATCTCACCAGGCTCAAGGTTGACTCAGCCTTCCCTCCTTCCGAGGTGTGTAAAATGAGGACCCAGATTGTTGGGGGCAAGAGGTTGACTCTGTAAACCGCTTAGAGAGGGCTGTAATGCAATGTAAAGTGGTATATAAGTCTAAGCGCTATTGCTATCTAAGTTGTGGTGGCGCAGTGGTTAGAATGCAGCATTTCAGACTAATTCTGCCAACTGCCAGCAGTTTGATCCTGACCGTCTCAAGGTTAACTCAAGTCTTCCATCCTTCCAAGGTGGGTAAAATGAGGACCCAGATTGTTGGGGGCAATTACGCTGACTTTGTAAACCGCTTAGAGAGGGCTGTAAAAGCACTGTAAAGCGATATATAAGTCTAAGTGCTATTGCTATTGAATGGTCACTGAGTGAACTGTTGTAAGTTGGGAACTTTGTTTGTAGGGCAAGCAAAATACTAGTCCCTTTCGGATGGATTTATAGGTATGTTCAGAAAATGGAAACGCTGGATTGGTTGCAAACCTAGATATGCCTAGCAATATTCCCTGTAACATCAGAAAACGGCGCGTGGCAGTTAGAAACTGCCATGCAGCGTTCTCTTTTCATGTGTGTGGCTGCGCAGGTGCGCAGCCTCTGCCATTAGAAAATGCCGCACGGAAGTTAGAAACGTCCATGCGGCGTTCTCTTGTTACGTGCGCAACCACGCGGCTGCACAGCTTAGAGGGAACAGTGATGCCTAGTTTAATGACGAGAAGGACTAGGAGTGACATGATAGCAGCCAGTGTTCCAATATTTGAGGGGCTGCCACAAAGAAGGGGTCAACTTGTTCTCCAAAGCACCTGAAGACTGGACAAGAAGCAATAGATGGGAACTAATCAAGGAGAGAAGCAACTAGAACTAAGGAGGAATTTCCTGACAATCCAATTAATCAGTGGAATGAGTTTATTTATTTATTTATTTTATTTTATTTATTTGTCAAACATGTATAGGATAGTAGTAGTTTGTATAAACATAAGTAAAAAGTAACGATAAAAGAGGACAATAGGACAGTAGGACAGGGATGGTAGGCACGCTGGTGCGCTTATGCACGCCCCTTACAGACCTCTTAGAAATGGGGAGAGGTCGACTGTAGACAGTCTAAGGTTAAAGTTTTTGGGGTTTGGGGAAGAAACCACAGAGTCAGGTAGTGCATTCCAGGCATTGATCACTCTGTTGCTGAAGTCGTATTTTCTACAGTCGAGTTTGGAGCTTTGCTTCCAGAAATCGAGTTTGGAGTTGCTTCCAGAAATTGTGGGTGCTCCATCACTGGAGGTTTTCAGTAAAAAAAAATTGTTCTTGTGTGAATATTTAGCGTTCTTCAGTGTGAATATTTAGGCAAATAAAGGAAATACGGTTTCAAATACAAATTTAACCCACATAAATGATGATCCATGGGGAGGTGGATAACAGCAATCAGATCGTATCAGAAGGTAGATATCTACATCCTCTATCTATCAGATGCCAGCCCAAAACCTGAGAAGATTTCTGTAAAGCGAATAGTTTTCTGCCTTTTCCGTGGTTATTTAAGCGAAAAACATGGTTTTCATTCAGCCTTCTTGATTTTGGCCTATTTTGGGGACGATCAAACATGCTTCCGCTAACATTTTGAGAGCAATGGCGAAGTTGAAACAACTTCTGGGCAATGAGGAATTTAAAATATGTATTCTTACTATACGATATGATCGTTTTTTGTTGTAGATTTGTTCCAAGGGGATGAAACACTTGTGTTTCAGTGGCAACTTCTAGTAGCAATTAATTGCAATCAAAACCGTAAGAGCGTGACGGCTACAGGGGCCAAATTCCAGAGTTAAAGACAGAGACGGCAAACTGAGGCTAAGATCATCCCTATCTTAACCATCTTAACAATGAGACGTTCTTGTTCATATTTGTCCTTTAAAAAAAAGGTGGCTTTATTAAGCTGCCCTAATTTTTGCAAAACAGGTATGGAAGGGATTGCTTCACAGAGGGAATTAGCATACATGAAACTGTAATCAAGCTAATAATAGTTTAGTAACGAAGTCACCCAAAAAATCCACTGGCTTTCCATTCTCTGCTGCAGATAATTTCGTCCTAGCAGAATTTACGCTCAGAGGATAATGGCATTCACAACACAATCCCTTTTATTGCATGCGGATGTCACTGTGGAGAGGTGTTCATTGGGAGCCACCCAGGGGTGGGTTCCACTTGCCTTCGCCACCGGTTCGCATCGCGATGTTTCGTCCCCTCATGCGATTTGGCTTCTGCGCATGCTCAGAAGCAGGAATGAGCCCGAAACACAGCTGAGGAGCTGATCAGCTGTGCTTCGGGCGAAGAAATAAAGGTCAGAATTTATTTATTTAATTTAATTTAAATGTATTTAATTATATTTCTATACCGCCCAACTCCCTAGTTCACCTGCGGGTGGGCGGGCTATTTTTCAAGCCGCGGAAGGGGAAAAAGATGGCGGCGCGCACAGACCGGCACCGACAGTGACGTCACCAGCGGGACGCTACCGGTTCGGGCGATCCGGTCCGAACCGGGAGGAACCCACCCCTGGAGCCACCTGTAGTTTTCTATAAGATGGGTGGCCAAATACAGGTAGTTCTTGACTTACGACCACAACGCAGACCAACATTTCTGTTGCTAAGTGAAAAAATTGTTAAGTGAGTTTCGCTCCATTTTTACGGCCTTTCTTGCCACCGTTGTTAAGTGAATCACTTGCAGTTATTAAGTGAAGAGAATCTGGATTCCCCGTTAGACTTGGCTGGTCAGAAGGTCGCAAAATGGGATCACGTGACCGTCGCAAATATGAACCAGTGTGCCAAGCGTTCTGAATTTTGATTATGTGATCGTGGGGAATGCTGCAATGGTTGTTAAGTGTGAAAAAGAGTCATAAGTCACTTTTTTCACGGCTGCTGTAACTTTGAAACGGTCACTAAATGAACGGTTGTCAGTCGAGGACTGTAAATGTTTTTAATAAAATAAATAAAATATGGGTAGTCACCAATCAGAGTTGTAAGTCGTGACCATGGTAAAATGGTGAACAAGGTGATCACAATTAAAAAAAATATTTGGAACACTTTTTCAAACCGAATTTGGAAACAGAACAACTTACTAAACTTACTAAATACAAATAGTCCTAAACTTACAACAGTTCGTTTGATGACCGTTTGAAGTCACAATGAAGTTACACAGTGACTTATGAACATTTTTCACACTTAACGACATTGCAGCAGCCCCATGGTCACGTGATTTACATTCGGATACTTGGCAACCGACTCACATTTATGACGGTTGCAGCGTCCGGGGGGGGGTCACGTGATCCTCTTTTGCATCCTTCTGAAAAGCAAACTCAATGGGGGAGCCAGATTCAATGAACAACCGTGTTACTGATTTAGTAACTGCACTGATTCACTCAACAAATGTGGCAAGCAAAGTCGTAAAATGGAGCAAAACTCACTTAACGAATCTCTCGCTCAGCAACGTCAATTCTGGGCTCCATTGTGGTCGTACGCCGAGGACTTTACCTGTAGCTACTGTTAGAACAGGCCCTCCCTTTGCATGGATCATAGTGAAGCTGTGGGGGTGTATGGGGTGCTCAGGGAGGGGGTAGCACCTCTGGTGTAGGGGCATGTCGTGTCCTTTTACGGCAGGTCATTTTAGGGCAGCTTTTAGGGCAGCTCGTTCACCTTTGGTCCCCACCTGTCACTCAGCTCTCACCTGTGGCTCCTAGCAGCTGTAGCATGCGCAGCGGCCACACCCCCGGGCAACAGCTTCGACAGGCTGGCCAAACCAGGTTGAGAGTAGCCGTTGGGTCATCAACCTTCGGTGAGATAGGGAATTGTCTATCCCGAGCATGTGAAGTCAGATTCCGGCGGACTGAGTGGGTGAAATCTACTAGAATAGGACAACGGTCATGAAGGCGGTCTCTGCAAGCGATGCGGTACGCTAAGAGCACGGCAAGACACGAAAGATGCCCTGGTCAACCACTGCGCCCATCCCATCCCCAACTGTCTCGACTCTTGTCCTGCTATTTGGAGCAAGATGGAATCTGGGAAGAGAGAGTGAGGCTGACTATGCGCACCTCTCCCTCACTTTAATCCAATTCACGCACAAGTCTCGACATCCCCCCCAATTATAGATGTCAAGGTCCTCTTCGAATACGATGGACGAACATCAGTGAAGCTGTAGTAACTCACAACTTTAAAAAAAATGCATGAAGCTCCCTAGACATTCCTACAATACCTGTCCACTAATAGGTGTGGGGTGAGGTCATTCTGTTTAGATTTAAATTTAAATCAGGTTCATCCAAGGAGAAGGAGGGCCAGGATTAGCCTCTCCTTCCCCAGTGAACCCGATTAAGGCTGTTGGTTCAGTGGGGCCGGGACGCATAATCTGTGTATCAAGGTTATTTTTCCTTGGCTGTTAAAAACATCCAGGAAACAACATTTACCGGTAGTCCTCGACTTACAACGGTTCATTTAGTGACTGTTAAGTTACAATGGCATTGAAAAAAAGTGACTTAAAACTGTTTCCTATGCTTACAACCGTTGCCCTAAGGCAGGGCTCTGCAACCCGTGGCTCCGGAGCCGCATGTGGCTCTTTCATCCCCCTGCTGCAGCTCCCTGTCGCTCAAAATATGCGTCACAACCAGCAATGTGCGACACACGCCCGGCACGTGATTTATTGAGCTTTTCGACCCATATTTTTTTTCGGACTTCAAAATGTTGTTGTTGCATGCAGAAATGAAAATGTGTTTTCTCTGTAGCTGGTCATTGATTTCATAAATGCAACACACTTTAGTTTTTTTTATACATAGCATAAAGGTAAAAAAAAGTGATACATACAGTGTTATCTTCATTTTAGATGTCAAAAGGGTTTTGTGGCTCCCGGTGTTTTCTTTTCTGTGGGCAACGGGTCCAAATGGCTCTTTGAGTGTTTAAGGTTGCTGACCCCTGCCTTAAGGTCATGTGATCAAAACCCCGAGGCTGGGCCACTGACTCATATTTACGATGGTCACAGCGTCCTGGGATCACGTGATCCTCTTTTTGCGACCTTCCGACCTGCCAAGTCAATGGGGAAGTCAGATTCGTTTAACAACCGTGTTACTCACTTAACAAATGCAGGGATTCACTTCACGGCTGGGGCCAGGAAGTTCGTAAAATGGGGCAAAACTTAACCAGCGTCTCACTTAGCAAACAGAAATGTAGGGCTCAGCTCTGGACATAAATCGAGAACTACCCGTAGTACACCTAGGAGTACGAGCAGAGGTGTTAACCACAAGGAGGTTTCTCTATAGGAGAGGTTAAAGCTTTTCTCCCACACAGTCGGTGCTGGTAAAAATAAGAGAAGGATTAGGGGGTGACATGATAGAAGTCTTCCAATATTTGAGGGGCTGCCACAGAGAGAAGGGGGTCAATCTATTCTCCAGAGCCCCTGAAGGCAGGACAAGAAGCAACGGATGGAAACTCATCAAGGAGAGAAGCAACCTACAACTTTAAACAGCTTGCCTCCAGAAGTTGTGAATGCTCCAACACTGGAAGTTTTTAAGAAGATGTTGGATAACCCTTTGTCTGAAGTGGTGTAGGGTTTCCTGTCTGAGCAGGGGGTTGGACTAGAAGACCTCCAAGGTCCCTTCCAAATATGTTATTCTATTCTATTCTATATCACTGGAAGCTTTCAAGAAGAGTCTGGACAGCCATTATTTATTTATTATTTATTATTTATTATTTATTATTTATTATTTATTATTTATTATTTATTATTTATTATTTATTATTTATTATTTATTTATTTATATTATTTATATTATTTATATATTTATTTATTTTTATTAATTATTAATTATTATTTATTATTTATTATTTATTATTTATTTATTTATTTTGTCAAGCATATATAAGATTACAGGAAAGTATAAACATGATTGTGAATACATAAAATGTATAAACATGGTTATAAATACATTTGTCTGAAATGGCTTGAGCAGAGGTTGATCTAGATACAGGGGTCCCCAACCTTTCGGACCTCAGGGACCACTAAATTCATAATTTTAAATCCTGTGGACCACTGATCTGCCTAATGACCGGCTGGGTGGGTGTAGCTAGGTGGTCATGTGACTGGGTGGGTGTGGCCAACTCGATGTCACTCACATCGAGGGGCGCCTCGCCAGCCCCTACTCGCCCTTCCCCTGCCAGCCACTCGTCGCCTCCCCGCCCGGGCTCTTTAGGGCCCCAACAGGAAGCAGTTGTTGGAGCTAAGCAGCCACCATGAGAAAGAGTTGGCAAAACAGCTGGCTCAGTTCAAATTGGATCTGACCGAGAAGGAGGCTCAGCAGAAGCACCTCACTGAGGACTACGAGCATAGGCTTTCCAAGCAGAGGGAAGACCTGAGGGAGTGCAAGGCCAGGTACAGGCACCTGGAGGCTTAGCGGGCTGAGATGGTCAGCCAGTTCCAGGCCATGATGCAGTCCCACTAGAACAAGGCCCTCCGGTTCTTCGCCACCAGCGGCACTTCCCTCCAGCCTTCGCCCAAAGCCCCGCACCAGGAGGCTGAAGCAGACCCCAAGTTAGAATTTCTGCCCCCCTCCGACCTGCACAAAAAGACCCCGAAGGGGGAGACTCTCTGCAGCAACACAAACATTCACTGCACGTATCCGGCCCAGGGGTCGTAGTTTGAGGACCTCTGATTTAGTGCAATATAAAAAATGCAAATAATTTTTCGGTGGACCACCAAAATTTTCTCGTGGACCAGCAGTGGGCCACGAACCACCAGTTGGTGACCGCTGGTCTAGAAGACCTCCAAGGTCCCGGTCAACCCTATTATTCTATGAAATGGTGAAGGATGTTTGTCAAATTCTCTCCTCCGTGCATCCTCAGGGACGGATGCACGCATGATCTTCATTCACACAGACTTTGCACCTGACTTCAAAACTCTTGCTTGCCTTTGCCTTATATATTTACTCTATGGAGCAAACCTGTTGGAAGATTTTTTTTAAAGGTAAACAGGACCATTTACTTAATAAGAAACAGAGAAAAACAAACAATGTCTTTAGC
Organism: Diadophis punctatus similis; assembly: GCA_023053685.1. Classification (NCBI taxonomy): domain Eukaryota; kingdom Metazoa; phylum Chordata; class Lepidosauria; order Squamata; family Dipsadidae; genus Diadophis; species Diadophis punctatus. Next base: position 1,781,229 of record JALIGW010000006.1, read on the forward strand.
CATTTGGATATAAAATGTATACAAACCAAGGTCCAAACATTTATCTCTTCAACTTTCCATGCAAGACAATGTCTTAATAACTGGGGTGTTTTTTCTCCCCTTGGTTAAAAACTATCGTTTTCTTAGCTTTAGGTGTTGCTAGCTTCCTTTTCCCCCTCCGCTTCCAAAGCAGTAAAAAAATTTTGAGACAGAAGAGGTTAAGAAGTCTCTCTCTGCCCTTGCAAACTAAGGCCTCTGTTTGTCTTTTATGTGGATGGGACCGGCTGGGCGGAAGGAATAAAAAGCCATCATTGCAAGAATTGTGGGAAATTTGGCTCTGAATGAAAGGAGCAGAAAGAATCAGCGATCCAGGGCGTTCGCACCATTTGCACAGCTCGATTGGAACAGCCGTTTTCAAATCATTCCCAAGTCAGAGCAAACCTTCTCCGTTCTGAATGCTGCATTAGAATATGTGAAAGTGTATAGCAACACTTCAGGCATCCGAAATGTGAGAAAGAATGATCCTGTAAGGCTGGTTTTTCCGTCTTGGTCAGGGTGTGGTATCCCCTTAATAAGTAAACTAAATAATTACTTATTTACAGATTCAGCAAACAGGGAAATCGCAGTGACTTTTGAAGCAGACGGGGGCCAGAGGAAGGGAGTGGAGAGAAGGCTGGGTTTGTTTACCGAAAATATATGAAAGTCCAGCATGAAACCACTGCTTGCTCATTTGTATAGTTTAGAGCAGTGATGGCGAACCTTTTCAGCACCGAGTGCTGAGTGCTGAAAACGTTGTATGGAAACGCGCGCTTGCGCTTGTTGGGGCCGCGCTCTGGAAAAGCCGAACTTCCGGGTTCTAGCACGCATGCGTGCCTGACGATCAGCTGGCCAGCGGCCATGCGAAGGCCGGTTTTCAGCACTGCTGCGCGCGCAAAGGACAGAAACCCAGAAGACAAACAGGCAAGGCCGCCTGTGCCAGGCAACATGGCTTCACCTGCCACTTTGGGCACGCGTGCCATAGGTTCGCCATCATGGGTTTAGAGAATGTTTCTTTAGTCTAATCCAGTGCTTCTCAAATAGTGGGGCGGCCCCCTGGGGGGGTGCGGAGAGATGCCAGTGGGGGCGCATGACCCCTGGGAACGTGCTTTTTTTTTTGCCGCAGGGAGTAGGAGTTTTTTGCACCGAACAATAGCACACAGCACAGAGCAGGAGATATGAATTGCAGATAACAAACCCTTAAGAGATACCAAGGAAAAATATTTAACAGGGATGAAAAGAAAGGAGGAGAGAGACGGAGATAATGAGACAAACGTAAGTCTCCCGAAAGCTAAGACGAGGAAATATGACGAAGCATATGTAGCGCTTGGCTTCACTGTGACTACGATGGGAGACGAGGAAAGACCGGTATGTTTACTGTGTCTAAAAATGTTGGCAGCGGACAGCATGAAGCCAAATAAATTAAGGCGTCACTTAAACACATTACACCCCAATCACGCTGATAAGCCTCTTGAGTTTTTGCAGTGAAAACGTGCCGAATATTGCAAACAATTGTCCCGGCGGAGAGTTGAGGGGGGCGCAAAATGTTTACTTCTTCCTAGGGGGGGCGTAACAGAAAATAATTGAGAAGCACTGGTCTAATCCCATGGTCATAAGTCTGAAAATGTGAAAAATGGTCCTGTCACTGTTTTCAGTAGTAACTTCGAATAATCACTAAACGAATTGTTGTTACTTGAGGACTATCTGAATAGAAAGGATATATTCTTCTTTGAACAGAAGGTAAACGAAGCCGATATATTTCTCGGCAGGATTTCATCTTGTCCGGCTTCTGCCAGTTCGCAAAAATTGCAATTTTTGACGTATTCGTGGCCAACGTCACCTCCATGAGTTCAACGACTTCACACATCTATTTTGAAGTAGCTTAGAAGACCGATCAAAAAGATAACGCTAAATTGCAGTGGCGTGCATACTTTGGAAGGAAACCTATTGCCAAAGCTTAAAGTTGGGAAACATGCATTTTCTTCATCTACAGGAATACCAGGATGTGAGTGACCTAAATTTTAAATTCATAGCACCTAATTAAGAGGCGATTGAGTATATGCCATCAGGTTGGTGTTGACTATTAAAAATTGCAGAGATTTTCTTCATGATGATCTGTCATGAAGATCTTTTAGCCAGACACCATCCAGCCAGCATGGTAGAGTAGATGCATCTAAATTCCACTGAACCCAATATAACTTGGTCAGAACTAATCAGAATAGAGCTGGAAGGGACCTTGGAGGTCTTCTAGTCTGGCCTCCTGCTCAAGTATGAGATCTTATAACCATTTCAGACAAAGGTCCAGTCTCTTCTTAAAAACCTCCAGGGATGAACTTATAGTGGTGGCAAGCCGTTCCACTGGTTAATTGTTCTCACTGTTAGGAAGTTTCTCCTTAGTTCAGGTTGCATCTCTCATTGATTAGTTTCCATCCATTGCTTCTTGTTTTCCACCTCCCTGGGCTCCGGAGGCACTCTGGAGGCTGGAAATAGGCCCATTTTTGCCCTCCATGAGCCTCTGGGACAGAGGTGGGTTCCTGCCGGAGCTGTCCAGTGCGTAGCTCCGGTAGGGAGCGTCCGATTACGCAATTTGCACGTGACTGCTCCGGAGCCTTCTCCGCCGGTCCATCGCGCGCGTCGCCATCTTTTTTGGTGAATTTTTGGCCGATTTTGCTTCTGCGCATACGCAGAAGCAAAATCTCACCGAAATCTCACGAGAGGACGCATGGGTGCGCAAGATTTCATTTCCGCGCATGCGCAGAAGCAAAATCACATGAGGGGGCATGCACCCGTAGCAAGTGCATGCACGCCCGAAATGTGGAGATGCGCGCGCAGTGCACCGGCACCAGTAAGTAAGCAACCCGCCCCTACTCTGGGAGGCCCGTTTTCCACCTCCCCGGGCTCCACGCGCCCCCTAAACTTACCTGGGATACAAAACTGGCCGTGTGGGGACTTCTGGGAGAGGCGGGGCGGGGCGGGGTCAGCCAGTTGTCGGAACTACCAGTTCACCGAACCGGATGTAAAATTAACATCCGGTTCTCCTGAACTGGTCTGAACCGGCTGAATCCCACCTCTGACTGTGTCTGTGTTTTTCAGCTTATAAAGGCTTTGTGTAGTCAATAGGTCTTGCGATGCGTCAGGTGTGGGTGTGTCAAGTGAGGGTCTTGTGATGGGGAGGTGAAATGCTGGTTGGGGGATGTGTGGGTTGGTTGAGGGTCGGTGCGGTTGCTGGTTGGCTGTGCGGTTGATTTGAATTCAGAGGGGTTCGTAATTTTGGGATTATCTCTTGGGTTGACTGGGCTTTGTTGACATTAGTAACTGAGGATATCTTGCATACAGCCTTGACAAATAGTTAATCAAAGTTCTGGAGAAGCCCATGCAAGATCCGACATTTTTCAAAAACACCTTTTTGCACACTGTAGCTCATTAATGCGCACGCTTACTCCAACGAGGACTTGATAACAAATCAAGATCTGTGTCATTGGTCTTTGTTCTTGGTGTTGCGCTTGGACATTTAGTGAGAATGAGAATCTGAGGTCTCCTCTCTACAGGCCCTTCCTTCACCAGAAACTCTTAAGAGCCTAACATTTCAATGGATTCTGCTTAATGAGTAACTAGTTTTATGGTGCCTTATTTCCCAGGATAACACTTTTCAGATGACGGACCACCAGGGAATTGGAGCTATAAACCAGATTGAGAAACTGAAAGTGGAAGGAGACAGGCGGCAGTAAATCACTTCTATATTGTTGCTAAGGATAAGATGGCTGTGGCCTCATGAAGTCACCTGGAATGGTTTATATAAGAATGACCTTGGAAGGGTAGGTCCAGAAATGTTACTTAGGGAACCATCAGACAAGAAGGAATAGTGGGCAAGGCTCCAGAAGGACCTTCAAGATTCTGTTAATATATACCTACGATAAAGTAGAATGAGCTCATCTGGCTGTGTTCGTTTGGTCTACCTGCTAAAGATGTACATCAATCTTGCAAATTGGAAAGGTCTTTTCTCATCTTGACTTCTTGACACCCCAAGGAATTGAGAGGGTCTTTTTGAGTCTCTCGCCTAGTCCAGCTGCAGACAATTGATTGATTGGTTCGTTCATTCATTCATTCATTCATTCATTCATTCATTCATTCATTCATTCATTCATTCATTCATTCATTCATTCATTCATTTTTTACAGCTGCCCAACTCAACCAAGTCATTCTGGACAGCAGCGGTGAAATCTACTTATCTTCCCTACCGGTTCAGAAGCACGTGCTTTGCGTTTCATGTGCGTGCTTTGCGCAGAAGGCTTTGTGCATGCGCAGAGGGTTAAAAAAAAGAAAATGGCAACGTCCGGGCGGGTGGGCGGAGCCTTGTGCGGCTGCTGCTACCAGTTTTCCGAACCACCGGCGGTCACCACTACCGGTACGCCCGAACCGGTAGCATTTTACCCCTGCAAGTGGGCGGCTTACAATTCTACAACTCTAAAACAATTGAAACAATCTAAAAGACACGGCAAACCATAAAAACATCCTCAAACTAAAATAAGTACAGGTAATCCTAGACTTATGAGGACAATCGGGGCCCCAAATTTCTGTTGCTGAGACAGTTGTTAAGTGAACCTTGCTCCATTTTACCACCTTTCTTGCCACAGTGGTTCAGAGAAGTCCCGGCAATTGTTAAGTTAGTAACACGGTTGTTCAGTGAATCTGGCTTCTCCTGTCGACTTCGCTTGTTCAGAAGGTCGCAAAAAAGGGAATCACCAGATCCCGGGATACAGCAAAACGTCATAAATATAGGTGGGTTGCCAAAGGTCTGAATTTGGATGGGGATTTATTTATTTATTTTGTGCTCTTATATGCCGCCCTACTTCCTGGATGCTGCAACAGTCGTAGGTCTGAAAAACGGTCATAAGTCACTTTTTTTCCAGTGCCGTTGTAACTTTGAACGGTCACTAAGTGAACTGTTGTAAGTCGAGGACTACCTGTAATCTAAGCAGGAGATGACAAGAGAAGAGTGACGATGAGCACGGTCTCTTGGTCCAGGAATTGGCGCAACTGGCTCACCACTCAAAGGTGTTTGAATGCCAGTTTCCCAGTGTCATTTCAACATACCTTGACATGAACAGAAGCTGAGCTCAAATTGAGAGCATTTTTACCTCTATTCTATTTTTCCTTGTTTATTTAAGTGTAGATTTTATTATATAGTCTTCGTTCCGCTGAGTAGACTTGCATTTTATTTAGGTATCCTTTTTTGGTACAGTACGGTAGGTACGAGGATTAGCTTCAATGAACGGTAGAATCATAGTACTCTTACACGACACAACAATTACTATTTTTAAACAACTATCACACAACAATACACGAGCACACAACAGATACAAACTCAAAGTGAACCGCTCCAAACTTGACTGTAGAAAATACGACTTTAGCAACAGAGTGGTTAACGCCTGGAACTCACTACCTGACTCTGTGGTTTCGTCACCAAACCCCCAAAACTTTACCCTTAGACTGTCCACTGTTGACCTCACCCGATTCCTAAGAGGTCAGTAAGGGGTGTGCATAAGTGCACCAGCCTGCCTACTGTCACTGTTCTAATGTTCCCTCTTAGCAGTACCCATCTTATGTATATAAACAATGTTATATCTATGTATATTACCAATACGCACTTGACAAAATAAATAAATAAATAAATAAATAAATAAATAAATAAATAAATAAATAAATACATACATACATACATACATACATACATACATACATACATACATAAATACATAAATATTAAAAATCAATGGATTTAATGTTTAGCTGTAATGAATTAATGTAGATTTATGACATTCTATTTGGTTTTTTTCCCCCCATCGTAAGGAAAGCTGTGTGCTCCTTTGCAATCTTAATGTTAAGCTTTGCATTCTTAATATCTTGATGTTATGGGTGTGAACATCACATAGGTTGGGCGTGGCAGATATAATTTAGAGCATCTCAACATTGATTCTGGGAAGGTAGAATTGAAAAACCTCCAGACACTCACGTAGGTTAAACAGCAGGGGTGGGTTCTAACTTACCTCGCTGCCGGTTCACTTCCTCGCGTGGCCGTGCAGTGCCGAAAAATAAAAACAAGATGGCGACGCATGTGCAGTGCCAGAAACTTGGCTTCTGCACATGCACAGAAGAAAGAAAAACCCCAAAAATTCCATATATTATAATAATAATAATAATAATAATAATAATAATAATAATAATAATAATAATAATAATAATAATAATAATAATAATAATAATAATAATAATAATAATAATAATAATAATAAAGTTGGAAGGGACCTTGGAGGTCTTCTAGTCCAACCCCCTGCTTAGGCAGGAAACCCTACACTACTTCAGACAGATGGTTATCCAACATCTTCTTAAAAACTTCCAGTGTTCGAGCATTCACAACTTCTGGAGGCAAACTGTTCCACTGATTAATTGTTCTAACTGTCAGGAAATTTCTCCTTAATTCGAAGTTGCTTCTCTCCTTGTTTAGTTTCCACCCATTGCTTCTTGTTCTACCCTCAGGTGCTTTGGAGAATAGCTTGACTCCCTCTTCTTTGTGGCAACCCCTGAGATATCGGAACACTGCTATCATATCTATCATATGCTATCACACACAAACACACACACACACACACACACACACACACGGATTTTTTATATATATAAAAATTTATATATATAAAAATTAAAAAAAAAACCAAAAAAATTCCCCCAAAAAGATGGTTCGGGCTAACAGTCTGAACCGGGAGGAATCTACCCAGGGGTGGGTTTCACTTACCTTCGCCACCGATTCGCATCGCGACGTTTCGCTCCAGGTTCCATTCCCCACCATCCTGTCAGAGTCGAAGAAACTTCTTGTTTGAGAAGCGAAACATCTTCAAACAAAAAACAAGAAAGTCCAGTTGCCTCTTGGAAAAAAAGCACCTTTGGGATTTGTCTGGGATGGTATAAGGCCTTCTGCCCCGGGCAGGGGGTTAGTCAAGTAAACCTTATAGTTCCCTTCCAGGTTCCAGCCCTATGACTGTAAGAATTCACTAAATGAATTGTTGAGGATTACCTATATAGAATAGAATAGAATAGAATTCTTTATTGGCCAAGTGTGATTGGACACACAAGGAATTTGTATTTGGTGCATATGCTCTCAGTGTACATAAAAGAAAAGATACATTTGTCAAGAATCATGAGGTACAACACTTAATGATTGTCATAGGGTACAAATAAGCAATCAGGAAACAATATTAATATAAATCGTAAGGGTACAAGCAACAAGTTACAGTCATACAGTCATAAGTGGGAGGAGATAGGTGGTAGGAACGATGAGAAGACTAATAGTAATACCGGTAGTAATGCATATATATATATATATATATATATATATATCTTTGAACAGAAGCAAAATGAAGTCGATTTATTTCTCGGTGGTATTCAATCTTGTTTGGCTGCGGTAAGGTTGCAGAAATAGCAATTTTGACATATTTATTGCATCGTGAAACCTCAGAGCTTTCTCTCTCTCCCTCTCTGCTTTGTATTCTCCCTGCAAACCACCATACGGGTGCTCACCTTATGACCACAGTCGAGTCCAAAATTTCCGTGGCTAAGCGAGGCACGTGTCGAGTGAGTTCGGCCCCATTTTACAACCTTTCCTGCCCCCGTTGTTAAAACGAAGCACCACAGTCGTTAAGACAGTGACGAGAGAGTTGCAAAGTGAATCTGGCTTCTCCAAGGTCGCAAAAGGGGGATCACGTGACGGCGGGGCATTGCAGCCGCCGTCATAAACACGAGCCAGTTGCCAAGCAGCTGAATTTTGATCACGTGACCGTGGGGACGCTGCAGCGGTCGTAAGTGTGGAAAAGGGTCATAAGTCACTTTTTTCAGTGCCGTTTAACTTTGAACGGTCACTAAACGAATGGGGGGAATGTAAGTCAAGAGTTACTTGCGTTTGAGTTGCAAAAATCTGCATGGCCACTAGAGGTAGCAGCAAACGGGGGCAGAAAAGTCCAACTCTTTGCCGCCCTCTAGTGGCCAGAACTTTAAAATCCAGACATGTACTCTGCCCCATACAATTAGCTTCCTTGAAGGCATGGATCCAAGAATAGACAGTGAGGAAGAGCTTGGAAGAGGTTGAAAAGAGATTGCTTTCCCCACGTTCATTACATTGATGTTATTGGGTGTTGTGGCTAAGTGCAAGTGTGAAAAATTATACATTTTATAAATTATAAAAGAGGTTCCTGTAAGCTTTAGGCTCTGTTTAAAATTGTAACGGCCGTCCTGTTTGACCTGGGAGGTCAAAGTAAGGAGGGGAAGGGATGGGGTTTTTTTTTCCATTTCATCTTGTTTCTTTTGCAAATATCCCGTTTAAGGAAATACATACATCAAAGTAAGTTTCAGGACAGGGCAGTGATTAAATGCTGCTGGACTCTGGTATTTCTTGAATGGTTTCTGCAGAGACGCATTAAGCAAGAAGAGCAAAGAGAAGGCAAGCCAAGGTCCCCTACGCTCTGGGAAAAGTGCCAACATTTGCATGCAAAGTCAGATAAAACAACACACAATCTTGCTTTTGAACTGCTGTCGCTGAGCAGCTGAAGAAACAAAAGAAATATCTTGCCTACAGCTGGGCATGTTAAAGGAAAGGAAGACAGAAGTTGAACGTAGACGTCTCTTCCTTCTTCTCCCCATCCAGATTATTTTTTTTACAGTTTCAAGGGGAAAAAAAATCTGGCCCTAAATTCTGCCCCGGCTTACCTTTTTCAATAAGCAAATGAGTCGGAAGATCATTTAAAAGCACATTTAAAAGTGGGGTTTCCAGGAACCAGGAGATCCAAAAGGGGGAACCAGGGAAAAATGGATTACATTTACCGTATTTTTCGGAGTATAAGACGCACCGGAGTATAAGACGCACCTTAGTTTTTGGGGAGGAAAATAGGGGAAAACAATCTGCCTACCAGGTATTCATCTGGCTAGTGTCCTTAGTCTGGTCAGCTTCAGCACATTATTTTATCCCCTGGTTAGGACTTAAAAAAACCTTCTTCTGATAGAGTAACAATGAAAGAGCCTGCAAGCCGGTAAGAGCTGGGAAGATCGTTAGCACCTGGTTAGGGCTAGAAAAAAACTTATTCGGAGCAGCTTCAGCACATTATTTTATCCCCTGGTTAGGACTTAAAAAAACCTTCTTCTGAGAGAGTAACAATGAAAGAAACTGCAAGCCAGTAAGAGCTGGGAAGATAGTTAGCACCTGGTTAGGGCTAGAAAAAAACTTATTCGGAGCAAGTAGAGCAATGAAAAAAAATTCTGCAAAGACTTAGGGCTGGAAAAACATTCATTGGAGAGAGTAACAATGAAAAAGCCTGCAAGGTAAGAGCTGGGAAGATCTGTTAGTACCTAGTTAGGGCTGGGAAAAAAAAGCTACATTCGAAGTATAAGACGCACCCAAATTTTCAGCCACTTTTAGGGAGGAAAAAGGTGCGTCTTATACTCCGAAAAATACGGTAACTTTTGTAGCTAACACAAAAAAAGAAGTTCAAAGTTGATAGGTTTAGAAATAGCCATCTCTTCAGTTACATCCCAAGAATAAAAGCATCCAATAATATGTGAGCATAGCCATGGTAAAGAGCATTATGTATTCTGAGTAAAAGTAAAAAGAAACATTGGCAAAGGAAAAAAAACACATCTAAGCGATAGATATATTCTCAGCTGACTATGGAGGCTTGAGAACAGCTAAAAATGAAACTGTTATCTACGATTTATTTATCTGATGCTTTCCTGCCAGGCCTGGTTTCTGAAAAGAAACCAGGAAAAAAAAAAGAAGAGAGAGGTTTTTCTTGAAGGTTTAAGGCTTCTGGAAAACGATTGAAAAGGCAAATTTAAAATACAAAACCCCCTCCAAAAACAACATGTTACCTAGCCAGTGCAACAGTACTGCAAAGAACCAGGTTTCGAGTATGACAAAGTCCATCCTCCAAAAGGGATTTTGCTTTGACGTGTGCCAGGCAAATTCTCCTTTAATCGGAAGTTTGTATTTTGGGGATTCCCATTTGGGCTTTTTTTTAAATTTCGTTTTGCTTTGATCACAAAGCCCAAATCCAGCACCAACTTTGCAGAGTCAACCTCACTGATTTCAATAGGACATCTATAAGTTTCCTCTCTATGTTACATCGTGAAAGAAATCACGATATAAGTCTTGTCTTCTCGCGAAAAGGCACATCAGACGAGTGAATGGATTGGCATCTCCTCCGAGTTACCTTTGAAGGTCCGGTTGGCCACCTCCAAACTGCCCAGCTTCGACTGTTGACTTAACATCGGCTCCTTTCCAATGGAGGCTTGTTGATTATTTGGCAGGGTTTCACCCCTCCCATCTGGAATTCGCACCTGCTCCGTAACCAATTTTTTTTTTAAGGCAATAGCTCTGAATTCCCTGAACTTCCCCGGTTCCTGGAGGCACACAACTTGAAGACAAGCTCCTGGCTTTATCTGAGATGAGGAGAAGGGATGTTGTTATGTGCCCAAGAGAGGATCTGCTTCTGTTTTGACGCTCTCGGTTCTGTTCTTAGAAAATACTTCATTTTCCACAAACAATTGGTTTTAGATGCCAGAAGTGGGGGATGTGACAGAGGGGTCACAGGTGTGTGTCACGCAGTGATTTATATTGCCTGTTATATGTATATGCAGGGAGAAGCATCCCTATCTAATATAATGGTTTATTCCTGAGCACGTGAGTGATATGTTCTTGTACGCATGTGTACATTCCTTTCTCCGTTCATTCCTTCTGTTCCTAGCTTCCATTGAAGCAAGACCTATTTTCATATCAGAGATGTAGAATAATGAGGATTTATTGTTTTGTACCAAAATACATATTTTTACTTAGACTTTTAAACTGCGGTTTCTTTTCTAATGTCTGATGTCCGGGAAAAGATCTATTTCTCCTTTGTGAGATAATTTTCACCTCTGACAGTGTGTTCTAGGAGGAGAGTGGATTTATTTATACAGGGGTGAAATCCAGCAGGTTCTGGAGAACTGGTAGTGGAAATGTTGAGTAGTTCAGAGAACCGGCAAATACTACCTCTAGCTGGCCCCAGAGTGGGGTGGGAGTGGAGATTTCGCAGTATCCCTCCCCTGCCATGCGCACCAAGCCACGCCCACAGAACAGGTAGTAAAAAAATTTGGATTTCACCACTGATTTATCACTATACTTTATTTGAACTTTAAGAGAACAGAGAAGAGCAACAAAGACGATTAGGGGATTGGAGGCAAAACATATGAAGAACGGTTGCAGGAATTGGGTATGACTCGTTTAATGAAAAGAAAAAAGAACTAGGGGTGACAGGATAGTAGTGTTCCAATATTTAAGGGGGTTGTCACAAAGAAGAGGGGTGTCAATCTGTTCTCCAAACCACCCGAAGGCTAGACAAGAAGCAATGGATGGAAACTAATGAAGGAGAGAAGCAACCTAGAACTAAGGAGAAACTTCCTGACAGTTGGAACAATTAACCAGTGGAACGGCTTGCCTCCAGAAGTTGTAGGTGCTGGAGGTTTTTAAGAAGAAATTGGACAGCTGTTTTCTGAAATAGTATAGGGTTTCCTGCTCAAACAGAGGGTTGGTCTAGAAGACCTCCAAGATCACTTCTAATCCTGTTATTCTATTAACACAAATAGGAGAAAAAGCCTTCAGAGCAAGGCTTCTGGAACATGTTTCAACCCCATAAAAGCAGCTCCTAGGACCAAGAGTAAGCAGGAATTAGTGACTGCCCAACTGCCTCTCCTACACACAGATTTATTGGGGCATATTTTCCGAATTCCCCACTCGCTTCAGAGCTTAATATTGGACCCATTTTTAAATTCATACTCATTTTTAGTCCCATTCTGTTCCCATTTTTAAGGGGTTTATTCTGCGGAGGGGCAGAGAGACGGATGGAAGGAGAGATCACCACGGACAGACCGACAGGTAGGTCAATAAGCAGAGAGAAAAGGACCAGCAGATGGAAGGGCTGGCAGGCAGAGATGGATGGCCAGGGAGAAAGACAGATGGGCAGAGTGAGAAAAGTGGGAGACGGATAGGTGGGTAGACAGAGGAATGGGGCGCGAGACAGAGAGATGGCTAAATGGACAAGATACATGCATGAGCAAGGGGACACAGAGATAGATGGACTGATGCACAGGTGGAAAACTGACTAGCAGATAAATAGGTGGGTGGACAGACTGAAGGGCCAATTTATAGCTTTCCTTCCAACGTTTTTCAGGGTTAGAAAGAATTTGGATAAGGAAAAGCATCCCCCAAAATAAGGCAGGCAGGGTGACGGTTGATATATCTGTTGACTTAACTCTCAAGTCACCTTAGGAGACTTTTCCAGCTAACCGGGATGTCAGGCTCAAAGATAACTCACAGTCTCTTTTCATCCATTCAGATCCGATGCAAGAAGTCATCCAGACAGCTGTTTTTCTGCCTCTAATCCTCCCCTTTCACACTGAAGCTCCTTAGCAGCTCCTGCAAACCTTCCCCCTCACACACACACACAATCCCGTTGTGACTAATTCCACCAAAGACTCAAAACAACTGAGTCATAGCGAAGCCTAAAACTGCATTGCAGAAGGTAAGGAAGAGAAGACCTTTTTTTGCAAGAAAGTGGATTTGTTTGCGCTGCGGAAGGGTGGAAAGGCGTTTGGGGTACTCCCTTTTCTCAACTCCCTTTCGATCGGAGAGCACCCGGGTCTCTAAATGACTTTGTAATAATATTGTTGTCGTTGTTATTTAGAGATTACACCCAGAGGTTGAAACTGGAAGCAGAGCCACCTCCTGACAGCTTGTAGCTAACCCCAGGGAGAGATGTGGAACTCCTGAAATAATTTAACTTCAGCCAACTCCCAGCATCCCTCTCTCCCCTGCCCTCTTCTCCCCCCGCCAGAGGTAGATAGATTAACAGAGTTGGAAGGGACCTTGTAGGTCATCTAGTCCAACCCCCCCTCAAGCAGGAGATCCTACACCATTTTTTACAAATGCCAGTCCAATCTCTTCTTGAAAGTCTCAAGTGATGAAGCTCCCACAACTTCCGAAGGCAACTTCTGTTCCATTGGTTGATTGTTCTCGCTGTCAGAAAATTCCTCCTTATTTCCAGGTTGAATCTCTCCTTGTTAAGTTTCCATCCATTATTCCTTGTCTGTCCTTCGGGTGCTTTGGAAAACAGCTTGACCCCCTCCTCTCTGTGGTAGCCCCTCAAATATTGGAAGACTGCTATCATGTTGCAGATTGCAGATGACACCAAACTGGCAGGAATAGCCAACTCTCCAGAAGATAGGCTCAAGATACAGAAGGATCTTGACAGACTTGAGCATTGGGCGCTATCAAACAAAATGAAATTCAATGGTGAAAAAAGTAAGGTTCTACATTTAGGCAAGAAAAACAAAATGCACAGGTACAGTATATGTGGTACCTTGCTCAACAGTAGTAACTGTGAGAGGGATCTTGGAGTCCTAGTGGACAACCATTTAAATAGGAGCCAGCCGTGTGCAGCAGCTGCCAAAAAAGCCAACACAGTTCTAGGCTGCATTAACAGAGGGATAGAATCAAGATCACGTGAAGTGTTGATACCACTTTATAATGCCTTGGTAAGGCCACACTTGGAATACTGCATTCAGTTTTGGTCACCACGATGTAAAAAGGATGTTGAGACTCTAGAAAGAGTGCAGAGAAGAGCAACAAAGATGATTAGGGGACTGGAGGCTAAAACATATGAAGAACGGTTGCAGGAACTGGGTATGTCTAGTTTAATGAAAAGAAGGATCAGGGGAGACATGATAGCAGTGTTCCAATATCTCAGGGGTTGCCACAAAGAAGAGGGAGTCAAACTATTCTCCAAAGCACCTGAAGGTAGAACAAGAAGTAATGGGTGGAAACTAAACAAGGAGAGAAGTAACTTAGAACTAAGGAGAAATTTCCTGACAGTTAGGACAATTAATCAGTGGAACAGCTTGCCTCCAGAAGTTGTGAATGCTCCAACACTGGAAGTTTTTAAGAAGATGTTGGATAACCATTTGTCTGAAATAGTGTAGGGTTTCCTGCCTAGGCAGGGGGTTGGACTAGAAGACCTCCAAGGTCCCTTATTATTTATTTATTTATTATTTATTTTGGAATTCTTATATGCCGCCCAACTCCCTAAGGACTCAGGGCGGCGTACAACAGTGAAAAAATACAAGAATAACCAAAATCTAAAATGTTAATTAAAAACAGTATAAAAATTAAAACACAATATAAAAAATCATCAACAACCATTCAACATCATACATACTTGGGGGGTGAGCTCGAGTGAGTTAAGCTCTACCCCCCGCCTGCAGGAAAAGCCATGTCTTAACGGCTTTTCGGAAGGCCAGCAGAGTGGGGATAGTTCGGGTCTCTGGTGGAAGTTGGTTCCAGAGTGCGGGGCCAGCCACAGAGAAGGCTCTCCCCCTTGGGCCCGCCAGCCGGCATTGCTTGGCCGACGGGACCTGGAGGAGGATAACAACTTTGTTGTTGTTGTTATTATTATTATTATTATTATTATTATTATTATTATTATTATTATTATTATTATTATTATTATTATTATTATTATTATTATTATTATTATTATTATTATTATTATTATTATTATGTCTCCCCTGGTCCTTCTCTTCACTAGACTGGCCATGCCCAGTTCCTGCAACTGCTCTTCATATGTTTTAGTCTTCAGTCCCCTAATCATCCTAGTTGCTCTCCTCTGCACTTTTTCTAGAGTCTCAATATCTTTTTTGTAGTGTGGTGACCAAAACTGGATGCAATACTCCAGGTGTGGTCTAACTAAGGCTTTGTAGAGTTGTATTAGTACCTCACTTGATCTAGATTGTATCCCTCTGTTAATGTAACTTAGGATTGCGTTGGCTTTTTTGGCTGCCGCTGCACATTGCTGGCTCATGTTTAGCTGGTTGCCCACTAGGACTCCAAGATCCCTCTCACAGTTACTGCTATTAAGCCTGGTTTCACCCAGTTTATATGTATACTTTTGGTTTTTTAACTTATGTGTAGGACTTTACTTTTTTCTACATTGAATTTCATCTTGTTAGTTAGGGCCCAGCGCTCAAGTCTGTCAAGATCCGTCTGGATCCTGAGCCTATCTTCTAGGGTGTTAGCTATTCCTGCCAGTTTAGTGTCATCTGCAAATTTGGTTAGTTCCCCTTCTATTCCCTCATCTAAGTCGTTTATGAAGATATTGAAGAGTATTGGGCCTAAGACAGAGCCTTGTGGTACCCCACTGCTTAAGGTCTACTCGTTGACTACGGTTTGCCAGCCAGTTATGGATCCATCTGGTGGTGAGGTTGTCTATCCCACTTTTCTCTAGTTTACAAAGAAGTAGGTTATGGTCTACTTTGTCGAATGCCTTGCTGAAGTCTAGGTATATTATGTCCACAGTGTTTCGCTAGTCTACTAGTTTAGTCACGATGTTGAAGAATGAAATGAGATTGGTTTGGCATGAACTGTTTTTAACAAACCGTGCTGGCTGCTAGTTATTACTTTATTCTTTCTAGGTGTTGACAGATCTGTTTCTTTATTATCTTTTCCAGTATCTTCCCAGGTATTGATGTTAGGCTGATTGGTCTGTAGTTTCCTGGGTTGCTTTTTTCATAGAGTCCTAGGGCAGGAAGGACATTGGAGGTCTTCTAGTCCAACGCCCTGCCTGAGGCAGGAGTCCTTATTCCACCCCAGACAAATGTCCAGTGATGGAGGATCCATAACTCCAGGAGGAAAGCTGTTCAGAATAACAGATTTGGAAGGGACCGTGGAGGTGTTCTCGTCCAACTCCCTGCTCAGGCAGGAAACCCTATACGATTTCAGACAAAGGGTTGTCCAGTCTCTTCTTAAAAACCTCCAGTGATGAAACACCCAAAACGTCTGAAGGCAAAACTGTCCCACTGGTTGATTGTTCTCACTGTTTGAAAGTTTCTCCTTAATTCCAGGTTGCTTCCCTCCTTGATGAGTTTCCATCCATTGCTTCTTGTCTGGCCTTCAGGTGCTTTAGAGATTAGGTTGACTCCTTCTTTTTTGTGGCAGCCCCTCAAATATTGGAAGACTACTATCATGTCACCCTCAGGGGTGAAATCCAGCAGGTTCTGACAGGTTCTGGAGAACCGGTAGCAGAAATTTTGAGTAGTTCAGAGAACCAGCAAATACCACCTCTGGCTGGCCCCAGAGTGGGGTGGGAATTGAGATTTTGCAATATCCTTCCCTCCGGGGGTGGGGAGGGAATGGGGATTTTGCAGTATCCTTCACCTGTCACACCCACCAAGCCACACCCACTAAGCCATACCACGCCTACCAAGCCACGCCCATAGAGCAGGTAGTTAAAAAATTGGATTTCACCACTGGTCACCCCTAGTTCTTTTTATTACACTAGACCAGGGGTCAGCAACCCGCGGCTCTGGAGCCGCATGTGGCTCTTTCATCCCTCTGATGCGGCTCCCTGTCGCTCAAAATATGCGTCACAACTGCCAATGTGCGACACCCACCGACGTGCAATTTATTAAGCTTTTCGAGTCCCAGTAGGCCAACCATGGATAAATCCAAGAAAAGAAAAGTTTCAGAAGAAAACAGAACCTTTAATTCAACTATATATGCTAGTTTTGTGGCTGCTCAGGAAAAAATCAGACACTGGAAGAGTTTTGTGGCTCCCGGTGTTTTCTTTTCTGTGGAAAACAGGTCCAAATGGCTCTCTGAGTGTTTAAGGTTGCCGACCCCTGCACTAGACATACCAAATTCCAGCAACTGTTCTTTATATGTTTCAGCCTCCAGTCCCATAATCACCTTTATTGCTCTTCTCTACACTCTTTCTAGAGTCTCAACATCTTTTTTACATTGTGGCGACCAAAGCTGGATGCAGGATTCCAAGCGTGGCCTTACTAAGGCATTATAAAGTGGTATTTACACTTCAGGTGATCTTGATTCCATCCCTCAACTGCTTAATTGTTCCCACTGTCAGAAAATTCCTCTTTATTTCCAGGTTGGATCTCCTACCGGGGAGCTTCTTCACCCATTACTTCTTGTCTTGCCCTGAGGTGCTATGGAGAATAAATTCAGTTCAACTCCAAATCTGCCTCTCTTGTTTCCTTCCTATTCTTTAGTTCAGAGGGGCGGAGAAAGAGAAAATCTGTAGGCCACTTTCCAGCCTACATCCTTAATGGTATTAATTCAGAAACTATTAATTTGTGGATGACGGTGAATCCTCTTTAAAGCTTGCAAACGGGTGGTAGGAACAGCAAGAAAGATATGTCAATATGAAGCCAGGACGTAAAAGTTTGATGTAAAGCGTTTTCTGCCAGTAGTTATAAAGATAAATTCCGTTGCCACTGAGGGATAGTTGCTAAGGTGTTGGCTTTGCATTTCCTTGATTCTAGCCAGCCTGCAGCCCAGGAAATTTCTTGATGCTGTAATGATTAAGATATGAGCCTAAAAGTAGAGAGACTGATTCATATTTGGATTGATTGAAAAAGGAAAGAAAAAGACCAAAAACATCTCCTTGCCAGCAATCGACCCCCAGATTAGCACAGGTTAACACCAAGCTTAATATTATTAGTCCAGCCACCAAACCGTAAACAACACCCCAATTAGGGAACTACAAACTCAGTCAAACAAGATAACAATAAACAACAGCCTAATCAAAGAACCAGCAAGACAATTCCCATTAGCACTGACCAGATAAACCACTTGTACTTAAGCAGAGAGCAAACTCCCTCCTAGCACTGATGATGTTACCTAGTTGGGTAATGAAGCATCTACAACATATACCAAAATGTCCTTCCTGTCAATGATTACTTCAGCTTCATCCGGAACAATACACGAGCATGCAATAGATACAAACTTAATGTAAACCGCTCCAAACTCGACTGCAGAAAATACGACTTCAGCAACAGAGTGATCAATGCCTGGAATGCACTACCTGACTCTGTGGTTTCTTCCCCAAACCCCAAAAACTTTACCTTAGACTGTCTACAGTCGACCTCTCCTCGTTTCTAAGAGGTCTGTAAGGGGCGTGCATAACCGCACCACTGTGCCTACCGTCCCTGTCTTACCGTCCTATTGTCCTCATTTATCTGTACTTCTATGCTTATGTTATGTTCAAATAAACACCTACTATCTTGTACATTGTTTGACAAACAAATAAAATAAATAAATAAAATAAAATAAAGAGAACCACCAAGCTCAAAGAGTACTAAGGACACAGTCCTCCTCCTCCTCCTCTCCACTCCCAGCACGGATAACGTTACCTAGTTGGGTCATGAAACATCTGCAAGAAAACCACCCAACCTAGAGAGCGCCAAGGACAGATTGATTCAGTTTCTAAAGTCCCCTCCTTCGCAAAAGTTAATAGGGGGATTATGGAGCATCCCCCTTACTTAATCCAAGCCCCATCTTAATGCAGTGGTGTCGTAGGATTAGATCAGGGCTGTCAAACTCAATTTCATTGAGCAATAGCAATAGCACTTAGACTTATATACCGCTTCATAGTGCTTTACAGCCCTCTCTAAGCGGTTTACAGAGTTCAGCATATTTCCCCCAACAATCTGGGTCCTCATTTTACCCACCTCGGAAGGATGGAAGGCTGAGTCAACCTTGAGCCAGTGAGATTTGAACAGCTGAACTAGCAATCAGCTGAAGGTTGCAATGCTGCTTTTAACCACTGCGCCACCTCGGCTCCATATTAGGGCCGTATCAAGGCTGTGGTTGACCTTGGCGGGGATGGGGGGGGCGTGGCCGACTGGGTGGGTGTGGCCAGCTTGACACCACTCCCCAAACTGCTGGCATGTTTCCTCTTTGCATTGGGTAGACCGGGCCGAAGCCACGCTGGCCCGATCTTTCCTCTTCGCACTGGGTAGACCAGGATGGACCCGCGGGCCGGATTCGACCACATCGCGGCCCGGGTGCGGCCCGCGGGCCTTGAGTTTATCACCCTTGGATTAGATGATAAAGAAACCCAGATTCCAGTCTTCTCATAGCTACAGAAGCTTACTGGATTATTTCTTCAGCCCAACTTTCTTTATCGATTGTGATTATGAAAACCCAAATCTAGCAAATAAATAATACGGAAAGTGCAATAGATAATGATGAGCTCACTCTGCAGCAGAGCCCTATACCAGATGGCAAAAAGTCCCAATGCAAAGGGAAGGTTTGAAAAAGTACGACTCCTCCTGCCAGCAGGGCCAAGTGGAAAAACGAGTCCTCTCGCCTGCCAAAAGCAAGCCGCCAGCTGCATTAGTAATGCAGACTCCGTTGCCAGCTGATTTTTCTGGAAGCCGCCGGCCGTGTTTAAGCCCAAGGCCCAGAACAAGCCTCAACTGTCAAGCTGCCAAGTGGAGGAGGAGAAGAAGCTGGGTAACTGGGACCAGTTTCCCTTCGGCAAGCTGGCGAGAGCCACCGTTTCTGAAGCCGCTGGAGATTACAACAAAGAAGGGCAGGTGTGGCCCATAGGTTGCAGAACCCAACCAGGAAGGGGAAAAGGACTATTGACCAGAAAGGGTGGCCTGGCCTCTTTTGAGAAGCTGTGCCAGATTGAAGCATGGAGACACATCGTGGAACGAAACCCTCCAGGAAATGAAACTGACATTAAGGAGAACTTCGTTTCTTAAAAAAAAAAAAAGAAGAGAGGGAGAGAGAGGGGGGGAGGGAGATTAACTTAATTAACTTAATTCCAAGACAGATTAGTTTGCTGCAATTAAATCACACATAAATGTAGGCAATGTCATTTTTAGGCGGGCTGAATTTTAAATCTAAATTTAATTGAGGTTGAGGCAGAGGTGGGTTCCTGCCGGAGCTGCCCGGTGCACAGCTCTGGTAGGGAGCGGCCGATTGCGCAATTTGCGCACAACCACTCCGGAGCCCTCTCTGCCAGTCCACCGCGCGCGTTGCCATTTTTTTCCGTTAATTTTTGGGCAATTTTGCTTCTGCGCATGCAAAAGCAAAATCGCGCCGAAATCTTGCGAGGGGACACGCGCACGAGAGAGATTTTGGTGAGATTTTGTTTCCGTGCATGCACAAAAGCAAAATCGTGTGAGGGGGTGCGCGTGCGTAGCAAGCGAGCGCCCCCCCAAAAAACTTGGAGATGTGCGCACAGCGCACTGGCATTGGTAAGACAGCAACCCGCCACTGGGTTGAGGGTAGGGTAAGAGAGCTATCAGCTTTGCAAGTCCTGGTAACTTTTATTATTTTGCAGTTTAGGGAACTACTCAGGGGTGGGATTCAAAAACTTTAGCAAGGGGTTTTCTGCCTGGTTGCAGAAGTCAACGTAATTCTGTAGATATTTTAACAGAATAACAGAGGGACCCTGGAGGTCTTCTAGTCCAACCTCCTGCTCAAGCAGGAAACCCCTAGACCATTTCAGACAAATGGTTGTCCAGTTTCTTCTTAAAAACCTCCAGTGTTGGAGTATCCACAATTTCTGGAGGCAATCTGTTCCACCGGTGAATTGTTTTAACTATCAGGAAATTCCGCCTTAGTTCTTCTAGGTTGCTTTTTTCCTTCATTAGTTTCTATCTGTTGCTTCTTAGACTCTGGTGCTTTGGAAAATAGGTTGACCCCCCTGTCTCTGTGACAGCCCCTCAAATATTGGAAGACTGCTATCATGTCATCCCTAGTCCTTCTTTTCATCAGTTCCCAGTTCCTGTAAACGTTCTTCATATATTTTAGCCTCTAGTCCCCTAATCATCTTTGTTGCTCTTCTCTGCGCACTTTCTGGAGTCTCAACATCTTTTTTACATCGTGGAGACCAAAACTGGATTCTGATTGGAAGGGAGAAAAACTCAGGATTCTGCAGGGATTTTAACCTGGGATAATTTAGGAGAATGCCACATGGGCTTTTAACCTGTCAATTTCTAAAAGGCACAGCAGGTAAGCAGCAAAAACCTGCATGTGAATACATAAAGAAAACACTTAGGTGTTTTGTACAGAACTGTCAAACATTATGCACATCTGTTGTAGTTACCAATCGCCTTCCCAGCAAAAATGGTTTCGGTCTTCTCAGGAGTATTATCTAGACACACCTGGATAGGCTAGTTGAACAGATTCCATAGTCTACACCTGGTCTGTTGTAGGTTCATTTAAAGTTTGGCTATAGTCTTCCAGATTTGTTTGATCTCAAGATAGGTCCAACTCCTATGCATTTATTAGAATGAATTATTTCCCAGTTTCTGAGGTTTGGAATATGGAATTTCAGTCTCAGAGATTTGTTCTGCATATGAATGCTGTGATTAAGCATGGTCACCCATGAATAAGTCATCTCGTTTGTCATGTTCTTAGCTCTAATAATTGCCTATGTCTGCACCCTTATATTATGAAACACACATATTAAGGAGGAGGAGAGGAAAGGAGGTGGAAGGAGGAGAAGAGGAAAGAGAAGGAGGAGAAGGGAGGAGGTGGAAGGAGGAGGAGAAGAAGAAAGAGGAGGAGGAGGAGGAAGAAGAGAAGAAGGAGGAAGAAGGAGGAAGAAAAGGAGACAGAAAATGTACAATTCTCTTTCTTTACTTTTAACATAATTGTCCCTTAAAAGGGATTTCTTGTCGATAAAAGATAAAATATCAGTTTTTAGCAATAGACGAGAATAGTTGTAACTCCGGGGTCATTGATGCTCTCTGAACTTGGTTATTTTCTTGCAGACCAGGGGTGGGTTCTAACTTACCTCGCCGCCGGTTTGCTTCCTCCCGCGCCATGTGGGTGTGCGCGCATTGCGCGCCGCTCCAAAAACCAAGCTTCTGCGCATGCGCAGAAGCAAAAAACAGCTGCTGCGCATGCACAGAAGCAAAAAACAAAATGGCGGCACCCATGGCACCGCCATTAGAGCCAGTTCAGGGGTATGGCCAACCGGCAATCACTCACGGTTCAGCGAGCAGGGGGAAATTCCCACTACCGGTTCTATAGAACCGTTCCGAACCGGGAGCAAGCCACCTCTGTTGCAGATGTTTCATTATCCAAACTATGGATTGGATAATGTTACCTAGTTTGGGTAATGAAACATCTCCAAGAAAACAATCAAGCTCAGAGAACACCAAAGACCTCTTAGATCAGGTTTGGATAAGGAGCACTTCGATTAAAAAAAAAACACAGATGTCTGATTATTCCATCAACATACCCGGATAAGTGATATTTCTCATTAAAGATAACACCTTTTTAAATCTCTAGAGCTACTTCAAAATTACACACAGTGTGATTAATTCCAAGATCCCTATTTGTCTCCATGGCTGAATTGAGTGATTGGAGTATCATCCCGTTTCCTTGTACCTGTTTTGCACTTTGTATTAAAGACGGAGTAGCTAATACGCTTGTATGAAGGGTTGGAAGATACATGAATGCAGTATTGGCTGCCAATTCTCAAAACAGCTGGATCTTTCCATGTAGAATTTGGGAGAAAGATGCAGCTGCTTTCAAGAGTTGTAGAGAGGGGCTGTGCTTGTGTTTTCCTGGTCTCAAAAGCCCTTTTTGGAGTTTAATTTTGTAACTTTGCACATTTCATTGAGGAATGTATGAATAATCAGAATGTACCGGTATGTAGAACAGAAGCTGTTCAAAGTTACAGCGGCCCTCAAAAAGGTGACTTATGACCGTTTTTCACAGTTACGACTTTGGCAGCAACCCCATGATCACAGGATCAAAATTCAGATGCTTGGGCAACGGGTTCATACTTACGACTGGGGGGTGGGGTCGGGTCCTGTGATCCCCTTTTGCAACCTTCTGACAAGCAAAGTCAACGGGGAAGCGAGATTCACTTAACAACCGTGTTACTAACTTTACAACGGCAGCGATGCACTGAACAACCGTGGCAAGAAAGGTCGTAAAGTGAGGCAAAGATTCACTTAACAAATGTCTCGCTTAGCAACAGAAAGTTTGGGTCCAATTGTGGTTGAAAGTCGAGAACTACATATATTGGAACTACTGTACATAGCAATCTTCCAGCTGCAGTATGACCTGCCAAATTAAGAAGGGGTGTGTGTGTGTGTGTGTGTGTGTGTGTGTGTGTGTGTGTGTGTGTGTGTGTAAAAGGAATTAATCATTATCTTGTCACTTCCACATTCCAGGTTTTGGATATAGCTAAGCAAAGAATTCTTTGTTTAAGGCTTCCTAGCAAATATATACTTAGGATGAAAGGCACATTCATCTCTAAGAGTACCTTTTTAAACACATTCAACTGAACCATTTGTTTTGTTTTAAACATGTAGGTCTTATAGATTCCTATCCTCCAAGCAACCCGCGGATTCTTTTTTTAAACTAGCCAAATCCACATTAGTATTAAAGTCCAGAGTGAGTGGGAAAGAGATCAAAACATAGATGACACCAGCCGTCGATGGTACGAGAGGTAGGCTAAAAGCAATAAAAATGATGACAATACGATCAATACTTATATTGATTTACAGTACATTATATCGAATTGAGCTATATCTCCATGGATCTATGACCCCCCCAAAAAATAGGTAAAAGCAAATACTAGAAGAAAGGGAAAAGAAAAGTATCTCTTGGCAAGGAAAAAAATGATGGTGCCTTCAATTAGATATTCTTTGATTTAGTTAATATAATATGCTAAGAGAGCCAGTTTGGTGTAGTGGTTAAGGCATCAGGTGAGAAAACAGAAAGTGGCGAGTTCTAGTCCCGCCTTAGGCATAAAAGTTGGCTGGGTGATTTTTGGCCAATCACCAAGAGACAGTGAGTTCTAGTCCTGCCCTAGATATGAAAGCTGGCTGGGTGACTTTGATTAATTCCAAGATCCCTATTTGTCTCCAGGGTTGAATTGAGTCAGTGAGTTTTAGTCCCGCCTTAGATATGAAAACTGGCTGGGTGACTTTGGGCCAATCACCAGGAGTCGGTGAGTTCTTGGAGCTAAACAAACCTTTTTTTTCCTAGGAAGTCTGAGAAATCCCTCCCTTATTTATTTATTTCTATTTATTTGTTTCGCTTGTATCCCACTTTTATTATTTTTCCCAAGGTGCATTCAACCTCTGTTATTCTGTAATGGAGTGCAAGTTGCTGATGGGCTAGACGCAGGGCTAGGCAAACTACGGCTCTTTGAGGACCTGTGGACTTCAACTCCCAGAATTCCTGAGGTGGCTGGCTCAGGAATTCTGGGAGTTGAAGTCCACAGGTCCTCAAAGAGCCGTAGTTTGCCTACCCCTGGGCTAGAGGAGCAGCATTCAAATTAATCTCGAATCCCTTAGATAAGTTAACTTAAGAAACTTTATACGGAAGAAATATTTCCATTCATTTCTTTAATTTAAGCATCTCCAGCCCTTTTTTCTACAAAGGATGGATGACTGCAAAACAGAAGAAACATGGCACATATTCCTTCCATAAGGGACTCTGTCCATAATATATCACTTTTCTGGGCAAATGATTAGCCCACCAATGGCATTTTTATCTTATTAAGGCTGATTTTTTTTGTCTACATCCGGGACACTGTTTCAGCACTTCCCTGGCCTCCCCAGTGTCAGATGAAAAGGAAATGGTTGCTGGAAGTCATCAACACGCCCAAATTACTTTTCAAAGCCCTGTCAAATACGGCCTAGTCATAGACAGAGAAATCTGCTGGGTGGGGCAACAGAAAATATAATTGCAGTTCTATAGGTAGGATGCTAAAGAATGGGAAGGAAGGAAGGAAGGGAGGGAGGGAGGGAGGGAGGAAGGAAGGGTGAGGTCCTTGATGCTTGGTTATTTTCTTGCAGACTTTTCATTACCAAATTAGGTTACAACATCAAAGCTGGAAGGGAGAGGGGTTTGCAGGGAGGAGGAGGAAGAGTGCATGCTTGATACTCTTTGAGCTTGCTTGTTTTCTTGCAGATGTTTCATTACCAAACTAGATAACATCATCAGTGATAGAAGGGTGTGGGATTTTCAGAGATGAGGAGGAGGAGGAGGAGGAGGAGGAGGAGGAGGAGGAGGAGGAGGAGGAGGAGGAGGAAGAAGAGGAAGAAGAGAAGGAAGAAGAGTGTGAGTCTTGGTGCTCTCTAAGCTTGCTTGTTTTCTTGCAGATGTTTCATTACCAAACTAGATAACATCATCAGTGCTAGAAGGGTGTGGGATTTTCAGAGATGAGGAGGAGGAGGAGGAGGAGGAGGAGGAGGAGGAGGAGGAGGAGGAGAAGGAGGAGGAAGAAGAAGAAGAAGAAGAGGAAGAAGAGAAGGAAGAAGAGTGTGAGTCTTGGTGCTCTCTAAGCTTGCTTGTTTTCTTGCAGATGTTTCATTATCAAACTAGATAACATCATCAGTGCTAGAAGGGTGTGGGATTTTCAGAGATGAGGAGAAGGAGGAGGAGGAGGAGGAGGAGGAAGAAGAAGAAGAGGAGGAAGAAGAGAAGGAAGAAGAGTGTGAGTCTTGGTGCTCTCTAAGCTTGCTTGTTTTCTTGCAGATGTTTCATTACCAAACTAGATAACATCATCAGTGCTAGAAGGGTGTGGGATTTTCAGAGATGAGGAGGAGGAGGAGGAGGAGGAAGAAGAAGAAGAAGAGGAAGAAGAGAAGGAAGAAGAGTGTGAATCTTGGTGCTCTCTAAGCTTGCTTGTTTTCTTGCAGATGTTTCATTACCAAAGTAGGTAACAACATCAGTGCTAGAATGGAGTGGGGAATGCCAGCCAACCCAAAAAGAAACAAAGAGACCAGAACATCTCCTCTACCAGCAATTAACACCCAGATAATTAGAGATTAACAGCAAGATTAATACTAAGACTAACAAAGAAGAAGTAAACAATACCCCAATGAAGGAACTACCAACTCAGACAAACAGGCTAACATAAACAACAGTGTAATCAAGGAACTACCAAGGCCACTCCCACCAACACCCTTCTACCACTAGTATACAGCAAGAGCAAACCCTACTCCCTTCTAGCACTGATGGTGTTACCTAGTTGGGTCATGAAACATCTGCAAGAAAACCACCAAGCTCAGAGAGCACCAAGGATCCCACAGTTGTCCTCCTCCTCTCCACAAACCTTACTCCCTTCTAGCACTGATGATGTTACCTAGTTTGGTAAAGAAACGTCTGCAAGAAAACCACCAAGCTAAGAGAGCACCAAGGACCTCACAGTTGTCCTCCTCCTCCTCCTCTTCACAAACCTTACTCCCTTCCAGCACTGATGATGTTACCTAGTTTGGTAATGAAACGTCTGCAAGAAAACCACCAACCTCAGAGAGCGCCAAGGACCCCGCAGTTCAATCCTGAGCAACAAATATTGTCTTCTATTGGAAGCTGAAAGCCTTGAAGATAAATGCTTGGGTCACCATGGAGATAGAAGTGTATAAATCAGATTATAAAGAAAGTCAATGCGTGATTCTAATGTGTAGCCAAGGAGGAATCCACGCACTCTCTAAGAGTGTTTCTGAAATATTAGCAGTCACTCATTCTATATTCTATATTAGCAGTCACTCATTCTATATATAGTCACTCATTCTATAAGTTTCTTATGCTACGTTTCTCAGATACAGATAGACTCTAAATCCATGTTTTATTTTCTGGCATGAAAAGTTGCTATTCTGCATTCAATCCTACTTACTTATATTGTTTACATGACTAATTGAGTCCAAGAGAACTTCTATATACAGGTAGTCCTTGACTCGCAACCACAATTGAGCCCAACATTTCAGTTGCTAAGCGAAACATTTGTTAAGTGAATTTTACCCCGTTTTACGACCTTTCTTGCCGCAGTTTTAAGCCAATCACTGCAGTTGAGTTAGCGACACGGTCGTTAAGCGAACCTGGCTGCCCCATTTGACTTTGCTTGCAAGAAAGGCCATTGCAATCGGCATAAATATGAACCAGTTGCCAAGGGCCTGAATTTCGATGACGTGACCGTGGGGATACAGCAACGGCCGTAAGGGTGAAAACTGGTCATAAGCCACTTTTTCCAGTGTTGTCGTAACTTGGTTGAATGGTCACTAAAGGAACTGTTGTAAGTCGAGGACTACTTGTCCATGCTTGTGGTGCACCAATACCAGTGGTGGGTTCCTACCGGTGCGGTCCACTCTATAGCACCGGTAGCGGCCCGCTGGTGACGTCACAGTACCGGTGCGGTCGGTTGCCGGTGCCTGGGCGCCGCCATTAAAAAAAAAATTTTTTTTTTAAATTTCTTCTGCGCATGCCCAGAAACCTGACAATTAAGTCTTTCCCGTCCCTTCACTTGAAAATAACAAGAAGCTCGCATTTGACACTTTTCCTTCGCTTTTGCCTAAAGCTTCCCAAAGTGGGCGTTTTCCGAAAGCTTAACCTTTTATTCTGTTAATTTTATACAGTTTTATACTGTTATTCTTTAGACGAAAACATTGAGGACTGTTAAAAGATACTGTTCTTTTAACAGTCCTCAATATTTTCGTCTAAGGAATCCATGACTGAAACCAAAAATGCTGTATGAGACTTGCTTGTCTTTTAACTATAGCATTTTCTGCACATAAAGGTTGCTGTGTTGCCACGGTGTAACACGCACTTCGTATGCAAAGCTTTTCATGTAAGGTATAAAATAGCAAAAATAGTAGTAACATCTCTCTGCAATAACTAATATATGACTGGAAAGCCACGCCCACCCGGCCACATGGCTGGCAAGCCATGCCCACCTGGCCACATGGCTGGCAAGCCACACCCACAAAATAAGCCACGCCCACAGAGTGGTAGTAAAAAAAATTAGGAACCCGCCCCTGACCAATACTGTCCAATTTTCTTGGTGGCGTTGCATGTCTTTTATCTGAAAATGCCAGGAAGGAGGAGAGATCTACAAAGAGACAACGGGGCAGGGCTGCACAATCACATCTGAAGGTGTGATTAGCTGGACAACTAGATAGCAGATTCTATCAGCAGTCTAGTAAATTCCAGATAATGACTGACAAATGGGGCGGTGAAGTTCTAGATTCACGGCGACAGGGATTTAAAAAAGCAGCATAAAATTGAGGGGGAAAATATTGTCCACTCTGGACTGGTGAACAAAGCTTTACCCGTGGTAAAAAATATGTGGAAGCTAAGCCACACCAGAATCAGGAAACAGGGCCCCTATCTGTATTTTGCACAGAGCACATTAAAAAATGGGATATTCGGATGTAAGTTTTGAAGGCCACTTGTAAGTCAGACAGTTCAAGCCTCATTTGTTTTGTTTGGAAAATACAGACTTTTGTTAAGTTGTCTAGAACAATAATAAAGCAGTCTTTAAAAAATAAGTCTAATAATTTGAACATTCTACAGACATTTATAGTTATTGACTTACCTCCTTGCATCCAGTTTCAGCAGTCTGATTAGCACAAGAAAATAAAATTCTGCCTCTGCCTCTACCTCCCAGCAATTTTTAGTTTTAGTTTAGTTTAATTAAATTTATATACCGCCCTTCTCCAGGGGACTCAGGGCGGTGAACAGCCAAGTAAAAACACAATATAAAAACACAATATAAACAAGGAGGCAAATTTTTTTTGCCTCCTTGCAGCTTTAGTTTCACTTTCAGTTTAGCACTGGCCTGCCTGCAAAGTCAATCAGCTGAGGGTCGGGAAGCTGATAATCAGTTGCTTGGCTTAACAGGCTCTGTTTGCTGCAAGGAGGTAAATTGCTGGGAGGCAGAGGCCAAAGGGTGGGGGTGGCTGGGTGGGGCTACATTCGGTGTATAAGACGCACACAAGTTTTTACCCTCTTTTTTGGGGTAAAAGGTGCATCTTATACTCCAAAAAATACGGTAATCCTTGTCAATGGAGCTGTTTAGTGCGTTCAAACGCTTAGCACCCTGGCTGTATTTGTCAACAGTAGACAGGATCCAAAGAACCAATGCTCTTTCTTCCCCAGGTAGTGCTTGACCTATGACCACCATTTGAGCCCAAAAGTTCAGTGGCTAAACTTGTTAAGGGAGTTTTGCTCCATTTTACGACTTTTCTTGCCACCGTTCTTAAGTGAATCACAGCAGCTGTTGAGTCAGTAACACGGTTGTTGTGAATCCGGCTTCCCCATTGACTTGGCCTGTCAGAAAATTACAAATGGTGATCAGATGGCACGCCCTGGGACAGGGCAACTGTCATAAATATATGCCAGTTGCCAAGCGTCTGAATTTTGATCATGTGACTATAGGGAGGCTTCAATGAACCTGTGAAAAAGGGTCATGCGTCCCTTTTACTAGCGACCTGTTGTGCCTTTAAATGGTCACTAAATGAACTGTTGTATGTCAAGGACTACCTGTATGCAGTTATGACATGGGTGGCTTCCAAAATAGTCAAGGCCCCAGTTTTGATGACTGACTAGCTCATAAATATTTGTGAACCCAAATTGCATGAAAACTGGAAAATTAATTTTTTATTTCAGCGAGTTCTCAAACTTCTGAAGCGCTTTTTTTTTTAATTCAACAGGAGACCTGATTTACTGTAGGGGGAAAAAAAGAATTTAAGGAGCTACATGATGGGAGAATAAAATGTATGAAAAAAGCTTTAGCATTAAGGTTTTTTTTTAAAAAAAACATAACTCTAAAAGGAGGCTTTTTATGTGTGATCCAGGGATTGTGTTGAATGTAAGACTTGACTTCCTAACAGGAAGGTAAGGAACAAAAGAACTCACAACAGGCATATTGGATTTAGTTTTACCAGCTCACCGCTGAATTCTCCAGCAAATAATTTTACTGAAAGATGCTCAGGCAGCACAACATTGGGGATAAAATGGGGACCAACAGTCAGATCCCTCAAGGAACAGAGACTAAATAGAACTCTTGGCAAAATGCCATTATTCAATTTGTAGCAGTGGTGTTTTCCCATAAAGATTATATTTCCTGCTGCAAAGATTTTCCTTATCACCCAATCTAGGACTTGTACAAATAGTCTAATGTCATGCTTCTTTGAATATTGTTGTCCTTTAATAAGAACTGGAGGTACCTATAACCACCACCTGTTCACAAATTTGTGGTTATATATATTTATTATATATTGTATTTATTGCATTTGTATGCCACCCAACTCCCGAAGCACTCTGGGAGGCTAATCATATTCAATATGATGGTTGTTCATCATATTCAGAAAATGTGTGCTGTAATATATAAGGGTGTGGCTATCTGATGAGAGCTAAATAGCTTGAAATAGAGCTATAATAGTCTATTATAGATCTATTTCAAGCTATTTTGCTCTCGTCAGATAGCCATATCCATAGTGGGAATTGAACCTGGGCAGTCTGCTTGTAAGGCAGTAGTTTAACCTCTAGGCCACAAGGTTCTCTTCCCTATCAGCTCTTCACCAGGAAAGGGTTATATATGTTTATTCTGTCGAGTCATCCTGGTGTATGGAAGGAAACATCACAGCTTCCTGTGATGTTTCCTTCCATGCACCAGGATGACTCGACAGAATATATATATATATATATATATATATATATATATATATATATATATATATATATATATATATATATATATATATATATATATATATATATATATATATATATATATATATATATATATATATATATATATATATATATATATATATATATATATATATATAAATATAAATATAAATATAAATATATAAATATAAAACCCCCACTGGCAGTTAAAAGGAAGAAACAGCAGCAATCTCACATTGCTCCTAGAAGCAGGAAGCAGAAGACACCAGCCTGATGATGATGAATGAGACTTCATCGAAACGTCGCCAAGACACTTCTAATTTCACGTGGGAGAAAACCCGAATAACCAAAGAACTACATACAAACACCTGCGAAAACCTCAGAAAACACACACACACACACACACACACACACACACACACACACACACACACACACACACACACACATTACATACACAGACACACACAGACACAGACACACACATTCATACACCAACTTATTCTCCAAAGCACCTGAGGGCAGAATAAGAAGCAATGGGTGGAAGCTTATCAGAGGGAGAGTCAACCTGGAAATAAGGAAGCATTTTCTATCAGTAAGAACAATTAATCAATGGAACAGCTTCCTGCTTAAGAAGAGGGTTGGACTAGAAGACCTCCAAGGTCCCTTCCAACTCTGATATTCTGTTCTTCTGATGGATATGGCACTTCTAGTAAATCAACATATAATGGATATACAGGAGCCAATGAGCTGCCATACTTCTACAGCAGATGGGAGCCATGGTGAATTCATAACTGGCCAGGTCAGCAAAGGGATTGGGGCCAACGTACACCGACACCCGATGCTGGATGGAGAACCCCACCTCCCCCCACCCTCTTTTGTTTTTAAAAGAATAACACGGATCACTTTCAATATTTGCTTTCGAAATTCCTTGGCACAGACGCAGCATCAGTACCAGTAAAAGAGAAATCACAACAGCAAACCACAGAAGAGGTCGCGGAACTGGGAGAAAAGGTTTTGGTGATATCCAGAGTTCTTTAGCAATCCCAACACTTTAAGGTTCTCCTGAAAAGTTGCGGAAGGATGGCAAGCGTGATTTTAAAGAAGCACAACAAGTTGAACATAAGACAGCAAGTTACAACAACGACAACAGCAGCAACAACAATGTTACATCTTTGAAATATTCCTCTACGAGTGCAGCTGAGAAAGTCTGACTATGAATCATTTGTTTATGGTGGCATATGCTAGGAATCATAACTTAGTGATGTTGTTATTTTAACGAGACAAAATTTGTAACTACGATAGGCATACGGATGCCATATTATCTGCCTTTATTGACTTATTCCTTTAGATTTCTATCCTGCTGGGTTTAATTAGACTCTTGGTTCCTTACAAATGAGATAAAGCACAATACTTTTGTTTTAATACTAGCAAAGCAAGAGCAACGAAATGTAACCAAGCCTCATAGCATGTAAAAACTCAAACGAACTGGAAGAGCTGCGTCTTCTTGTGGCAGGTAACCAAGATAGGACTGATCTAACCTCAAATGAGAGGCTGTGATGTTGCCACTGAAAGAGAAGGAATTCCTTCTTGATTTAGCTAATATGACTAGGGTTCGATTGCCGAATTAATCTTGCATTCCCCCAGAGACAATAAATTATGTGGGGGCCTTGGTGCTGTCTGACCTTGGTGGTTTTCTTGCAGACGTTTCATTACCAAACTAGGTAACATCATCAGTGGTAGAAACCCTACTCCCTTCTAGCACTGATGGCGTTATCTAGTTGGGTAACGAAATGTCTGCAAGGATATCACAAAGCTTAGACACCACCAAGGACCCCACAGTTCAACCCTGAGCTGCAAATTTTCTCTTATTGGTACAATAAACTATTTAATCCAATATAAAGGTACAATCTCAAGAGTCACAGTTTTAATACTGAAATTGCAATTTCTACATTTCACAACTTAGACCATGGCTCAGAGGGACACTTCCCTTCGGTGCTCCAAAATCTCCTGATTTTGCAACGTTTGTTTATCGTTGCCTTCACAAAATAATTTTTGGCAATGTTTTCTTTCTTCCCAGCCCAAAGGAATGTTGGAAAGAAATGCCATATCCAAGAGGCACAAGACTTTGTTGGTCTGTCCATCAGCAACATAATTTTGGAAACAGAACAAAATAAAGAACCAAATTTGGCCTGGTAGAAAAAGCCAGTAAAAAAAAAGCTCACGTTCCCAAATAGATTGGATTCAACAAAGGGGTTGCAAAGGAGAAAAAAAAATCTAGAAAAAATGTCTTAAGCTGCACATCAGTTGTCTGTGAGGATAAATGAAGGCATGGATTTTGATTTGTGTCTTAATCACTGGTAGTGTGTGAAATTTATTTGCATTTTTTACATCTCATTTAATCAAGTAATAATCATGGGTATTTTCATGTATCTTAAAATTTGACACTGGATGAAGATGCAACGAGAGCCAGATTGGACTAGTGGTTAAGGCACCAGGCTAGAAATCAGGAAACCGTGAGTTCTAGTCTTGCCTTAGCCACGAAAGCCAGCTGTGTGACTTCGGGCGAATCACCAGGTGACTGTGAGTTCTAGTCCTGCCTTAAGCATGAAAGCTAGCTGTGTGACTTTGGGCGAATCACCAGGAGACTGTGAGTTCTAGTCCTGCCTTAAGCATGAAAGCTAGCTGTGTGACTTTGGGCGAATCACCAGGAGACTGTGAGTTCTAGTCCTGCCTTAAGCATGAAAGCTAGTTGTGTGACTTAGGGTGAATCACCAGGTGACTGTGAGTTCTAGTCCTGCCTTAAGCATGAAAGCTAGCTGTGTGACTTTGGGCGAATCACCAGGTGACTGTGAGTTCTAGTCCTGCCTTAAGCATGAAAGCTAGCTGTGTGACTTTGGGCGAATCACCAGGAGACTGTGAGTTCTAGTCCTGCCTTAAGCATGAAAGCTAGCTGTGTGTCTCACACAGGGTTGTTGTTGTGGGGAAATAGGAGGAGGAAGGTGTGTTGGATATGGTTCCCACCTTGAGTTATTTATAAAAAATAATGATGAGATATAAATACATTTATGAATGAATAGACCAGTAGACCCATCTATATTACAGTATTTCTGCATAAAATTTGCAGATTGGCTATGGGTCCCTGAATAGCTTTTCTTCTATGGCTGGAATCCTGTCTTCTGTCTTCATTAGGAGCATGAATGCTACCTGTGTGGTAGCGATAACACCACACTCATTAAATAATAATTTAATGTTTCTCACTATCCCAAGGCTCTGCATTAAACAGAAAACGCTCAACAAATTTTGGTTACAGAGTGGCGCACAGTTCTAATAAATAAAAAGCTTGAATATTTTTCCAATTCAAAGACACCCACATCCTATTCTGCTGATCCAAGCCACAATCATCAGTTTCATCTTGAAATTAACCGAGTTACTCAGAAAGCTTCCCGTCTCCTTTGACCTTAGAACTGCATTTACAAACAAAAACAAAAACTGTTGGCCTTGAAAGGTTGCTGACATAGGCAAAGTTTGTGTGGATTGAAAAGAGACAGCAAACTCTCCAGTAAACACCTTGAAAGGTTTTTTTGCTTGTTGCGTCACAGTTGTGGAAGCCTGCAGAATCAGCAGTTTGGAGAGAGCCCCAGCCAAAGGAGGAAAGAGAAGGGAAGGGAAGGGAGGGGAAGGGAATAAGGAGAGGAGAGGAGAGAAGAAGGACAGGAGAGGAGAGGAGAGAAGAGAGAAGAGAAGAAGGAGAGGAGAGGAGAGGAGAGGAGAGGTGTCACGATGTGAATATTGTCAGTTTGTGCATCTCTATGTTTTTCTACTGTTTTCTTGTATCTATGGTCAGACAGACGTATGATATATTCTATTACGCATGTCTGCATTCCAGAGGTTTCCTCCTTTCCCTTTTCTCATCGCCATTTCTACCAAGGTAGAAGTGATTTATCTCTTAGCCGATACAATGTAGTCCTAATAAGAATTCTTTATTATTTTTCTACTGAAATAAATATTTTGTTAATTAGATTTGAATCTCGGGTTTTATTTTCTAAGAAGTATGTTTTCAAAGAAGCCACGATCCATCGACCTCAGGAGGATTTATTTCTCCGCTAACAAGAGGAGAGGAGAGGAGAGGAGAGGAGAGGAGAGGAGAGGAGAGGAGAGGAGAGGAGAGGAGAGGAGAGGAGAGGAGAGGAGAGGAGAGGAGAGGAGAGGAGAGGAGAGGAGAGGAGAGGAGAGAAGAGAAGAGAAGACAAGAAGGAGAGGAGAAGAGAGGAGAGAATAAGGAGAGGAGAGGAGAGGAGAGGAGAGGAGAGGAGAGGAGAGAAGAGAAGAGAAGAGAAGAGAAGAGAAGAGAAGAGAAGAGAAGAGAAGAGAAGAGAAGAGAAGGAAACAGATAATTACTAGTGAGAAAAAAATAAACTTTTTGTGACTCTTTTCCCATTTTTCCCTGTGGTCTCTTTTACTTGTTTTGTTCCATTGAGGAATTCTGAATTCGATATACAAATACATATTTGTTTTATTTTGTTATGAAACAATAGGAGATATTATCCAAAGGCTTCCAAAAACAATTATTTGATGAAGAAGAAGAAAAGGTCTCTGCTGTATTAAGCAATGCCAGGACCTCTGTGCTCTTGCTCTTGCTCTTAAATTAAAATTAAAATAACCAAAAGCATTAAAAAGAAAAGGCATAGAAAAAAATCTCACAGGATACTGAAATGCACATGGCTCAGGTAGTTGTGTTCAAAGCCTTGCAACAGCTGGCATGAAACACAAAACCCCAAGATCTTGGAAGGAAGGAAGGAAGGAAGGAAGGAAGGAAGGAAGGAAGGAAGGAAGGAAGGAAGGAAGGAAGGAAGGAAGGAAGGAAGGAGAGTTCATGCAAGATCTTGTATAAGTTTATTATTCTTGAACACGGTGAAGTAAGAAGTAGGACTAAAACTTTGGAGGCTTTAATATTATTTTAGGCGATTACCCAGGATTATGGAATAGAATTTCAACCCTGGAAAAAAAAATCCTAACTTTTACAAAATGCAAATGATTCTGAAATACATCCAAATATTTTACTGCCCCATCAATAATGGTGGTGCCAGAGAAAGCATGAAGGTTTGCCATTTTGTGCTGGATGGAAGGAAAAACTTGCACACTCGTCACTTTCCATCCTGGATGCAAGAAACATTGTGAGAGTTAGATGAGATGCAAGAAGAAGAAAAAAATCATGCACGGCTGCCACTTTGTAACAACGCTACAGCTTTTGGGATGGATTCGTTGACACCCTTGTATATTTCTGGCACAGAACCTGAGAACGTAGAGTGGGGAACACGGGTCATCAGACTTCCAGATTACCGTATTTTTTCGGAGTATAAGACGCACCTAGATTTTAGAGGAGGAAAACAAGGAAAAAAGTATTCTGAACCAAATGGTGCAGTAATATATTATTTCATAAAATACCAGTGTAGCAGAATACTTTTTACAACCATGCACACTTTTTACAAACTTCAAACTTGACAGCTTTAAGACTAGTGGACTTCAACTCCCAGAATTCCTCCTCCAGTCATGCTAGATGGGGTAATTAGAAGGCAAAAACGCCCCAATTTTTGCAAGAAACGGCCCATTTTTTTTGCAAAAACAGGGCATGCAAAGGATCTGGGAAGCCTGCAGAG
This sequence comes from Diadophis punctatus similis, assembly GCA_023053685.1. Taxonomy (NCBI): domain Eukaryota; kingdom Metazoa; phylum Chordata; class Lepidosauria; order Squamata; family Dipsadidae; genus Diadophis; species Diadophis punctatus. The sequence goes on from JALIGW010000006.1 coordinate 1,817,229, forward strand.
CACTCCTAGAGAGTGGGGGAAGGCAAACCCCCCCCATTTTTGCAAAAAAAAAATGGCCAATTTTTTGAAAAAATTGGATGTGGGGGCGGGGCTTCGGGAGGCTAAAAATTGCTGTATTCGGTGTATAAGATGCACCGACATTTCTACCCTCTTTTGGGGGGCAAAAAGGTGTGTCTTACACTCCGAAAAATACGGTATGTCTGGAAGCTATTAAGGAGTCTGTTTTGGCATGTACACTACATACAGGGCTGAAATATATTCAACTCAAAATGGAGTGTTTTCTTAAGAATAACGGAATAACAGAGTTGGAAGGAACCTTGGGTGTCTTCTTGTCCAACCCTATACCAGGGGTCAGCAACCCGCGGCTCTGGAGCCACATGTGGCTCTTTCATCCCTCTGCTGTGGCTCCCTGTCGCTGATCGGATCCACAATTGATAGAGCTTTCGGTTAGGAGAGGTAGAGGAAAAAGGATGCCACACTAGGAGGAGACTCTATGGTGGGGAACCGGACTTCCGGTCGGCTCCAGAATGGAATGAGGGGCTTCCAGTTAGGACCTTTATGGCTCTTTGACTGTTTAAGGTTGCCGACCCTTGCCCTATACCATTTCAGACACAAGTTGTTCCACTGACTAATTGTTCTCACTGTCAGGAAATTTCTCCTTAGTTCTAGGTTGTTTCTCTCCTTGATTAGTTTCCACCCATTGCTTCTTGTTCTACCCTCAGGTGCTTTGGAGAATAGCTTGACTCCCTCTTCTTTGGGGCAACCCCTGAGATATTGGAACACTGCTATCATGTCTCCTCCAGTCCTTCTTTTCATTAGACTATTCCTGCAACTGTTCTTTCTATATTTTAGCCTCCAGTCCCCATATCATCTATGTTGATCTTTTCTGCACTCTTTCCAGAGTCTTAACATAGACCCTAACTATGTCAAGGACCTTGGAGTACTCATCTCTAATGATCTAAGTGCCAGAGCCCACTGTAACAACATTGCCAAAAAGGCATTAAGAGTTGTTAACCTAATCTTGCATACCTTATTCTCTGGTAATATTGTATTCTAACTACAGCATACAAAATATTTGCTAGACCAATTCTCGAATACAGCTCATCTGTCTGGAACCTGCACTGCATATCGGACATTAATACAATTGAGCGTGTCTAGAGATATTTCACGAGAAGAGTCCTCCACTCCTCTGCTCGCAACAGACTAATTTATGCCACCAGACTTGAAATTTTGGGCCTAGACAACTTAGAACTTCGCCGTCTTCGATCCGACCTAAGCGCAGTACATTAAATTATCTGCTACACTGTCCTACCTGTCAATGAGTACTTCAGCTTCAACAACAATACACGAACACACAATAGATACAAATTTAAGCTAAACCGCTCCAAACTTGATTGCAGAAAATTCGACTTCAGCAACAGAGTGGTCAATGCCTGGAATACACTACCTGACTCTGTGGTTTCTTCCCCAAACCCCCAAAACTTTAACCTTAGACTGTCTACTGTTGACCTCACCCCGTTCCTAAGAGGTCTGTAAGGGGCGTGCATAAGTGCACCAGCGTGCCTACCGTCCCTGTCCTAATGTCCCCATTTATTTGTATCCATTTCATGTATTCATAATCATGTTTATAATTATATCTGTTATCTTATCTTATACATGCTTGACAAAATAAATAAATAAATAAAAATAAAATAAATCTGTTTGACATTGTGGCAATCAAAACTGGATTGCGTAGTCGAAGTGTGGAATTACCAAGGCTTTACAAAATGGTACTAAAACTTCATGTGATCTTGATTCTATCCCTCTGTTGATGCAGCCTAGGATTGTATTGGCTTTTTTGGCTCCTGCCACACCCTGCTGGCTCATCTTTAAGCAATCGGCCACTCGGAGTCTAGGATCCCTTTCACGGTTACTGCTATTGTGTCACGTTCCACCTATTCTATATCTGTACATTTGGTTTGTCTTGCCTAAGTGTAAAATTTTAGCTTTTGTTACATGTATAACCCGCACTGCATATCAGACATAAATACAATCGAGAGAGTCCAGAAATATTTCACAAGAAGAGTCCTTCACTCCTCCGCTCACAACAAAATACCTTATTCCACCAGACTTGAAATACTGGGATTAGACAATTTACAACTATGTCGCCTCCGATCTGATCTAAATGTAGTTCATAAAATCATATACCAAAATGTCCTTCCTGTTAATGACTACTTCAGCTTCAACCGCAACAATACACGAGCACGTAATAGATTCAAACTAAATGTAAAGCGCTCCAAACTCGACTGCAGAAAATACGACGTCAGCAACAGAGTGATCAATGCCTGGAATGCACTACCTGACTCTGTGGTTTCTTCCCCAAACCCCAAAAACTTTAACCTTAGACTGTCTACAGTCAACCTCTCCCCGTTTCTAAGAGGTCTGTAATGGGCGTGCATAAGCGCACCACTGTGCCTACCATCCCTGTCCTACTGTCCTATTGTCCTCTTTTATCATTACTTTTTACTTATGTTTATACAAATTAGTACTATACATGTTTGACAAATAAATAAAATAAAATAAATAAATGTATTGATGCTTAGGAGAAACTAGGAAAGGGCAGAATCTGGACTGCAACTATAGCTTCTTAAGGCATGACAGCAGGAATGATAAACTTGAAAAAACAAATAAACAAAAAGGAGAAAACCCAGTAACCGCACAATCATACAATTAGATGGGGCTAGGAATGGGTTTTCTCCAATTATTCTCGTTTGTTAAATCCCTGGACCAACTGGACAATTTTAAGCAACCCAGCTTGGGGAATTTCTGCCTCCTACTTCAGTAGGTTGTGATGTTTGTTTAAAACATTGCCTGTTTTGCTTTAAACCACAGCCTGAACTTTTATTTCCTGCTTCCTGCTTATTCCTTCCAAACAATAGCAGAGGTCAGAAAAAGGTGCTGTATTTCATGCTGGTTCTTCTGAGTCAGCTTCTTTTTTTTTTTCTTTTTCTTTCCACGAAGTGAACAATCACTACACAGACGCTGAAGTCTCTGGGAATTTTGCCATCAATTTCAGGGAAAGGAAGAAATTCAGAGCCAGCACTACTATGCTGAAGGAGGAGTTGCTGCTTGGGTTTTTATGCACCTAGGGCACAGGTGTAGTTATTTCTGGATAAATGCTAAGCCCAATTTTTTTTTTAAAAAAAGTCTACAATAATCCCTCGGGACTTAAACTTTACCAGTCCACCCAGACTTGAAATACACATAAGGAGAAACGAGGGAGTTGCTTCTCACAGTTCAGCCAGATTTAGCAGTATTGCTACCTGGTGGGAAGAGAGCCCGTCTGTCAACCTGATGAAGAACATGAACAATTTGAATTTCTGGGGGGGGGGGGGGGAAGGGGCATGACCAACGTCCTGGTGGCACGGAGTTCCCCGCGCTCCGCGGGGGACCCCGAATCTTAGCTGCCTGAAGACCTGGAACCAACTGGTACCAGGTCAGAACTGCCCTGGAGGGGCAGGGAAGAAGAGAGGCACCTGTCTGGGATCTGGGGGGTGGGCTGCAAACCCCCCAGAGAGCCGGCACCAGCCTCTCGGCCAGCAGCTGAAGAAGACGACCCGTGTCGTCATTAGCTGGGACGGTCACAAACGAACGGATTGTTTGAAGAGCTTGTGGATTGCCTGGGTGACAAGATCTAAGCGTCTGTGCTGGAGAGAGTTGAAGAAGTACTGATTCTTTTCTTTTCTTTTCTTTTCTTTTCTTTTCTTTTCTTTTCTTTTCTTTTCTTTTCTTTTCTTTTCTATTCTATTCTATTCTATTCTATTCTATTCTATTCTATTCTATTCTATTCCTTTCCTATTCCTATTCTTTAGTAAGAATTTATCTCTGGTAGAGGAGCTGAGAGTTTGCACAATATATTTTTCTATCCAACTTTTTTTGCCAGAAAAGGTTAAGAGGAATTTCGCACGATGGCAAACTGATTGACCTTATCTGACATCTTGAGCCTAAAAGTTTGACTGTGCATGTAATTCTTGTTTAGAATGTCATAGCAACCCGGGAACCAGAGAGTTGGATCATCAAATCTTTTCCCAGTGCTTGACCTGAATAAATACATACCTACAAGGCATCTGATAAAGTAGACCATAACCTATTACTAGATAAAGTAGAAAAATGTGGGTTAGACAGCATCACCATCAGATGGATTCGTAACTGGCTGACCAACCGCACTCAACGTGTAGTCCTCAGTGGAACTGCATTTACATGGAGGGAAGGATGCAGTGGAGTACCCCAAGGCTCTGTTTTAGGCCCAGTACTCTTCAACATCTTCATCAATGACTTGGACGAGGGGATGGGGAACTCATCAAATTTGCAGAAGACACCAAACTGGCAGGAATAGCCAACCCTCCAGAAGATAGGCTCAAGATACAGAAGGAACTTGACAGACTTGAACATTGGGCGCTATCTAACAAAATGAAATTCAATGGTGAAAAAAGTAAGGTTCTACATTTAGGCAAGAAAAACAAAATGCACACGTACAGTATATGTGGTACCTTGCTCAACAGTAGTAACTGTGGGAGGGATCTTGGAGTCCTAGTGGACAACCATTTAAATATGAGCCAGCAGTCTGCAGCACTGGTATCCCATCTGTAACTGATTTTGTACTCGGTCATTTTACTAATTTTACAAACACCATTGTTCTCTCTCCTTTCAAACCAAAAAAAAAAAGCTCGCATACGTTTTTTTAAAAAAATAGTGTGATGAAAATGGGAATTGCATATGAAAAGTGAGAAATAGGAAGACACGAGATAATAAAAGCAAAAGTGATTATGGCAACATTTTGACAGGAAGTGTAATATAGCTTGATAACTTCCTTTCACAACCCAACGCCGAAATTCTTGCTCTTATCTCCAAATATATCATACCGTTAATAAAGAGCCAGTGACTAATTCCCACTCAATTCCATTTATAGATTATCCTGATAAACCAGCATCGCTGTTTCGCTTCCCCTACATGAATATTCATGCTTAACTTTCACAAACTAGGCGACTCCTACTACAGTGTGAGAACTATGTGAGAAGGGTTACTATGTCAAATGAAAAAAAGAACTAGAGTTATACCAATGACTCTGCCTTTTATTTTACAAGAAACAGTGTGCAAACAAGGATCAATCTGCAAGAGTTTCCATTTCCCCCATTATTTATTTTATTTATTTGGTTTTCTTATATGCCGCCCAACTCTTGAGGGACTCAGGGCGGAGACTCATTAGTTCTTGAGACATATTCAAGTTGTGTTGCAGAGAAGTTGAGTTGTTGATATTGTGCCTTGGGGGATGAGTCCTTGGTGCGCTCTGAGCTTGGTTGTTTTCTTGCAGACGGTTCATTACCCAACTAGGTAACATCATCAGCTCTCAAGAGAGCAAACCCCACTTCCTTCTAGCACAGATGAGGTTACCTACATGGGTAACAAAATGTCGGCAAGAAAATAACCAGGCTCAGAGAGCACCAAGGACCCCAGCTCAGTTCAACCCTGAGCTACAAATACTCTCTTCTATCAGTATTCTGCTTGAACTAGAAACTTATTCATTAAAGTAGTAACGATCTTGTTTGCTTGGCTGGCTGCAGAGTGGTTTCTAATGGTCTTTCCTCTTTACTCACTTTTTACTTTTCCTCTCTTTGCTCTAGGGCAGCGATTCCCAACCTGGGGGTAATTACCCCCAGGGGGGGGTAAAAACGCTATTCTTTAGGGGTAAAAAAGGCATCCACTAAATTTTAGTGGATGCCTTTTTTTGTTGGTAATAATAAAAAAATACAGTACAGTAACGCATTTGGTTCATGTGGCATATGCTCTTTCTTGCTAGCGAAACAGCAGAGTGCTTTGAGTGTGGGAGTGTGAGGAGGCACGAGGCGGGACTGCCGCCCACGCCGAAGGCTGAGTCCTGAGTCACGGCGTTTCACGCATGCGGAATCCGCCGCGCTCGAAAATAGTACTCGGCATGTATAAACCTGTTTGAACTGAGAGCGGTCGGGCACTTGTTCCGACGCATTATCGCATTTGCGCTCCACAATCCGCATACGCCAGCGGTTCCCAACCTGGGGGTCGGGACCCCTTTGGGGGTCGAATGACCAGTTCCAAGGGGTCACCCCGGCATCCTCAGCTCCCCCCCCCCACTGCCACAAGCCTGGCCATATCGCGCCCCACAACCCGCGCCCCCACCGCGCTCCACCCCGCTGCCGCCATTTGGGTTATTTTACCGTCTGCGCATGCTCAGCACGCCTTGCGCATGCGCAGAGGGTAAAAGAACCCAAATGGCAGCGGCAGGGTGGGTCACGGTGGGGGCGCGGGGGTGGGTCGCGGTATTAGGAAGGTTGGGAACCACTGCTCTAGGGCCTGAGAAAACACAAAACTATCAATTACCTTCGCATCTTCTCAGCAATCAATGGTTGGCTTCCTAAGCAAGTTCTTTGTCATCGTTTTGTCTTAATATTTAAGTTCCACACACTTTTCGCTTTCCGTATGTAATTCTGCAGCTTTTCTTTCAGTTAGCAATGTTAAAATGTCATTTTTCCAGTTTTGATCCCAGCTGTCATCACTTCCAGTCCTTCCATTCTCATAATGTATGTTTTGTACAAATTAGACAGATTAGGATCACAGTTTGCACTTTTAATCCGCTCCTTTCCTTGTTTTGCTCTTAATTTCTTCCACTTTTAAGTGATTCCCCCATATCTATCTATCTATCTATCTATCTATCTATCTATCTATCTATCTATCTATCTATCTATCTATCTATCTATCTATCTATCATCTATCATTTCTCTCTCTCTCTCTCCCTCCCTCCCTCCCTCCCTCCCTCCCTCTCGCTCTCTTTGTCTCTCTTTTAGAAAAAAGATATTGTAGAGAGCTGGGAGCTACACCCATGTAGTTTTTCTGGACAGAATTATTGAAATCAATTAATTAATCATTCAGATTTCTAAGGCCACCCTACTTAATAGCAACACTGTGCGTTCTATTTGCCAAGGTAGGTTTCTGGGCCTCCCACATTATGGATCCTGTTATTTGCAGCCCCGCAATTAGCACATTATTGTGCTAAGTAGTTTAATGAAAAGAAGAACCAGGGGTGGCATGATAGCAGTGCTCCAATATCTCAGGGGCAGCCACAAAGAGGAGGGGGGTCAAGCCATTCTCCAAAGCACCAGAAGGCAACACAAGAAACAATGGATGGAGACTAATCAAGGAGAGAAGCAACCTACACTAAGGAGAAATTTCCTAACAGTGAGAACAATTAACCAGTGGAACGACTTGCCTCCAGAAGTTTCTTTATGGAAAGTTATTCAAAACAACAACATAAATCAAAGGGGAAAGGGGGAAAAAAAGAGAGATAAAGCCCAGCAGGGATTAAAAGAAATCAGATTTCAGCCAACCAGTCAACTTTTAAAGATAAAAAGCAAAATAAAACAGAAGACTCAAAAAGTGAAGTTAAAACCCAGGCATGATTAAGAAAACAAACTGCTGAGAGGAAGATGGATGACCAGTGACTACTTTCAAAGGGAACTGGAATCTTCATGACTCCCCTTCCCAGGTGGCTCCACGGCCGCCTGAAAGCCATCTTGGATCTTTCCTAAGCGCTCCCATTCAAATCCAGGAAGCAGCAAAAAATAAAATAAAAAAATATCTGAAATGGTATAGGATTTCCTGCTTGATCAGGGGGTTGGAGTAGAAGACCTCCAAGATCCCTTCCAACTCTGTTATTCTGTGGCTCTGTGTTAGCTGCTGCCCTCAATGTTGACAAGAGAGATAATCCTCAAAGCTTGGGAAATGTAGAGCAAACAATGATTGTTTAGGCAAAATAGTGTCATCCTCTAAACAAACAAAGGGGGAAAGTAACACCGGATCAAGCATTATCAGGATATTGCAATGATATTGAAGAGTTAGGCAATAATATCTTCTAGAATGGGTATATAGACAGCGTAGCACTCCAATGACGGGACGGGAAGATCATCCCTTCCCACTGGTATGTTGGCTAAGGTTTCCAGATTCCCCCCCCCCCCCGGTCCAACTGCTAAATCATTCCTCATAAACTTATCACTTCCTCGGATGTAGGAGAAGGAATGGTAGGGGGATCAGCCTAGAACTGTTATGAAGCCACAAGTGAACTAAGTCCAGCCCTACTTGAGTGTCGTTGGGCCTTATCGAACTCTAACCAGGTGTCCATCATTAGTTGAGAAGATTCCTGCGCACAGGTTTTTAGCAATCAATCAGTTGAATTGAACGTTGATAGGTGGATTTGGTCTTGCACGCCAATGTAAAGGGGGACACACAAGATTTTGGAGGACTGTACATGCATGCAGAGCAAGAGGACTCCGACTTCGTCTGGATGAGCCAGCACTAGTGTCCTGTGCAAGCAAAAGAGCATTTTCTGATAGGGCTCCGATTTTACGCATATACTCCTCAGTTATCGAATTCTACGACTGGAAGGGATCTTGGAGGTCTTCTGGCCCAATCCCCTACCCAATACAGTAACCTTTATACCCATCCTGGACAAATACTTGTCCAATCCTTTCTTGAAAACTCCAGTGATGGAGCACCCACAACTCCAGGAGGCAAGCTGTTTCATCGATTAATCATTCTTAATGTCAGGAAATTCCTCCTTATTTCCAGGTTGGATCTCCCTCTGATGAACTTGTTGCTTCTTGTCCTACCTTTAGGTGCGATGGAGAATAAATTTACCCTCCTCTTCCCTGTGGCAGCCCTTCAAATATTGGAAGATGCTATCACGTCTCCCCTGAGCCTTCTCTTCATTGGGTTAAATATACCTAGTTCCTTTGGCTGTTCATCATAGAGTTTAGCCTCCAGCCCCCTTATCTTCTTTGTGGCTCTTCTCTGCACTCTTTCTAGGGGCCTCCACATTTTATTTTATTTTTTGTATTTTGTATTGCGTTGACCAAAACTGGAGGTAGCATTCCAAATGTGGCTTCACATGTACGCCTATGTAGTGCAATCTGAGTGGTACCATGTTTTCCCGAAAATAAGACCCTGTCTTATATTTTTTTGAACCCTGAAATAAGCACCTTATTTTTGGGGAGGTCTTATTATTTTGGGGTGCGTGGAGCAAGACCGGGCTCCTCTTGCCATCTTACCTGATTTCCAGCTCTGTCTCCCTAACCCTAACCAGAGGAAATGGCAGAGACCGGCTGCGCATGTGGTTAAATATTTTTTGGGGAGGGCTTATTTTCGGGGGAGGGCTTATTTTTGGGGAAGGGTTTATTTTGGGGGGAGGGCTTATTTTTCGGGAAGGGTTTATTTTCGGGGAGGGCTTATTTTTCGGGAAGGGTTTATTTTCGGAGGAGGGCTTATTTTTAGGGGAAGGGTTTATTTTTGGAGGAGGGCTTATTTTCAGGGAAGGGTTTATTTTTGGAGGAGGGCTTATTTTGGGGGAAGGGTTTATTTTCGGGAGGGTTTATTTTTGGGGAAGGGCTTATTTTTGGGGAAGGGTTTACTTTAGGAGGAGGGCTTATTTTCAGGGGAGGGCTTATTTTTGGGGAATTTATTTTCAGAGGAGAGCTTATTTTTGAGGAAGGGTTTATTTTCCGGGAGGGCTTATTTTCGGGGGATGTCTTATTTTCGGGGAAACACAGTATTATCACTCTCCTATATAAACAGTAGTACATCCCTAACTGAACTGCTGTTAGAATTAGCATCCAGTTTGCTCCAGAAAGCAAAATGCAGAGTGCAGCCTGGTGGTTTAGGCACAACATTGGATCTCTAGCAACACTCACTCTCTAAAGAAGCTAACTTGTCCAAGCAAAGCCTAGAGTGGTTCTAATAGGTTACACCTTTAAGCCTCCTTACCAGATCTCTGTCAGATTTTGTTTCTGCTGTGCCTGGACAGGCTGACAGCAATGTTGGATTTTCGACGGTAAATATGAATTCAAAATAAATGTGGAACAAGAAACGAGAATGTTTGTTTCAAAAAAACCCAGGAAGCAGCCAACACCAAGTGAACTCATCCTTCCCATTAAAATATATGGCTTTAAATTTGATTTATTATTTGCTGCCAGTGAAAAGTTATACAGCGGGAAATGGCAGCGTGGAAGTTGGCTGAAGGCAGACAAATAAAATTGCTCTTGAGGCTGGTGAGCTGGGATTTCCGTTTGCAGAGAAACTCAGAGAAAATCCAGATGAATGAACAGGTCCAGTTAAGTGGAGTTTGTGCCGAGTATAGCATGCCATTCAAGAAAACAACCTCAGAGACACTATTTATCTTAGGGAATAACCATGGAATTGTATCATGGCATAAAAAAGCATTGAAGAAAGGCACACAACTTGATCACTTACAGTCACTAAGCTTAGAGAGAGTCGGAAGGGACATTGGAGGTCTACTAGTCCAGGGGTCCCTAATCCCTGGTCTGTTGACTGGCACCGGGCAACGGCATGCCAGAAACTGGGCCACCCAAACAAGCCAAGCCCCATTTGAGGGATGCAGGCAGCACATGAAACCACGCTGTCTCTGGAAAAACCTCTGTCCCTGCTGCCCAAAAGGAATTAAAAATTGTGTCAATAGCTCCTTGTATTCCCAATCAGTAGTCTTTCTACTTCATCAGAACTGTTGCAGTGCTGTTTCAACCATATGGGTCTATTTCCTGGGGAATGTTTTCAGATTTGGAACATTTCTGGAATCCATGAGGTTAAGCCTCAGATGACGGTATTTTCTCCAAGAAAGTTCTATAACTCTAACATTACAGAGTTAGTGAATAAGCCATGTTCAGTATCGACTCAAATGGGAGAAATAAACAATGGCTAGTTTCAGAGTTTCTGCCCGGGAGTGTCTCAGAGAGAAAACTATTTCACAGAACATAGAATAACAGTTGGAAGGGACCTTGGAGGTCTTCTATTCCAACCCCCCTGCTAGAGCAGGAGACCCTGTACTATTTCAGTCTCTTCTTAAAAGCCTCCAATGATGGAGCACCCACAACTTCTGGAGGCAAGTTGTTCCACTGATTAATTGTTCTCACTGTGAAGAAATTTCTCCTTTGTTTTAGGTTGCTTCTTTCCTTGATTAGTTTCCATCCGTTGCTTCTTGTCCTGCCTTCAGACGTTTTGGAGACTAGTTTGACGTTGACCCCTTCTTCTTTGCGGTAGCCCCTTAGATATTGGAACACTGCTACCATGTCATCCCAGGCATGACCCCTTATAAATAAACCTGCCAGATTAGACTCTACAGGGGTCCCACAGTATGACTTTGCAACTTTGCCTTCTTCCCAGATATTGGAAATGCTATTTTGAAGTAACTGTATTCTGGGATAACGTGAAACCGTATTATGGTTTTCATTCGTTTTGCTTCAAACGCCCTAAGCAAAACATTTATGCAAAACCAGAGTCGTTCTAACCATCTGGTAAAAGTCATAGCTTCCCCAAACCAAACCCTAACTTATCATTAAGAACAGTAATTGGTGGACATCATCATCATCATCATCATCATCATCATCATCATCATCATCATCATCATCATCATCATTTCTTGCTGATTAGTGACGTTCTTTGTAAGGATGAACCCAGCTGCTTTCATTTGGCATTAAAACTGTAAAGGCAGCATGACTAGCTGGCTTCATGTAATCTTCTATATATATAAAAGCAAAAACCACTCACACATTAATCATAAAATCTCCAGAACCATAAAGCCTACAAACGTGAAATTTGCCACGTATGTTCCTCTTGGCTTGTAGATGCTCACTAAGAAAGGGTTTTTCAAAATGACCATTGGAGCATGAGTCTTTCTTATATTATTATTAACAAGCTCTGATGCTAAGGAGTTCTACTCCCCCTCCCCACCTGAAAAGAAATCTGATCCAAATGCAAAACACAAGCAGAGGAGTTTCAGTTTCGCTTTTGTTTTCACAGCAGCAAGCAGCTTTACTACAGAACAGTTGAGCTAAGCCACGCTAGCCAGATGAATACCAATGGATGCTGGTAGGCAGAGACAGATCCCCCCCCCTATTTTCCTCCTCAGTTCAGACTTATCTGTTCCTTCTACTGTAACACCAGTTAAAGGGAAAAGAGGCAAAAAACGCAGGAAAAGATTTATAGATGCGATTAGGAAAACACAAGTAAGGGAAGCTGCCTGTTTCTCCCATGGCCAGTTCTATGTGGCATGCTCCAGAGTCAGTTCACCTGACAGCCTGGTCATCCTCCAGCCAGAGAGCAAAACCAGAAATGTTGTTTACAGGGAGGTCCTGAGCAATTCATCTGAGGGACAAATTTAAGGTCTATGCTATGCAAATAATGTCTTCATCTGTAACAGAAACTTAGCTTACCATCTCTAACGAAATACTACAGTCCCTTTTTTAACTACTCATTAATTTTCAAGCTTTGTGTCAATTTATCAAGCCCCATCACATAGTTTCTTAGCGAAGTACGGGTATCAGCTAGTATACAGTATATCCCACAAATAGCAATAGCACTAGCAATAGCACTTAGACTTATATACCGCTTCATAGTGCTTTACAGCCCTCTCTAAGCGGTTTACAGAGTTCAGCATATTGCCCCCAACAATCTGGGTCCTCATTTTACCCACCTCGGAAGGATGGAAGGCTGAGTCAACCTTGAGCCTGGTGAGATTTGAACAGCTGAACTGCTGAACTAGCAGTCAGCTGAAGTTGCAGTGGTAAGGGAGAAAAGGACTTTAATGTAGCATCTTTCAGACAATTCACATAGTGCTAGGTAGACAAGCTTTTGAAGCCCAAATACTTTGGCCACCAAATGAAAAGAGAGGACTCCTTGGAGAAGGCCCTGATGTTGGGAAAGATGGAAGGCAGAAGGAGAAGGAGATGGCAGAGGAGGAGATGGTTAGATAGTGTCATTGACCCAACGAACGTGAATTTGGACAAACTCCAGGAGACAGTGGAGGATAGGGGACCCTGGCGAGTCAGACACAACCTCGCGGCTGAACAACAACAGACAAGCTTTTAATGAGATCGGGTCAGAGCCAGTCTAGATACGCATCATAGTTGCACTAATTAAAATAGCAGCTGTATTTCACATCCAATTCCTAGGACACGTTTAAGAGCTGGGAACGTGTTGGGATTCCACCTTCCATTTACCCAGAGCCATTCTGGTATTAGTAATCAGGTTCATCCTGTATGATTCAAAGGAGATGACTGTCTCAGACCTCCTTAATGGGTTAAATATAGACCAGATGGTGTGTTGTTGTGTGTTCCTCACGAGAATCAAAGAGCTGGGACTGAGCCAGAAGGCGGATACACATTTGGAGCGACAAAGCACATGTGTCGCGGAGGTTCCAAGAAGGTTTGCCCGACATCCCTATTTGCTTTACGTTGTAGGTGACGTGAAACTGTCAGAAATCACTTTCTCTCGGAGTGTTCCTCCGAGCCTATTTGCCAACAGGAACATTTCCCCTTGTAATTAAGAAATATGAAACAAGAATAGCTCTCTTACCACGGGTGCAGTTGAGCTGAGTTGATAATTCCACAAAACCTGTTGCTAGGCGTAACATATCCCTTTAAGGAATGCCATAATAAACCTGTTAACAAGAAGCATTCAATTTAAGCAGGCATGGTTATGCAAGTTGGCTTTGTTTCATGTTAGATAATACTGCATGTGGATACCCAGTGAATAATGTCAAGGCACGTACACGGGTACTATAAATGCAGAAATTTCTAACAAACCCAAACTATTTCCTTTCCCTCTTTTGTTCTACTTATAAAACCAAAAATCCTGTTATATCGGAATAACAGAGTTGGAAGAAACCTTGAAGTTCTTCTAGTCGAACCCGCTGCTCAAGCAGGAGACCCTACATCCGTGATGGCGAACCTATGGCACATGTGCCACAAGTGGCACGCGGAGCCATATCGGTGGGCACGCGAGCTCAGATCTGGTGCGCATGTGTGCGCCAGCCAGCTGATTTGGCGCAGTGGTTAGAGGCAGTACTGCAGGCCACTTTAGCTGACGGCAATCCGCAGATCAGTGGTTCAAATCTCACCGGCTCAAGGTTGACTCAGCCTTCCATCCTTCTGAGGTAGGTAAAATGAGGACCCAGATTGTTGGGGGCAATATAAATATACATTGCTTACTGGTGTAAACCACTTAGAGAGTGCTTGCACTGTGAGGCGGTATATAAAATCTCACAAATAAAATAAATAAAAAATGAATTTTCAGGCTTCTGGGCCCACTGGGAGTCGGGAAACAGGCTGTTTCCAGTCTCCGGGGAGGGTGGGGAAGGCCGGTTTTTTGCTCTCCCCAAACTCCAGAGCCTTTCTAGGAGCCTGGAAAGGGCGAAAACGGCCTTCCCCACCCCCCCTGGAGGTCCTACAGAGGCTGGAAATGTTCTGTTTGCCAACTTCCGGTTGGACCGGAAATTCCATTTTTTTGCTCTCCCCAGACTTCAGAGCCTTTCTAAGAGCCTGGGGAGGGCAAAAACGGCCTTCCCCACTCTCCGGAGGCCCTCCGGAAGCCAGAAATGGCCCTTTTCCTAACTTGAAACAGAACGGCCTCCGGAGGACCTCCGGGGGGGGAGGCAGTTTTTGCCCTCCCCAGGCTCCTAGAAAGGCTCTGAAGCCTGGGGAGAACGGAAAACAGGCGTGCCATTGCGTGCCGGGAGCGGGGGGGGGGGGGTCACATGCACATGCACGGGGGGGCGTATGGAATTATGGGTGTGGGCACACGCATGTGCGACCCCCCCCACGCTCCCCCACTTTTGGCACGCGAAGCAAAAAAGGTTCGCCATACCTTTTCAGACAAATGGTTGTCCAATCTCTTCTTTTAAAACTTCCAGTGTTGGAGCACCCACAACTTCTGGAGGCAGGTCATTCCACTGATTTAATTGTTCCAACTGTTAGGAAGTTTCTCCTTAGTTCTCCTCTCTTTGATTGCCTTCCATCCATTGTTTCTTGTCCTGCCTTCAGGTGCTTTGAAGAATAGATGACCCCTGTGGCAGCCCCTTAGATATTACAGATCCTGATTTTAGAAGCCCTTGAATGCAGATAGACTGTGTCCAGCTTGCTGTGGTTCTCATTTTCAAACCTTTCAACCTAATTTGAAACTGGCCTTTAATGATCTTCTCTTATAACAGAAACAAAGGTGAGTCAGCCAACCCTCTAGCCATGAGTGTTCATAAGTGAGGACCAGGGATGGGTTTCACTTACCTTCACCACTGGTTTGTGTCGCGATGTTTCGCGCTCGCTCCCTCGCACGATTTCACTTCCACGCATGCTCAGAAGGTGGATTCAGCCCGAAACACAGCTGAGGAGCTCATCAGCTGTGCTTCGGGCGAAGAAATAATGGTCAGTATTAACCCGGAGATGGGCGGGAGGGCATTTTTCAAAGTACAGAATGCTGTGAAGCCATCAAAACACAGAAAAATCGGCTGAAAATTCAGAAAAAAAAATGGTGGCGAGCACGGACCAGCACAGACAGAACCGGATCCGTGATGCCAAAATTATATCACTAGCGCGTCACTAATGGTTTGGGCAATCTGGTCCGAACCGGGAGGAACCCACCCCTGGTGAGGACCAGAGAGACATGTGGCACTATGTGTGAGATGATATTTGCACGAGGACAGCATCAACCACGTCACATCATTTTGACATCGTTTTGATGTCACGGTAGTTTTCACTGGACACTTATTCTCCCAATAGCTGATTGCACTATCTCTCATTCTATTATAGGCTTAGCTGTTGTGAAATTTGGAGTAACAACAACTCCTTTTCATGCATTCATGAACACCAACTAGCAGTCAGGAGACATAATGAAAACTCCTTAATTTTGCAACATATGAACAGACTTAACCATAGTTTCAACTGGTAAACTGTGACCATCCTAGACCACGCCAAGTCCAAAAACACTAGAGAACTGCTGGAAGTCTGACACTCGGGCATCAACAGGCACATAGAGAAATCAACATCTACATACATTTCAAAAGAAAGAATCAAAAGGCCAAAAAGGAAACAAATCAAGATCAAGGGAGGTACTAATACCACTCTGTAAATACCACTAAGTAAGACCACACCTAGAATGCTGCATCCAGTTTTGGTCACCACACTATAAAAAAGATGTTGACACTCTAGAAAGTGCAGAGAAGAGCAACCAAGACGATTAGGGGACTGGAGGCTAAAACATAACAATGAACGGTTAAAGGAACCGGGCATGGCTAGTCTAGTGAAGAGAAGGACCAGGGGAGACATGATAGCAGTCTTCCAATATTTGAGGGGCTGCCACAGAGAGGAGGGGGGGGGTCAAGCTATTTTCCAAGGTACCCAAAGTCCAGACAAGGAATAATGGATCAAGAAGAGATTCAACCTGGAAATAAGGGGAAATTTCCTGACAGTGAGGACAATCAACCAATGGAACAGCTCATTCTTCAATAACTGTTTAAAGTAACAAGGGCATTGAAAAGAAGTGACATGAAAAAAATAATAAAAAACTTTTCAAAAAGAAAAAGAAAAGAAAAAAATAATAAAAAACTTTTCAAAAAAAAAGAAAAAAGTGACATGACAATTTTCACACAACTGTTGCAGCATTTTTGTGGTCACGTGATCAAAATTTGGATGCTTGGCAACTGACTCGTATTGTTGAAGTGCCCTGGAGTCACGTGATCCCCTTTTGCGACCTTCTGACAAGCAAAGTCAAGAGGGAAGCCAGTTTCATTTAACAATTGTGTTACTCACTTAACAACTGCAGTGATTCACTGAACAACTCTGGCAAGAAAGATTTGCAAAATGGGGCAAAACTCACAGACCAACAGGGTCGCTTAGCGACAGAAATTTTGGGTTCAGTTGTGGTCGTAAGTCGAGGGCGACCTGTTTCTATTTTTGTGAACAGGGTATAAACGGTACCTTTCCAATTGAACAACATAATTGCCTTGAACTAAAATCTGGACTTCAGTAATATTAAAATCACAACAAACTCTACTTTTACTTGCCAGGTCCCACCACATTTTAGAACCTAGTTTAGATAAACCGAGTTGTTTGCAAAGCACGAGAAAATAAAGAGAAACATTTGCTAACAGGAGCAGTTTATTGAGCAATGATGTTTTTACTGTGTTGCACTGTATGCATAGCTCTCTGAGGTTAGATTTCAGGCCATGGGTAACTAACTACAAGTTGGCATTGCTTTCTTTCTGGATGATGGGGAGTGAATGTCGTGTTTGCAGGTTGTTAAGGAAACAGAGCACGACAAAGATCACTTGGAATTCTCTGCTTACTACTGTTTTGCCAAAACTGAAAGAAGTCTGGGTTTTCAAAATAAACATGACGAACCTAATAATCTCTGCCAAACATTTTGGGGGGTGGGGGCAGGAAAGAATGGAATCTAACTTTGGTAGCTGACCCTATGTTTCTCTTCCGAGCCACAATTCATGCACGCACGAGATGCGGGGAGAAGACGCGCTCCTGCATTTAAAAACTTCTGGAGCATTTGGGCCGATGCTCAGCATCCACAAAATATCAGAAAAGTCGACGTGACCAGCCACAAAGCCACAAAGGTACGGTTGAAACACCACCTGTGTTTTGCATGTGGGTTGCACCAGTAGTGGGTTCTAAAACCCATTGTTACTGGTTTGTGCGCGCATGCGCAGAAGTGTCCTGGGCGGGTGGGCCAGCGCTACCGGTTCGCAGAACCGGGCTGAACCGGGAGCAACCCACCGCTGGGTTGCACATAAAGAAATGGGCCTACTAAAAGACAGTGGATAAAAACACTCAATAGTTAATAGAAAGATAAGTAAATCAAGAGGAAGTGGCGGTTCAAGAAGGTTGAAATAATGGTGTACTTTATATTATTTATTATACTTCATATTTAAGAAATTATAGTGACACAGATTATAAAGACAGAACAGAGGGGGGAAAATAATATCATTGGTTTTTCGATAAGAGAATAATGCAAGAAAGAAGACAATGGAGTTATCGGGTGGTATGAAATATAAAAAAAGTAGAAGGGAAATAGAGTATAAGGCAGAAATAGAGTACACTACTATATGTTGTACACAAATAGGAATGTGAAATATATGTATAAAATGAAGGGAAAATTGAAGAGGAAAATAAATTGCAAAATTCAAAATGCCTAGCAACGTGAAATTGTTGAAAAGATGGAAATTGTAAAAACTTCTGTGTTTGTCTGTAACTTAAAAAATGTTCAATAAAAATTATTTTTAAAAAAAAGTAAAGAAAAAAGAAATGGGCCTAGTCTTGATCGTACCGTTGTGTTGGCCTTCTTGACTTTTTTTTTTTAAACATATGTGTCAAGAATGAAAGACCAGGTCCATACGTGAGGGTCCAATTAATTTGATTTATTGCTAAAGGATCTATGCAGAGGGATCTTCTCAACTGAGGGCCAGCACCTGCTTGGAGTTGGATAAGGGTCAACGGAATTCAAGGAAGGTTGGACTTAGTCCGCTTGTGGCTATATAGGGATTCTAGGCTGATCCCTCTTTTAACCTAAGGTGACCAGACGTCCCACTTTTGGCGGGACAGTCCCGCTTTTGAATAATTTGTCCTGCGTCCCTTCAAAAAAGTACCGCTTTTTGAATTTGAATTTTCCCTGCACACCCCTCTACCTCCTGCCAGGCGGGGAGGGAGGGCAGTGAGAGGGGCAGCGGCGGTCTTGCCTGTTTGCCGCCGCAGAGCCGAAGAAGCTGGTGGTGTTCGTGGCGCGTGGCTTCCCCCGCCCGCCGCCATTTGCGTTCTTTTGCCCTCTGCGCAAGCAGAATGCTTTGCACATGCGCAGAGGGCAAAAGAACGCAAATGGCAGCGTCCCGGCGGCCGGGGAAAGCGGGCGGGGGAAGCCTCACGCCGCGAACGCCACCAGCTTCTGCAGCGACGAACAGGCAAGCCCGCACCGGTAGGAACCCACCCCTGGCTGCGATGAAGGGGGCGGTGTTTGGGGGGGTGCACAAAGCTGCAGGATAAGAGAGATGGACCCCTCCTGTCTTGCTCCCCTAGAAACCCCCCCCCCCCCCGTCAATGGTGTCCTGCTTTACAAATATTTAAATCTGGTCACCTTATTTTAACCCCACCACCAGGATTTGTTACTTCTTCTTCTACATCATGCCATGGTTATCACCAAACTTCATAGTTGAAAAAAAAGTGAGAAACCTGAGCCAGGTATGTATTTTGAGCGTTCCTCATAATTCTACTCATCATTTTGTTTCAGAAAGACTAATGAAAAACTGCGGGATGGGGGCTTAGAGGTGTTATTTTTCATTGGTGAGTCAGGACAATGCATGAAATTCAAAGTTGTTTACCTGTATGGGGGATGCTGAAAAGTTGCTGAGACTTTAGAAAAAGTGTAGAGTGGAGCAACTAGGATGATTAAAGACCTGGAGACTAAAACATATGAAGGAATTGGGTATGGCCAGTCTAGAGAAAAGGAGGACTAGGGGTGACATGATAGCAGTATTCCAGTATTTGAGGGGCTGCCACAAAGAAGAGGGGGTCAAAATTATTCTCCAAAGCCACCTGAAGGCAGGACAAGAAGCAATGCATGGAAACTAATCAAGGAGAGAAGCAAACTGGAATTAAGGAGAAATTTCCTGACCTTAAGAAGAATTAATCAATTGCTTCCAGAAGTTGTGGGTGATCCATCATTGGAGGTTTTTAAGAAAAGACTGGACGAGGCCTTTTGCTTGAGCGGGGGGTTGGTCTAGAAGACCTCTAAGGTCCCTTCCAGCTCAATTCTGACTGAACTGCAGTTCATCATTTTCATTGCATAGCTCAAACTTTAGGTCAGAAGTATTTCCAGTAAAACATTTTTATCAGCATCCTGCCAATTCCTATGCATCTTTTTAAAATATTGCATCCATCTCTCTCTCTCTCTGTCACGGTGTGATTTATTGTCAGTTGTATGGATATGCAGGGAGCTGCATCCCTATCTAATATAATGGTACATTCCTGAGCATGTGATTGATATGTTCTTGTATGCATGTGTGCATTCCTAAAACTCCATTCTTTCCTTCTTCTTCTGGCTTCCGACTGAGGACGTCGCATTTTATAGCAGAGATGTAAACAAATGAGATTTTATTGTTTTTGTACCGAAATAAATATTTTAATTAGATTTTTAAACTCCGGCTTTATTTCTAATGTCTGAATTCCGGGAGAACGATCTATTTCGCCTCTATGAGATTTATTCTTCCTCTGTCACTCTCTTTCCCTCTCCTTCTCTCTTTCATCTTACAGTTGCCTCAAAAATTAACTTAACCCTCATAGCAATGAGGATTCTAGGTTATAGTCTAAATTCTCCATTTCTTCCAATGAGATCCTTCTGCTATCTCCAAGGCTTATTCTCCCCTGACTCACCTGTATTTCTTAAAACCTGCTTTATGAGAAATCCAAGAAATACATTAAACTTTATGTTTAATTTCCTTTAAAAACAAAAACTTCAGCCTTATATGTTAAGGGAAGAATTCCCCCTTAGAGTCGACATTGGATCTTTTGCTTGGAATTCAAATACTCAGAAATAAAACGGAGGTTAAAATGTCTAATAGAAAATATTTATTTCAGTACAAAACAATAAATCCTGAATAAACTACATCTTTGCTACATAACACGTCCTTCCAGATCGGAAGGCATAACAGAAGTGATTAATGGTGGATAGGAATATAGACATGCGCAGAACATCATATCACGTGTTCTGCTTGTATTGGGAAGTACCATAATATTTAGGATAGGGGTGCATCACTCTGCATAGACTCACAACTGACAACATTCACAGCGTGACATTATATAGTCATTTCCCTAATATTCCTGCTACTAATAAGAGCCGAGGTGGCGCAGCGGTTAGAGTGCAGTACTGCAGGCCACTTTAGCTGACTGTGATCCGCAGGTCAGCGGTTCAAATCTCACCGGCTCAAGGTTGACTCAGCCTTCCATCCTTCCGAGGTGGGTAAAATGAGGACCCAGATTGTTGGGGGCAATGTAAATATACATTGCTTACTGGTGTAAACTGCTTAGAGAGTGCTTGCACTGTGAGGCGGTATATAAATCTCACTAATAAATAAAAATAAATAAATACTACCACTAGTGTTCCAATGCTATTTCTCGCCCCCTTTATGCATTAAAAATTTCTGGGACTACATCTAAAAAGTCCACTGATAGGAAATAGAGGCAGACGTCCCCTCCTGTTGCTCCTTTAAGCGGACTAAGAGATATCAACAGACCTGCTTTCTAGAAATGTCTCGTCCTCTTTTCAAAGTAGTGGTCAACTTCACATCTTGAAGCAAGGTATTTTACAGATTGAATATATGCTGTGTGATGAAGCATTTCTCCTTACCTGTTTTAAGTTTCCAACTGGTCTGTTTCATGGGATGGTCTCTACTTCTAGTTTTCTGGGAGGGAGGAAGCCTTGTCCTTAACTTTACTTTCTTCGCCAGGCATAATTGGATAAGCTTCTATCAAATCTCCTCTTAAGTATCTTATCTGTAGCCGAACAGCTCCAAGTGTTGCAGCCTGCAGAAGAGTTAGCAGATAACCTTGAAGAAGAAATACAAGACCTGCTATCAGAAAGTAAGCGATAACTTAGTCTGAGTTGTGAGAAAGACTTAAAATAACCTCATCTTGATTCTCTTAAGTGTAAGAAAGAGATCAGAAAGGGTTTCTACTGGTAGTCCTCAACTTAAAGCAGTTCATTTAGTGACCTCGACTTAACAGCAGTTCATTTGAAGTTTACAACGGCCGGCGCTAAAAAAAAGGGACGTGTGTCCGTTTTTCACACTTAGGCCAGATTCACTTAATCACCGTGTTGCTAATTTATTACATTGCAATTCTAGCGATGCTCTCGGAATATTTGCTTATTAGTTTATAGTTTCACACTGGCCTGATTTATACAGCCCTAATACAGTTAAATCCTCAATTTATAATAGTTCATTTAGTGACAAGTTACAACGGCATGGAAAAAATGGAACTTATGACCATTTTTTCACACTGACGACTATTGCAGCCCAGGGGTGGGTTCCACTTACCTTCCCCACTGGTTCGCATCGCGATGTTTCGCACACTTGCGCTCGCTCCGCTCGTGCGCGCACACGTCCCCTCGTGCAATTTGGCCTCCGCGCATGCTCAGAAGCAGGAATGAGCCCGAAACACAGCTGAGGAGCTCATCAGCTGTGCTTTGGGTGAAGAAATAAAGGTCAGAATTCACCCGCGGCGGGCGGGCCCTTTTTCAAGCCGCGGAAGGGGAAAAATTCGCACAAAATCCGAAAAAAAGATGGCGGCGCGCACAGACCGGCACCGACATCATCAGCAGGTCGCTACTGGTTCGGGCGATCCGGTCCGAACTGTGAGGAACCCACCCCTGTTGCAGCCTCCCCACAGCCACGTGATCAAAATTCAGATGCATGGCAACTGACTCATATTTACGACCGTTGCATTGTTCCCAGGATCACTTTTTGCAACCTTCTGACAAGCAAAGTCAAAGGGGGAAGCGGCCAAATTCACTTAGCATCCATGTGACTAAACTTAGCAACTGCAGTGATTCACTTAACAACTGCGGCAAGGAAGTTCGTAAAAAAAACGTCTGTCGGTTAGCAACATACATTTTGGGCTCCATTGGGGTCGTACATCAAGAATTGCCTGTACAGGTTTCTCTCTCTCTCTTTCTTCCTTTCCATGGATAAGGATGCTTCGTGTCGACCATAGGGTTAACTCCAGAAGAATCTTAACCGGTATGGATTTGACTTTGAAAAAGATACCGGAGGCTATGTTTGATTTTGAGCGTGGGTGCGGAAAAGACTAGTCTCACTTTCTTTGGGCTCTACACAGGTGTGCGCTAAACTTCAAAGCCACCGACGGAAGAGTTTACACCTGGGAGGGGGGGGGGGGAAAGGAAAAAATCCTCCATTAAACTGTGCCCACCACAGTCTGCTGAAGGTTCAGACAGAACCTACCTTTGTGCCAGCCCTTCTCAATCAGCTATTTCCACCCAAATGGAGGGTCTCGAAGATGTGAAGCACCTGTGAAACAGGTCCGCCTCCTCCCCAAACCGTTGGGTAGAGATTTTTTCCCCTGTTAAATATTACCTTACGCCTTCAGTCTTATTTGAGTCACAGTCATGCGTATGGGAGCCTTGTTCCAAGTGTTACGTTAGACACTATTTTTGCATCCGTGCAACAGGTGTGGTAGGTGAGACAGTTAACAAATAAGAGTAGACGGGGGTGCATGAATTTTTAGATGAGGATATCATCCATGGCTTCTGTCTCCCCCTAAAAACAGTGTCTTTATATTATAATTTGTGGATTATATTTCAGATAATAGATGAAAAGGTATTTGGGCAAGGATTTATGCAGATGCCCTTAGCTTCACCCAGTAAATCGAAATGTTGCATAACAAGGATGAATAACTTACGTTTCAAAGCAAGTGAATTAACACACATTTGCCTACTACGTCAAGTCCGTTTAGACCAGTGGTGGCCAACCTTAAGCATACCATGCGCCAATTTTTTCACAGACGAGTTCAGATGCGCCATACAACTCAAGCACGTTTTTTAACCTTCTTACTTTCATGTTTGGGGTTGTAAAATAGGGATAGGGGAAGGATCTGCTTTGCTTAAGGGAGGAAAAGGAATAACTCAATCACGCAATTCAATTAATTAATTTACGCCATTTCAAAATTTGACAAACGTAATATATATTTAATCTTGAATCTGTCTTTCAATCACTCTCACTACAAAAACCACGCTAGTACACTCAATAAAACACTGCTTCAAACTCCACGCCACGATGGCTCACTCAGAACGGACTGACCATATCGAACGCTCGCCGCTCATTCGCACGTGACTTCAAACACATGATGCGTTGCTAGTGCGCGGTGTTTACGATCGTTTGAGCAGGAACGCGCAATATTCGTACGCTTGTAAACCCGCCTAAAGTAACATCTCACAAGTTCCATTCTAAGTTTCAGACACCGAGAAGTTGAACATTACCGAAGGCTGTACGAATTGAACTGAGATCACTTTGGTGTTGAAAATATTAAGATGGATTCAGTTATGACACCTATTAAAAAAAAAAGTAGGCGCAAGGATGCAATGCGCCACTTATAATCATCCAATGCGCCACGTTTGGTGCATGCGCCACGGTTTGGCCACCCCTGGTTTAGACAAAAAATTCAACTTGTGCTACAGTGTTATCTTCCACTCCATTGTCTCCACCTTCAACAGAGAGAGAGAGATCACCTCGAGAAACAAACAATGGGATTGACCATCATTTTTGTTTTTCTTCTGTTCAGTTGTGTCTGATTCCCAGTTTTCTTGGCAAAGTTTTCTAGACGTGGTTTGCCATTGCCTCCTTCCTGGGGCTGAGAGTGTGTGACTGGCCCAAGGTCACCGAGCTGGCTTGTGCCTAAGGTGAGACCACAACTCACTGTTCCCAGCCTGAAGCCTTAACCATTATTATCAAACTGACTCTCCTTCCTTACTTCCTTATCACAACATTGTGAATCCCACATGAAAAACATTAATCATGCCAGTTATACATTTATAAGAATAGATTAATTGAAGTTTTGGGAACACTGCAGTGAACACAAATTCTACCAGTTGCTTGCTCCTGAATATCTATGGCAATTCAGGATAAAAATGAAACAGACTTTTATAAAACATGGCATAGATCAGTGATGGCGAACCTTTTTTCCCACGGGTGCCGAAAACGCGTGCGCGCGCGCTGTCACGCACGTGTGAGTGCCCACACCCATAATTCAATGCCTGGGGAGGGTGAAAACAGCCTCTTCCGCCCCCGCAGAGGCCCTCTGGAGGCCGGAAATGGCCCATTTCCCAACTTCCGGTGGGCCTGGTAGGCCCGTTTTTCGCCCTCCCCAGGCTCCAGAGGCTTCCCTGGAGCCTGGGGAGGGCGAAAACACCCCCTCGGAGGCCCTCTGGAAACCTAAAATGCCCTCACAGAGCCTCCACACGAGCCAAAAATCAGCTGGCAGGCACGCACATGCATGCTGGAGTTGAGCTAGGGCAACGGCTCGCGTGCCGGCAGATATGGCTCCGTGTGCCACCTGTGGCACGCGTGCCATAGGTTCGCCATCACTGGCATAGATGGTACATTTGGCTAAAACAAAACAAAAATATCGAATTTTTTAATAAAATAGCTTCTTGCAACATCATAACAAATTACATCATACTACACTATACTATATTACACTGTCTCACTTTCTGTGTATTGATTAATACAATATGACTATTCAAACTTGTAGAATAAATGAAATAGTGGTTGAAATTGAAATTGAAATAGGTGACTCAATTTATAGGAAATAATAACTTTATAACAATTAAAATGTAAATAGTTAAGAAAATAATAGTAATAGGCTGTTAAAGGAAAATGAACTCGTTTTATTGGTTCGTATTTGTTGCTTTAGTTGTAAGCTATGCTTACGTTATATGTTTATAGTTTGTTATATGTTATATGTTTCTTTTTCCTTTTTTTGGTATATATTTTGTGTGTTTTCTTTTTAATGGAAAATTTAATAAAGATTATTTTTTTAAAAAAGGAAGAAAACAAATTCTACCATCTCCCCTTCCATGAATATGGAAGTGACACTGCCATACATTTTCACGGCAAAAGCAAATCTTTTTACAGCTGGTCCTTGATCTATAACAGTTCATTGAGTGGCGGTTCAAAGTTACATCACTGGAAAAAGTGACTTATGGCCGTTTTTCACACTTACGACCGTTGCAGCATCCCCAGGGTCACGTGATCCAAATTCAGACGCTTGGCAACTGATTCACATTTACGACGGTGGCGACGTCCCAGGGGGGGTCACACGGTCCCCTTTTGCGACCTTCTGACAAGCAAAGTCGATTCACTTCACAACTGTGTCGCTAACTCGACAACCGCAGTGATTCATCTTCACAACTGTGACAAGAAATGTCGCAACATGGGCAAACTTCACTTAACAAATGTGAATTGGTTCACTTAGCAACAAACATTGGGGGCTCAATTGTGATCGTTAAGTCGAGGACTATCTGTATAATGCAATGAACATTTTAGATCAGTGTTTCTCAACCTTGGCAGTTTGAAGATGTGTGGACTTCAACTCCCAGAATTCCCCAGCCAGCGTTGCTGGCTGGGGAATTCTGGGAGTTGAAGTCCACACATCTTCAAACTGCCAAGGTTGAGAAACACTGTTTTAGATATTTTCACAGTAGAGATTCTGATCGATCACTCAATTGGATGGTCTCCGAGGAGACACAACGCTGTAATTATGGAGTGACCGACTCTGCTTAATAGACTATCTACTTTTAGGTAAAAATTAGACTCCTTTTTCCTTGCTCAATATCACTACATCATAAGGCAGAGACCATCAACTGGAATCGGAAGAATTTGTACATAGAATTTGACCCCATCATGACAATCCAATAGAAGACAATAGCTCCAGCTCACGGTTGAACTGTGGGGTCCTCGGTGGTTTCTGAGCTTGGTGGTTTTCTTGCAGACGTTTCATCACCCAACTAGGTAATATCATCAGTGCTAGAAGGGAGTAGGGTTTGATCTCCGATTATATACAACTGGCTTGCCCTGTCAGAGTTGGCGGAAGCGTTCTTAGTGACTCCTTGATTAGGCTGTTGTGTACTGTTCGGTTGTCTCCATGGGTATTTCATTGAATTGGGGTGTTGCTTATAGCTTGGTTTGTTGGTCTAATGCAGTGGTTCCCAACCTTTTTGTGATCGAGTACCACTTGGAGGTCCCGTACAGTCGCCGCGTACCACCTGGTTCCAGAGAAACTAAATTCGATCAGATATCACTTTATTTCCATAATTGTACCGTTCCTTTTTTGGCCCCGCGCATCCAGCAACTGGATTCTCGGGCCGCTGGGACCAGGTGGGTGGCGTGTGGCAACAGTTGCAAATCGTTGCCAGATTATCTTGTGTTAGGCAGTAAACATTTTTGTGAAGTAAAAAATAACTAACTAAAAATCGTTCATGACCCCGAAAGTGTTCGCGTACCACCTGGAAGGCCCTCGCGTACCACTAGTGGTAGACGTACCACAGGTTGGGAACCACTGGTCTAATATTAATCTTGGTGTTAAGCTCTGCTTATCAGGGTATGGGCTGTGATGAGTGGAGAATTTGTTATTCTTGTTTATGCTTGGCATGAAGATGAAGATGTGGGGTAGTTTGGTGGCACAGATAAACGACAATCTTGTGGAACTGATTTTTTTAAATAGAGATTTTTCCTCACAACCGCTCATTCACATTTTGGAGGAAAAGGCTTCTTCAACCCATCTTTATATCATTCGATGGGAATTTCAGGTAGAAGAGAATGTAAATTTAGCAAGTAAACGAATTTTGTAAATATCCTTGTGTAGTGTGTGGACTATGTCCTTGGAGGGGGGAATTAAATGGGTCAATTTTCAAATCTGGGCAAAAGCTAGCTTATTATATATAAAACGAGGAAGTTCAGTGATATTTTTTCATTACTCCTAGGTGTCTGATTATCAACTCTTTAAAAGCCGGAGGCCTTTATATATAAACTTAAAACTAATTACCATTCCCTGAAATAAAAGAATGATGAATTGGGACGGAAAACAGATTGAAAACCTGCACCATTTATGTGTTTATTTATCCGTGAATTTTTATTTGCATTCCTTTTGAAAAGTCATCCTGACAACCGGCCAGTAAAATCAACAAGTGTTAAAAAAAAAACCAAAAAACAACGTCAGCGAGTTACGTCTTTTGCAAACCTCTTCACTGGGGTTTCAAAACAAGACTGACACGTGAGTTGGGATCTTTATACTGGTATTTATCACAAGATGGGACCCGGAGTTGGATCTGCCAAAGGTTGAGAGAAAACTAGGACAACAGTCTGCTTCATTGGCTGGCAATGATCTCAGTCTCTCTGGAGACTTCAGCCTTCTGCAGTTACAACATACTACGAGCTGGAGTCCTGCAGATAGACGAAGGAGGGATATATCCATTTCATTGGGCCTCAGTCGGGTGTGGCTTGGTAGACAGGGAGTTTACTCAAATCTCCCTGCATACCTATTTTATCTGCTAAAGTCAGTTGGCAGGCACTGTTAATACCCCTCCGTGTTTTTCTTTTTTAAAAGACAGTCGCACAAACCAAGAAAATTGGTGGTAGGGTACTTTTTCTTAAACAAACTGCATATCAGACATTAATACATATCAGACATTAATACAATCGAGAGAGTCCAGAAATATTTCACAAGAAGAGTCCTCCACTCCTCTGCTCGCAATAAAATACCTTATTCCACCAGACTTGAAATTTTGGGCTTAGACAATTTACAACTACGCCGCCTCCGATCTGATCTAAATGTAGTTCATAAAATCATATATCAAAATGTCCTTCCTGTCAATGATTACTTCAGCTTCAACCGCAACAACACACAAGCACATAATAGATTCAAACTTAATGTAAACCGCTCCAAACTCGACTGCAGAAAATACGACTTCAGCAACAGAGTGGTCAATGCCTGGAATGCACTACCTGGCTCTGTGGTTTCTTCCCCAAACCCCCAAAACTTTTACCTTAGACTGTCTACAGTCGACTTCTCCCCGTTTCTAAGAGGTCTGTAAGGGGCGTGCATAAGCGCACCATTGTGCCTACCGTCCCTGTCCTACTGTCCTCTTTTATCGGTACTTTTTACTTATGTTATGTTTATACAAACAACTACTATCCTGTACATGTTTGACAAATAAATAAATAAATAAATAAATAAATAAATAAATAAATAAATAAATAAATAAATAAATAAATAAATAAATAAATAAATAAATAAATAAATAAATAAATAAATAAATAAATAAATAAATAAATAAATAAATAAATTTTATTGTCACTTTGAATATACACTAATCGGCATACATTAAAATGAAATTTTGGTGCATACAGCTCTCATAGGGTCTCCACTTCTAATATACACTACATAAACAGGACAAAATAAATAAATACAAAATTATGTAGATACCCACACATACTATATGTTCCTGGGAGAAAGGTACATAAGGAAGGAAAAAGGAATTGCAAAGAGAAAGAGAAATTACAGATAAGCCCAAGAGCTAAAAAACAAAACCCCCACCACCTTGGATGTTTTTTGATGGGCACGGAACAAGACGTCATAAATGTTGCATCAAACGAAGAGTGGTCCATTCTTCAGATTTGTCTACTTCTGCTCGGAGAGGAGAAAGGAAAAGGAATACAGGTAATCCTCGAACTTACAACAGTTCGTTTAGTGACTGGTTCAAAGTTACAACGGCGCTGAATTAAGGGACTTGTGACCGTTTCTTGCTCTTAGGACTGTCGTAGCATTCCCCACGATCACGTGATCAAAATTCAGACGCTTGGCAAACTGGTTCATATTTACGACTCTTGTTGTGTTCTGGGCTCGTGCGATCCCCTTTTGCGACCTTCTGACAAGCCCAAGTCAATGGGGAAGCCAGATTCACTTAACAGCCGCGTTGCTAATTTAACACGTGCAGCGATTCACTTAACAAATGTGGCAAGAAAAGTTGTAAAATGGGGCAAAATTCACTTAACAAATTTCTAATTTAGCGACATAAATTCTGGGCTGAATTGTAGTCATAAAACAGCGACTAACTGTAATCTAGCTTTAAACTTGGAAAGTATTTTCCTTTAAAAAAATATCCAAGAAGAAAACCAACTCCCCTCCTCAAAACCCCAAAGTTATTTAGGAAGGAGGGGGGGAGGGGGGGGAGGGAGGAAGACCCAATAAAGATGGTGTGTTGAATCGCAGTCCTATATATGAATATCCAGATGTTGAATGGGAACTGGATTGTGGCCATTTTGAAAAATAAGTCAGAAATTCCCTCGACAGCCAAAGTGGTAAAAGAGGAAGTAAAGAAGTAGTCAGAAATTGGAACTGCCTAGAAAGGAGAACAACCTTTCATAATTTCATTGGCTGACCTGTCATACCATAAGCTACTTGGATGTCCACTGATTTTAATTCTTGCACCCGTAATCGTATGCTTTTATTTGGGGGCAACCCAGCTGTTTTTTGCTCTTTCCAGCTGCTCGTTATTATATCTTCGTATTATTGCTAACTCACTCTCAGCTCCACCTAGCAAACCACCTCCTTAATGCCAGGAACAGATGCCAACGGACTTCTAGTATCGTTTTTACAGAGGCTCTAATTTCCCTGTGTCAGGGGCAAATGTGCCATGAACCGTATGCCACAGCCACTTCATTGTTGCGCGCAGGACCAAGGGGACCCAACCTATTCACTTTTCCAACTGCCCAGATCAGCCATCTGCTGGATGGAAACCAGCAGCTGTTTCAAAGCTGCTAGATCAGTGTTTCTCAACCTTGGCAGTTTGAAGCGTTGCTGGCTGGGGAATTCTGGGAGTTGAAGTCCACACATCTTCAAACTGCCAAGGTTGAGAAACACTGTGCTAGAACTTGGAGACAATGGATGCAATGAAGGAGTCTAGGGGGAAATAGCCGCCTGTGAGGCTGAAGTGACGAAGAGCCTATAAGTTTTGGAGGCCCCATGCCAACTTACATTCTAAAGCAGGGGTGTCAAATTCGATTTCATTGAGGGCCACATCAGGGTTGTGTTTGGCCTCGGAGGACTGGGTGTGGGTGGGTGTGGGTGGGCAAGGCCAGCTTGATGTCACTCGTGTTGGGGGCGCCTGTGGTGGCCAACAGGTGGGTTCTAACTTACCTCGCTGCTGGTTCACTTATTTATTTATTTATTTATTTATTAAGAGTTCTTATAGGCCGCCCAATCCCTTGGGACTCAGGGCGGCTTACAGCAGAGATTAGAACTACAGATTAAAAAAGGCATTTAAAAACATCATATTACGATATAAAAAAGCCATTCATCCTTGGGGGAATCATCTCTTCACCCCGCCTGCCGGAAGAGCCACGTTTTTACTGCCTTGCGGAAGGCCAGTAGGGTGGGGATAGTCCGGATCTCTGGCGGGAGTTGGTTCCAGAGAGATGGGGCTCCCACAGAGAAGGCCCTCCCCCGTGGGCCCGCCAGCCGGCATTGTTTGGCAGACGGGACCTGGAGGAGGCCCTCTCTGTGGGACCTCACTGGTCGTAGGGTCGCGCCGCGTGGGTGTGCCTTATGGGTGCGCGAGCACTTTGACGGCACGGCCGATTTTTTTTTTAAAAAATCCCAAAAAATAATAATCCGCAAATAAGATGGTGACGCATGTGCAGTGCCGGAAACTCAGCTTCTGTGCATGCGCAGAAGAAAAAAAACCCCGAATTTTTTTTTTTTAAATCCAAAAAAAAGATGGCGGCACCCACAGACCGACACCGACCGAACTGGTTCCGTGACATCATCGTGACATCACCAGCGGGTTGCTACCAGTTCGGACAAACTGGTCCGAACTGGGAGGAACCCCCCTCTAGTGGCCAAGTGTTAAGGCAGGACTTCCTTGAGACCCCCCCCGTCACTCTCATTAATTTCCTTCCTTCCTTCCTTCCTTCCTTCTTTTCTTCTTTTTCCTTCCCTCCTCATTCTCCTTTCTTCTTCCTTCCCCTCTTTCCTTATTTTTCCTTCCTTGCTCTCTTCCCATCTTCCCTTCTTTTTCTTTGACTTTCCTCTTTCCCTTTCTCCTTTCCTGTCCCTTCTTGCATGCTCAAATGCAAAATTTCTCCTTTTGTTTTGTTTTTTAGTTTGCTTTGATAGCCCTCTGCCACCGCGCCCCGTTTTTGGCCACCACAGCCTCCTGCAGCCCTTTGCAAGCGAAAACCAAGTGTGCTCCCCCCCCGAGCTCCATTTTCACTGCCAGAGGCACCGCGGGCTGGTCCTTTGTTGTTTCCAGGGTGGGGCTCTGCAGGTCAGATCTAGACACCTCACAGGCCGATTCCGGCTCCCGGGCCTTGGGTTTGACAACCCTGTCCTAAAGTAATATGCAAACAGCCACCGAGGTGCCTTCTGCTATTGCATTATTGAGTTACACCCAATCAGTGTGACAAGGAACACGTTTAAACTTTTGACTTGTTATTTACAATACAGGTAGTCCTCAACTTACGACAGTTCACTTAGTGAATTGTTTCGGTCTCATTTCTATAATATGTGCATTTGAATCCTAATTACTCTATAAATTGGAACAAATCAAGTTTAGTGCCATTCTATCTCAATAATAATTTTGACCTGTAGCAGAATTGTGGTTTTAGGTTACCTGTTCTGACTCCTTTGCTTATCTTAGCATAAAGATTCCTAGGACGCTTTTTCAGCCGGTGAATTTGAACTTACCTCTGATTTTGACACAAATGAAGGAAGATACATAGCAGATGGTTTCCAGTATTTCTTGGAGTAATTGGGACAAGAGAAAGAAGATTTAGATTATTTTAAGGCCAAGGTTATTTGCCTTTTAAAGCCATCTTCTAATAACCCTGTTCTCTTTGTTCTGTTTGACATGCTGGATGGGGAATTCTGGGAATTGAAGTCCATAAATTTGAAAGCTGCTGAGGTTGAGGAACCCTGATCTAGAGGATTGTTAACACGTCTTTGGATCTGATCATTTCTGATTAATGATACATATGTTCCGTTTGGCTACATCCCCAGCATTTGGGATCTATTAAGACATCAAGAATAGCATTTCCCCCCCACCCTCACAGACAAGGAATTGCCAAAAGAATTAATATACAACTTTGGAAGGATAAATCTATGCCTCACTTGTGGCAACAGATTCCAATCTGTGAGATCTCTCCCCTCCCCGGTCCCTCCCAGCTCCCACCCCAATAAATCCCAAATAGGATTTTCATACAGACTGTGTTTTCTTTTTTAATGTTCATTAGATAAATTTCCAGACCATTCCTTCCTTCCTTCCTTCCTTCCTTTTCTTTTTATATCTGTATATAAAGTAAACGTTACCTTATCTTGTTAAATAATGTATGCCTGCATTTGTTTTTCCAAAAAAAAAAACCAAACCCAAACCCCACCGTGTATACATGCATACTCATTGTGCCTTTTCCTTTTATGGTAAAGCAAATGTTATGGAGAGCATAGAAAGGGAATAAGAATTTAAGAAATTAAAGGCATGAGAAGTGGAGGGGACGGGAAGGGGGAGGAAACATAGCTAAACCTGGTTTATTCCCTTGACCTCGCCCTACCTTCCTGTCCCTGCAAATATTATTTTGCACCACCATGTCCACACGCTGATTCATACAGTATCTTTTGTTCCTCTTCCTTTTTCTGGTCATTCATCTGACACACTCAAAGAAGCCATCGACAGGCACATAGAGATAAACAACACCTGCGTATCATTCAAAAGAGACGATCAAAAAGCCGAAAAGGAAACAAAAAGACAAAAACACTTTGTCAACACCCAGATGAACAGAGGTTAACACCAAGATTAACACTAGACCAACAACCAAGCAGTAAACCACACCCCAATTCAATAAAATAACAACACAGGCAAACAAACAGTAAACAACAGCCTAATCAAGGAACCAGAACCAGAACATCCCACCAACACTGGCAGGGCAAGTCACTGGCATACAAACAGAAAGTAAACCCTTCTAGCACTGATGATGTTACCTAGTTGGGTGATGAAACGTCTACAAGAAAACCACCATGCTCAGAGATCACCAAGGATCCCACACTCAACTATCTTTTTCAAAAATCAGAGAGCCGAATTGACCTTTTCTTCTTGCTGCTTCGATGTGCTCCCCTACCTGCCCTCTAGCACGTGAGCAATGACAAGACCAAGAAGAAGCTTACTGTTGTGTTCTGATTGACCTCTAACTGAACTCTAACTTGTTATGTCTAGCTAAACTCTGACTGAACTCTGATTTGTTATGTTCTAGCTGAACTCTAACTGAACTGTATGTTTTCATCCATGTCCAGCGTTTGAATGCTCAAATACTATTGGTTGTTGTCAGTGGTGGGTTCCTACCGGTGCGGTCCACTCTACAGTACCGGTAGCGGCCAGCAGATGGCGCTATTTGCGCGCGACCGCTCCGGTGCCATCTTCGCCGGTCTGTCGTGCGGTGCCATCTTTTTTGGGGGAATTTTTTGGCTGATTTTGCTTCCTGCATGCGCGGAAGGAAAATCTTGCAAGGGGACGCACGTGCATGCGCGGAAGCAAAAAAAAGTACCAAAATCACGTGTGCGCGCGCGTCCCCTCACGGGATTTTGCTTCCGCGCATGCGCAGAAAGCAAAATTGCACAAGCACCGAAACATGGAGATGCGCGCAGCGCACCGGTAGCACGAAGAACAAGCAACCCGCCTCTGGTTGTTGTGTCTGACAGCCCTCTATAAAAGAGCTAGCTGTCAGACCGTGTTTTGCTGGTTGCTTGAGTGAGCTGAATAAAAGAGCTGTTCTGAAGTCCGTCTCCTGTGATCCTTGCCCACTATCCAACAGTTACCTTTGCTCCCTGAGCAATGCTGAGGTGAGACACAAATGCAAAAAACAAGTGAGTAGGTCTGTAGCCTAGAAATGAACTTACTCAAAGTCTTTTGGCCAAGAAACTAACGAAACCTGGAGACGACCCTACCTTCAACCCATAGGAGGACAATATGACTTTTCCCCAAAGCTTTCGGAAAGAGACAATGGCATGGATCCAGGGTATCTGATGAACCATCTCGCCCCAATGGGACTAGCCCGCCCTACTCAAACCAGTAAAAGTGTCATGCTGTGAACTACATCTGCTAAGGAATTCTAGTGGGCGGGGTCAAGGAGAAGAGCCTTTTCTGTTGTGTCCTCAATCAATCCTGTGGAACATCCTATGAACAGAAGTGAGGTTGTCTCTCTTGAATGATATGCAGACGTTGTTTATTTCCATGTGCCTGTTGATGGCTTTTTTGAGTATGTTAATTGCTTCCATCCTTTTGACCTTCTGGAAGGGTATCAAAACCTGGTTTTATCTGTTGGTTTGGGGCACCGAAGGGGGCGCTCATTGCTGGAAGTGGTTGACAGAGTAAGAAGATCTCATCGCCATACTGCCAATCTCCTTGGTTCTAATTGTATATACAGATTAGTCCTCGATTTACAACAGTTCATTTAGTGACAGTTCGAAGTTACAACAGCACTAAAAAAAAGTGACCTTCGACCATTTTTCACACTTACGACCATTGCAGCACCCCCAAAGTCACATGATTTATATTCGGATGCTTGACCACTGACTCACATTGATCACTTGCAGTGTCCTGGGGTGATGTGATCCCCTTTTGTGACCTTCTGACAAGCAAAGTCAATGGGGAAGCCGGATTCATTTAACAACCACGTGACTAATTTAACAACTGTGATGATTCACTTAACAAACGTCGCAAGAAAAGTCGTAAAAAAAATGGGGCAAGTCTCACTTAACAAATTTCTCACTTAGCAGCATAAATGTTGGGCTCAATTGTGGTCGTAAGTCAAGGACTACTTGTATCACATTAAAAATGTTAGTTGTTTTCATACTTAATCTTGTTGCTGTTTATAAGCCACCCAGAGTCATCTTATAAGCGAGAGGGGCAACATATACATTTAATAAACAATTTACGAAGTGAAATGAAATAAATATTCTTCTAGAATAGAGCTCTATTCAAAAAAGAACTTTTCCATTTCATGCCCTTCCTAAGGACAGCCAAACCTTCGGCACGCATCCCCTTTGATTGGCAAGCCGTTCCTTCTTCCAAATTTGGAACCAATCTCCAATTAAGAAAACCAAACAGAGCAGAGCAGAAAACCGGAGGAACGATGCATGCCGAATGTATATTCTTTGGCCAGAAGCCCAGCAGAGAAAACTTCGCTGCATGTTTGTTTTCCAAAGTTTGCATCCTCACATTATTACCGAGAACTTCAAATTTGTAATTCTGCCCCTCAGGTTTCGCTCTCTCAAGGGAAAGTAGTGGAAAATATTTCCAGAGCCATCTTCACGCCAACGTCAAACGAGAGCTGGCTTCTTTGCGATCGGCGGGTGACTAAACAGAGACCATTCTGATTTTCTTTTTAAGGCCATCCTTTCGTGCATGTTCAATCGAGCCCCCTCTGTCCTCACTTTGCAACAATTTGCAAGTTTTGCCTGCGTTATAGTAATGAGAAGGTAGCAGACGGGTGCATTGATTCGTAGCTCACTGATACTGCAAGCAGAGAGGCTATTCATGCCTACTGATTTTACAAGAGGAAAATTGGCCAGGGAGGGATGGAATGAAAGCTCAGGGAATTTTATCTATCTATCTATCTATCTATCTATCTATCTATCTATCTATCTATCTATCTATCTATCTATCTATCTATCTATCTATTATCTATCTATCTATCTATCTATCTATCTATCTATCTATCTATCTATCTATCTATCATCTATCTATCTATCTATCTATCTATCTATCTATCTATCATCTATCTATCTATCTATCTATCTATCTATCTATCTATCTATCTATCTATCTATCTATCTATCTATCATTTATTTATCATCTATCTATCTATCTATCTATCTATCTATCTATCTATCTATCTATCTATCTATCTATCTATCTATCTATCTATCTACCTATTATTTATTTATTTATTTATTTATTTATTTATTTATTTATTTATTTATTTATTTATTTATTTATTTATTTATTTATTTATTTATTTATTTGAGATTTATATACCGCCTCACAGTGCAAGCACTCTCTAAGCGGTTTACACCAGTAAGCAATGTCTATTTACATTGCCCCCAACAATCTGGGTCCTCATTTTACCTACCTCGGAAGGATGGAAGGCTGAGTCAACCTTGAGCCGGTGAGATTTGAACCGCTGACCTACGGATCACAGTCAGCTAAAATGGCCTGCAGTACTGCACTCTAACCGCTGCGCCACCTCAGCTCATTATATATGATATTTCCTCGAGCCAAATGATAATAACAAAAAATATTAGAATGTGCAGAAATGAACAAATTAACTTTGGAAATACAGGATAAAGAGGAAATAGAGTTTTACAAAATATAGATGAAATGGTACAACCGCTTGGAACATAAAAGTAAGTCTAAGTAAATATTAATATATAGAGAATATAAGGTGATAGGTTGATAGATTTGGATTGGATGTTAAAAGAGAAAGAAAATAACAAGTAAGAATTAAGAATTATGTTAATATAAATAAGTTCAAGGAATAATGAGATATAGTAACATAGAAGATACAACGATACGCAAAACTGCGAAATGAACAATAACAAACTGTTATATGTTCTGTAAGTTATGTTATGTGAGTTTATGTCATGTAAATGTTGATGCTTTTTTGTATTTTGTTTTTGTATATATGTATATTTTGTATTTATATGTTGTTTTCATTTTAAAACTTTTCAATAAAAACTATTTTAAAAAGAAAGAAAGAAAGAAAGAAAGCTCAGGGAATTAAAACTCACCGAGACATTCCGATGCATCTATTTTTGCAGGACAGGGTTGGGACTGGACTTTTAAAAATTGAATAAAAAATTAATTATGGCAGGACGCTTTTGGTGTTGGACTTTTAGGCATTTAATAAATCAATTAGTTCATTTATAAATTATAAATAAGAATTCATTGAATAAATTATTAACAATTACTAAACTACAATATGAGGCTCTCAACAACTCTATCAAGTTTGTCTATTGCAGAAAAATAATTGGCCACGCTGCCACCTGCCACCCTCGTGAGTTCATCGAAGCCTGGCCTTTCACAACAATCCCATCAACAGACACATTGACCTGCAACCAGCCTATGGACCTATCAGAATCTAAATCAACCACACAGCCAACCAGAGACGGCACCGACCCTCAACCAACCCACGCAATGCCCCCACCAGCAGTTCACCTGCCAATGACTCTGACCTGATGCAACTTCCTTATCACAAGACCCATCCCAAGATTCATGATTCACACCTGAACCCATCCCAAGACCCAATACAAGAACCTCACTTGACACACCCACACCTGAAGCCCTTGCAAACAGAAGAACACCGACACTGACATCTCCTAAACTCAGGGGTGGGTTCCACCCGGTTCGGACCAGATCACCCGAACCGTTAGCGACCCGCTGGTGATGTAATTTTGGTGTCACGGATCCAGTTCTGTCTGTGCTCGCCGCCATCTTTTTTTCTGAATTTTCGGCTGATTTTTCTGTTTTGATGGCTTCACAGCATTCCGTGCTGTGAAAAAAGCCCTCCCGCCCGCCCCCAGGTTAATACTGACCTTTATTACTTCGCCCGAAGCACAGCTGATGAGCTCCTCAGCTGTGTTTCGGGCTGAATCCACCTTCTGAGCATGCGCAGAAGTAAAATCGCGCGAGGGGATGTGCGCGCGTGCATGAGTGGAGCGCATGCGCTTGCAAAATGTCACAACACGAACCGGTGGCGAAGGTAAGTGAAACCCACCCCTGCATAAACTCCACTGAAGATGTCACCTAGCCTGGTAACGAAACGCTCGGAAACCGACCCACAAGTTTGGAGAACGAATCTTCACCCTCACTTTCAGACGAGTTGAAGATTTGGGTGGAGTTTCATGAGCTGTTACCAAGCGTTTAACATCCTTGTGTGAACGTCATTTTTTTTTTTTACCATACAGTCTAGTTCTCCAAACTTCAATTCTATGCAAGAGTTGGATAAGTGACAGAGGCCATATCAGCAATAGCACCTGTTATCATCTGCATACAATAAAACATTACCAAGCAAAAACCGAAAGAAATTTTCAAGCGTTCTGAAAGTAAGGGAGAGGAACATGGCCCTTGGTGTACAGCTATAGTCAGGGAAGGCAATCGCCTCTTCTTACTGCTAGATGCATACTATTAATAAAGAAAGATAAGCAAATGAAATATTTGTGGGCACCAATTTTATTTTTTCTACGTCCTCCTTACTGTTTTATCCAGAGCAATTTATACTATCAATTCATGTGGGAGAAAAAGCACTAAGAATGAAATCAGAGGGGGGAGATGGTTCATCTTTAAACCACATTCACTGTAAAATCAGACTTCTTTCTTCACTGATCATACCTTGTTGAGAAACTGCCAGCCAGGCTGGAAGGAGGAGTCAAGTAAGGGCCTAGCTTAGAATCTTTGGGGAACTGCAAAGGAGCATAAGCTTGACCTTCCCCAAGCCTTATCCGGTCGTTCCCAAGGGAAGGCAAGCAATCTGGGGAAATTCTTGCAACATAGATGGTTTTATTACGTTGTTGATTTTCATCAATAACAAGAGGCTGTGTCCGCTTGCACCTGACATACCTATACATACCTACGTCATACTCTTTTCTAAAACTTGACTGGCCCTTTTTAATTATATAGATTTACTCACCTCATTCTGAATCCTTCAAGGGTAGGGGTTGTAGCAATTGACTTCTCCTTAACCTCCTTCAGGATGACCACTGATCCTCAAGAGTGCAAGAATTTCCTGTTCTTCAGTGGTGCATTAATTTCACTGTGCCTTCAAGTGATGCTTGTAGATTATTCAATTGTTATGCTGTTCCCTGATGAGGTTAATGCTTGACTGTTCTTTTTGCTGCTGTTGCTTTTAATCAGCACCCATTGTTTTGTTGCAAGCCCTATAGAGTCTCTCAGCAAGTATAAATTGATTAAATAAATATTTTTTTAGAGTAAGTCCACCAGAGAATATAATGTTCTCCAAACTACTTTTTCCCGTTAGTTCTTAGCACATTGAAAATATATATTTCTTGTTTTCGAAACTATTCTGGACAAAAGCATACAAACATGTGAGACGGTGGTGGGAATGGAAGGGAGGATCATTTTTCCTTAAATTTGTTTGCTTTCTTTATATGAGGAAGACGGTTCCACATTATTTGTTCCTTCTGTGAAACTTTATTATTTCGTTTTCACTTGAAAACACCTTGAGGAAACATCATTGTGCGGAGTTAATTAGGGTGGCTGAATAATATAGACGGTTAAATCTCTGTTTAGGAAACAAATCCTTTGTTTTCCGGAAAATCCCTGAAATACAAATATTAAAATATTAATATTTAAAACGTATTTTATTTGCTTTGTGATTTAAAGCTTTGTCTTGACTGCTTTAATAATACTACTCTGTCGTGTCAATATTGTGCCTATTATTCAAATAAAGATTAGAAGAGACAAAATGATGACTTTTAGGCCAGGTCATAAATTTACATCTCATTAATGATAAAGAAATATGCAGCCCAAGCTTAACGCATAATCTATGGAAACCTGTGGATCTTCATTAGTATCAAGGCCCAAATGTCTTAACTGCAGCACACCAGTAAATGGTGCCCTTCCCTAAATTAAAGGGGATATTATCCAATCCTGATCAGGGGTGGGTTCTAACTTACCTCACCGCCGGTTCGCTTCCTCCCGCGCCGATGCAGGCGCATGTGCAGTGCCAAAAATTTGCAAAAAAATTCCTCCCCCCCCAAAAAAAAGCTGAAAACAAGATGGCGGCGCATGCACAGTGCCGGAAACTCGGCTTCTGCGCCTGCGCAGAAGAAAAAAAACCAGCAAAATTTTTTTTAAAAAAATTAAAAAGATGGCGGCGTCCACGGACTGGCACCGACAGAACTAACTCCGTGATGTCACCAGCAGTTTGCTACTGGTTCTATAGAACCGGTGCGAACCGGAAGGAACCCACCTCTGATCTTGATGATACAACACGACTGTTCCCCCTCCTTACTGTGATGTACAAGCATAATTATTAGCTTTCTACCTAGTGCTTAGAGCATTATTTGATCAGTGGAAGATGGGGGAGGGCTTCGACCCATTCATAGAATGATAGAATGATAAGGCTGGAAGGGACCTTGGAGGTCTTCTAGTCCAATCCCCTGTCCAAGGCAGGAGTCCTTATTCCATCCCAGTTGTCCTATCTTTTCTCGAAGACCTCCAGTGATGGAGCACCCACAACTCCAGGAGGCAAGCTGCTCCACTGATTAATCTTCTCAGTGTCAGGATAGTCCTCCTTAGTTCCAGGTTGGAGCTCCCTCTGATGAGCTCCTGCTCCTTTTCCTGCTTCGTGCTACGGAGAGTAAATCAACACCTTCTTCCCTATGGCAGCCTTGAAGTATTTGAAAACAGCTATCATGTCTCCCCTGACCCTTCTCTTCATTAGGCTAAACATAACTACCTAAGGTAGTACCCTTAGCCATTATTTGTATAGTTTAACCTCCATACCCCCGATCATCTGTGTACACTTTCTAGGGCCTCAACATTTATCCAAGGACATCAAAATGACCAACCCCTCATGCATCTTTTTTTGTCACACAAATCCCAAAAAGAGATGATTAGACTGGACTAGAGAGTACAATAAGATTCATGAATAATCAAGAATGTAAATCTCTACCAAGAACTTCTACCTAAACTATGATTTTCAACTTATGGTCTTCGGACTACAGGTAGTCCCTTACGCAGGTATATTGATAACCAAAGTATGAGAAATTGCTAAATGTTATATAATGTGGGTCTTCATGTTTCAAATCTCCCAAGAATTTCCAAATGTCATGACACATTTAGTATTCCCACCTGTTCCCATAAGATGTTTAGTTGCGTATAACAAGAGTTCATGATATTTGGCAATTAGGAGAGACTTCAGCCCTTTATTCTCAATTCGACTAATTTTTATTGAAATTTGGGATACTCTGAGGAGAAACATGTCACAGGGCTTGTAGGTGCAGCATTCCCAACCAATATTTGGAAACTAATCAAGGAGAGAAGCAACTTAGAACTAAGGAGAAATTTCCTGACAGAACAATTAACCAGTGGAACAACTTGCCTCCAGAAGTTGTAAACGCTGCAACACTGGAAGTTTTTAAGAAGAGATTGGACAACCATTTGTCTGAAATGAGATAAGGTTTCTTGCCTGAGTGGGGGGTTGGACTAGAAGATCTCCAAGGTCCCTTCCAACTCTGTTATTCTATTCTATTCTATTCTATTCTATTCTATTCTATTCTATTCTATTCTATTCTATTCTATCCCATCCCTCTATTCTATTCTATTCTATTCTATTCTATTCTATTCTATTCTATTCTATTCTATTCTATTCTATTCTATTCTATTCTATTCTATTCTATCCCATCCCTCTATTCTATTCTGTTCTATTCTATTCTATTCTATTCTATTCTATTCTATTCTATTCTGTTCTGTTCTGTTCTGTTCTGTTCTGTTCTGTTCTGTTCTGTTCTGTTCTGTTCCATCCCATCCCATCTTCCATTCTATATTCTCCATTCTATATTCCATTCTGTATTCTATTCCATTCCATTCCATTCCATTCCATTCCATTCCAGGTAGTTCGCTAATTTTTGTGTTGAAGACAAAAACAAAAGAAACAAAACAAAACCGGATTCCACTCCATTAATCGCAAACTTTCCTGGATCTAATTATCCAAAAATCCTGTCAATTCATTGTGGAAGGCATGAACAAGTCTTCTTTTATTTCATTAACTTGTGACCTCGAGCAACCATTCTCTCCTTTCATTTTGCACATTGCACACTGTGGGGGATGTGGCAACCCAGGCACTGTTACAAAGCTCAGTGACCATTTTATACCTTGACTACTCTGAAACGTTACCCTAGACAGCTTGATTGATAGGGTCGTCCTCTCTGAGGTCAACCATTGGGAAGGTTTTAGCATGAGGTTCACTTCAGGAATTAGTCCATTAGTGGTCAAGGCAGCGAGGTCATGTGAAAGAAACCGGGGGAAAATAAAAGGCTATATTCTTCCAATGGCATATGTGAGAATTGGCTCTGTTGGCTCTCAATCACGGATTTCTGAGTGGAAGCAAAACATGATCTCCAACTCAAGTTGCAAGCAGATTTTGTGTTAGTAAATACTACAAGGTTACTAAACAAAAAAACAAAAAAGAACACCCTACTTCATTCTGTTTCCTACTTTGGCAGGGCAGTCTTCTTTTCTAGTCACTTAACAACTGTCTCGTTTAACAACAGAAATTTTGGGTTCAATTGCGGTCATGAGGATTACTTGCAAATGCAAGTAGTTTAATTTAAATTTAAAAAAATCATGAAAAAGTTGCTTTTTTGCCTGTCTATAAAAAGTCCAGAGCTGCTCTAAGCATTTAAGAATTTTTTTAAATTTTTTGCATTTTGTGCTGGGCTTTCCAAAGATTCTTTCAGGAAACA
This sequence comes from Diadophis punctatus similis, assembly GCA_023053685.1. Lineage (NCBI taxonomy): Eukaryota > Metazoa > Chordata > Lepidosauria > Squamata > Dipsadidae > Diadophis > Diadophis punctatus. Next base: position 1,860,176 of record JALIGW010000006.1, read on the forward strand.
AAGGATGAATAATACCAACTTGTGGTCAGCCATCTTCCTACTCTAAATTCATCTGGTGGTGAAGCTCACAACGTGGAATGTATTTTTATTTATGTATGTATGCATGCGTGTACAGTTCGTATGTATTTATTATGCCATGCATCTCCTCTATTAGGTGACTCTTGTATGGCCAATTACTTCCCACTCTTGGGCGAGATAGCAAGGTATTTGTTTCAGGTGAGATATCTTCACAAGGTACAGTACAGATAGCCCTCAAGTTTTCATTTAGTCACCGTTCAAAGTTGCAATGGCACTGAAAAAAAGTACCGTAACTTATGGCCCTTTTTCACATGTACAACCATTGCAGCATCCCCCTGGTCACGTGATCAAAATTCAGATGCTTGTCAACCGATTTATATTTATGACAGTGTCCCCTTTTGTGACTTTCTGACCAGCAAAGTCAACGGGGATGATAGCGGGAGGAATAAATCCTCCGGAGGCTGATGGATCTTTGCTTCCCTTTTGAAAATCATTCTTACTTAGAAAATAAAACCGAGATTCAAATCTAATTAACAAAATATTTATTTCAGTAGAAAAGTAATAAAAAGAATCCTTATTAGGCTACATCTTATCGGCTAATGAAAAAGTCACTTCTACCTTCGGCAGCAATGGCGGAAGAGAAAGAAAGGAGTTGACTTCAGGAATGCAGACATGCGTAATAGAATATATCATACGTCTGCTTGACCATAAATACAAGAAACAGTAGAAAACATAGAGATGCACAAACTGACAATATTCACATCGTGACGGGGAAGCCAGGTTCACTTTACAGCCGTGTTACTAACTTAACAACTGAAGTGATTCACTTAACAACCGTGGCAAGAAAGGTTTTGTGAAATGGAGCAAAATTCACTTTCTCGCTTAGTAACAGAATGAACGTTGGTGCCTACCTGATACATTCCTTTTCGGTCCTTACATGTGACTACTCCTGCCAAGAGCACCGGAAAAATTCTGGGCTCAGTTGTGGCCGTAAGTTGTGGACTATGTGTATTCCTGTCCTATATTGGAGCATGACCATTCAGCGGGTCCATTATGATATCAATCCACCCTTCCATGTATTTGAGCCACCTATTAATTGCTCCTCAACAGGTAGGAGGGACAGGTAAAGATCTCACGCTGTATTTTCTAGGGAACGTACTTCATAATGTTGTTTCAAAATTATCTGCGCTTGGATCAATGCAAGTCATTCTCCTAAGAAGACTTCCCCATCAGAGAATAGCCCAGACGATCAGAATTCCAACTCAACGTGGTCTCTAGCTTACTCTAGGTTGTAGTCTACTTTCACCTCCTCTAAGAACGGCAGGATACAAAAGGCTTCCTCCTCCTTGTGTTGAGCGGGGAATGCTACTAGCCTCTCTATCACTACTCGGTTGCTTATCTGGGTTATGTTTTTCTTTTGTGTTTCTGGCATCAAGAGTTTAGTTTGGCTTCAATTCTTGGTCTTCCTGCCAACTAGACAGCAGTTAAGAACAGCCACCTGATCAAGCACTACATTTCAGGTCATGTGAGCAGAACTGCTCCTGGAAAGAACGAGGGGACAGAAAGGTGAAACTTTAGCCTCGTTCCATTGCTTTATCTCCTGTGCCTTTCACTTTTTTAAAAAAACATTTTTCCTTTTTTTGGGGGGGACAAAGCATGCATTATTATCTTTGTGTCCTCCCCCATTTGGCTGCCATTATTTTAAAAGCAATAAAAGAATGAATGAAAAGAAATGAATATTCAAAAAATATAAAAAGTAAAAAAAAAAAAGCAACACCACTACGACTGTCCCAAAGGTGCTTTTTCAAGAGGCAACTGGGCTTTCTGGTTTTTCTTTGAAGACGTTTCGCTTCTCATCTGAGAAATTTCTTCAGCTCAGAAGCAACTTCTCGGATGAGAAGCGAAACGTCTTCAAAGAAAACCCCAAAAAAGTCCAGTTGCCTCTTGAAAAAGCACCTTTAGCAATAGCAATAGCACTTAGACTTATATACCGCTTCATAGTGCTTTACAGCCCTCTCTAAGCGGTTTACTGAGTTCAGCATATTGCCCCCAACAATCTGGGTCCTCATTTTACCGACCTCGGAAGGATGGAAGGCTGAGTCAACCTTGAGCCTGGGGAGATTTGAACAGCTGAACTGCTGAACTAGCAGTAGCCTGCAGTGCTGCATTTAACCACTGCACCATCTCGGCTCTGGTCATGGTTGTCTTTGGGACAACCATGACCTGGATGACTGAGAATCTCCATAGACACCACCACAACTGGTACTGAAGACAACAGTGAAGGTAGCCCTTCGGGTGGCACAAGGGTTGCTGTGCTGTTACGTGAGCTGCACTGGTTGCCAGTTTACTTCAGGGTCCAATTTGAGGCATATAAAAATAAATGAAATACAGGTAGTCCGTGACACATAATCATTCGTATAGTGACAGTTCTAACTTGCAGCGACACTGAAAGAAGTGACTTATGACCATGTTTCACACTTATGACCGTTGCAGCATCCCCGTGGTCACGTGATTTACATTCTGATGCTGGACAACTAGTTCCTATTTATGACGGTTGCAGGGTCCCGGGGTCATGTGATCCCCTTTTGCGACCTTCTGCCAAGCAAAGCCAATAGGGAAGCCAGATTCACTTCACAACCCATGTTACTAATTTAACAACCGCAGTGATTCACTTAATAACTGTGGGCAAAGAAAAGTCATAAAATTGGGCAAAACTCACTTAACAACTGTATCGTTTAACAACAGAAATTTTGGGTTCAATTGCGGTCATGAGGTTGACTTGCAAATGCATGTCATTCAATTTTGGCTTACAAGGTCTGGATCGTGATGGATTGTGTCAATGAAGAGGCAGGTGGTGTAATGGTCTACAGTGAAGGGGCAGTTTCCCAGGAAGGAGGGAGCACATTGCAAGAAGGTGACGAGGCAAGACATAACACAATCCGGAATCAGATCCGAGAAGGAGGAAGACATTTAGGATAGGCACTCCTAATCTCCCAGTGTCACGGTGTGATTTATTGCCTTTTACATGTATATGCAGGGAGCTGCATCCCTATCTAATATAATGGTTCATTCCTGAGCACATGATTGATAGGTTCTTGTACGCATGTGTGCATTCCTGAAACTCCGTTCTACCCTTCTTCTTCTGGCTTCTAATGGAGGAAGTCGCATTTTATATCAGACATGTAAACAAATGAGATTTTATTGTTTTTGTACCGAAATAAATATTTTAATTAGACTTTCAAACCTCGGTTTTATTTCTAATGTCTGAATTCCGGGAGAACGATCTATTTCGCCTCTGTGAGATTTATTCTCATTTCGTCACCCAGGGTATATTGTTAGGGTTAGATTACTATAAGAATTCTGTCTATATGTTATGAGCAAAGAAAGAACTCGACTTTGACTGGATTGTTCTATGTTGTTCTTGGGCTGGATCTGACAGTCTGGGAAAGAAAGAGAGAGAGAGAGGGGGGGGGGAGGGAGGGAGGGAGGGAGAGAGAGAGAGAGAGAGAGAGAGAGAGAGAGAGAGAGAGAGAGAGAGAGAGAGAGAGAGAGAGAGAATGAAAGGGAAAGGAAAGGAAAGGAAAGGAAAGGAAAGGAAAGGAAAGAATTGAGGGAGGGAGGGAGGGACAGAGAGAGAGAGAAAGAAAGAAAGAAAAAAGAAAAAAAGAAAGAAAGAAAGGGAAAGGAAAAGAAAGAATCAAGGGAGGGAGAGAGAGACAGAGAGAAAGAAAGAAAGAAAGAAAAAAGAAAGAAAGAAAGGGAAAGGAAAGGAAAAGAAAAGAAAATCGAGGAAGGGAGGGAGGGACAGAGAGAGAGGAAGGAAGGAAGGAAGGAAGGAAGGAAGGAAGGAAGGAAGGAAGGAAGGAAGGAAGGAAGGAAAAAGATCACACCAACAGATGGCAGCAAAATCCATCTCTTCTATATCTCATTGCTGCCACCTACTGGCCATCCGTATTTTTGCAGCTCAGATCTGGTACCGCTAATCCCCTTCATATGAACCGGTAGCTGAATCATTTCGTTTGCCGATACTTGTTTTTCTCCCTCTCTCTCGCTCTTGTGCCTGAAGCCATGAAACAAAGCTGCCCTACCTTTTACCCGTCTATCATCTATCATCTGTTAAGAGAACAGCAGAGACCTTGTGCGCCATTGTAGGAATGGCATGCTGGCTGCGTTTCAAGAGACAAAGCTGCAAAAATGGATGGTGGCCAGCTCAAACCTGCCAGTAAAGGGCTGGCTGAATGGAGGCGAAGCTATGAAACGCTGCAAAACTTAAATCACACCTGGTTGCCTGCTTCAAATTCATGAGGCCTTTCTGCATCAGAATTCCCACCAGTCAAGCGGAGAGCCGAAAAAGGAGGATTTCCACAAGCTGCTTCTCATTGTGAAGGCAAGGCGGAAGAATCAGGCAGAAGAATATCAGAGTTGGAAGGGACCTTGGAGGTCTTCTAGCCCAACCCCTTACTCAAACAGGAGACCCTATACCGTTTCAGACAAACGGCTGTCCAATCTCTTCCTAAACACCTCCAGTGTTTGAGAAGATGGGGAAGGAGAAGGTGGAAGCATCGGGCAGGTGGTAGATGGGTCGTCACCACACAAGCCCTGCCCCACCTCCGCAACTGCAAATGGTTATAGTGTAGGAAGTTAGCATAAGGTGACCAGACGTCCCGCTTTTGGCGGGACAGACACGCTTTTCAAGCATGTGTCCCGCGTCCCGCATTGTTTCCAAAAAGTCACGCTTTTTTGGAAAGAATGCCCGGATGTCTGGTCACCTTACCGTAGTAGCACCACCGCGCCTTTTGCAGTCATCCCAAGTGACCAGGAGGCGTCCGCGGGACAGGCTCCCCCACAGCCGACCGGCCGCCACGCCTCCACTCCACCGAGAGGCAGGCCTGCGCGCCAGGAGATCATGGCCGCTATGGGGCGGCTCTGCCGTACTTGGCAAGGGACGAAAGAGACGAGCCGCCTCGGTTGGTGCCATTGGCCGGGAACATGGCGCTGAACAGGAACCACTTGCCCGGTGGCGGGGTTGTCCCGCCCCACGGGGAAAGGTAACCGGAGGCGAAGATGTACTTGGCTAGCAAGGGGCGGCAGGAGGAAGAGTTGGGGGGAGGGCTTGGGTATCCTCGGGGATCGCGAAACACAGGCGGAGCATTTCTACCAGCCAGCCAGCCCAAGCCACTGCCGGCTCCCGAAGGGGAGGCGGGAGGCGAGGAAAGGCCTCCCGCCTCCCACCCACCCACCTGGACGCCGACATTTGCGTTCTTTTGCCCTCTGCGCATGCGCAGCGTTCTGCGCATGCGCAGAGGGCAAAACTCAAATGGCGGCGTCCAGGCGGGCCCACCCCCCGTCAATGGTGTCCCGCTTAAAAAAAAATCTGGTCACCTTAAGTTAGCACCCACCCCTCTCCTTGAAAAAAATGAAATATCCTAGGAAATATTGAAAAAGGAAAGAATATGTTTCCCTGAATGAGGAAAGGAGAAACATGTTTTAAATACAAAGCAGCTTCCTGCAGCTCCCTTCTCCCCACCCTTCAGCTCCAGGGTGATGGGATTAAGACCTTTACCCTTAGGACATGAGAGGATTAGCCCTCTACCACCTGGAAAATTACCAGTACTCAAATAAACTTGGGAGACAGCCTAAAAGGCTAGCTAAAAACCCCGCCCCTGGGGGCGGGGTCTGACCACCAATTGGAGTGCATTACATACACAGGAACAGGAAACTAAGAGTGGGGCCCAACAGAGATTATTAAACCAAGGGACTCAGCATCTTCCCCTTCCTTTTCTCTTCACCTACATCTGGAAGCATGTGATCTACCTTTTCTGTACAGGGGCTCATGCCATGGGCTCCTGTCCACCATATTAAACCTTCTTTCCAAGCAACTTCCATGAATCCAGTGTCTTTTCCCCCACTTGGAACTGAACCCAGGAGGATATTCCTTACAACAATAGGAATATCATTTTCATTTCATCTTAATAACAATGCTTGGGGGGAGGGTATGTTTTGAGTAATGCTGCTTTTGAACTTTGTTATTGGAAAAGATTCCTCCAAATACCACGAATTTCCAAGGGGGAAAAAACATGAGTCATCTATTTAGAGTTTTTACTCAGATTGTCATGTTTTGGATGCGTTATGCAAAGATTTAACACTCTGGAGAAGGTTGGAATATTGGGAAATTTGGAAGGGAAGAGCAGAAGTCACTCAAGCCTGGGTCAACTCATGCTTAGACTAATGCAGTGCTTCTCAATTATTTTCTGTTACGCCCCCCCTAGGAAAAAGTAAACATTTCGTGCGTCCCCAACTCTCCGATCTGGGCCCCAATGGGATTTTAGTGTTAATACAGTATTTATTATTTTACTTATTATAAGCTGCAAGCAAACTATTGGCTGGGGAAGGCTGCTCTACCCACTTACCTGGGAGTAAGTCACACTGAACTCAGTGGAGCCTGTTTTCGGTTAGGCAGGCATAGGCTACCGTGGTTAGCACCCTCTTTTGACACGGGGCCAGGCCAGCTTAATCAAGCCGATGTTTTGGGGTCGCCGGCCTGGCCCATAAGCGCTGTCTCTGCCGGGCACTCACAGTGAATGGTGTGGAAGGAGGCTTTAAGGTGCCGTTCGAAGCTTTCGCCCAGCTGCAGAGGATGCTCCTCCTTGTCCAGCAGCAGGTTCACCAAGCCGTTCATGGCTACCGCGGCGCCCGCCGAGAACAACAAGAACCCCGCCTGGCCACCTTCTCTTCTGGGTTCGGAGCAGCGTGCAACTGGGAAAACACTCCCCGTCTGGGGGAATCGATCGAGAGGGACCATGCATGATCCCAGGGGTCACACATGCCCCCCTGGCATCACACCAAGCCCCCCCCAGGGGGGCACGCCCCACTATTTGAGAAGGACTGGACTAATGCAATGTGTTTTATGTAGGGAAGCTCCAACTGGTGCAGAGTGCGGTGGCATGAGTTCTTGTTACACTGCTGTTCCCTGAAGTCCACCAGATGCTGGTTTGCTTCTGGGTACAGTTCAAGGTGTTGGTTACCATCATTAAAGCCCTTCATGGCTTTCTGAGGAGCCATCTCACACCAATGGGGCTATCCCAACCCAGCAGTGCTGGCAGAAGGAACATTCTGTGGTCAAGGAATTCTGGCTGGTATGATTCAAGGGAAGAGCCTTTTCTGTCATGGCTCCTGCCCTGGGGCACATTGTGCCCCCTGAAGTGACATTTGAACAGCCTGGGGATCTGGCTCTGCCAGTTGGCCTCAGGCCCCAACAGGTGTGCATCACTCCAGAGGTGGCTGATTAAGAAGACAAGACCCTCCCAGCCTACCCCAGGTGCATCCTGCTCTGTCCCTCCCTGGCTTTTTAACTGTAAATTATGACTGTTACATTATGAGCAATTATTGTTTCAATGTTTAAATTTTGGAAGCTGCCCAGAGTCACCTCTAGGCAAGATAGGTGGTAAACAAGTCAGATGATAGCTAGATAGCTAGATGACAGATAGCTAGATAGCTAGATAGCTAGAGATAAATAGATAGATAGATAGATAGATAGATAGATAGATAGATAGATAGATAGATAGATAGATAGATAGATAGATAGATAGATGATAGATAGATGATAGAGTGGATGGATGGATGGATGGATGGATGGATGGATGGATGGATGGATGGATGGATGGATGGATGGATGGATAGATAGATAGATGATAGATGATAGAGTGGATGGATGGATGGATGGATGGATGGATAGATAGATAGATGATAGAGTGGATGGATGGATGGATGGATGGATGGATGGATGGATGGATGGATAGATAGATAGATAGATAGATAGATAGATAGATAGATAGATAGATAGATAGATAGATAACCAGCAGCAATGGACTCAGTCATAAGAAAAATGGCTGCCCAGTTGGAAGATCTGAAGAAATTTGTAAGGGACAGACCATAATGGAGAAAATCTGTGTAGTTGCTAACAATTGACACCAACATGATGGTTCATCATCCTCAACATCATCAATAATGGACTCAGACTGTTTTTAATTGATGCAAGTCAGCAAAAGATACAAAGTTATTATGTTACAACCTAATAAGCAAACAAAATTAATCACATCAATATTAGATTACATAGTTTAAAAACACCTATCGACCACAACAAGACTTTTTATATGTGCTACCTTGAATTTGACCTGGCAGCCCGTTTTTTATGCTATTGTACCATACTATTCTGCTATATTGTTGTAATGCGCTCTACATGGGGCTGCCCTTGAAGAGTATTTCATACAGTTTTGTGCAACCTGAACTTGCCTGTGTGTCAAGTCTAGGCTTGTGCAAAACTGTTCAGAATACACTTCAAGGGCAGCCCCATGTAGAGCGCATTACAATAGTCCAGAGGGGAGGTGTGTGGGCGACTATCAGAAAGGCACATTGGTCCACGAATGGGTGTACCTGGCACACCACACAAAGTTGTGCGAAGGCCCTTCCTGTTTATGACACTTCAGCGTCATAAAACATAACCTTATGAAGGAGAGAAAGGAAGAGAGGTATATCACAATAGTTAAAAAAATAATTGTCTTTATTTTTAAGGTGGAGATTCTCATTTAGGGTGTGAATTACCGTATTTTTTGGAGTATAAGACGCACCTTGGTTTTGGGGGAGGAAAATAGGGGGGGGGGAATCTGCCTACCAGGTATTCATCTGGCTAGCGTCCTTAGTCTGGTCAGCTTCAGCACATTATTTTATCCCCTGGTTAGGACTTAAAAAAACCTTCTTCGGAGAGAGTAACAATGAAAGAGCCTGCAAGCCAGTAAGAGCTGGGAAGATCGTTAGCACCTAGTTACGGCTGGGAAAAAAGCTCCGAAAAAGCTACATTCAGAGTATAAGACGCACCCAAATTTTCAGCCACTTTTAGGGAGGAAAAAGGTGCATCTTATACTCCAAAAAATACGGTATCTTTAGTAAGTATGGGAAAGTATGCTTTACAGCAGGGCTGTCCAACTTCGGAAATTTTAAAACCTGTGGACTTCAACTCCCAGAATTCTCCAGACAGAATCCTGGAGAGTTCTGGCAATTAAAGTCCACAGGTCTTAAAATTTGCCAGGGTCAGACATCTCTGTTTTACAGTTAGGGCTACGTACACAAAAATTACTAGCTGTCCTGCTAAAGTCAACATCCTAAGCCTAATGCACATGTGTGTCATTCGTCTCCTCTGTTGATGAAAGTTTATTTTTGCCACAGAGTTCTGCTCCATTACCCAAAGCATTCTTGCAGCTGGACATTGCACAATATTTTTATGGCTCCTTGCGACACACACGGCCAAACTTCTGGGAAGCGTTTTCTGGGAAAAGCAGTTTCTCACCACTCCCCAAACCCTTTTGATTTCTCCAAGGCACCACAAGTCCTCCTTGAATCCCTTCAGTGACGCATTGCTCACTCAATGGCACGCGCTTCCCCCTCGCTACCTCCAGACGTCGGCCTTAAAACATCCAGAAGAGCTCTGTTTACAGTCTGTGCAGTCAGCCCGTGATGCAATGTGTCTGCTCCCAAGCTAGAAGCAGTAGCAGGATGACTATCCTTAATGAGTCCTCCTTTGGAACACCAGCCTTGAAAGCAAACGTGGTCTATCTTTTAACTGGGAGATCAGGTGTGAATAATTGGCTCCTTTTAAAAAATTATTGCCGCCCAGGGGCTCATCTTCCATTAAAAGCCTTCCATTAAAAGAAGAAATATTAAATATTAGGTATTAATGGCGGGGCTAGATGAATCACAAGTTGGAATTAAGATTGCCGGGAGAAATATCAACAATATGCAGAGGATACCACTCTAATGGCAGAAAGTGCAGAGGAACTAAAGAGCCTCTTGATGCGGATGAAGAAGGAGAGTGCAAAAGTTGGCTTGAAACTCAACATTAAGAAAACTAAGATCATGGCATCCGGCCCTCTCAATTCCTGGCAAATAGATGGTGAAGAAATGGAGGTAGTGACAGATTTTATTTTCCTGGGCTCTAAGATCACCGCAGATGGGGACTGCAGCCAAGAAATTAAAAGACGCTTGCTCCTGGGGAAGAAAGCCATGGCAACGCTAGACAGCATACTAAAAAGCAGAGACATCACCCTGCCAACAAAAGTGTGTATAGTCAAGGCTGTGGTTTTCCCAGTTGCAATGTATGGCTGTGAAAGTTGGACCATAAGGAAGGCTGAGCGCCAAAGAATGGAGACCTTTGAACTATGGTGCTGGAGAAGACTCCCACGAGTCCCTTGGACTGCAAGGTGATCCAACCGGTCAGTCCTAGAGGAGATCAACCCTGACTGCTCTTTTGAAGGCCGGATCCTGAAGATGAAACTCAAATACTTTGGCCACCAAATGAGAAGGAAGAGCCTAATGCTGGGAAAGATTGAGGGAAAAAGAAGAATGGGACGGCAGAGAATGAGGTGGCTGGATGGAGTCACTGAAGCAGTCGGCGTGAGCTTAAATGGATTCCAGAGGATGGTACAGAACAGGAAGGCCTAGAAAAACGTTGTCGGATACGACTTCGCAACTAACAACAACAACAATTAATACCACTATATACTATATACTGCAAGACCACATGTGGAATACTCTGTTCAGTTCTGGTCACCACGATGCAAAAAAAAAAAAGATGTTGAGACTCTAGAAAGAGTGCAGAGAAGAGCAACAAAGATGATTTAGGGGGTTGGAGGCTGAAACATTTTGATGAACAGTTGCAGAAACTGTGTATGTCTAGTCTGAGGAAGAACAGAACTAGGGGGGACGTGATAGCAGTCTTCCAATATTTGAGGGGCTGTCACAAAGAAGAGAGGGACAATCTATTTGTCAGGGTTCCAAATAGCATCCAAAATTAAATCAGAGTCCGAGGCAAAGTATTCATCAAAGTTCCAATTTATTGACAGAGCCATGTTGGTACATCTGGGTGAAACCCGAATCTGAAGCCTTCCGGGTTTCACCACCCAGTTGAAAGTTCAAGCCCTTGCTCCCACACCCACAAATCCATCACGTTGTCCAATCTCCAAGTGCCATGCTGGCAGAGTCCACCCATCTCCTTCCGTGCAGGTGCAGAGGTGCAGAGACAAAGGATGACCTTGGCTTTCTAGAAAGAATTTGTTATGGCTACATATAACAACCTCATACAATCTCCCTTCCCGTTTTCCCACACCAGAAAATGCATAGTAGAATAATATAAAATGTGGCAGGACAAAGATCGCAAATAAAATGGCTTCAGGCTGACACTATTCTCCAAAGCATCTGCGGACAAGACAGGAAGCAATGGATGGAAACTTATCAAGGAGGGATCCAACCTAGAACTAAGGAGAAAATCCCTGACAGTTAGAACAATTAATCAGTGGAACAGCTTGCCTCCAGAAGTTGTGGGTGCTTCATCACTGGAAGTTTTAAAGAAAAGATTGGACAGCCATTTGTCTGGAATGGTATAAGGTCTCCTGTTTGGGCAGGACATGGACTAGAAGTCCTTCAAGTTCCCTTTCAATTCAGTTATTCTCTATTCTGTAAGAAACATGGAGATCGCTTTCTGAAGGTGGATTAACACGCCTCAGTCCCGGCCATAGGAGGAAGCCATGGGAATAGAAGCATGTGCATTTATGGTTGCATCATCTTGATGCTTGTTTACCAGCCACTGCTCCACCAGGCACTCTAAGGATGGGCTGCAAATCTCCGATCCGGCTTCGGAAGGCTACCAGATGTTATCTTTGCAGCTACCTTACAAGCCAAAGACTCCACTCCGCTTCAACCTCAGCTCTTCACAATCCTATTTAATTAGAGGCAAAAAATGCAGTAGCCTGGCTGTCTGGGAGCATACGTGCAACCCTCCCTCTGCTAAGCAGGACAGGGTGTGAAGGAATATCCCTGACACTAATGAAGGGCGGGGTGGATCATCTGTGCTTCGCTGTCTGGTAAGGCAAATTCCAAATCGGTCGTTGCACAATCTCTCCACTGCAGGAGCAGTGACTCTGCAAAGCCAAGAATGAGGTGGTATTGTTCAGAGGGAAGGCTTGAAATCAATCCAATGATCTCTCTCTCTCTCTCTCTCTCTCTCTCTCTCTCTCTCTCTCTCTCTCTCTCTCTCTCTCTCTCTCTCTCTCTCTCTCTCTCTCTCTCTCTCTCTCTCTCTCTCTCCCACACACACACACACAAATGTATACATTTTTCTTAGAGCTGCATCAGCCCCACCTTGCTAGAAGTTTCTCTTCCAATTCTCCTTCCAGTACAGCCACCTTGATTTTAGAACATAGAATAATGGCTTGGAAGGGATCTTGGAGGTCGTCTAGTCCAACCCTGCGCTCGAGCAAGCGATCCAATGCCATTTCAGACAAATGGTTGTCCAATCTTTTTTTGAAAGCCTCCAGTAATGGCGCACCTACCATCTCTGAAGGCAAGCCATTCCATTGATTGATTGCTCCCACCATTAGGAAATTTCTCCTCGACTCACAACAGCTCTTTTAGTGACCGTTCAAAGTTACAACAGCACTGAAAAAAAATGACATCATTTTTCACACTTGTGACCGTTGCAGCATGGCAAGTGGTTCATATTTATGACGGTTGCAATGTCCAGGGGTCACATGGTCAGATTACAGATTAACAGAGTTGGAAGGGACCTTACAGGTCATCTAGTCCAACCCCCTGCCCAAGCAGGAGACCCTACGTCTGCCTCTATCTAGGATTGAACTCACAACCTCCTGATTGTGAGGCAAAAAGCTGAAGTGGTGCAGTGGTTAAATGCTGCGACTGCAGGCTGACTGCTAGTTCAGCAGTTCAGCTGTTCAAATCTCACTAGGCTCAAGGTCGACTCAGCCTTCCATCCTTCCGAGGTGGGTAAAATGAGGACCCAGATTGTTGGGGGCAATATGCTGAACTCTGTAAACCGCTTAGAGAGGGCTGCAAAGCACTATGAAGCGGTATATAAGTAAAGTGCTATTGCTATTGCAAGAGCTCTACCTCTAGGCCACAGCAGCTGGGTTCCCTTCTGACAAGCCAAGTCAATGGGGAAGCCAGATCCACTTAACAACGGTATTGCTAACTTAACGACTGCAGTGACTCCCTTAACAACTGTGGCAACGAAAGTCGTAAAATAGGGCAAAACTCACTTAACAACTGTTTCACTTAACAACATATATTTAGGGCTCAATTGTGGTGGTACGTCAAGGACTATCTGGACTTGTTTTGAAAGAAGGCTACTCAATGCATTAAGAATATCAGCAGAGTAAGCCGAGAACACAACAGTGATGCTATAATCCCCAATTACAGCTGAGAAATACATAAATCCCATCTCGTAATTTTAAACACCATTTATAAATCACTATAACTCAATAATAAAATATATTATTACTGTATTATTACCATGGAGGTTTTCCATAAGAGTCTGGACAGCCCTTTGTCCAGAATGGTATAGGATCTTGTGTTTGAGCAGAGGATGGACTAGAAGACCTCAGAGGTCTCTTCCAACCCTGTTATTCTAATCTATGTTCTAATATGGCTGGATCTGTAAGATTTCTAAGGGAAAGAGGTAACTGACTTGTGACACTTTAGTTCTCAGATCAGGATCAAGGCTGAGCTGCTTGGCACGAAGCTTAAATAGGACAAAGAATTAAAAAAGAATCAGAATACAAAATACAAACTTGGAGGAAACGAACTTGTAGACGACCCTCACTCTGTCAAAGACCTTGGAGTACTCATATCCAACGACCTAAGTGCCAGAGCCCTTAGGCACTAACAACATTGCCAAAAAGGCTCTAAGAGTCCAGAAATATTTCACTAGAAGAGTCCTCCACTCCTCTGTTCGCAATAAAATACCTTATTCCACCAGACTTGAAATATTGGGATTAGACAATTTACAACTACGTCGCCTCCGATCTGATCTAAATGTAGTTCATAAAATCATATATCAAAAAGTCCTTCCTGTCAATGATTACTTCAGCTTCAACCGCAACAATACACGAGCACATAATAGATTCAAACTTAATGTAAACCGCTCTAAACTTGACTGCAGAAAATACGACTTCAGCAACAGAGTGATCAATGCCTGGAATGCACTACCTGACTCTGTGGTTTCTTCCCCAAACCCCCAAACCTTTCCCAAACCTTAGACTGTCTACAGTCGACCTCTCCCCATTTCTAAGAGGTCTATAAGTGGCGTGCATAAGCGCACCATTGTGCCTACCGTCCCTGCCCTACTGTCCTCTTTATTGGAACTTTTTACTTATGTTTATACAAACAACTACTATCCTGTACATGTTTGACAAATAAATAAAAATAAATAAAAGATGCAACTCATATGGGGGACTGCATGGGTGGTCAGAGAATAGAACATCTCATAATTTAAAGTACTCTTCAGCATCACGCAATGCATCACACTTCCACTTTAGGGGGTGAAAAAACTCCTACCGTACCTTCAAAGTGCTGCAGGTGAATTGTTCTTTCCTATTTATCTCTGCAGTCATCTTGTGAGCTTGGCAATGCTGAGACACAAGGTGTTGAATATTTGTAATTAGTTGACAGCAAGTAATTACTTTCTTTAACCAGCTGAATGTGTGTGCAAATTTGGAATACAAGACCTAAACTGCATTACACATTAATTGCAAAAACAACTTCGGGTGAGTTTGTTATATCTGTGAAGTTAAAAAAAATAAATTACAGTGCGGTGAAGGGAAGGAAAACACAGATTAAGTCTAAATACCGAAAGAATTGAGTACCGTACTTTATCTAGACGGCAAAAATCCAACTCTTCAATGGAAAGGAGCTGAGTTGAAGAATATTTAAACCCTTTGCTGCCATCTAGTGCTCATCCTTAATATTGCAGATCGCATAAAGGGTACACAAAACACTTGGTGAAGTTTAAGGCTTGAATTTGAAGATCGTGCTTTCAAGCAAAGCTGGCTCAAGACATTTTAGCTGAAATCAAGACTTCACACTGTTGTTTTTTTAAAGGACCAATAAAGTTATTTTTCCCCCTGCTTTCTATTTCCTACAGTACCCATAAAGTACTGGCTTCTCCTAACCCATAATAGCAGTCCCACTGGAAATTTCCTCTGTCAAGCTGCAAATAAAGTTGACTTCCAAACTTTTTTCTGAAAACGATGCCTGCAAGTTATCATGTTTAAAACCCTGGCATAGCAAACTCTTGTCTTCTGCTTGTTGGGCCGGGGTGTTTATAGCAACCCTTGTGGAATTGGCATTGCTTTCATTTTTCTTTTCTTTCTTTTTTAACAGAGCCAGCCAAGCACAATTTAGGTCAACACAAACAGAGGTTTGGGAGGCACCTCTTCCAAGAACCTCCTTAATAAGACAGGCAGCACCTGTCAGGAGAAATCTAGTTCAAAGGACTTAGGACGGGTGGTTGAGCACACAGCCAGATCTTTGCCTAACATCTCTGTAGTGCCCATGTTTTATGGCTGCAATTAGAACTATTTGTGTCCACTAGGTACCATAAAACACTGTGCTAATAGACGGCAATAAAACAGAAAGGTGGAAGGAAAATCAAAGCTAATCGTGTCTATAGAAGGTGTAGAGTTCTGCCAACTTTTAAAGTATTTCAGACCATTCATTTTATAGAGACAGACCAGGAAAGACTGATGGAGGAGGGTATTTGTAGCTCAGAGTTGAACTCCGTTGTTGTGTTCTGCCTATAGTACAAGAACCCCCCTAGACTGCTAGCTTTCCTTTGGGACCAAGCAGATAAGGCCCCATGGAAGTTAAGAGGTTTTCAGTCCTAGCTCTCTTGTGGCTGCACAAAGATTCAAGGCTAATTCCCCACTTGATCCCTCCTCCTTGCCTGACTGTGAGTTTCTCAACAAAGAAGCATCATAAAGCAACGGGGCTACTGTAAAATGGTAGAGTTTATTTGACACAGACACGCCCATGTATTTCTATTTTGGGGGATAGCAATATTGAAATGATTTTCCTTTAACGTCTTCCAGGAGTTTTGTTTGAACATTCTAGCCTAGCAGATTGCCCTAGGATTTTCTGGGAGTCTTTCTCATCCACATTTTAAGCAGGCTTGAGTCAGCTTAGCTTTGGGAAGAGAAAAAGAAAGAAAGAAAGAAAGAAAGAAAGAAAGAAAGAAAGAAAGAAAGGAGGGAGGGAGGGAGGGAGGGAGGGAGGGAGGGAGGGAGGGAGGGAGGGAAGGAAGGAAGGAAGGAAGGAAGGAAGGAAGGAAGGAAGGAAGGAAGGAAGGAAGGAAGGAAGGAAGGAAGGAAGGAAGGAAGGAAGGAAGGAAGGAAAGAAAGAAAGAAAGAAAAAGGAAAAAAAAGAAAAAAAAGGAAAGGAAAGGAAAGAAAGAAAAGAAAGAAAAGAAATCCAGCTTCTCTAAGCTGGACCTGTTCAGTTGTGAGAGATTCGTAATCACTGGAAGTACAGAATGAAGGAAGATCTAAGTGTTTATGTCTTTCTGAACAGCAATCACACCTTCCCACCACAATGCTGCAGCATTTGACATTCTGTGTTTTTAATGAAAGGCCATTGGTCATGGACTTCTGCATGACACAGAGGACTGGACTTAATGGCTCCTTCCCACTCTATGATTCCAAGCAATCATTCTTTCTATCTATTATCTTAATCCATCCATCATATTTGTCTGTACATCAATCCATCCATCTATCAATCCATCCATCAATCCTTCCATCCCTCCATCATATCCCTCCATCTTGTTGAGATAAAGACAGGACAGAGAAAACTCAAGCCACCAGGATCTGTGGTGCTGATGACTAAAACAACATCATTCTATAATAAGAAGTCATAAAATTAACCTCATGGGTAACTAGGCAGAAAATTAGTTAGATCCCTACCAAGATATGTAAAAATGAGAAAATGACATTGTGCTCCTTCCTGGCCATTAATCTGCTCCCATTATACTCACTAAAGCACAGTACCAGTGCGTCAACAGCACCGCATATGCTGCTGTCTCCATTCACAAATTGAGTTGATTAATGCCTGGCTTAGCTTTGGTGCATCACTAACTGCTATTGAATAATTTGCCTTCCAAAATGCTGCCAATCTAGAGAACTTGCAGGCAGGTGTCACATATCAGATTCAAGCCATCCTCACTTTCCTTCTACAGTTTCCTCCGAAAGCGTCTCTCGCGGAGATGCAATTCTTTCACTGGTGTTTATACAAACAAAAGGAATGGCACCATAATTGGGCCTGTAACAATCACTCAGATTTGGAAATGAGAGATATTGCCTACAGCTTAAAAGAAAAAAAACATAGGAAAGGGCCACAGGCTGCCCACACTGATTATCTCATGGGGTTTTTTAGGGTTTCTCGGATAGCAGCAGTGAAGAAGTTCAACTTTAGATCACTACTTTAGATCCATTTAACTAACTTTAGATCCATTTAATGGAAGCAGAAAGCATATGGGAAGTCTACTAAGGTAGAAGCTTTCAACCTGAAACCTCCAGATGTGTTTGGACTGCAATTGCCAGAATCGTCAAGGAATTTTGGCCTTACAATTCTGATGCATCTGGAGAATACAGGCCGGAAAGTTGAGAAAGAAGAACGCTCACTAATATTTTTATCTGCCTGAAACCCTACCACCACTCCACCACCATGATGACCGTCTTCTTCCATGCAAAGCAGCTTTGCCAATCTTGCACTAATTTGGTGCTTTAGTGTTGATGTACCATCTATCTTAGCAACCACATATGTAGATGTTGTCCACGAGAAATTATCCAACCTGGGGTAATTTCCAAATTCAAGAGTCAAGTGCAGTAAAGTTTAAAATATGGCCTAATTGACGGATATGTTTTATGGACTCATATGGTCTGATCCATGAATTTTAAATAGTGTGACTCTGTGGATAAAGAATTTGGTTCCCCACTTTCTCAACCAGTGGTGGGTTCCTACCGGTGCGGTCCACTCTATAGCACCGGTAGTGGCCCGCTGGTGACGTCACAGTACCGGTGTGGTCGGTTGCCGGTGCCTGGGCACCGCCATTAAAAAAATTTTTTTAAATTTTTTAAAAAAATTTCTTCTGCACATGCCCAGAAGCCGAGCTTCCGGCACTGCACATGCACTGCCTTCCTACCCCACAGTGAGTCCAAGCAGGGGAGGATGGCTGAGGGAGCATGTGAGACGCTGAAAGAATGGGCGGCAGGAGCTATCTCCATTCCCCTCCCTTCAGCAGTCCGAGAAGCCACGAACGCGCGGTGATGATCCTAGGCATTTTCACACGTTTGAGGCTTCTCGAGCTGCTGAGGGGAGGGGGAACGGGCGGCAGGAGCCTAGGATCATCGAATGGGGAGAAGCATTCAGGCCGGCAGGAGCCTCCTAGAAGAACCACTGCCACGGTCTTGCTGCTCCCGCTGCGGGGGGCTGCGTTGTGGGTGGGCAATCCCCCCCACTTCTCTGGCCACTGCCAAGCTCCCGAGGCCCACACCCACCCGGTCACATGGCTGGCAAGCCACACCCACAAAATAAGCCATGCCCACAGAGTGGTAGTAAAAAAATTAGGAACCCGCCCCTGTTCCCAACCCCAGAAATAAAAAGCTATGAAAACAGCCACCTGATTACTTCTTGGGAACATCATAAATGCTACTTTTCACCAAGGTTGAATGATTTGGCCACAATTGTATGGATTCTAAAACCATGAGGACAGATGTCCTCATCTGGAGACACACAATGCCTTCTTTCCCTCCCACTTCTCCTACGATTCCTTCCTTCCTTTCCTCCATCCTTGATCTAGAAACATTTCATACCCAACGGCAATTTTAAAGAAATGATTCTGCATCAATTTGTCTTTGGTTAGCATTCAGATTTATTAACATGGGTCTTGATGAGACTAGCAATAGCAATAGCACTTAGACTTATATACCGCTTCATAGTGCTTTACAGTCCTCTCTAAGCGGTTTACAGAGTTCAGCATATTGCCCCCAACAATCTGGGTCCTCATTTTACCCACCTCAGAAGGATGGAAGGCTGAGTCAACCCTGAGCCGGTGAGATCTGAACAGCTGAACTGCAGCTAGCAGTCAGCTGAAGTAGCCTGCAGTGCTGCACTCTAACCGCTGCGCCACCTCAGCTCTGGTAACTATATAAAAAAGAGGTATTTAAACCTATGACTTTGTGGGTAGTCTACTTGTTCATTTTAGAGACGGTGTCAGACCTATGAAGTGCCTTGAAGAAAGCCATCATTAATCCCAGGCAACATTTGTATACTCCAGTTCTGGATTTTGGCAAAGATGAGGAATCCTCTGTTATAACAAATACTTAAACTTGGAATAAGTCATACTGAGTTTAAAAAAAAAACTTTACTTTTCAGCAGGTATGAGCAAGCGTGTGTTTTTAGCAGAACAAAGCAAACAGGACATCCTAACTTTTGAAAGTACACTGTAATATAAATATCTAATCACAGGTTTCTTTCCTTTCTTAAGTATGGTTACAAACTGGAAATTCTCCAGAGAAACCGGGAACAGCGTAACATTATTCGGCTGGTTCTACACTTTGCTGCAATTTGCTGCCTGACAGCCATAGCAAGCAGCTTTCCCATATTTAGAAATGGAGAGAAAAGGAAAGAGTTTGTATGGTAGGTTTCTTTTGTCCACCTTCGTCTGTGGACCAAACCTTGATGGGTAGAAAGAGGAACTCCAGGATGTTGGCTTGGTAGTTCAAAACCTAGTTATTACCATCTGGTCTTAGCCTTCTCTTTGTAGGACTATTCATATTTCTAAAGGACAAGTCTGTTAATAATTACCAGCCTTGGAACACATAATAAGAATTGGAAGGGATCTTGGAGGTCTTCTAATCCAACACCCCTGTTCAAGCAGGAGACCCCCATTTTAGACAAATGGCTGTCCGGTGTCTTTTTGAAAACCTCTAGTGATAGAGCACCCACAACTTCTGATGGCAAGGTTTTTTTTGTTTTTTTTTAAATAGAATAGAATAGAATTCTTTATTGGCCAAGTGTGATTGGACACACAAGGAATTTGTCTTTGGTGCATAAGTTATTCCACTGATTAATTGTTCTCAAT
The DNA here is from genome assembly GCA_023053685.1 of Diadophis punctatus similis. Taxonomy (NCBI): domain Eukaryota; kingdom Metazoa; phylum Chordata; class Lepidosauria; order Squamata; family Dipsadidae; genus Diadophis; species Diadophis punctatus. Next base: position 1,880,172 of record JALIGW010000006.1, read on the forward strand.
CAGTGGAAGAAGAATTAAGAAAGTGGGCTGTCAAGAAATTTCTTCTTAGTTCTAGGTTGGATTTCTCTTTAATGATGTTCCATTGGTTACTTGTTATTCTGCTCTCAAGGTACTTTGGAGAATACGTCAACTACCTCTTCTCTGTGACAGCCCCTCAAATACTGGAAGACTGCTATCACATCATCCCTAGTCGCTTTCTTTGTCAGACTAGACATACCCAGTTCCCTCAATCTTTCATCATATGTTTTGGCTTCCAGTCCCCTAATCATCTCTGTTGCTCTTCTCTGCACTCTTTCTAGAGTCTTAACATGTTGTGGTGATCAGAACGGGAGGCAGTATTCCAACTGTGGTTCTACCAGTGAAATATGAATTGAGACCACACTTGGAATACTGAATCCAGTTTTGGTCACCTCAATACACTACAATGCAAATGTAAAGTCAGGGTTATCACTTAACCCTAACCCTTGATGACTAGGAGTGCAACCTCCAGCCATGGTTGCTTTACGCACAGCATTACACACTAAGGCATAGGAACAGCAACAGAAAGGAAGACCGCTTTGGTCTCTTACTAGTGGATGCATTTGGGAGCCGTCAGGTGAGATGAAATGCTGACTTAGAGGGTCTAAGGTTAGGCATGTTCCAGCAGATCAATTCTCCTCCTCCTCTTCTTCTTCTTCTTCTTCTTCTTCTTCTTCTTCTTCTTCTTCTTCTTCTTCTTCTTCTTCTTCTTCTTCTTCTTCTTCTTCTTCTTCTTCTTCTTCTTCTTCTTCTTCTTCTTCTTCTTCTTCTTCTTCTTCTTCTTCTTCTACTTTACACGAAGTCCAGACTCTAGTGACTCTAAGCATGTTTAATTTGGATGGCTACAAATTAGTACACATATATATTAGAAAAACAACACTGTAGCGTTCTTAGATCCCCAAATTCCCTTCCTCATTTGTTATGATTTTCGAACAATGTACTTTGTTACCCATTTTTGTCACTGATCTTTTTGAAAAAGAAGAGAAGATATATTCATGTACATTCAGGCATTCAGGTCAGGCTTTGCTTATGATACAGATGATGAAAACAAGAAGGAGAGAGAGAGGAACCTGCTTCACTTTACATCGAGGGGGGCTGTGTGGAGAGTTTCCTCCTTTAAATTCCCGGGAGTCTATCTCAGCGAAGATCTCACCTGGAAAATCAACATGACCCAGATGGCCAGAAAGGCCCAACAGAGACTCCACTTCCTCAGGGTCTTGCGAAAAAACAAAGTGGAACAACAACTGATGACCTCCTTTTACCGGTCCACAATAGAAAGCGTCCTCACTTATTGCATCATGGTATGGTATGCCGGCTTGACAGCCGCGGATAGAAAGACATAACAGAGGGTGGTGAGCACAGCACAAAACATCGTGGGCTGTCCCCTGATACCACTAGATGACATCGCTAGGGCTCGCTGCCTTAGAAGAGTGAGGAAAATCCTCAGGGATGACTCACACCCTGGTCAGAACTTCTTTATTCTCCTACCATCAGGAAGGAGATATAGAAGCATAGGCAGCTGCACAAACAGGCTGAATAACAGTTTTTATCCCTGAGCTGTCATACTCCTGAATGAAAAATAACTACAACAACATAGTATGATTGACTAGCGGGGCCGGCGCAACGTGCAATAAGTTCACCTGGTGCAATAGGATTGGGTGTTTGTTAGCAGGATTCACTGGGATAGGGATTTTCTGTCTTTCACTGTGAGTTGTATTGTGTTGTGGGGGTGCACGAAGGGAGGCTCAGCCAATCTCATAGTACACATGTTGTACTGACAATAAAGGTTTGAATTGGACACAAATCATCACATGACAAAAAAAAAAATTTTAAGTACCCAAATAGGGGGAAATGCAATATCCCTTGTGAATAATCCAGAACAAAATTCAAAGGCAACGACAGGGTTGAAAGCTTTCAAGTGGTGATTCCTTTGCAAAACTGAAGAGAATATAATTGGTGTCCTAAATGGGTTGACGACCAGGCAGGTTGGAAAGCCAAAAAAAGAAAAGGGAAAAAAAGCACAATAGTATCCACAACCATTTAAGTAAAATCCACCTTCTTCTAAAATGGGCACCACACATGCAACATATGCAGGGGGGGGGGGAAGAGGGGAGGTGCTGAAGCAAGAGATCCTCAGACCAATGGTTGTCCAATCCCTTCTTAAAAACTTCCAGTGTTGGAGCACCCACAACTTCCGGAGGCAAGCTATTCCTCTGATCAATTGCTCTCACTATCAGGAAATTCCTCCTTGGTTCTAGGTTGGTTCTCTTCTTGATTAGTTTCCACCCATTGCTTCTTGTTCTACCTTCAGGTGCTTTGGAGAATAGCTTGACTCCCTCTTCTTTGGGGCAATCCCTGAGATATTGGAAGACTGCTATCATGTCTCCCCTGGTCCTTCTTTTCATTAAACTAGACATACCCAGTTCCTGCAACCATTCTTCATGTTTTAGCCTCCAGTCCCCTAATCATCTTTGTTGCTCTTCTCCGCACTCTTTCTAGAGTCTCTACATCTTTTTTTTTATATTGTGGCAACCAAAACTGACTGCCATATTCCAAGAATGGTCTTACCAAAGTATTATAAAGTGGTGCTAACACTTCATGTGAACTTGATTGTACCAACTTTTATCAGGTTACAACTCTGCCCTGGATCCAGCGTTCTTTTACCTGCTGTTCTACAGAGGAATCATTGAGTCTGTCATCTGCACCTCTATAACTGTCTGGTTTGGTTCTGCAAGCCAACAAGACAGACATGACTTCAACGGATAATCAGAACTGCAGAAAAAAACAATTGCTGCCAACCTGCCTTCCTTTGAGGACCTGTATACTGCACGAGTCAAAAAGAGGGCCGTGAAAATATTTACTGACCCTTCACATCCTGGACATAAATTGCTTCAACTCCTACCCTCAAAACGACACTATAGAGCACTGCACGCCAGAACAACTAGACACAAGAACAGTTTTTTCCTAACGCCATCACTCTGCTAAACAAATAATTCCCTCACCTCTGTCAAACTATTCACTAAGGCTGCATTACTATTACTGTTAGTCTTCTCATCGTTCCTATTACCCATATCCTCCAACTTATAACTGTAGGACTGTAACTTGTTGCTTGTATCCTTACGATTTATATTAATATTGATGATAGTTTCCTGATTGCTTATTTGTACCCTATGACAATCATTAAGTGTTGTACCTCATGATTCTTGACAAATGTATCTTTTCTTTTATGTACACTGAGAGCATATGCACCAAAGACAAATTCCTTGTGTGTCCAATCACACTTGCCAATAAAGAATTCTATTCTATTCTATTCTATTCTATTCTATTCTATTCTATTCTATTCTATTCTATTCTATTCTATTCTATTCTATTCTATTGGTAGCATCTCTTCCTCCTGTCATTGGATAAAAGCTTTTCCTTCATCCCTCTACAAAATCTCATCTTGACTTTTTTTTTTTTTAGTTTCTCCCTCATCTCCCCAAATGGATGACCCTGCTCAAGGCTACACCCTTGGAAAAAATTGTCTCACGCTCTCTAAACCCGCCAAGCTCTTCTTGAATGAAATGAAGTCAGGATTTTGGCCCCGAAGATCCTGATGCTTACTACAATCATCTTTATAAATAATGCATGATCTGAACATGGTCTAATTAGATTGCATTGGAATTAATTAAGAGTCAAAGAAAATTATCTTCAGATGCAAGCAAGACACTTCCTCTAGGGCTTCGGGGCAAAAAATAAAATAAAATAAAAAGTATCATTGGGGATTTTTTTTGGATTCGTGATCACAAATGCAGAATGTTTGGCACTTTCAAGCATTTTCCAGGGTTGTGTAGCTTTCTAAACATCTGGCTGCAGAGGGAATATTTCTGTGACCTGCAGATTCAATTTGATTAACTCAGTTTTCAGATATTTACTGTAGGTTGACTTTAAGAACCAAATTTTGATTGCTAATACTGCATAGGAAGGCTAGAACTCTATGCCCATAGCGATCCTTGCTGAACAAAACTGGATTAATTTCTGAAAAGCCATCTAGGCTTATATTGTGAATCATTTATTTAAAAAAATAAATTGTTTATGGTATTAACTTGAAGTTTAGTATTTGGGAATGGTTTAAAAGATGTCTTCTTGCTTGATGTGTTGCTTTTTAAGCACATAATTTCACCTTATACCGTTAGTAGCAATTCAGTTTCTGATTCACGGAAAACAGTCTGTTAAAACTATTAAGTTTTGCTCAGTTGAAAACTAACAATTGGCAGTACCTAGAAGCCTTTATATCCGACAGTAAGCCGGGTTGATCCTGGTGAGTATTTGGAAGGCAGACCATCAAGATATTCTACCGCTGTAGCTTTGATTAGAAAAATTTTAAAAAGTCAAATGTTTATGATGTTGTAAAAGTGTTACTCACACCAAATTCCTTGTTCACTTGAATTCTCTTTAATAAAACTCTTGCAATGGGCCCTGTTCTTTAGATCATCTCTCTGGAGATCAGATTGGCCTTAATAGTACTGGCTTTATGGAAGGTCTTCAAGATGTGGTTTTGCCATGGCGTGTGGAGACTCAAGTGTGCAGTAGAGGCAGTGGTCATTATAATCGGTCATGGGTGATGGGACAGCTCTGGATTGTGTCATGTGGTTTATATATGGACATTTCAAACATCATTTTATATTTTAACACTGTTATTTTATATTGTGTTGTTTTTGTTTCTGGTATTTTTTAATTGCTAAGCTGCCCACGATGGTGTATGTGAGATGAGCAGCTATATAATTTAAAATAATGAATATATCCTTATCTTTAAAGTCTCAGTGCCACCAAACTTTTTTTTAAATAAAAAAAGTCTTAAACTAAGACAGGAGGACATTAACAACTAATAAATAATTTAATGAAGATTTCAGTCCATCATAACAGTCCTGTGAACTTGTTAATAATCCTTTTTTTCCCAGGTTTTACCGGTATTTTCTCTGCACATATTTTGCACGGCTTCCTTTCAGAAATCAACTGGGTTTTTTTTAAAAAAAAAATTAAAGACTTATGTAGACTTAAATGTTTAAAATATAACAGAACTAAATCAGTCAAGGAATCAACTAATGTTTTCTTGTTTAAAGTAGATTGCAAACTTTGAGGAACTGGACGTTCTTTGATGAGGGACTCTTTTTCATATGAATGATGAGGTACCACCTCCCCAAAGTATCCCCAAAATAAACAGGATGAGAGTTCAAGAGCTCTGCTTTTTCCTCAATCTTGCTTCCTGAAGCGTGCCAGAAAGAACCGACTCCATATGGTGTATTCCTTACTGCCTGTGTAATCCTGACCTGGCCTGCACATCTGGATTTTTTTAAAAGAGCCCTTAAGGAGCTGTGCATTGTTGAGTAGGAACGGGAGGAAGATTGCAGCAGAAAAGGTGAAAAAACATCTGAGAAGCTAATGATTCAGAAAGCAAGCTATGGCAGACATTCAAGTACAGACCTGAATGGAGCATCTGTTGCATGATGTTTAATTTGTCTAACAAATCCTACCGTCTCTTTTTTCCTTATTTTAAAAAAGTTTTTTTTCCTGCTTTTACACAATTAAAAAACAACACCAGAGTTGAATGCAGAAGTTTGTGCTCCTCTTATTAAATACACAAGAGGAGAGGGAGTCAATGAGGTCTCTCTCTTCCAAAAACACCCCAAGCGATGTGAGTGATGAGTAGCTCCTTTCCTATACCTCAGGAATGGCCCAACATTTACACAGTTTTGCAAAATCCAAGAATATCTGCAAAGACTTAAATTATTTGATGAAAATTAATTTTTGAGGTATAAAAATCATTTGTTGGTCCTTGGAAAGTAACTGGGTCTGAATAGCACCGTTCATGGAGTCCTATGCTTTGCGTTGAGGCACTTTGGATGACATGGTTCCGCTTTGGAGAAGCTTTGGCTTCAGATGTGGATGTCCCCTTTCTCCCTGGTCCTTCGTTTTGCCCCCGATGCTATTGGTTAAAGATTCTTTATTATGCATTTTAAAATAGCCTTTTAATTGGGAGTGGAGGGAATTATTTCTAGGGTAAAACATGACATAGCCATTCAGGTCTTGCTTTTGGGTTTGAAATCCAAAGAAAAAGAGATACAAGGAAAATCAAATGAGAAAGGTGAGCAGCAAGCTTATTTATTGGTCCAACCAGATATCATCTGGGAAGAAACATATCTTTCTAGGAAAGTGCCTGGCATGATATTATATTTATGTACATATTTTTTGACTCACCCACATTTTTTGATCTTGTTCCTTTCTGGGAACACTTCATGTACCCAGGTTAATTTGTTAAAGAGAAGCTTCTCCTACCCATGATGAAGACAAGTTCTTAACTGATGGCACCAGTGCAACCAGATCTCACCCTATTGATCCCTTTTATGAAGGCGATTCACCCACTTTTAAATCACACTGATGTCAATCACAGAATACGCAGCTTAATCCTCTGACTCCATAGACACTTTGCACAAACAATGTGAGGAACATATATTTAAGTCACGGCACCCCAATTATGTAACGAAGCAATCAGAGTATTTAGGAATTCAAATATATGTACTTGTTGACACGCCTCCTGAAATCAGCACAACTTCATAGGTAGAAGTGTTTTACTTGATCTGGATTCTGCTGTATCTTGGTAAGGTATTTTGCCTTTCATTTGCAACAGGACAAAATGCTGAAGTCATGTTAATGAAGTTATCACATCAAAGGGAAAATGATTTTAGTTTAATCCTATATCTACCTCCAAAGTAAGCCTCATTTTATTGTAAACTTGCCACCCTGGAGATATACTATGAAAAGCCCTGAGAACCCAGGTGTCTGCTCTTTCCCTGAGGTCAAAGCCAAAATAGTCATGGAAGGAAATCCCAGCACCTGCAAGGGGAGCTGTCCCTGGACAATAGAAGTTGGGCAGATGCCAAAGTTCCAACATCATCAACTGCATTATTAATGATGAACCATGCGACATCACATCAGTAGCAAAAATGGTGTCAGGAGAATAGGGAAAACACCATAACAATATAAAATAGAGAATAAAAATACAAAAAAGATGTTGACACTCTAGAAAGAATGCAGAACAACAAAAACGATTAGAGGTCTGGAGGCTAAAGCGTAAGAAGAAGGATTGAGGCAACTAGGTTAAGGTGACCAGACGTCCCGCTTTTGGCGGGACAGACCTGCTTTTTAGCTATTTGTCCCGTGTCCCACGGCGTTTCAAAAAAGTCCCGCTTTTTAATTTGAATTTGCTAGTTCGTTTCTTTTGTATTTCTTCTCTTCAATGAGATACATCCCATCATTTCTAGGGCTTCTGCAAATCTCTATTCAGGGATCCCCACCTTTTAACCATGAAATAAACAAAGGAGATCTGTTCTTTTGGGTAATGCAAAGTGCCACGAGTTCCTGCCGGTTCGGCTCGGCCAGTCGTTCGGCGTAGAGCCGATGGAACTGGCGGCGGTCGCGGCGCGGGGCTTCTCCCGCCCGCTTCCCCCTCCCAGCTGGACGCCGCCATTCGGGTTATTTTGTCCTCTGCGCATGCGAAGAGGACAAAATAACCCGAATGGCGACGTCCAGCCGGGTGGGAAGCGGGCGGGAGAAGCCCCGCGCCGCGACCGCCACCAGTTCCATCGGCTCTACACGGACGAACAGGTACGCCTGCGCCAGTAGGAACCCACCCCTGGCTGCGATGAAGGGGGGGTTTGGGGGGGTTGCACAAAGCTGCAGGATAAGAGAGACGGACCCCCCCGTCTTGCTCCCCTAGAAACCCACCCCCCGTCAATGGTGTCCCGCTTTAAAAAAAAAATCTGGTCACCTTAAACTAGGTGTGTCTATCTAACAAAGAGAAGGACAAGAGTGACATAACAATCTTTCAATATTTGAAGGGCGATCATGGATGGAAGCTAATCAAAGAGAGATCCACCTAGAATTAAAGAGAAATTTCCCGTCAGTAAGAAGAGTTACTCAGTGGAATGGCTTGCCTCCAGCACTCCAGTGGGTGCTCCATGAAGGTTTTTAAGAAGACTGGACAATAATTTGTCCAAAATGGTATAGGGTCTCCTGCTAGAGTTGGGGCTAGAAGACCTCTAATGTCCCTTTCAGCTCTGTTATTCTCTATTCTGTACATTAAATTTGAAGTAACCAGGGTCATCTGTAAACTGCATTAGCTATGGGGTTGAGCTGAAGACGTCATCTTATAGCAGAAAAAAGCTAAACGTGGAACTCATTCCTTAAAATTGTATGATTGCTAACTTCGGCCTTGTATATTTCAACCAGTCATAACCTTAGCTGGCAGAAGGATACAACCCATTGCTGTTGGAGGAAGGGGAGCTAAAAAAAAAATTGAAATAAAACATTTGGCAAAGAAAGCATGTCGAGGCAGTTTCCCAAGCCTCTTTGCTTCCTCTGCATTGTTTGCTGAATTTTTATGTGCAGCTTATTAAAAGGTGACGGTTGTAATTGACACCAGTTGCTGTTACAGCCTGTTCAAAAGTGTGCATGAGTTTCTTCTCTTCGGGTGGGGACCTGGGGTGGAGTTGGAGACATCATTTCTTCTGACCCGATCAACCAGATTAGCTGGAATTATTTCAACAGGGCGTAGCTGCCTCAGCCCGTGAAGAATTCCAGAGTAAAGGCCCCAAGTCATATAGTTTATTGTTCAAGGTCTGACCCAAGTTCAGATGCTGTGCACAGAATGAGCCTATTTCTGCCCCACCCTTGTTCATGGGTCTCCACCCCAAAGCAGAGAGAACACTTAAAGAATAAAGGAACTTGGTGAAAACGTGTCTGATTTAGGCAATTGTTCATAATTAAGCCAACGAGTTCCTAACTTCTGGTAGACTTCCATAATTCCTTTATACAACAAAGAATTGTTCATTTTACCTGAATGTATAATACTGGTCACTTTAAATAGCATATTAACTGGATTTAATTTGCTTGTGGTTCTGCCTCTCCACCTACAGAATACTTGCTAAATCACATAGGCACTTAACAATTGGCCAGCTTGGAACAAATAGGGAGTGCTGATTGGCTGCATTCTCGAGCACAGCTATTGGTCAATTCCATAGGCATCTGTAATAGGCCACAACAATGTCAAAATGACTCAGAATGGTTAAAATTACGCCAGGCAAGAATAGTATAAAATCTTTTATCAATCATTGGCTACACCTAGCATTAAAAAGGGTCACTGAGATTTTCTACCGTACTAATATCTACATTGATGGCCATACCTAGTATTAAGGTGCGCCACCAGTTTTACTGTTGGTTCTAAGACAATGGCCACCAAAGACATTATTTCTAAAGGTGTGAGGTTGGGAGGCAGGTGAAGCTAAAGGAGTCTCTTCTAGTTTGAGTCTCTCTAGGTGGATCTTTAGGGACTGGACAAGGCCTCCAGCAGAACGCTGTTCACTCCTCCAGTGTGATTCTCTCTCAGTGCCAGCTCAGGGGCTAAAAGGGTCACCCACTGCCACCCCAGAGAGAATTTCCAGTATGAGTCTCACAGAGTGTCTGAATGAGAAGGCAGCAGATCTCCTCCCAGTATTTCAGAGTCAGAGTCACTGAATGGAAGCTCAGGGACTGAAAGAACTCTATAAGTAGGGGCATCATCATCATCTCCATGCTGTGTGGGTATGGGGAATGCTTGTGGGGCCTTTTCTGGTTCTAAAAACCACAATCGTGGCTAAGATTATTCCAGGCAAGAAATTTACAAAATCTTTTTTCACTCTCTGGGCACACCTACATTTAAAAAGGGCCATTGAGTTTTTCTGTTAGATTCCAAGAATCATTGCCATCATTAATATCATCTCGAGCTAGAAATTCTTTGATACTGTTTAGAAATATTTGTCACATTTGTATCTACTTTTGTTACCATAATTACTCTGTATTGTTTTTAAAACTTTTTTTTAAAGTAAGGCTTAGGATCAGCTTTAGCAAGACCCAAAGGTTTTTGCAGTAAACTAACTTGTTGCAAAAATGTTGCAAAAAGCACCTCCTAAGAATTTGAGCCTCGCTAAAATTTTCATCAGGTCTCTAAAGTTTATTCAAGAAAGTAAGGTGAACTCCAGGGACTGAAGCTATTTTGCCTTTAATCCTTAACCACATATGTACTATTTCGGCTACACTATTACAGACATGAGGTCATAATGACCGCTCTAGATGTTGGCCGTAGTCCCGGTAATTGCACTACGATATTGTGACTAGTGGTTGTGGATCTATTGCTTTCAAAAGATGCAGAAGACCATTTGAATTTGTTCTTGCCATATAAATTATTGCACGACGTAGTTTGTATCTGGTCATCATTTTCATCAGGAGCTTCATCATCACTGATGTCAGAATCGGCGGCAGGTTCCTCATCGTCCCTTACAAAATTTTCATCACAATCTGATTCCACTTCATTCAGATCATTCTCTGCTTCTTCATACCATGTTAGAACAGTTTCTTCACAGTTTGGAGCACCAAATCACACTCTTTTTGGCGGAAAACTTGGCCCCGACATTATAAAACAAATATACAGGGTATGTTAACAAAGATCTGCGGTCAAAATGACCGCAACTCAAATTCAAACACCGCTACAGAAAACACCAAATAACTCACGCAAGCGTGATGCTGCACACACTTATTGGCGGGAAAACAAAAGCTCTTTGCAACCGGAACGGTCCATTTATAAAAATAGGGGTGTTCCAAACATTTTGGAAAACTATTGCGGTCACTATGACCGCGGGTCTGTGGTTATGTGTTAAGCCAATTTTAACACTTATTCGCTTGTGCTAGTTCATCCCTTTTAACAGCATATGGCTAAAATTGCTTCAGCTTTATTCCTGAGCGTAGAGTCAGCTCCTGGGCCTGAAGTAAGTAATTTTAGTTAACTTTCACCTTTACTTACTTTAGCTTGTCGATCAGAAAGGTCGGCAGTTCGAATCCCTAGTGCCGCGTAATGGAGTGAGCTCCCGTTACTTGTCCCAGCTTCTGCCAACCTAGCAGTTCGAAAGCACGTAAAAATGCAAGTAGAAAAATAGGGACTACTTTGGTGGGAAGGTAACAGCGTTCTGTGCGCCTTTGGCGTTGAGTCATGCCAACCACATGACCATGGAGACGTCTTCGGATAGCGCTGGCTCTTCGGCTTTGAAACAGAGATGAGCACCGCCCCCTAGTTGGGAATGACTAGCACGTATGTGCGAGGGGAATCTTTACCTTAAAATTACTTCAGGTCCCGAAGGAACTTTTATGCCTAAGTATAAAAATCTTAGTTAAAAATTACAGGTAGTCCTCGACTTATGACACATCATTTAGTGACCGTTCAAAGTTAAAACGGCACTGAAAAATGTGACTTATAGCCCTTTTTCAGAGTTATGACCTTTGCAGTGTCCCCAGAATCATGTGATCAAAATTCAGACACTTGGCAACTGACTCATATTTATGACCGTTGCTGTGTCCCAAGATCATGGGACCCCCTTTTTTTGCAACTTTCTGACAAAGTCAATGGGGAAGCCAGATTCAATTTACAACTGGGTTAAAAACTTATCAACTGCAGTGATTCACTTAACAACTGTGTTCCCAAAGGTGCTTTTTTTCCAAGAGGCAACTGGACTTTCTTGTTTTTTCTTTTGAAGACGTTTCGCTTCTCATCCAAGAAGCTTCTTCAGCTCTGTCTTCAAAAGAAAAAACAAGGAAGTCCAGTTGCCTACAGAGAAAAAAGCACCTTTGGGACAACCATGACCTGGATGACTGAGAATCAGAGGTGGGATCCTACCTCTGATTGCCGGTGCGGTTAATCGCTGAGTTCGGCGCAGAGCCGAAGACGCTGCTCCCGTTCGCGGAACGGGAGCTTTCCCTGGGCGCTTTTCCCACCCGCATGGATGCCGCCAATTGTGTTATTTTGCCCTCTGCGCATGCAGAACGCTTTGGGCATGCGCAGAGGGCAAAATAACGCAATTGGCGGCATCCATGCGGGTGGGGAAAGCGCCCGGGGAAAGCTCCCGTTCCACGAACGGGAGCAGCGTCTTCGGCTCTGCGCCGAACTCAGCGATTAACCGCACCGGCAATCAGAGGTAGGATCCCACCTCTGCTGAGAATCTGTACAGACTTAACAACTGTGGCAAGAGAGGTCGTAAGATGGGGCCAAACTCACTTCTCAACAAAAATGATGGGCTCCATTGTGGTCGTAAATCGAGGAATACCTGTATTATTCTCTGAAGGAAAACAATTGGTGGGACCAAGGTATACCTATCTTTAGGGACTTGTGGTATTGGATTCCTTTAAATAAGACACCATTGGGACATTATCTCGGCGTTTTACTCCTCAGAAGATACTCCGTGGTTAAAAATTACCACAGGTGTAATTCTTACTCCCCGAGAATAGGCTATTTATTAGCTGAAGACCTCCCGCTCTCCCCTTTCTGTCCTACAATGTTTAAGAGTCTCGGCTAGAATTACATCGGAGCGCAAAAGGCCACCTCACGGCTTAAGGCTCCGAGGTTTGGGGCTACGGGAGACGCCGTCGGGGAAAGTTATAAGCGCTCCCGCGACCCGCAAGCGTCCTCGCTTTCCAGGGACAAGAGACGACGCTGCAACGGTAGCATCGCTCACTTTTTTCTCCTCAGACTGAGGAGGCCGCCTTTTTTTTAATGTCCCCGCCCCTAGACCGCTCAGCCAATCCGAGAGAAGGTATTTCAGAGTAAACCAATCACGACCGCGGCGAGGTGGAGGAAGAGCGGGAGGCGGTCCTAGAGCGCTGGGCGGGAAAGGCGCGAGCTCGCACGCACACACGCACGCACGCTCGGCAATCTCACGCTCTCGGAGCGGTTGCCATGGAGACGGCGGGAAGCTGGGCGCCCGGCGGCTCATCGCGGCCAGGTAGGCCGCGGTCGGACAGGTGAGGACGATTGGACGCTGTTTTGTGTCTGTGCGTCTGTGTGTTTGTGTATCTATGCGATGCCATAATCTCCAGGCTTCGTCCCACCGGGCGACCCTTCGCCCTATCTGGGGACCCTCTTTGGACTACAAATCCCATCCGCCAGCCGGGGATCGCCCCTTTTGCCTTGAGAGGCCGGGGTAACCTTAGCTTTTCTTCGTTTGGAGGCTGCCTCCCCCCGTCTTCCGTTGCTTCGTTTTTAAATGATCCCCATCGTCTTTGCAGAGGTGATTTTTAGGACGGAGGGGAGACTTATACTGTACCAATGCTTTGGACTACAAGTCCCATCAGCCAGCTCCGGGTTAAAGGGTGTTGATAGAGTTTGTCCCTTCTTGCAACAGAGGCTGCTGCGGCTTTTCTCCTATTAGGCAGCTACCCACCCCCACCCCCGCTCAAAATATTGTTTTTTTAAAAAAAATCTGAAAATATAATATTAATAAAATCAATACATTTATTTAATAAATAAATGTAATAAAGAATTAAAAAATGAGATGATGGTTATAGGTACAGTATAGGAGAGACTTTGGACTACCTGTTAGCCAGCTTTGGGGGGATGGGGAGTGGCTGATGGGGATTGCCATCTAAAATTCAAGACCCCCTCCTCTCTCTGTTTGTGTGTGTGTGTGTGTGTGTGTGTGTGTGTGTGTGTGTGTGTGTGTGTGTGTGTGTGTGTGTGTGTGTGTGTGTGTGTGTGTGTTTTGCATCTTCCACACCATGTTACAATCTTGCCAGGCAGCAAGATTTTATTTTATTGTGCAAATCCTGAAATTGTTAATTTCCCCCCCAGTGTTTTTGTTTTAAAAAGGGGGAAAAAAACAACCCCAAAACACCCAGGGTGGCTTGGCTTGGCTTGGCTTTGGGCTTTGCCTTTACTTTCTAGGGATTCTGCTTAAATGTTACAGTAGTAGAGGAATTTTTGTCACACAGTGTCTTTCCCTGTGAAAGGGAAAGAAATGGATTCAAATTTGAAACAAATTGTTTCCTCCTTTCTCTATTTGCAGGAACTCTTTCCTTCCCCCCGCCCCCTTAAATGTTTTTTTTAAAAAATAGTCTTTATTGATTATGTTAAAAAGACAAACAAACATACGAACAAACATAAAAACATGTGTAAACATATGTATATACAAATAAAGTATCAAATATCTTTGAAAATAAAAAACATTGAACATGCATGTCAACCATCTCGTCGACACTATCCTTTTACAGCCTAGTGATACAAAAACATGTTTATTCTATATAATTATTATTTACATCATTATCTTCCTTATATCTTCCAATATTTTCCTTATTCTTTTCTCTTGTTATATTATATTCAGTCTATTATCATTACAATAAAACAATTTTTCCTTTTTCAACAATGGTTCTTTTGTTCAGCTTGATTAATATTTTAAGACCTTGTAAAATTGTATATATTCCCATAATTTGTTCCGCTCTGTGCGAAAAAGTAGACATTTGTTATTATTTATACTAAGTTCATGACACATAATTATAGCAATTTTTGATATTTGTTTTGATTAAGCCAATTATAACACCTGTCCCAAGTTTTATAGAATTCAGAGTCATCTTTATCTTGCATTTCCAATGACATCCTACTAAGTTCTGCGCACTCAAATACTCAAATGTTTTAAAGGGGGCGCTTGCCTGAAAAGGCAAAATAATCAATGGCTGCCTTGATTCATCAATTATTCAAGCACAGAGAATCTGGTTAGTTCCATAAAGCACATTTAAACCGCGAATTTACGGTTTAAATGTGCTTTATGGAACTAACCAAATTTCCTGTGCTTTGTTCACGGTTTAAATGTGGTTTATGGAACTAACCAGATTTCCTGTGCTTGAATGATACTGAATGGTTCACCCATAATGGTTTATTTTCACAGAGCATCCTGAACTAAAAGTGAGAGACTGATTCCTTACGTTGAGCAAATTCGGTTATTGATGAATAAAATCTGCTGCTTTCTGCTCTATGTGTTAGAGTAAAGATGCAACTGAGAAACTGTGATCTCTTGGACACTGCACAACTATTGTTCTCAGCACTCCTTGCCAACGGATATGCTGGCAGGGTCTGCTAAGAGATTGCAATCCAGCAACATCTGGAAGCACAGCATGTTCCTGTACATGATAAAATATTACATGTGCGCATTTTTTTTCCTTGTTAACTTCATCATTCCTCTGATATTGCATAAAGAGGGATCTCACAATCTGATAAAAAAATCTTCTTTTCTTTGTGTGACTTCATAGGCCTATTCATGTAATTTTGTTTTCTGCAATATCAAAGCTATTTGTCATTGTTTTCTTCTAGGATTTTTTTGTTTCAAATTCCCAGTGGAGTGAAGTTGGAATGCAATGGGATAGGATAGAGACAGAGATGTGGAGTGAAGATAGGATAGGATAGGATAGGATAGGATAGGATAGGATAGAATAGAATAGAATAGAATAGAATAGAATAGAATAGAATAGAATAGAATAGAATAGAATAGAATAGAATAGAATAGAATAGAATAGAATAGAATTCTTTATTGGCCAAGTGTGATTGGATACAGAAGGAATTTGTCTCCAGTGCATATGCTTTCAGTGTACATACCAGAAACAAGTGATAAACCCTGATCATCATAATAAAATACAATCACCATAAATCATAAGATACAAACTCAGTGATATTTTATAGGATACTAAATGAGCAAACGACATAAATCATAATAGGATACTAAATAAAGGCAATCAACGTAAATCATGAGATACAAACCACAAAGTTGTAGTCATAAGAAGCTAAGGAAATAGGTAATAGAGGGAAGATGAGAAGGATAAAAGGTAATGCAGCCCGACTAGGTGGTTTGACATCCTAGTCACCTAGTGCAGGGGTAGGCAAAGTTGGCTCTTCTATGACTCGTGGACTTCAACTCCCAGAATTTCTGAGCCAATCATGCTAGCTTAGGCATTCTGAGAGTTGAAGTCCACGAGTCATAGAAGAGCCAACTTTGCCTACCCCTGACCTAGTGCATGGACTGTGTTGTGGGAATTAGTTGTTTAGCAGAGCGATAGCATGGGGGTGGGGGGAGGAAACTGCCTTTGTGTCTGATTATTTTGGCATGCAATGCCCCATAGCGTCATCTTGAGGGAAGAAGTTGAAACAGTTTATGTCCAGTTCCTTTAGTGACCATGCGAACATTCAAAAGTTACAAGGGCCCTGGAAAAAGTGACTTACGATCTGCTTTCACAGTTAACGACCGCTGCGACATTCACATGACCATATGATCAAAATTCAGACGCTTGGCAGCTGACTCCCCTTTAGTGACCTTCTGACAAGCGAAGTCAACAGGGAAACCCGATTCACTTAACAACCGAGGCACTAACTTAATAACTGCAGTGGTTCCCTTCACAACTGTGGCACGAGAGGTCATAAAATGAGGCAAAACTCCCTTAAACAATGGTTCCACTCAGCAACAGAAATTTCGGGCTCAGTTGTGATCGTATGTCAAGGACTGCCTGTGTACAAAAAGAACACAATCTCCGATCTTGCTCTCAAGCTAGCTTTTCCCTTTTAAATACAATAGTGTCTGATCTCTGGCTTATCTTTTTTTTAAAAAGCTCCTTTTTTGCTGGTAGAGATGGAAGTTTGTCATCTTGATATCTGCAGTCTGCGCCTTATAATCAGTGGCCTAAAGGTAATAGAAAAAAATTACTGACGCAAACATGGAAGGGATTTTTTAGTTACGGATCCTATAACTTTGGAACTATTAAAAGCAGCATTGAACATCTGCTGAAATGGTTATGCCCTGAGGGAAAATCATGGCTTCAGGAAAAAGAGCCATGCAATGAGTAAGCAAAGATGGAACCAGAACACTAGGCTGGCCTAGGGAATGGGCCTTCTAATTCATTTTCCTTATTGTGAGAAATTAGTGCAGGGAAGGTTAAAGAGCGGAGCAGTGGCCTAGAGGTGAAGACGCTCGCCTCCCGCTCAGAAGGTTGAGAGTTCAATCCTAGGCAGCACAGATGTTCCTCTTATCAGAGCAGCCGGGTCAGTAAGGAGAAATTTCCCTAACAGAATAATTAATCAGTGGAACAACTTGCCTCCAGAAGAAGTTGTGGGTGCTCCATCATTGGAAGTTTTTAAGAAGAGAATGGACAACCATTTCTCTGAAATGGTATAGGCCAGGGCTTTCTGCCTGAACAGGGGGTTGGACTAGAAGACCTCTACGGTCTATTCTATTCTATTCTATTCTATTCTATTCTATTCTATTCTATTCTATTCTATTCTATTCTATTCTATTCTATTCTATTCTACTCTACTCTACTCTACTCTACTCTACTCTACTCTACTCTACTCTACTCTACTCTACTCTACTCTACTCTACTCCCATTCCTTATTCTATTCCTATTCCTTATTCTATCCCCTATTTTATTCCCTATTCTATTCTACTTTCTAATCTATTCTATTATCAAGTAAACCATACCCCAATCAAGAAACAAGCCATCAGTAAACAGCCCAACCAAGGAATCTCTTAAGCCCAGCTGCTGTGGCTTAGAGGTGGAGCTCTTGCCTCACAATCAAGAGATTGTGAGTTCGATCCTAGTTAGAGGCAGATGCAGGGGTCTCCTGCTTGGGCAGGGGGTTGGACTAGATGACCTGCAAGGTCCCTTCCAACTCTGTTAATCTGTCCCTTCCAACTCTGTTGATCTGTTAGACCTCACCCACCCCCACAGACAGGCAAGTCACCAGAATATATAAACTGACAGCAGTGATGATGCTACCTAATTAGGGTAACGAAATGTCTGCAAGAAAGCAAACAAATCAGAGAGCACCAAGGACCCCTCAGACAAAGGGTTGTCCAATCTCTTCTTAAAAACCTCCAGTGTTGGAGCACCCATAACTTCTGGAGGCAAGTCATTCCATTGATTAATTGTTCCAATTATCAGAAAATTTCTCCTTAGTTCTAAGTTGCTTCTCTCCTTGATTAGTTTCCACCCATTGCTTCTTGTCCTGCCTTCTGGTGCTTTGGAGAATAGCTTGACCCCCCACTCTTCCTTGGGATGCTTCTGTTTCTTGTCAGTGTCATTGCCAATATCCAGCTGGCCTGCGGAGAAATTTGTATACAGTTTCACCTGCCCAGAGTTTTATTAGCAAAGCCAACTTTTCATTAACCCCAAATTCTTCCGTTTTTGCAATTGCGGGATATCACACATTATTTTAATCGTTTGCAACTGGAGCAACCAGCTTTTACAGTTCCATGGCTGTGAATGCTTCTTATCCCAAATTATTTTTGTGGGTGGAGCCACAGACCCGAAATACCTGCCGAGATTTCATCCTTCCAAAAACGGACATCCTGTTATGCTTTCTGCACAAAAGTGTCCTGCAAAGGCCGAGACCCGCCTCTTGGAGAGCGGAGCTGTCTGTTGCAACTCCTAAATGTTGTGGTCCGCCAGTGGCCTGCAGAGCTGGCAGCAGAGTTGGACAGCGAGGAGGCTGGGGAGGAACATGGGCCAGGCCTGGAGTCTGGAGAAGGCTCTGTGTCGGAGGCAGAGATGGGGCCCGGGCCATCTGGGAGTTCTGTGCTGACTCCGGAGCCTCCAGAGGCTGATATGAGCAAGGCAGAGGAACAGGGGGAGGCTGTTCCCAATGCGCGCATGCGCAGAGCTGCCAGAAGGCAAGAACAGTTAAGGAGTAAAAGAGCTACTTGGGAGTAAGGCTTGGAGATCATTGGCCCCTCCCATAGGACATAAAAGAGAGGCAAACGGATGTGCTCCTTGCAGGAAGCAACTTGGTTCAATTCTGGTCGGTGTAACTCAGCAGCTCCGTTCTGACTCCGTGCTCTGTTTGGCCTTGCAAAGCTCCTTGCCAATTAGGTCTTTGGCAGCGTGTCAAGAGAGAGAAAGGTTGGTGCTTATCAGCCTTCTTCCGAAAGACTGTGGAAGACTTCTGTCGGACTAATTAACACTGTTTGGGATTTATTACAGCTGTGAATGAACAGAATTCACAGCTGTTGAAATAAAAAGAGGTTTTTTCGGGACTACGTTTGTGTTTATTATTATTATTATTATTATTATTATTATTATTATTATTATTATTATTATTATTATTATTATTATTATTATTATTTCACAAAAAACGTAATACACAGCAAACGAGATTTATATGCTGGATTTCGTATCACTATATCACAAGTCGAACACTTCCCAAGCGTCTAGGACTGTGTGATGTATTTTCGTATGATGCGCGCAGATCCAAGCACGGTGGCCCTTTGCAACTGACAGATCGTGATTTTGTCAATGTTTATTGTTTTCAAATGCCAGTTAAGGTCTTTTGGCACAGCACCCAGTGTGCCGATTACCACTGGGACCACCTGTACTGGTTTATGCCAGAGTCGTTGCAATTCGATTTTAAGGTCCTGATATCGGTTAAGTTTTTCCTGTTGTTTTTCATCAATTTGACTGTCACCTGGTATGGCGACATCAACGATCCACACTTTTTTATTCTCCACAATCGTGAGGTCTGGCGTATTATGTTCCAAAACCTTGTCAGTCTGAATTCGAAAGTCCCAAAGTATTTTGGCATGTTTGTTTTCAACTACTTTCTCAGGTTTATGATCCCACCAGTTCTTTACCACTGGTAGGTGGTAGTTGTGGCACAGGTATTATTATTATTATTATTATTATTATTATTATTATTATTATTATTATTATTATTATTATTATTATTATTATTATTATTATTATTATTATTATTATTATTATTATTATTATTATTATTATTATTATTATTATTATTATTATTATTGAGATTTATATACCGCCTCATAGTGCAAGCACTCTCTAAGCGGTTTACACCATTAAGCAATGTATATTTATTTGCCCCCAACAATCTGGGTCCTCATTTTACCTACCTCGGAAGGATGGAAGGCTGAGTCAACCCTGAGCCGGTGAGATTTGAACAGCTGAACAGCTGATCACAGTCAGCTAAATTGGCCTGCAGTACTGCACTCTAACTGCTGCGCCACCTCGGCTTATCAGGAAGCCTAGGTCAGAACACTAAAGAGGATTGGCTGACCGACCGGATGCAGCTTCCCTGCGTCGTGATTTAAAGCAAACGGGGCAGAGCCCAATTAGCTGAGACAAGTAGGGATTGGGACAGATGTTCCCATTGTGCAAGCAAAAAAAACCTCACAGAGTCTCTGGAGCTTTCTTGTTTCAAAGCACAACCTCCCCCAAAGTATGACTGTCAAAATAGGTCGAAGATGCGCAAGACAAGAAAGGAGAACTATGTTCCAAGCAACTCCTTTGTTGCTGCCTTCCTCCCCCCCTCCAATGAATTTCACAGGCTGAGGGGGTGGGGGCCCACAAAAAAGAAGGCAAGATAAAGAAAACTAGTGTAACACTTCCAACAGCCCCCCCCCCTCTTATCAGAAGGACTCTCAAGGAAATCCAGCAGCTGCCGAGAACTTGGAAGTAGATATCCCAAAGGTGCTTTTTCGGGAGGCAACTGGACTTTCTTGTTTTTTTTTCTTTTGAAGACGTATCGCTTCTCATCCAAGAAACTTTGTTGTTGTTGTTTTCCTCTTCTAAATTTAGGTGCGTCTTATAGTCCGAAAAATACGGTATCTGGTACCTTTGCTCTAGGCAGATTGTGGTAAGCTGGTTTGAAATCAAAACAAGGCCGCAATTATGTGACGCGCACTACAGAACAAAGGTGTGGAAGCCACGTACTTCGATGATACCACAGGTAGCAGAAAGAGGTTTCTTAACTCCCCAGAGTTCCTCATGAAGAATATATTACCTGCAAAGCTTAGGGAAAGAAACTGTAAGTTGACAATGGCGACTTCTTATAAGGAAAACCTGTATAAAATCTTCTATAGGTGGCACTTACCACCGGCGAGATTAGCAAAAATGTTTAAAAACATGTCCGCCAAGTGTTGGAAATGTAACCAGACATGTACCCTGTTTCCCCCCAAAATAAGACATCCCCTGATAATAAGCCCAATCAGGATTTTGAGTGCACGGCAATAAGGCCAAGCGCTTATTTCAGGGTTTAAAAAAATATAAGACAGGGTCTTATTTTCGGGGAAACATGGGTATTATCACATGTGGTGGACATGTGCAAAAGCAAAGAAATATTGGACAAAAATATATACATGGTTAGAAAAAATGTTAAAGCAGCACATAGATTATAAGCCAGAAATATTTTTGTTAGGCATAGTACCAGAAAAGTATGATAAAGGGAATATATATTAATGTGACATGTTTTGACAGCAGCAGTATTTGCACAATATTGGAAAAATGAAGAAACACCGACAGAAGATGTAGTTAAAAATTTTTTAGACTGTGCAGAAATGGACACACTGACATTAAAGATAAAAAAAAAGATACAGAGTATTTTCGAATATGGGACTGGTTGGATAATAGAGGTAGAAATTAGGAGTGGGAAAAGTATTATTATATAAGCAAAATGATCCAGACAATATGCTATTCACCAAGCACTTATGTATGTAAAGTGAAAATGTATAAATAAACTGTTTTTTTAAAAAATTACCTGCAATGGGTCTAAACCAGCCTCAGAGAGCCCCTGAGACAAAATTGCCATATATTTTGAATTAAAAAAACGATATGCATGAGCAAAATGGTTGGGATAGGAAGGTTGTGGGAATAGAGAATAGGGAATTCTAATAATGGACTTGGTCTGACCTGTGTGGTCAGTAAATGAAACTTCAGGGGAGGAATATGATTAAGACGCCTGAACCTGCGATGGTTTGTATGCCTCTCCTGTGCAGAAAAGTTTGGTTTTGCAGCAAAGTTCCAGATGTGTTGAGTTACATCTGCCGAATTTTCTTTTAACGCCAAGAATAATCTAAAAGCATTTCCCTCTTGATTTCTATAGGGGAAAAAAAAAACCAGGATGCAGTTCCAACCCACAATTCATTACAGGCAGTCCTCGACTTACAACAGTTCATTTAGTGACCGTTTGAAGTTATGGCGCTGAAAAGAACCTGACTCATAACGGCTTTTCCACGCTTACGACCGTTGCAGCATCCCCATGGTCATGCGATCAAAGTTCGGATGCTTGGCAACCGACTCATACTTATGACGGTTGCGGTCTCCCATGGTCATCGGATCCCCGTTTGCCTGACAAGCAAAGTCAAGGGGGGGGGGGAGCCGGATTCAATTAGCAATCTTAACAATTGCTAACTTAGCAACTGCCACGATTCACTTCACAACTGTGGCAAGAAAGGTGGTTCAATGGAGCAAAATTCACTTAGCGACGGTTTAACTTAGCAACAGAAATTTGGGGCTCAACGTTGCTCGTACGTCAAGGACTAGCTGTAATTTCCTTTTTTTCTGTTATGTTTTTTTAAAGGGGTCGGAGCGTTTTGTTTTCAACACCCGGTCACAAGGAAGAGGCGTGTGCAATTGGCAAAAAGATTTCCCTGAAAAAAATTCCTTCTAGATTGAGGGAAGTCACCCCCTCCTGGAAGAATGAAATATTTTGAGAAATATTTTTAAAAGGCAGAATATTATATTTCCCTAAAGGAGAAACGTGTTTCTAAAGACAGAAACCAGCTCCCTGCCCCCAGCAGATATTTGATGCCCATTGAGAAGGATTGGTCCAGCCTATCTACAGAACAAAAGACCTTCAGCTCCAGGGTGATGGGATTAAGACATGACCCTCCAGCAGGGTGGATTTAAATCAAGTCGATTTAAATCATAATTTCTAAAGAGCAACTGTCATCTCTGTCCCGCAGCGGCTCCTCCTCTGACCCGCTGTTGACTCACCGACAGTCCCAATATTGCAGAATATACAGCCTCATATGCTACATAACTAAGCTCCATTTCATGCTGAATAAACTAAATTATTAATGTATATTAAATAGAAAGGAGGGACGCGGTGGCTCAGTGGCTAAGACGCTGAGCTTGTCGATCAGAAAGGTCGGCAGTTCAGCTGTTCGAATCTCTAACGCCGCGTAACGGAGTGAGCTCCCGTTACTTGTCCCAGCTTCTGCCAACCTAGCAGTTCGAAAGCATATAAAAATGCAAGTAGAAAAATAGGGACCACCTTTGGTGGGAAGGTAACAGCGTTCTGTGCGCCTTTGGCGTTTAGTCATGCCGGCCACATGACCACGGAGAACGTCTTCGGACAGCGCTGGCTCTTCGGCTTTGAAACGGAGATGAGCACCGCCCCCTAGAGTCGGGAACGACTACCACACATGTGCGAGGGGAACCTTTACCTTTATTAAATAGAAAACTATCATTAGATAGATTTTTACTCCAAAAGCATTTTATTAAAATAAATTTGATTTTAAAAAATCCGATTTAAATTTAAAAAAACCAATTTTTTTTATTTTTTTCTTAAAAAATCGTCACTTTTTATCCACCCTGCCCTCTAAGGGCATAATAGGATTATCTAGCAACAGAGTTCACCACATTGCAAAATCACCTGGGGACATTGCATCACCCCTCCAGGCTGTCAACCAAACTTCTCAGACAACCTACAGAGCCAGCTATGACCCCTACAACAGCCAATAGAATACATGTTCTTGCACAGGAACAGGAAGCTCATGGGCAAGGCCCAAGAGAAGGTATAAATAACCCTCATTCTCAACTCCATGTGGTCAGCTGCACCAGGACCATGTGCTTGGTGGTCCTCTTCACCATTAAACCCTCTTTCCAGTCAGCCTCCACGTTTCCAGTGTCTTTCCCTGCTTGGAACTGAACCAGATGGATATTTTTTCCAACAAGATATTGGAAGCTAAATGTGGCCATATTGAGAAAGAAAAACATAACATTCTGTCCTAGAATAGAGAGAGTTTGCCAAATTCAGGCTATTTTAGCCTCCTCCTGTAACATTGTAAAACAACTTCCTGGGCTGGGAGATTTTCCTTCCGGGAAAAAAACACTACCAAACTATCCCTGGAAAGGGAGTTTAGCACAGAACTAAATTTAGTCTCAGCTGATGAAAACTACTGTATTAAAGAGACAATGTCCAACATAAAGCTTAATTTAGGAACAACCTTTAAATGGGCCCTTGAACTTCGCTGGAAGTTTTTAAGAAGAGATTGGACAGCCATTTGTCCAGAAGGGTGCTTGAGTCGGGGGTTGGACTAGAAGACCTCCAAGGTCCCTTCCAACTCTGTTATTCTGATCCTACAGCCCTCAAAGTGTACTTAAGCAGAACATTTTTAGACTAGACTTCCACAAGCTTTGAACTTTCTGCTTGTTGTCATCTGCAGAGGACGGCTCCATTTATTTATTTATTTATTTATTTATTTATTTATTTATTTATTATTTATTATTTATTTATTTATTTATTTATTTATTTATTTATTTATTTATTTATTTATTTATTTATTTATTTATTATTTGTGAGATTTATATACCGCCTCACAGTGCAAGCACTCTCTAAGCGGTTTACACCAGTAAGCAATGTATATTTATATTGCCCCCAACAATCTGGGTCCTCATTTTACCTACCTCGGAAGGATGGAAGGCTGAGTCAACCTTGAGCGGTGAGATTTGAACCGCTGACCTGCGGATCACAGTTAGCTAAAGTGGCCTGCAGTACTGCCTCTAACCGCTGCGCCACCTCGGCTCAATTTGCCCAAGCAAGACACACACATTATCTACAGGCCTCAGTTCAACTTTTCTTACTCCCTGGCTTTGGTCTTAAATGAACCCAGAACAATATACGTGATCTGCCTACGGGTGGATTTTTCACCCCAGATGACCTGTCCTGATGAACACCAGTTCTCTGCCGATGTTTATAGAGTGAGCTTTAAAAACATGGTTCATGAAAATTGGAGAGAGCCTCCTTTCACACTAGTTTGATGAATTAATCGGGGTTCACCCCTTTTTTTTTCTGGCCTTATTTTAATTTTAAAATTGAGATATGCTATTAGCATTCGGTTTGCCTTCAAACAATCCACCACGAGGGGATTCTGGCTAGTTGTTTTAAAAACATATTTGTTCCCCTAAGAACATAGGTGGTTGTTATATATACAACAATGCAAAAGTCACAGCTGCCAGTTCTTTAGCTGATGCTGGCCTTCATGCGTATTGGGTTCCTCCCAAGTTTTGATGGCTTGTCATAATTATATCTCAATATTAATTTTATGGCACAATATAAATATATCTCATATAATAACAATAGTATTAATTATTATATGACATAATCATTTGCACAAGTAAAACACATGCCTACAAGGTGAGTAGCTTCTCCCCCCCCCCTCCTCCAGAAGATACATCCAAGAAAATTAGATAAAAGAAAAGAGAGATGTTCCTCATAGTAACACACATCTTGGCTTCCTGGCTGGTCTACTACAATGCACTCCACGTGGGTCTATTTATGAAGACTGTCTGAAAACTATCAGGAATGCAGCATAAACAGTGATGGACGTGGGAATAGAATAGAATAGAATTTAGAATAGAATAGAATATAGAATTAGAAAATAGAATTATAGAATAGAATATAGAATATATAGAATTAGAATGGAATAGAATAGAATAGAATAGAATTTAGAATAGAATAGAATATAGAATTAGAAAATAGAATTATAGAATAGAATATAGAATATATAGAATTAGAATGGAATAGAATAGAATAGAATGGAATAGAATAGAATAGAATAGAATAGAATAGAATAGAATAGAATGAATGAAGAATGAATAGAATAGAATAGAACAGGACTAATGGAATGAATAATGGAATGGAATGGAGTAGGAATATAACATAATAGAATAAAGAATGAATAGAATAGAATAGAATTTAGAATGGAATGGAATGGAATGGAATAGAATAGAATAGAATAGAATGGAATGGAATGGAATGGAATAGAATAGAATAGAATAGAATAGAATAGAATAGAATAGAATAGAATGAAGAAGGAATGGAATGGAATGGAATGGATTGGAATGGAATGGAATAGAATAGAATAGAATAGAATAGAATAGAATAGAATGGAATGGAATGGAATGGAATGGAATGGAATAGAATAGAAT
This sequence comes from Diadophis punctatus similis, assembly GCA_023053685.1. Classification (NCBI taxonomy): domain Eukaryota; kingdom Metazoa; phylum Chordata; class Lepidosauria; order Squamata; family Dipsadidae; genus Diadophis; species Diadophis punctatus. Next base: position 1,906,068 of record JALIGW010000006.1, read on the forward strand.
AGAATAGAATAGAATAGAATTTAGAATAGAATGGAATGGAATGGAATGGAATGGATTGGAATGGAATGGAATGGAATGGAATAGAATAGAATAGAATAGAATTTAGAATAGAATGGAATGGAATGGAATGGAATGGAATGGAATGGAATGGAATGGAATGGAATGGAATAGAATAGAATAGAATAGAATAGAATAGAATTTAGAATAGAATGGAATGGAATGGAATGGAATGGATTGGAATGGAATGGAATGGAATAGAATAGAATAGAATAGAATAGAATAGAATTTAGAATAGAATGGAATGGAATGGAATGGAATGGAATGGAATGGAATGGAATGGAATGGAATAGAATAGAATAGAATAGAATAGAATAGAATAGAATAGAATTTAGAATAGAATGGAATGGAATGGAATGGAATGGAATGGAATGGAATGGAATAGAATAGAATAGAATAGAATAGAATAGAATAGAAGGAATGAATGAATAAGGAATAGAATAGAAAACAATAGAATAGAATATGACTAATGGAATGAAGAATGGAATGGAGTAGGAATAGAATAAAGAATAGAATAGAATAGAATGAAGAATGAATAGAATAGGACTAATGGAATGAAGAATGGAATGGAATAGAATAGAATATAGAATAGAATAGAAGGAATGAAGAATGAATAGAAAAGAATAGAATAGGAGTAATGGAATGAAGAATGGAATGGAGTAGGAATAGAATAGAATAGAATATGACTAATGGAATGAAGAATGGAATGGAATGGAGTAGGAATAGAATAGAATAAAGAATGAATAGAATAGAATAGAATAGAATAGAATAGAATAGAATAGAATAGAATAGAATAGAATAGAATAGAATAGAAGGAATGAAGAATGAATAGAATAGAAAACAATAGAATAGAATATGACTAATGGAATGAAGAATGGAATGGAGTAGGAATAGAATAGAATAAAGAATGAATAGAATAGAAGGAATGAAGAATGAATACAATAGAATATAGAATTAGATTAGAATGGAGTAGAATTAGAATAGAATAGAATTAGATAAATAAAATAAAGAATAGAATAGAATTCTTTGTTGGCCAAGTGTGGTTGGACAAACAAGGAATTTGTCTCTGGTGTATAAGCTCGCAGTGTACAAGCAGTAAAGTAATAGGTCATAGGTCATAAATCATAGTTACAGCCATTAATCGAAGTTACAAACAACAACTGATACATCATAAGAAACCAATAGGAGAAGATAGTAGGAAAGATGAGAAATGAGACAGTGCTGGGGGAATGAGGTGTTTAGCAGAGCGATGGCACGTGGGGGAAACAAACTATCTCTCTGTCTAGTTGTTTTGACATGCGATGCCCTATAGCGGCATCCTGAGGGGAGGAGTTGAAAGAGTTTATGTCCAGGATGTGAGAGGTCCGTCGGTATTTTCTCAGCCCTCTTTCTGGTTCGTGCAGTTATACAGGTCCTCCATGGAAGGCAGGCTGGTTGCAGTTGTTTTTTCTGCAGTCCTAACTATCTAATTTATTAGAGCACATGAACGACATTGATTGATGAGGCTTTCCTGGATTTGCTTCTAACAAATATCGCCAGCCTGGGGGGGCGGAATCCACCTGGCTGGTGTTGGCTGGGGAGGAGGTGAGTTTTGACAGAAGGATAGACTGGTAGGTTCAGCCCTTTCTCAAAACTCAATTCTGGTCTTACGCAAGTGTTTGTTGCGAGCGCCTTCAAAAGAAACCCATCAAAACCCATCTTAACACTTTGCTTACAACCAACAAAGGATGGAGAAAGATAGATTTCCACTCTAAGCAGCCGCTCTTCATCAGCCTAGGGAGGATGGGCATTCCCAAAAATGTCTGCCTTAAAGGAATTTTGGGATGCTTATTTACACACTAGCTTGAGAATCCCAGGAAAGGTTGCACAACTTTTCCAAGAAGTTGCTTTCAACAACATCCTGATGCAGGCCAAAGGCTAAACTGCATGATTGTTACACCCTACTCAGAATTCACTGACGACGCTGCTGGAGCAATTACAGGTAGGCCTCATGATGACCACGGAGCCCCACATTTCTGTCACTGAGTGAGATGTGTGTCTTTCGCCCCGTTTTACCACCTTTCTTGCCAGCGTTGTTAAGTGAATCACTGCAGCTGTTCAGTTAGCAACAAGGGCGTTAAGTGAATCGGGCTTCCCCATTTGACTTTGCTGGACAGAAGGTCACCAAAGGGGATTGCATGACCCCGGGACACGGCAGCTGTCATAAATACGAGTCAGTTGCCATAAATACAACTGAACTTTGATCAAATGAGCATGGGGATGCTGCAATGGTCATAAGTGTGGAAAACAGTCATAAATCACTTTTTCCAGTGCTGTTGTAACTTTGAATGGTCACTAAATGAGTGGTTGTAAGTTGACTACCTGTGAATTTGTTAGCTCATTAAGAAGTCATGGAGAAGCAACAGTAAACGGGAATTGAGTAAGTTTGAATTGCCTGCTGCAGGAAGTCTCTCTCTTTCTCTCCCTCCCTCCCTCTCCCTCTTTCTCTCCCTTCCTCCCTCCCTCCCTCTCCCCCCTCCCTTTCTCCCTCCCTCTCTCCCTCTCCCTCTCCCTCTCCTTTTCTCTCTCCCTCTTTCTCTCTCCTCTTTCCCCCTTCTCTCTCTCTCTCCTCTCTCTCTCCTCTTTCTCTCTCTCTCTCTCTCTCCTCTCTCTCTCCCTCTTTCTCATTTAAGTGTTTCTGATTCTGATCCTCTCTCATTCTTTCTCTCATTCTCTTTCACTCTTTCATTTTTTCTCTCATTCTCACTTTTATTCATTTTCTCTCATTCTCTTTCTCATTCTCTCACATTCTGTCATTCTCATTCTTTCATACATTCTCTTTCATTCTCTCTCTCATGCTCTCTCATTCTTTGTTTGTTTAATACAGTGCTGGGATTTCCTGCAAGTTTCACCTCCAAGAATTGATTTTTCACACGGCTGTTTTTCTCTGCCTGGTTTAGCTAGGTGATTTGCCTAAAAACCATCATCCACTTCCATGGTTTACATTAATAAAAGAGAAGATTTGTAGCTCAGGGTTGAACTGTGGGGTCCTTGGTGCTCTCTGAGCTTGGTGGTTTTCTTGCAGACGTTTCAGTACCCAACTAGGGAACATCATCAGCACTGTTCCCTCTAAGGTGCGCGCCCGCGCAGGCGCGCACGTGATGATAGAACGCCGCGCGGAAGTTTCTAACTTCCTGCCGGCATTTCCTAATGGGAGAGGCTGTGCGCATGCGCGGCCGCGCAGATGAAACGAGAACGCCGCGCACCGTTTTTTTTTCTTACAGGGAACATTGATCATCAGTACTAGAGGCTGGCCTAGATACCTGCACAAAAACCCCACTCCCTTCTAGCACTGATCATGTTACCTAGTTGAGCAATTAAATGTCTGCAAGAAAACAACCACTTTTGTAGAGCACAAAGGACCCCAAAGAATGACAAAATCTTCAGTCAGAAATTATCTCATCTCTGTAACACTAGAATCGATTCACGCAAGGAGAGGGGCAGTGCAGTCTTTTGGGGGTACCCACCAGCACCTTAAAAAATTATCACTTGATTTTATGGTTTCTTCCTCCCACTTCGTAAACTGGCTATCTGTCCAACTTTCTCACCTTGTCTGATGGTTTGTAAGAACTGCCAGGGCCACCAAGAGGATTATTAAGTGCTGGAACAAGACTAATATGGGCCCCCACTGCTTTTTTCCTCCTCCTCCTCCTCCTCCTCCTCCTCCTCCTCCTCCTCCTCCTCCTCCTCCTCCTCCTCCTCCTCCTCCTCGTTGGCGTTGACTTTTTCATCAGGTTGGGGCTCTGGCTGGGCCTCCCGTCCCTCAGGCGACTCCGCCGGCGGCCTTTTGGCCTCTAACTCACTGCTGCTGCTGCTGCTCCTTCCTCTGCCGTCTCTGGACCAGGGATGGGTTCCTACTTACCTCACTGCTGGTTCGCTTCCTCCCACTGCGTGGGCGCACCTCATGGGCATGCGTGTGCTGCGCGCATGCGCGGTGGCAAAAAAGCTGGAAAAAAAGCTGAAAACAAGATGGCAATCGCATGCACAGTGCCGGAAACTCTGCTTCTACGCATGCTCAGAAGAAAAAAAATTAAAAAAAATTTAAAAAAAATTAAAAAAAAAAGATGGCAGCACCCACGGACCGGCACCGACCGAACTGCATTTAACGCCAAATTGAAAAAGCGTTTGTTGCCCCTTTTTATTAATCTTATCACGTTTGTTTTTCCTTGCGTTTTTGAGCTCCAGATTTTTGAGATGACATTTCATAACCATTCATAAACTGAAGTGAAATATAAAACATATTCATAAACAAACAAACTCTTTTTCTTATAAGAACGTTTATTAAATTAAATCAAAATTAAATTTTAAAAAAATTGGTTTTGTAATTTTTTTAAAAAAAATTTCCCCTTCATGGGCCCCCTTTGAGTTCCATGGGCTCCGGAACAATGTACCGGCTGCACCCCCCTCACCTCAGGCCTAAGAGCTGCCACAGAGGGAATTCTGGACAAGCATAACTGGTATCTGGTAACTGGCTAGAACAACATTGCCACCTAGTTGTAAGGATGCTCCTACAATTCCCCCTCATGGAAAGATAAAATCGCATCTTCTCGCAATTCAAAACTCAATGGAAAGAAGCAGTGTTCTCAAAAGCGATGGCCTGAGTGGACGTGTGTTTACATGCCCTGCATGCCTCATAGAGTACTGAGGACTGCACAATGTCAGCGATTGTGTGTTAAAGCACAGGAAAAGTTAAGCAACCCGAGAATGTCGTCTGTCACATTACAAAAAAAGTTAAGTTTGTAGTCCTTATGATGGTAAAAACTGGGCTTCACGCTCAAGGAAAAGTTAGATAACTTTGTAAATGTCCCAGTTTTCTTTTAGTGTCCTGCACTATAGGCCTTTTGGGGCAAATACATTGCCTGAAAAAAATAAAGGAAACGGCCTATATTTTTCCATTTTTGAGAAAAGTATTCATCATGCAGAATAACCTAGAATTGCGATCTTTTAGGTGCAGAATTTCGGCGCATTCTATCGGAACTTCATTTTTAGCAAAAACAAAGAAGTTTTCAAATTCTGATAAAAATAATTATTGAGACACTTGGTGATACTTGGGATTTTAGCCTTTTAAAATTTTGTTTAAAACTTTTTAATTATCTTTCGAGGCTGTCTTTCAAGGTTTTCAAGAAGAGATTCGACCACCATTTGTCCGGATTGGTATAGGGCAGTGATGGCGAACCTTTTTTGGTTCGCGTGCCAAAAAGGGGGGGGATGCGTGGGATCACATGTGTGCGTGCCCACACCCATAATTCCATGCACCCCTGCGCATGCGCATATGACCCCCCCACTCCCAGCATGCAATGGCACGCCCATTTTTTGCTCTCTCCAGGCTTCTAGGAGCCTGGGGAGGGCGAAAACGGCCTTCCCCACCCCCTCTGGAGGCTGGAAACAGCCTGTTTCCTGACTCCCAGTGGGCCCAGAAGGCCCAAAAATCAGCCGGCCGGTGCGCACATGCGCGCCGGACCTGAGCTCGCGTGCCCACTGATATGGCTCCGCGTGCCACTTGTGGCACCCGTGCCATAGGTTCGCCATCACGGGTATAGGGCCTCCTGCTTGAGTAGGGGGTTGGACTAGAAGACCTCCAAGGTCCCTTCCAACCCTATTATTCTACATCCTATGCTGGTGTTGCATTCCCTGCCTTAAGTGCTTTTCAATGCAATCCCTAAGTAACCAATCTCAGCCGCAAGTCAGCTTCAGATATAACATTCTACAAGATCTCGTGATCGATCATGGTAGATCTGCCTCAAATCTTCAAGCGGTTATTTTTCCTACTAAAAAAAGTAACCCCTGAAAAAAATAATCTAATAGGAATGGATTGCAGACATCTGGATGAGAACTAAATGGTTGAAAAGAGATACAGGCAATGTCAGTTGCCGCCATCTCCTGGTTTTCTGCATCTTTGCAACAAGGATCTAGAAGCCCTGCCTTCTTTATTTTTTTTTTTTAAAAACCTCTAATACGAGGTAAAATCATTAATCATTAAATCATTAACAGATGTAGGTGGAAGTTGTCAACCCCGGTCAGTTTGATTTTTAAGAACTCTCTCTGGAATTAAAAGTCAGATTGCAAATCAGCCGAAAGAGGAAAAACCACGCACCAAGGTTACCTCACTAAGGAAAGACAAGGAAGTCTAGTAGCCTCCTGAAAAAGCACCTTTGGGATAACCATGACCTGGGTGATTGAGAATCTGTACACACTTTTAGCTATACAATTTGGGATGAACACCCTTTGAATGGTGTGGGAGTAGGAACGGATTTCCAGAAAAAAATAGTAATTGCAGACTACAGGAACCAGTTGCAACCCGTCAGGTGACCCTGAGGACACAGATAAACCTCCAAGTGCTTCAACAACCCTCTAAAGCAGTGCTTCTCAATTATTTTCTGTTACGCCCCCCCCCCCCCAGGAAGAAGTAAACATTTCGCGCCACCCCAACTCTCCACCGGGACAATTGTTTGCAATATTTGGCATGTTTTCGCTGAAAAAACTCAAGCGGCTTATCAGCGTGATTGGGGTGTAATGTGTTTAAGTGACGCCTTAATTTATTTGGCTTCATGCTGTCCACTGCCAACATTTTTAGACACAGTAAACATACCGGTCTTTACTCGTCTCCCACCGTAGTCACAGTGAAGCCAAGCGCTACATACGCTTCGTCATATTTCCTCATCTTAGCTTTCGGGGGACTTACGTTTGTCTCATTATCTCCGTCTCTCTCTTCCTTTCTTTTCATCCCTGTTAAATATTTTTCCATGTTGTATCTTAAGGGTTTGTTATCTGCACTTCATATCTCCTGCTCTGGGCTGTGCGCTATTGTTCGGTGCAAAAAACCCCTACTCCCTGCGGCAAAAAAAAGCACGTTCCCCGGGGTCATGCACCCCCCCTGGCATTGCTCCGCACTCCCGCAGGGGGCCCCGCCCCACTATTTGAGAAGCACTGGGTTAAATAGAATAGAATAGAATAGAATAGAATAGAATAGAATAGAATAGAATAGAATAGAATAGAATAGAATAGAATAGAATAGAATAGAATAGAATAGAATAGAATTCTTTATTGGCCAAGTGTGATTGGACACACAAGGAATTTGTCTTTGGTGCATATGCTCTCAGTGTACATAAAAGAAAAGATACATTTGTCAAGAATCATGAAGTACAACACTTAATGATCGTCATAGGGTACAAATAAGCAATCAGGAAACAATATTAATATACATCGTAAGGATACAAGCAATAAGTTACAGTCATACAGTCATAAGTGGGAGGAGACGGGTGATAGGAACAATGAGAAAAACTAATAGTAATGCTTCACTCATTTAAAATGACATTTTTGATTTTTTTTTAAAAAAAGGTGAGGTGTAAAAGAACCACAGCTGTCATCGAAAGATTTCTCTCAGAAGAACTCACACAACTTTAATGTTCAAACATTTTAATATCACAACAGGTATCTCTTGGTGAAGAGATGATGAAATGAAAGGATATTAAGGAATTAAAGGAATTAAAAATAGGCAACAGATAAAATATTTTGTCTACCATAAGCATCACAGCTACTTAACAATAGTAAGTTCGCTCAGTAAAACTCAGCTGCATTCCAAAAAATACATGTCAAACAGAATATTACCAAGCCCGAATATTTAGAGATATTTCAGGAATAAAAGGACGACAAATGTGTATGACAAAAGAAATCAACATTCTTGAGGTGAGGGCCACATACTGTGTGTCATGATTAACATTTACCAGTCAAAAACAACATACATTTTCAACCACAGCCCAGGCTAAAATTATTCTAAGGTGGAAAACTAGAAACCTTTTATCAATAACTGGCTACACCTAACATTAAAAAGAGCCTTTGAGGCTTTTTTTTCCTGGTTCTAAGAACAATTGCCATGGCTAAATTTATGCCAGGCAGAAAACTATAAAATCTATTATAAATCACCGGCACACTTAGCATTAAAAAGGGCCGTTAAGATGTTTTCTGGTTCTAAGAACCAACATCATGCCTAAATTAAGCCAGGAAAGAAATCTACTCAGGATTTCAATGGCCACATCTAGAATTAAAAAGGGCCGCACAGACTTATTTACCAGTTCCAGGACCTAATGCCTCACCCTAGCAAGAGAGTACTTATTAATTTATTGAGATGGCAATAACTCGTATTAAAGTACGCCACCAGGTTTACTTTTGGTTCTAACAGATTTGGCTGCTACTGAAATTATTTCTAAGAATGTGAAGGAGCAGGACTGGTGAGCCAAAAGGATCCTTCCAGTTTGAGACTCATTTGGGGATCCTCGGGGACTGGGAGAGCCTTCTCTCTGAACGTTCTGGACCCTTCCAGTGTGATTCACCCTCACCGCTCGCTCTGGGACTACAAGGGGTGCCTTCCAGTTTGAGACTCATTTGGGGATCCTCAGGGACTGGGAGAGTCTTCTCTCTGAGCGTTCTGGACCCTTCCAGTGTGATTCACCCTCACCGCTCGCTCTGGGACTACAAGGGGTGCCTTCCAGTTTGAGACTCATTTGGGGATCCTCAGGGACTGGGAGAGTCTTCTCTCTGAGCGTTCTGGACCCTTCCAGTGTGATTCACCCTCACCGCTCGCTCTGGGACTGGAAGGGGCGCCTTCCAGTTTGAGACTCATTCGGGGATCCTCAGGGACTGGGAGAGCCTTCTCTCTGAGCGTTCTGGACCCTTCCAGTGTGATTCACCCTCACCGCTCGCTCTGGGACTGGAAGGGGCGCCTTCCAGTTTGAGACTCATTTGGGGATCCTCAGGGACTGGGAGAGTCTTCTCTCTGAGCGTTCTGGACCCTTCCAGTGTGATTCACCCTCACCGCTCGCTCTGGGACTGGAAGGGGCGCCTTCCAGTTTGAGACTCATTCAGGGATCCTCAGGGACTGGGAGAGCCTTCTCTCTGAGCGTTCTGGACCCTTCCAGTGTGATTTACCCTCACCGCTCGCTCTGGGACTGGAAGGGGCGCCTTCCAGTTTGAGACTCATTCGGGGATCCTCAGGGACTGGGAGAGCCTTCTCTCTGAGCGTTCTGGACCCTTCCAGTGTGATTCACCTTCACCGCTCTCTCTGGGACTGGAAGGGGTGCCTTCCAGTTTGAGACTCATTTGGGGATCCTCAGGGACCGGGAGAGTCTTCTCTCTGAGCGTTCTGGACCCTTCCAGTGTGATTCACCCTCACCGCTCGCTCTGGGACTGGAAGGGGCGCCTTCCAGTTTGAGACTCATTCAGGGATCCTCAGGGACTGGGAGAGCCTTCTCTCTGAGCGTTCTGGACCCTTCCAGTGTGATTCACCCTCACCGCTCGCTCTGGGACTGGAAGGGGTGCCTTCCAGTTTCAGACTCATTTGGGGATCCTCAGGGACTGGGAGAGCCTTCTCTCTGAGCGTTCTGGACCCTTCCAGTGTGATTCACCTTCACCGCTCGCTCTGGGACTGGAAGGGGTGCCTTCCAGTTTGAGACTCATTTGGGGATCCTCAGGGACTGGGAGAGCCTTCTCTCTGAGCGTTCTGGACCCTTCCAGTGTGATTCAACTTCACCGCTCTCTCTGGGACTACAAGGGGCGCCTTCCGGTTTGAGACTCATTGGGGATCCTCAGGGACTGGGAGAGCTTTCTCTCTGAGCGTTCTGGACCCTTCCAGTGTGTTTCACCTTCACCGCTCTCTCTGGGACTACAAGGGGTGCCTTCCAGTTTGAGACTCATTTGGGGATTCTCAGGGACCGGGAGAGTCTTCTCTCTGAGCGTTCTGGACCTTTCCAGTGTGATTCACCCTCACCGCTCGCTCTGGGACTGGAAGGGGCGCCTTCCAGTTTGAGACTCATTCGGGGATCCTCAGGGACTGGGAGAGCCTTCTCTCTGAGCGTTCTGGACCCTTCCAGTGTGATTCACCCTCACCGCTCGCTCTGGGACTGGAAGGGGCGCCTTCCAGTTTGAGACTCATTTGGGGATCCTCAGGGACTGGGAGAGTCTTCTCTCTGAGCGTTCTGGACCCTTCCAGTGTGATTCACCCTCATCGCTCGCTCTGGGACTGGAAGGGGCGCCTTCCAGTTTGAGACTCATTCAGGGATCCTCAGGGACTGGGAGAGCCTTCTCTCTGAGCGTTCTGGACCCTTCCAGTGTGATTCACCCTCACCGCTCGCTCTGGGACTGGAAGGGGCGCCTTCCAGTTTGAGACTCATTCGGGGATCCTCAGGGACTGGGAGAGCCTTCTCTCTGAGCGTTCTGGACCCTTCCAGTGTGATTCACCTTCACCGCTCTCTCTGGGACTGGAAGGGGTGCCTTCCAGTTTGAGACTCATTTGGGGATCCTCAGGGACCGGGAGAGTCTTCTCTCTGAGCGTTCTGGACCCTTCCAGTGTGATTCACCCTCACCGCTCGCTCTGGGACTGGAAGGGGCGCCTTCCAGTTTGAGACTCATTCAGGGATCCTCAGGGACTGGGAGAGCCTTCTCTCTGAGCGTTCTGGACCCTTCCAGTGTGATTCACCCTCACCGCTCGCTCTGGGACTGGAAGGGGTGCCTTCCAGTTTGAGACTCATTTGGGGATCCTCAGGGACTGGGAGAGCCTTCTCTCTGAGCGTTCTGGACCCTTCCAGTGTGATTCACCTTCACCGCTCTCTCTGGGACTACAAGGGGCGCCTTCCAGTTTGAGACTCATTCAGGGATCCTCAGGGACTGGGAGAGCCTTCTCTCTGAGCGTTCTGGACCCTTCCAGTGTGATTCACCCTCACCGCTCGCTCTGGGACTGGAAGGGGCGCCTTCCAGTTTGAGACTCATTTGGGGATCCTCAGGGACTGGGAGAGTCTTCTCTCTGAGCGTTCTGGACCCTTCCAGTGTGATTCACCCTCACCGCTCTCTCTGGGACTACAAGGGGCGCCTTCCAGTTTGAGACTCATTCAGGGATCCTCAGGGACTGGGAGAGCCTTCTCTCTGAGCGTTCTGGACCCTTCCAGTGTGATTCACCCTCACCGCTCGCTCTGGGACTGGAAGGGGCGCCTTCCAGTTTGAGACTCATTCGGGGATCCTCAGGGACTGGGAGAGCCTTCTCTCTGAGCGTTCTGGACCCTTCCAGTGTGATTCACCTTCACCGCTCTCTCTGGGTCTACAAGGGGTGCCTTCCAGTTTGAGACTCATTTGGGGATCCTGAGGGACCGGGGGAGTCTTCTCCCTGAGCGTTCTGGACCCTTCCAGTGTGATTCACCCTCACCGCTCGCTCTGGGACTGGAAGGGGCGCCTTCCAGTTTGAGATTCATTCGGGGATCCTCAGGGACTGGGAGAGCCTTCTCTCTGAGCGTTCTGGACCCTTCCAGTGTGATTCACCCTCACCGCTCGCTCTGGTACTGGAAGGGGTGCCTTCCAGTTTGAGACTCATTTGGGGATCCTCAGGGACTGGGAGAGTCTTCTCTCTGAGCGTTCTGGACCCTTCCAGTGTGATTCACCCTCACCGCTCGCTCTGGGACTGGAAGGGGCGCCTTCCAGTTTGAGACTCATTTGGGGATCCTCAGGGACTGGGAGAGCCTTCTCTCTGAGCACTCTGGACCCTTCCAGTGTGATTCACCCTCACCGCTCTCTCTGGGACTACAAGGGGCGCCTTCCATTTTGAGACTCATTTGGGGATCCTCAGGGACTGGGAGAGTCTTCTCTCTGAGCGTTCTGGACCCTTCCAGTGTGATTCACCTTCACCGCTCTCTCTGGGACTGGAAGGGGTGCCTTCCAGTTTGAGACTCATTCGGGGATCCTCAGGGACTGGGCGAGCCTTCTCTCTGAGCGTTCTGGACCCTTCCAGTGTGATTCACCCTCACCACTCGCTCTGGGACTGGAAGGCCTCCTCCACCAGGGCGCCATGGCATTTCCACCATCATGTGTGGGGGTCTGCATTGAGGGTAGATGGAATCAGGAACAGTGCAGCCTTTCTCCCAAGAAATGTACCTCATCAACTCCCTATCATTTCCATATCTATGTTGGTATGTGGGATGCTTTGGGGGCGTTCTCAAATTCTAACAACTACAGCTATGGCTAATATTATACCATACCAAATAACTAATTGCTACTTTAAGAATCACTGACCACACCTAGCATTAGAGAGGGCCATAGACATTCTTCTTGGTTTTAAGAACCATTGCCTAGTCTAATAGCCAAAAGGGAAGAAATTCATGGGATCTTATATACATCATGGAATACACTTAGATTTAAAAAGAGTACTAGATCTTTTCTTTCTGGGTCTAAAAACCATGGGTAAAAATACGCCAGGCAAGAAAACTAGAAATTCTATTATCTATCAACAGACACAGACAGCATTAAAATGTGGAGTATAGTCCCAGGGGGAGAGCCTTCTCTGTGGCTGGCCCCGTGCTCTGGAACCAACTACCCCCAGAGACCCGGACTATCCCCACTCTGCTGGCTTTCCGTAAAGCCATTAAGACATGGCTTTTCCTGCAGGTGGGGGGGACAACTTAATTCCACCTGAGCCTACCCCCCAAGTATGTATGTGTTGAATGGATGTTGCTGTTGTAAATAATTGTTTTAAATTTTTGTACTTGTTTTTAAATTTTATGCAATTTCTTTGTTTATTCTTGTATTTCTCCTTGTTGTAAGCCGCCCCGAGTCCCTCGGGAGTTGGGCGGCATATAAGAATAACAAAATAAATAAATAAAAATAAATAGTGTGTTAATCAGAGTGGCTTACAATTTCATTGATTTTTCTACAGGTCAGTTTTGATTGACTGGGTGAAGCTGCATTCTTGGCGAAGATCATATTCATTCTTGCTTTCCATTCTTTCTTCTATTCTCACCATCAACACTGGAGGCGGACAACTCAGTCTTCTCTCTTCTAAGAGGTTGTACTACATGCCTTTGAGATAAAAAAATCAATGTTACTGCAGCTGCCATGGGAATATTACTCCTAAGAATAGAATAGAATAGAATTCTTTATTGGCCAAGTGTGATTGGACACACAAGGAATTTGTCCTTGGTGCATATGCTCTCAGTGTACATAAAAGAAAAGATACGTTCGTCAAAAATAATGAGGTACAACAGTTAATGATTGTCATAGTGAATACACTATTACCTCAGATGCAGGGGTTACCCTTGCTTGCCTGGGCAAAAGGGGCTATCAGTTAGTGGAAGACCACCCCATCCCTCCGTTATCCCCAAACTTTGAAGAATACAAGTCTCAACTCAACTTACCTCACAGCATAGAGGCCACATCGCAGCCAAAGGCTAAAAGGCTTGGGCTGGGGACATTTTTTTGCTCTTTTTCCTTCTTTCACTTTTGTTTCTTCCTCTGCCATGCCGAACAAGGGTTGTCTCTTTCCAAGAACATTTAGCAGGTAGCATGCACTTGTTCTGCCCCTAAATCTCAGAAGTTCTAAAATCTTCTATAGATTACCGGCCACACCTAGCATTAAAAATGGCCATTGGGGTTTTCCTCCTGGTTCTAAGAACCATTGCCAGGGCTAAATTACGCCAGGCAGAAATCTATAAAATCTATAATCGATCAACGGCCACACGTAGCATTAAAAAGGTCCATTGAATTTTTCTTTCTGGTTCTAAGAACCATTGCCATGGCTAAATTATGCCAGGCAAAAAAGGTATAAAATCTATTATCAATGAATGGCCATACCTAGAATTAAAAAGGGCCGTTGAGGTTTTCTTTCTGGTTCTAAGAGCCATTGCCATGGCTAAATTATGCCAGGCAAAAAAGGTATAAAATCTATTATCAATGAATGGCCATACCTAGAATTAAAAAGGGCCGTTGAGGTTTTCTTTCTGGTTCTAAGAGCCATTGCCATGGCTAAATTATGCCAGGCAAAAAAGGTATAAAATCTATTATCAATGACTGGCCATACCTAGAATTAAAAAGGGCCGTTGAGGTTTTCTTTTTGGTTCTAAGAACCATCGCCGGGGCTAAATTTATGCCGGGCCAGAAAGGTATGAAATCTATTTTCTATAGGTCACTTTTGATTTACTTGGTGAAGTATCATTCTTGGTGAAGATGTTATTCATTCTTGCTTTCCATTCGTTCTTCTATTTTTATCATCAACACTGCAGGCTGACAATTGAATCGGTGTCTTCTAAGATGGTGTAGTACATGCCTTTGAGATAAAAAAAAATCAACGTTACTTCAGTTGCCACTGGAGTTTTACTCCAAAGAATGCCCAATGCACCGTGGTTACTATTACCTCAAATGCAGGGTTGCCCTTACTTACTTAGGAAACTTACCTAGCATAACGGAGTGGAAGACCAACCCCACCCATATCCTAAAATCTTGGGAGACTGTAAGACTCAAACAAACTTACCTCACAGCATAGAAGATGACATAATAAAGCTGAAGGCTAACAGTCCTGGCTGGAGACATTTTCTTGATTTCTTGTTTCTTCTTTCACTTTTCTTTCTTCTTCTGCCGTGTCCAGCAAGCGTTGTCTCTTCCAAAGAAAATTTGTCAGCAACACTTGTTCCTCCCTTCAGTCTGCAAAGCTAGAAAACTGTAAAATCTTTTATACATCAACAGCCACATCTAGCATTAGAAAAGGGCTGTTGAGGTTTTCTTTCCGGTTCTAAGAACCATTGCCAGAGCTAAATTATGCCAGGCAGAAATCTATAAAATCAATAATCGATCAACGGCCACACATAACGTTAAAAAGGTCCATTGAGGTTTTCTTTCTGGTTCTAAGAACCATTGCCAGGGTTATATTAGAAATCTATAAAATCTAAAATCAATCAACGGCCACACCTCACATTAAAAAGTGCCGTTGAGGTTTTCTCAATGGTAAAAAAGGTATAAAATCTATTATCAATGACTGGCCATACCTAGAATTAAAAAGGGCCGTTGAGGTTTTCTTTCCGGTTCTAAGAACCATTGCCATGGCTAAATTATGCCAGGCAAAAAAGGTATAAAATCTATTATCAATCACTGGCCATACCTAGAATTAAAAAGGGCCGTTGAGGTTTTCTTTCCGGTTCTAAGAACCATTGCCAGGGCTAAATTATGCCAGGCAAAAAAGGTATAAAATCTATTATCAATGAATGGCCATACCTAGAATTAAAAAGGGCCATTGAGGTTTTCTTTCTGGTTCTAAGAACCATTGCCAGGGCTAAATTTTGCCAGGCAAAAAAGGTATAAAATCTATTATCAATGAATGGCCATACCTAGAATTAAAAAGGGCCGTTGCGCTTTTCTTTCCGGTTCTAAGAACCATTGCCAGAGCTAAATTATGCCAGGCAGAAATCTATAAAATCAATAATCGATCAACGGCCACACATAACGTTAAAAAGGGCCATTGTGGTTTTCTTTCTGGTTCTAAGAACCATTGCCAGGGTTATATTAGAAATCTATAAAATCTAAAATCAATCAACGGCCACACCTCACGTTAAAAAGTGCCGTTGAGGTTTTCTCAATGGTAAAAAAGGTATAAAATCTATTATCAATTACTGCCCACACCCAGAATTAAAAAGGGCTGTTGAGGTTTTCTTTCCGGTTCTAAGAACCATTGCCATGGCTAAATTATGCCAGGCAAAAAAGGTATAAAATCTATTATCAATGACTGGCCATACCTAGAATTAAAAAGGGCTGTTGAGGTTTTCTTTCCGGTTCTAAGAACCATTGCCATGGCTAAATTATGCCAGGCAAAAAAGGTATAAAATCTATTATCAATCACTGGCCATACCTAGAATTAAAAAGGGCCGTTGAGGTTTTCTTTCCGGTTCTAAGAACCATTGCCAGGGCTAAATTATGCCAGGCAAAAAAGGTATAAAATCTATTATCAATGAATGGCCATACCTAGAATTAAAAAGGGCCATTGAGGTTTTCTTTCTGGTTCTAAGAACCATTGCCAGGGCTAAATTTTGCCAGGCAAAAAAGGTATAAAATCTATTATCAATGAATGGCCATACCTAGAATTAAAAAGGGCCATTGCGCTTTTCTTTCCGGTTCTAAGAACCATTGCCAGAGCTAAATTATGCCAGGCAGAAATCTATAAAATCAATAATCGATCAACGGCCACACATAACGTTAAAAAGGGCCATTGTGGTTTTCTTTCTGGTTCTAAGAACCATTGCCAGGGTTATATTAGAAATCTATAAAATCTAAAATCAATCAACGGCCACAACTCACATTAAAAAGTGCCGTTGAGGTTTTCTCAATGGTAAAAAAGGTATAAAATCTATTATCAATGACTGGCCATACCTAGAATTAAAAAGGGCCGTTGAGGTTTTCTTTCCGGTTCTAAGAACCATTGCCATGGCTAAATTATGCCAGGCAAAAAAGGTATAAAATCTATTATCAATGAATGGCCATACCTAGAATTAAAAAGGGCCGTTGAGATTTTCTTTCTGGTTCTAAGAACCATTGCCATGGCTAAATTATGCCAGGCAAAAAAGGTATAAAATCTATTATCAATGACTGCCCACACCCAGAATTAAAAAGGACCTTTGATGTTTTCTTTCTGGTTCTAAGAACCATTGCCAGGGCTAAATTATGCCAGGCAAAAAAGGTATAAAATCTATTATCAATGACTGGCCATACCTAGAATTAAAAAGGGCCATTGAGGTTTTCTTTCTGGTTCTAAGAACCATTGCCAGGGCTAAATTATGCCAGGCAAAAAAGGTATAAAATCTATTATCAATGACTGGCCATACCTAGAATTAAAAAGGGCCGTTGAGGTTTTCTTTCCGGTTCTAAGAACCATTGCCATGGCTAAATTATGCCAGGCAAAAAAGGTATAAAATCTATTATCAATGAATGGCCATACCTAGAATTAAAAAGGGCCGTTGAGATTTACTTTCCGGTTCTAAGAACCATTGCCATGGCTAAATTATGCCAGGCAAAAAAGGTATAAAATCTATTATCAATGACTGCCCACACCCAGAATTAAAAAGGACCTTTGATGTTTTCTTTCTGGTTCTAAGAACCATTGCCAGGGCTAAATTATGCCAGGCAAAAAAGGTATAAAATCTATTATCAATGACTGGCCATACCTAGAATTAAAAAGGGCCATTGAGGTTTTCTTTCTGGTTCTAAGAACCATTGCCAGGGCTAAATTATGCCAGGCAAAAAAGGTATAAAATCTATTATCAATGACTGGTCATACCTAGAATTAAAAAGGGCCGTTGAGGTTTTCTTTCCGGTTCTAAGAACCATTGCCAGAGCTAAATTATGCCAGGCAGAAATCTATAAAATCAATAATCGATCAACGGCCACACATAACGTTAAAAAGGTCCATTGAGGTTTTCTTTCTGGTTCTAAGAACCATTGCCAGGGTTATATTAGAAATCTATAAAATCTAAAATCAATCAACGGCCACACCTCACATTAAAAAGTGCCGTTGAGGTTTTCTCAATGGTAAAAAAGGTATAAAATCTATTATCAATTACTGCCCACACCCAGAATTAAAAAGGGCCGTTGAGGTTTTCTTTCCGGTTCTAAGAACCATTGCCAGGGCTAAATTATGCCAGGCAAAAAAGGTATAAAATCTATTATCAATGAATGGCCATACCTAGAATTAAAAAGGGCCATTGAGGTTTTCTTTCTGGTTCTAAGAACCATTGCCAGGGCTAAATTTTGCCAGGCAAAAAAGGTATAAAATCTATTATCAATGAATGGCCATACCTAGAATTAAAAAGGGCCGTTGCGCTTTTCTTTCCGGTTCTAAGAACCATTGCCAGAGCTAAATTATGCCAGGCAGAAATCTATAAAATCAATAATCGATCAACGGCCACACATAACGTTAAAAAGGGCCATTGTGGTTTTCTTTCTGGTTCTAAGAACCATTGCCAGGGTTATATTAGAAATCTATAAAATCTAAAATCAATCAACGGCCACAACTCACATTAAAAAGTGCCGTTGAGGTTTTCTCAATGGTAAAAAAGGTATAAAATCTATTATCAATGACTGGCCATACCTAGAATTAAAAAGGGCCGTTGAGGTTTTCTTTCCGGTTCTAAGAACCATTGCCATGGCTAAATTATGCCAGGCAAAAAAGGTATAAAATCTATTATCAATGAATGGCCATACCTAGAATTAAAAAGGGCCGTTGAGATTTTCTTTCTGGTTCTCAGAACCATTGCCATGGCTAAATTATGCCAGGCAAAAAAGGTATAAAATCTATTATCAATCACTGGCCATACCTAGAATTAAAAAGGGCCGTTGAGGTTTTCTTTCCGGTTCTAAGAACCATTGCCAGGGCTAAATTATGCCAGGCAAAAAAGGTATAAAATATATTATCAATGACTGGCCATACCTAGAATTAAAAAGGGCCATTGAAGTTTTCTTTCTGGTTCTAAGAACCATTGCCAGGGCTAAATTATGCCAGGCAAAAAAGGTATAAAATCTATTATCAATGACTGGCCATACCTAGAATTAAAAAGGGCCGTTGAGGTTTTCTTTCCGGTTCTAAGAACCATTGCCATGGCTAAATTATGCCAGGCAAAAAAGGTATAAAATCTATTATCAATGACTGGCCATACCTAGAATTAAAAAGGGCCATTGAGGTTTTCTTTCCGGTTCTAAGAAGCATTGCCATGGCTAAATTATGCCAGGCAAAAAAGGTATAAAATCTATTATCAATGAATGGCCATACCTAGAATTAAAAAGGGCCGTTGAGATTTTCTTTCCTGTTCTAAGAACCATTGCCATGGCTAAATTATGCCAGGCAAAAAAGGTATAAAATCTATTATCAATGACTGCCCACACCCAGAATTAAAAAGGACCTTTGATGTTTTCTTTCTGGTTCTAAGAACCATTGCCAGGGCTAAATTATGCCAGGCAAAAAAGGTATAAAATCTATTATCAATGACTGGCCATACCTAGAATTAAAAAGGGCCATTGAGGTTTTCTTTCTGGTTCTAAGAACCATTGCCAGGGCTAAATTATGCCAGGCAAAAAAGGTATAAAATCTATTATCAATCACTGGCCATACCTAGAATTAAAAAGGGCCGTTGAGGTTTTCTTTCCGGTTCTAAGAACCATTGCCATGGCTAAATTATGCCAGGCAAAAAAGGTATAAAATCTATTATCAATGACTGGCCATACCTAGAATTAAAAAGGGCCGTTGAGGTTTTCTTTCTGGTTCTAAGAACCATTGCCATGGCTAAATTATGCCAGGCAAAAAAGGTATAAAATCTATTATCAATGACTGGCCATACCTAGAATTAAAAAGGGCCATTGAGGTTTTCTTTCTGGTTCTAAGAACCATTGCCATGGCTAAATTATGCCAGGCAAAAAAGGTATAAAATCTATTATCAATGAATGGCCATACCTAGAATTAAAAAGGGCCGTTGAGGTTTTCTTTCCGGTTCTAAGAACCATTGCCATGGCTAAATTATGCCAGGCAAAAAAGGTATAAAATCTATTATCAATGAATGGCCATACCTAGAATTAAAAAGGGCCGTTGAGGTTTTCTTTCTGGTTCTAAGAGCCATTGCCAGGGCTAAATTATGCCAGGCAAAAAAGGTATAAAATCTATTATCAATGAATGGCCATACCTAGAATTAAAAAGGGCCGTTGAGGTTTTCTTTCTGGTTCTAAGAACCATTGCCAGGGCTAAATTATGTCAGGCAAAAAAGGTATAAAATCTATTATCAATGAATGGCCATACCTAGAATTAAAAAGGGCCATTGAGGTTTTCTTTCTGGTTCTAAGAACCATTGCCAGGGCTAAATTAAGCCAGGCAAAAAAGGTATAAAATCTATTATCAATAACTGGCCATACCTAGAATTAAAAAGGTCCATTGAATTTTTCTTTCTGGTTCTAAGAACCTTTGCCAGGGCTAAATTACGCCAGGCAAAAAAGGTATAAAATCTATTATCAATGAATGGCCATACCTAGAATTAAAAAGGGCCGTTGAGGTTTTCTTTCCGGTTCTAAGAACTATTGCCAGGGCTAAATTATGCCAGGCAAAAAAGGTATAAAATCTATTATCAATGACTGGCCATACCTAGAATTAAAAAGGCCGTTGAGGTTTTCTTTCTGGTTCTAAGAACCATTGCCAGGGCTAAATTATGTCAGGCAAAAAAGGTATAAAATCTATTATCAATAACTGCCCACACCTAGAATTAAAAAGGGCCGTTGAGGTTTTCTTTCCGGTTCTAAGAACCTTTGCCAGGGCTAAATTATGCCAGGCAAAAAAGGTATAAAATCTATTATCAATTACTGCACACACCTAGAATTAAAAAGGGCCGTTGAGGTTTTCTTTCCGGTTCTAAGAACCATTGCCAGGGCTAAATTATGCCAGGCAAAAAAGGTATAAAATCTATTCTGAATTACTTGCTATACCTAGAATTAAAAAGGGCTGTTGAGGGTTTCTTTCTGGTTCTAAGAACCATTGCCAGGGCTAAATTATGCCAGGCAAAAAAGGTATAAAATCTATTATCAATTACTGGCCATACCTGGAATTAAAAAGGCCGTTGAGGTTTTCTTTCTGGTTCTAAGAACCATTGCCAGGGCTAAATTATGTCAGGCAAAAAAGGTATAAAATCTATTCTGAATTACTGGCCATACCTGGAATTAAAAAGGGCTGTTGAGGTTTTCTTTCTGGTTCTAAGAACCATTGCCAGGGCTAAATTATACCAGGCAAAAAAGGTATAAAATCTATTCTGAATTACTTGCTATACCTAGAATTAAAAAGGGCTGTTGAGGTTTTCTTTCTGGTTCTAAGAACCATTGCCAGGGCTAAATTATGCCAGGCAAAAAAGGTATAGAATTTATAATTGGTCAACGGCCACACCTGGCATTAAAAAGGTCCATTGAGGTGTTCTTTCTGGTTCTAAGAATCATTGCCAGGGCTAAATTACGCCAGGCAGAAATATATAAAATCTATAATCTATCAACGGCCACACCTAGCATTAAAAAGGGCTTTCTGGTTCTAAGAACCATTGCCAGGGCTAAATTACCGTATTTTTCGGAGTATAGGACGCACCGGAGTATTAGACGCACCTAGATTTAGAGGGGGAAAACAAGGAAAAAAGTATTCTGAACCAAATGGTGTAACAATATATTATTTAATAAAATACCAGTGTAGCAGAATAATTTTTACAACCATGTATACTTTTTGCAACCATGTATACTTTTTACAACTATGTATACTTTTTACAAACTTCAAACTTGACAGCTTTAAGACTTGTGGACTTCAACTCCCAGAATTCCTCCTCCAGGCATGCTAGCTCAGGAATGGGAGTTGAAGTCCACAAGTCTTAAACCTGCCAGGTTTGAAGACCCTTGCACCCCTAACTCCTAACCCAGGGGTCTTCAAACTTGGAAGTTGGTCTTCAAAGCTGTGGGCTCACTTTGGGCAGCAGCAGCGGCGGCGGCTCCTTAGCTGCCTCAGGAGCAGGCTTCGGCCAGCAACGGCAGCAGGGACTTTCCTGTGGTCCGGCGGCGGCTTTCCCTTGGTCCAGCTGCGGTGAGCATCAGCGGCGGGCGGTGGCAGGAATCGGCGGCGGAAAGCGGCGGTGGCGGGCATCGGCGGCGGGCATCGGCGGCGGGCATTGGCTGCAGAAAGCGGCGGCGGGCAGCAGCGGTGGAAAGCGGCGGCGGAAAGCGGCGGCGGAAAGCGGCGGCGGCTGCAACATCCAGAGTATAAGACGCACCCAGTTTTTGACCCTCTTTTTGGGGGTAAAAAGGTGCGTCTTATACTCCGAAAAATACAGTATGTCAGGCAAAAAAGGTATAAAATCTATTATCAATTACTGATTACACCTAGAATTAAAAAGGACCATTGAGGTTTTCTTTCTGGTTCTAAGAACCATTGCCAGGGTTAAATTATGCCACGCAGAAATCTATAAAATCTATAATCTGTCAACTGCCACACCTAGCATTAAAAAGGGCCATTGAGGTTTTCTTTCTGGTTCTAAGAACCATTGCCAGGGCTAAATTATGCCAGGCAAAAAAGGTATAGAATCTATAATCGATCAACGGCCACATATGGCATTAAAAAGGTCCATTGAGGTTTTCTTTCTGGTTCTAACAACCATTGCCAGGGCTAAATTACGCCAGGCAGAAATCTATAAAATCTCTAATCTATCAATGGCCACACCTAGAATTAAAAAGGGCCGTTGAGGTTTTATCACTATCATTCACATCAGACCAACAATCAAGAAATACACAATGCTCCAATCAAGAAGCTAACAACAAAGAACCTGCCAAAGAAGCTAACAACAAAGAATCTCCAAGACCATTTGCACAAACACTGAAAGAAGCCACTAGAACATAAATTCAAAGCAAACTGCACTCCCTTCCAGCAGTGATGATGTTCCCTAATTTCCTAATGAAATGTCTACAAGAAAACCACCGAGCTCAGACACTACCAAGGACGCCTCATTTCAACGTGAGCCACAAATATTCTCCTTTGTTGGTATACCTCGTATCCAATTGCATCACCAGGTTCACTTTTGGTTCTAAGAAGTCTGGCTGGTACTGGCATTATTTCTAAGGATTTAAAGGTGGGAGGGAGGTGATCCCAAAGGATTCCCTTCCGGTCTGAGTCTCACTGAGGGGGTCCTCAGGCACTGGAGGAGGCTTTTAGCTGAGCGCTGTTGTCTCTTCCAGTGTGATTCGCCCTCACTGCTCACTCAGGGACTGAAAGGGCGACCCCAGAGAGGACTTCTAGTGTGAGTCTCCCACAGTGTCTGCTCAGGGACTCAATGAGACAGGCAGCGGATTGACTCCCGGGCTCATTCAGTGTGAGCGTCAGAGAGTGGAAGCTCAGGGACTGAAAGACCTCTATAAGTAGGGGCATCACCCCCATCTCCAGGCTGTGTTGGAATGTGGAATGCGCTCTGGTTCTAAGAACCACAGCCAATAGCCAAAAGTATGTTGGGTCAGAAATTTTTTTGATACTTTTTACCTAAGTTTGTCACACTTATGACTGCTCTTTTTACCATTGATACTTTGTAATGTTTTTTTTTAAAAAACATATTTGCTAAAGCAAGCCTTAGAGTAAACTTTAGGAAGGCCCAAAGATTTTTGCAGTAACAAACATGTTGCAAACAGTACCTGCCAGGCTTCCTCACTTTCATGATACACTGAAGAGTAAATGAAACCATCTGTCTTACTGTTGATGTCTTCTTCTTCATCTACAGGTCAGTTTGGATTCATGCCTTTGGAAAAAAAATCAATGTCACCAAATGACCAACTCATGTTCAGAAACTAGAATACCAATCAAGTAATTTTACAAAGGGGCTTTTATGTGCTTTATCCTACGAGTGAAAGAAGGCATGATAGAATGAATTGGAACGTTGTGCCCTTGGGAATACCTCAGACCAAGCAACTATTTAATTTTTTATTTATTTATTTTGTCAAGCACATATTAGATTTATTCTAAGAACTTGGCTAAAGTTACCTCAAACCTCAAGAATTGACTTTATTTCAAGAAAATAAGATCACACTCCTGGACCTGAAGTAATATTAGTTAACTTTTGCCTTTAGTTACTTGAAGTAGATACTTTCTGCATATTTTGCTTCTTTAAGGACTTGAGTCTTCACTAAAAATACCTCAGGTCACTTTATTCCTGAGAGCAAGGTCAGCTCCTGAGGTAATTTTATCTTTACCTTTTAAACTGTTTTTAATTTTGACTCGCCTGTGGTGGGTTTGGTCCTTTTAACAGGACATGGCTGAGATTACCTAGAATTCCACCAGTATTTTACTAAAAATGTGAGCCTTGGCTGACATTACCTCAGAATTGCCCTAAGAGCTGGCTTTATTTCAAGAAAGTAAGGTCAACTCCTGGACCTGAAGTAATTTTAGTTAACTTTTGCCTTTAGTTACTTGAGGGAAGTAGTCTTCTACATGTTTTGCTTCTTTTAAGGAGCTTTGACTAAAATTTCCTCAGGTCCCAAGAAATCACTTTCTTCAAGAAAGGAAGGGCAACTCCAGATACTGAAGCTATTTTGCCTTTAAGCTCATTTTAATGCTTGTTCACCTGTGGTAATTTCCCTGCTTTTAACTGCCCCTGGCTAAAATTACCTCAGCTTTATATATTGAGAGAAAAGTCAGCTCCTGAGCCTGAAGTAATTTTAAACTTTCTCCTCTACCTACTTGAAGTACTTTTAGTCTGCAAGGACATGGCTATAATTACCTGACTTTACTCAGAAGCTAATTTGAACTCTTATTCACACCTGTGGTGATTTGGTCCTTTTTAAAGGGATACGGCTGATATTACCTCAGGTTCCACCAAAATTTGACTCTAAAACCCTTCAGTCTTGGCTAAAATTACCTCAGACCTCAAGAACTGACTTTATTCCTGAGGACAAGGTCAGCTCCTAAGGCAATTTTACCTTTAAAGCTAATTTTTTCACACCTGTGGTGGGTTTGGTCCTTTTCAAAGGGACACGGCTGATATTACCTCAGGTTCCACCAAAATTTTAAGAAGTCGAGTCTTGACTAGAATTACTTCAGTGGTTTGCGTTATTCCTTGAGGCAAACCCATTGGTAAGACCGAGGTACGAACTTCTCTTGAGTAACCTGTGGTACAGGAGTCCTTTAAATAACACACCTTTGAGATATTACCTCAGCGGCCCCTGGCCTTTTACTCCTTAGAATACACGCCTGAGGTTCAAATTACCACAGGTGCTATCCTTACTCCCCGAGAACAATAGGCTATTATTAACTGGCTAAAGAACTCACGCTCCCCTCCGTATCCCATAACATATAAAAAGTCTCAGGTAGAATTACCTCAAAAGCTCAAAAGGCCCTGCCTGGCCTCGAGCTCGAGGACTTGGGCTGCGGAGGCGCCGGTGAGAGAGAGATTGTTTTTTGGCTCTCCGGCGCCCCGCAGCATCGTCCCCTTTGGAGGAACGAGAGACGCGGCACCAACAACAGAGTCTGCAGCTTCGGCAGCGCGCTCGCTAATTTCACACACAGCTGAGGAGCCCGCCGACTGTTTAAATGCCCCCGCCCCTCGGAGCGAGGAGAGGCCTCCCGGCCAATCCGAGGGACGGGTTTTCAGAGCAGCCAATAAACGGGCGAGGTGGGCGTGGAGAAGGACCCGCGGGGCGGCTCCGAGGGATTTGGGAGGGAAAGGCGCGCGCCGGCGCTCGCTCTCGCGCGCACGCGCTGTTGCCCTCGGTTGCCGTCCGGGACTTCAGCCGGGCTCGGCTCCCGGAGCGGTTGCCATGGAGACGGCGGCGGCGGCGCGCGGGGCGGCTCATCGCGGCCAGGTGGGCCGCACAGGTGAGGGAGATTGGAGGCTGCTGCCGCTGTGAGAGTGTTTTTTGTGTGTGTAATGCCTTCTCCTCAAGGCTTCGTCCCCCTCTGGTGACCTTTTTAATCTGAAAATTTAATAATTACAAAAATAAAATAAAATAATTGTTATATGTACAGTATAGGAGATGCTTTGGACTACAGTTCCCATTAGCCAGTCTGTTGAAAGAGAAGGAATCCTCATCAGCCCCCTCCCTCCAAGGCTGGATAATGGGAACTGTAGTCCAAAGCATCTCTAAGATTCAACCCCTTTTTCTGTTTTTTGCATCTTCTCTAACACGTTACAATCTTGCCAGGCAGCCCTTGGTTTTATTTTGTTGTGCAAATAGTGAATTTGTTATTTTTCCAGTTTTGTTTTTTAAGAAAAATTCCCCAGACTGGTTTGTTTTGTTTTGCTTTCTAAGGGATTCTGCTTAAATGTTATAATAATGTTTGATACATGGGGTCTTGCCCTGGGAAACAAATTGAACCCAAATTTGAAACTGTTTCTTCCTTTTTCTATTATAGGAACTCTTCCCACCCCTCAGTTAAATGTTTTCAAAAGAGGTACTTGTCCCAAAATGCAAAATAATAAATGGCTGTCTTGATTGCATTTCTTCATAGTTTAAATCTTGTTTATGGAATTTACCAGATTTTCTGCCCTTAGCAATAACAATACCACTTAGACTTATATATTGCTTCACATTGCTTTACAGCCCTCTCTAAGCGGTTTACAGAGTCACCCTCTTGCCCCCAACAATCTGGGTCCTCATTTTACCGACCTCGGAAGGATGGAAGTCTGAGTCAACCTTGAGCCTGGTGAGATTCGATGACCTTAAACGACACTGAACTGTAAATTACCCATACAAGCTGCTTTCGCAGAGAACCTTGGTGACTGATTATGTTGTGTTGGGCAAATCCAGCTATTGAGAAAATTGGCTGTTTTCTACTTCGTGTGTTAGAATAAAGTTGCAATGGAGAAACTGTGATCTTTTGGATATTGTATTGCACAGACTGAGGGTTGGGGACACCTGGCTTAGGAGATCTAGGCAAGGGGATGGCTTTTAAAAAAGGGCTTACAACATTTAACAAATCCACCATATAATCAAAATCCCAGCCCATTTCCCACGGCAGCAGCAATCTACACAAATTGAACTTTTAATGAAGCCCCTCTCAACATATTCCACCATGTTGCGGGCTCCAGACAGGGTAGGACAACGACCTTCAGAATTAACCAACCGGCTTTGCTTTGTTTTATTCACAAAAATATTCCAGAACTCTCAACAAGCCGCCATAAGAGATGAATACCTTCTTGTAAAGGAAAGCTGCTTGACAAAGCCATTTTATTTGGATGTGTGAAGGAAAAGAACATTTTGCTAGTGATCGTAGAGACCCCCAACATTAAAATATTCTCAGAAATTCTGTGTCTTGGCATGAAGGCAACACTTTCAGAATTGGTTCTGATAAGTTCTTGCTTCAAGGAATTGCAGATGGTTCTCAGAATACTTGGAATATGTCTGCTGTTCAGCCCAGGCAGCAGTTAAGATGGCCAGTTGTGTTTTATTACAAAATTACAAAAAATATCTCCCTGAAATATGTTAAATTGTTTGTTGCTTGACAATTCTGGCAGCGCTAGATCACTTATCTTAGATTATTCTTTCTTTTTTTAGCACCAATACTGGTCTCAATACAGAATAAAGGCTTTTTAAAAGCAGATCAAAGGATACCCAAAGAATCATTTCTAATGAAGTGTACTATATTAGCTCAAGATTGCTCGAAAGATTCAAGCTGTTTATTTATGTATTTATTTATTTTTATTTATAGTTAAATTTATATACCGCCCTTCTCCGGGGACTCAGGGCGGTGAACAGCCAAGTAAAAATACAATATAAACATTAAAATATATATACATTTAAAATAAAATATTAGATGTGGCCCTGATTTAAGACAATATAAGTAAAATTTGGTAAAATTTGGTAAAATCTTAAAAACCCCAAAAACTTTTTCACGCCAGCCCGGCTTGATAAAAATAGTACGTCTTGAGGGCACGGCGGAAGGTGTTAATTTAGAGAACATTTTTTTAAAAATTGCACGGATTCAAAAACATTCCTTCATTTCTTAGTAGTCACAAATGTTTCAAAAAGAAAAAAAAATCAGAATACTTTGCATACCAACTGTTATCTAATTAGAACCATTTTCACTTCCAGATAGATGGGTGTGTTCCCTAAAGAGGTCATGACGTGGACCAAAACGCAGTCATGATTAAAAACAATTTTTCAGCGGATGGACTGAGAAACTGTTCTCTTAACGAATAAGCTACAATTTTAGACTTCCAAGACCCCAGCTCTTCCCTAATCTCAATTAATTGTCCTTTTTACATAAGTTAAAATCTTAGGAGGAGGGGGAAGAGATTTGGTTTCTTTTGAGTTCAAAAAAAAATGAACAGGTTCATTTCCCCCCCCCCCCTTCTCTGAAGTTGCAAGCGGAAAACAATTTCAGACGTCGTAGTAGAAATCTAATTTTGTGTAAACTGTCTTGCATCTTTTGTCAGAATAGATCCGCTCCTCTTTGGGGAAATAGGTCATCTAATTGGCCACCCACGAGACCACATCTTCGTTGACCGCTAGGCCCCACGATTCCAATTCAGACCTGATGCACATTTTCACATGGCTGATTTCCAGAGGCAGGAAGGGAATAAAGTAATCGATGACATTTCGGTCGATCAGACTGCTGTGGCAAAATCCACCTGCAAAAGAAAAGCACATTTGTCTTGAGTGGGATTCCTTTGTAATGCAATTAAAACAAAAGTAAATATAGGCAGTCCAGTATTTGAGGGGCTGCCACAAAAAAGAAGGGGTCAACTTAATTTTCCAAAGCACCTGAGGGTAGAACAAGAAGCAACGGATGGAAACTAATTCGGGAGAGAAGCAACCTAGAACGAAGGAGAAATTTTCTGACAGAATAAACCAGTGGAAGGACTTGTCTCCAGCAGTTGTGAGTGCTCTTATCACTGGAGGTTTTCAAAACAGATTGGACAGTCATTTGTCCAGAGCGGTGTAAGTTCTGCTTGTGCAGGTGGTTGGACTAGAAGACCTCTGGGGTCCCTTCCAACTCTGTTGTTCTGCTTTTCTCCAAAGCAACTGAAGGCAGGACAAGAAGCAATGGGTGGAAACTTAAATGGTAGATAAATAAAAGTGTCACTCACTATTTCTGTTATTAAACACAGAATTTGACAATGACTGTTGTAAAACATGCAGAAGCGGCTCTTCCCTCTTCTTTCCTTTGATCCAGAGAAAAAATCATTCTTTTCTCTGGATCAAACTCCTGGTCCTCAGGAAGTTTATGGATGGAAAAATAGGTCATAAACCTCTTGAGATGATGGAGGGGTGCACCTCAAGGACCCATCCACTATGTGTGGGGGGCAGGGGCGGGTTCCTAATTTTTTTACTACCACTCTGTGGGCGTGGCTTATTTTGTGGATGTGGCTTGCCAGCCATGTGACCGGATGGGCGTGGGCCTCGGGAGCTTGGCAGCGGCAGGAGAAGCGGGGGGGCATTGCCCACCCGCAACACAGCCCCCCGCAGCGGGAGCAGCAACCGCGGCAGCGGTTCTTCTAGGAGGCTCCGTCCGACCTGAATGCTTCTCCCCATTCGATGATCCTAGGCTCCTGCTGCCCATGCCCCCTCCCCTCAGCAGCTCAAGAAGCCTCAAATGTGCGAAAATGCCTAGGATCATCATCGCGCGTTCGTGGCTTCTCGGACTGCTGAAGGGAGGGAACTGAGATAGGTCCTGCCGCCCGTTCTTTCAGCGTCTCACATGGTCCCTCAGCCATCCTCCCCTGCTTGGATTCACTGTGGGGTAGGAAGGCAGCACATGCATAGTGCCGGAAGCTCGGCTTCTGGGCATGCGCAGAAGAAAAATTTTTTAAAAAAATTAAAAAACAATTTTTTTTATGGTGGCGCCCAGGCACCGGCAACCGACCGCACCGGTACTGTGACGTCACCAGCGGGCCGCTACAGGTGCTATTGAGTGGACCGCACCGGTAGGAACCCACCACTGGTGGGGGGGGGGGATTATACGCCTTCCCTTTATCTAGCAGTCATCTTTTTCTCTGGACCAAGCTTCCAGTCCTCATAAGGCTTATACAGAAGTTGATTTTCCTATGGATAGACTGCCGTAGTCTAGAAAGCATAATCTAGAAAGCACAACCCATAATCTAGAAACCTGTTGAATGTTAAGTTTATGTTTAAGAAACCCAGAAGAAAAGGTTGTATGTAGGAAGCTTCATCAATCCATAATCTAGAAAGCACAATCCATAATCTAGAAAGCACAATCCATAATCCAGAAACCTGTGGACTGTTAAATTTATGTTTAAGAAACTGGGAAGAGGAGAGGACAGAAAAAGGAAAATAAAAGAAGAGAAGAGACGAGAAGTGACTTTTCTGGATTTTTGGAGCATCACACATGAATTTGACCTTTATTGCTTTTTTTTTTAAAGTGTTAAAAAAACTTACAGATGGGGTAATGTCAGTCCAAATCCAATACGGTTGGGCATACTAACAGTGTATAGATACGGCAGCAAGTGTCTGATGCTGACAATATGAAATAATTATGGAAAAACTAAAGATATCAACATGTGGGATGTCTAACATCAAACCAAACAACAGCAAAGTCAATAAGGTTGTCATTTCCAATATTTATCAATGCAAAAACCACGTGCTGAATTTCAACCGTTATTTTCCAAGGAGCCAGTGTTAACTTTTTAAAAACAAAGAACATCGCTCATTTAATGCAGTCAACTCTTATTTTGAAAAATAACCATACTACATCAGGTGGGGGAGAGGTGCTGGTTATGCTTTACTTTCAAGGGTCAAATGAATTAATTTGACAAGGATATTTAAAATTATCTTTCAGACACCATTATGCCCTACTAAAAATGGAACTGTTTCCCCCCACCCAGGATGAAACAGTTATTAAACCAAGTTACATTCCCCCCACCCAGGATGAAACAGTTATTAAACCAAGTTACATTCCCCCCACCCAGGATGAAACAGTTATTAAACCAAGTTACAGTTATTAAACCAAGTTACCCCTCGAAGTGCAGATTTACTTCAATCAGTGGCAAACCACGCAGTGAGTCTCATTATCATTATGTAACTAGGTTAAAACTTTTAAAATCACATTTGTTTGAAAACAAACGAACAGTGATCATAACCATTCTGATTAAAATTGTGATGAATCCTCAAATATTTGCCAAATATTGTGCACGACAATGCCTGCCCTCCTAATGAAAAATAATAAAACTATTTTTTTTAAAAAAAATAAAACTGTTTTAAAACCATAATCTTGTTCCGTGTAATATGCTTCTAAGTGCAACATGTATAGGAATATCTTTCACTTGTAAGCGGCTCCGGAATTTTTAACGCTGATGTTTGAAGTGTTGTCAACTACAATTGCTTGATATCTGACTGAGTTACTGGAATTAAAATGGGAAACGACTAGCTTTGCATTCCGAAAACAAAAGTGAATCAAAAATAAATAAAACAACATTTTAAGGCATACTCAACTATAAAGATACGAAAGCTTCAGATTCTGCCAATAGAGAGAGAAGGGAAAGGTATCTCCTGAACCCTTAATCTCAAAGCATTCAACCATGCTACAGCATTAGATTAAAAGTAACAAAAATCCATATTTATCACATTGGCAACAACAAAGAGTAGTCCCCAAAATTATAGGATGACGTTTGGCTTCTTTGTGGTTCACGATGTCGGTGTCCTGCCGGCAAGTTTGAAAAACACACTTGTGAGTAAGTAGAACCCACTTTCTGCTTTGGAGAACAAAATTCGGTCATAAATGAATACACCTTAGCCCCTTAAATGGGAAAGAAATCAGTCCAGCATGTTCCTAAAATTGAAATTCCTTGAGAAAGTTTGCAGCCCATGAGGTTTAGCCTGGAATTTCCCCAAACGCTTTCAGTGTTAACGACGGTGAAACTCTTAGAACGAAAAGTGGTTACTGTCGGGTAAAGAACTCCAGGCGTTTACAACCAGGTGGAACTGTGTCAAATGATAGTAAAGCTTAAAGATGGTTCTGCGTGTTGTACTCCGTCTATGTATTATTTGAAAGAATATGGGACGTAGACGAGCGAGGTCTTCCACGTTGAGTAAGCAACTGTAACACTTTCCTCCTCTGTGCAACACTATTTAGAGAAAAAGGAAGACGAAGGAAAGGTAAGGCATGGGCGATACGAAAAATTCTAAGAGTTGCTTAAGAAAAGAAGTCTCCCTTTTTTCCCTCCTACGCTGAGCCTTAAATTCTCAGTTAGTGGCATTTGTGCGTCCTTGCTCGGAGGGAAGAGTTTTCCCACTGGAGTTTGCTGGCTGCGTGTGGAATTCCTTCAGTGTTTCTAACAACGATTTCCTCTCGGCTTCCAGAGTGACAATAGTCTGGTTCAATTTGCCTTTGTTATTAAGCAGATCTTCAACCATGGTTTCCAGGCTTTGGATCTTCCCATTAGCCACCTTGAAAGAATAAACAGGAAACAAGGATATTGATGATAATGGAAGAATATACAACGTCAGTAATCAACAAGGCCCACTCGTCACGTTTCAGCTGTCAGCCCTGATGGACATGGTCAATGACAACCGATGTTGGGGTTGAACTCCAAATTTTTGGAGGCCACCAGGGCAACCACCCCTGACTACTCAACAGGTTTCCACCCATGTCAGATGACAGTCCAGTTGCCTCCTGAAAAAGGGCCTTTGAGACAACCATGACCTGGATGACTGAGAATCTCTATAGACTTTTAGCTATACAATTTGGGATGAACAGCCTTTGAATGATGGAGTATGAACGGATTTTCCAAAAATTGCAGACTATGCGAACCATTAGCACTACTCAGGCACAGATAAAACTCCTGGTGGCCTCAAGGACTCTCTAAAAGGACGCAAATGACCAGCTGCCTACAAGGAATATAAATCCTTCCATTCCCCACCATCCAGTCAGAGCTGAAGAAGCTTCTTGGATGAGAAGCAAAACGTCTTCAAAGAAAAAAACAAGAAAGTCCAGTTGCCTCCTGAAAAAGCACCTTTGGGACAACCATGTCATATGAAATCTCACCTGATTCAGGCCGGAACTTACATGCGGAGTGAAGATGGAATTAAAAACACAATTTTAGATGGCTTTACTAATTGGCATGACCTAAATCCCATTCCGATTTGGGATTTCTACCTCGTTCAAGAACAAATGAAATAGTTGGACTTCCTGTTGCAGTAGATTATTTTAACGTCTACTCTACAGGATATACCGTATTTTTCGGAGTATAAGACGCACCTTTTTCCTCCCTAAAAGTGGCTGAAAATTTGGGTGCGTCTTATACTTCAAATGTAGCTTTTTTTCCAGCCCTAACTAGGTGCTAACAGATCTTCCCAGCTCTTACCTTGCAGGCTTTTTCATTGTTACTGTCTCCAAAGAATGGTTTTCCAGCCCTAAGTCTTTGCAGAATTTTTTTTCATTGCTCTACTTGCTCCGAATAAGTTTTTTTCTAGCCCTAACCAGGTGCTAACTATCTTCTCAGCTCTTATGGCTTGCAGGCTCTTTCATTGTTACTCTCTCAGAAGAAGGATTTTTTAAGCCCTAACCAGGGGATAAAATAATGTGCTGAAGCTGACCAGACTAAGGATGCTAGCCAGATGAATACCTGGTAGGCAGATTGTTTTCCCCTATTTTCCTCCCCAAAAACTAAGGTGCGTCTTATACTCCGGTGCGTCTTATACTCCGAAAAATACGGTAAGTAATTGGGTTGAAATCTGGGAATCCCTAAGGAACTGATCCTTAATGTCCTTTTCTCCAGTCATTAAGATGTTTTAATTATCTAATTTATACAGCTGGGCATCTCATAAACATAATTACTTTGAGTAGCGTCCAACCAAACCCTTACTTTTTAAATCAGGAACATCATTTTGAAATTTTTTTGTGTGAAATCTTATGGCTAGCCCAATTGGTTTATAGAAAAAAAAATCCGTGCAAATTAATTTTTGACAAAGGGAAATGTATTCATTATTGATTGCATCCAGCAGAAATAAATATGTGTTCTCTCTTGACTTGCTTAATATCTTGTTTAACGTGCGACGCGTGAAGTGCAGCCTATACCTGCAGCTCCTCAAGGAGATCGAAGTTTTGCTTCCGTAAGTTACTGTTGGCCTTCTCGAGTTTATCCATCCTTTGATTGTCATTGAGAGAAGAATCTATTAATTCATCCTGAAGTACATGGTATTCAACTTCATAAGCTTGGAGCTGTTTGGAAATATCCATCTCAAATACCTGCCGTGGGAAGGGAAAAATAAACAGAAAACCACATGAACATCAAATTTGTCTCATCATCTCTATATATATAAAAGCCAAATACCACTCACACATCATCACGAAATCTCCAGAACTGTAAAGTCTACAAACTTGAAACTTGGCACATATGTTCATCTTGGCTTCTAGGTGCTCGCTAAGAAAGGATTTTTCGAAATGACCATCAGATCATTAATATTTCTTATACAGTATTATATTAACATGCTCTGATGCTAAGGAGTTAGATGTTCTACTCCCCCTCCCCACCTGAAAAGAACTCTGTTCCAACTGCCAGTTGCCTTATATTAACACGCTCTGATGCTACCACTTTGCTAAACCAGGCATGGGCGTGGCCAGCGCGTGACTCATCCGGCCTGTGGGCTGGGAGTTTAGATATTCTACTCTCCCTCCTCACCTGAAAAGAACTCTGTTCCAACTGCCAGTTGCCTTATATTAACATGCTCTGATGTTAAGGAGTTACACATTCTACCTTTAAGTGTCAATGTATCAAGCCCAATTGTAACTACTCATTAATTTTCCAAGCTTTAACTCTCAATTTATCAAGCCCGATCACATAGTTTCGTAGCGAAGCACGGGTATCCGGCTACTAGTATCATATAAAGGAAATCGGGGGGGGATTTGAGAATGCCAACATTCTCCTAAGCAGAATTTCCTGTCTATCCTAAACTTTTGCAACCTCCTGACCAGAAGAGTCAAAGGGGAATCCAGATTCACTTAACAACGGTGTTACTAACTTAAAAACTGCTTTAAAGAGTTGACGACTAGTGAAATGTTTGTGCCCAAGTATTCTAAAGCAGCAGCTTGCCTTCAAATCCGAAGCACTGCAGATCAGAAAGAAGGCTTATCCTGTAGCTGCACAGTTGAGATCGGACACACTGATTTAAATCCATTTTTTAAAAATGAGAAAAGGTCAAGACGATTGACTTTTATTGTTCGATATATCCTTTGATACACCTCCCTGTTGTTTTCACCCTTTCACAATGATTTTGCATTAAAGAAGACTAGGCCGTGCGGTATCAAATGTGCTTTTTTTTTACGTGCAAAGAACATGGCATGTTTCTTAGGATATTCACGCTAATCTCTGCAGAAGATAGGATGTTGTTCAGGCATCCAAAACTTACTCTGTGCCAAACAAAAAAGGAAGACGCAGTAGGGAATGTAGCCTCCCCATTACCCAAAAAAATCTGAAAACAGATCTGGCTATTGTTTAGAAATATGTTAATACTGTAGAAGGAAATTCCAACATCTTAACTCCCCAAATAAGCTGCAGTTCGGCTAGGAAAAACTGTTCTCAATTACAAGAGGAAGTTGTTCTACATTTTGCAGACTTCTACTTTTCCCTAGCAATGCTCCACTTCATACCTGGGTAATGGTTTTTTCCATCTGTACCGAGCCTAGATTGGGAAGAATACTTTTAATGAAGTCAACAATTGTTTCCAGGTTTTCATGCTGCAGAATCAAAGGCTTATGACTTCCCAAAAGACTCAGAGCCACCTTAAATATAACTTCTGGTCCTTGGAGAAACATCAAGTCTGGAGAAGAGAAACGTTAGGAAGAGCGTTTGAAGATAATGATTCTATTCGTTTACCTGAAGTTTCTGTTCATTTATTCTTTAGCTATGGCTATCATCATCATTTAACGACCCCATAATCCCTTGCGGGGTGGACTTTGGGCAACCGAATAGAGCTAGCAGAGTGTTTACTGGCCGGATGCCCTTCCTGACGCCAATGCGGAGTTTTATTCAGCAGATATATTCTCAGTGTGCCCAGAGAGAGAAATATCTGCCTCTGCCTAGGATCGATCTCACAGCCTTAGATAACCATTTGTTGAAGTTGTCAGAGATTAGATAACCATTTGTCTGAAGTGGTGTAGGGTTTCCTACTTAAGCAGGGGGTTGGACTAGAAGACCTCCAAGGTCCCTCCCAACTCTGTTATTCTAAGCCTCCTGAATGTGAGGCAAGTGCTCCACCTCTAGGCCACTGCACCACTCTTCTTTAGTTATGGCTATATTGGAAGAAATATCCATCCGGTTCAGTTCCAAGTTGGGAGAAAGGCACTGGAGACAAAATGGAGGATGGAGGCTGATTGGAAAGAGGGGCCATTTATTGATGAACAACACCACATGGGTTTGAGGTCCTGGGCAGCTGACAACATGGAGTTGAGAGTGAAGGATATTTATACCTTCTCTTGGGTTTTGCACTTGAGCTTCCTGTTCCTGTGCAAGAACATGTATTCTATTGGCTGTTGTAGGGGTCATGTAGGGGTCACAGCTAGCTCTGTCTGAGCTCCCAGGTTTGGTTGAAGTTTGCTGGGTGATGCAATGTCCTTAGGAGGTTGTGCAATGTAGTGAGCTCTGTGTCTTCTGCTAAATGGTCCTATTGTGTCCTGCAGGGCCATGCCTTAATCCCAACATTCTGGAACTGAAGGTCTTTAGTAGATAGGCTGGCTCAGTCTTTCTTAATGGGCACAAAATATCTGCTGAGGGCTATTAAGAAAGACTTGGGGGCTGCTTTCTGTCTTTAAAAAAGATGTTTCTCCTTTAGACATAATTACTGTTGTGGCCCGCCAGTGGCTAGTGGAGCTGGCAGCATATTCGGACAGTGAGGAAGTTGGGGAGGAACATGGGCCAGTCCTGGAGTCTGGGGAAGGCTCGAACAAGGGCAAGAGGCAGAGTGGGGGCCAAGGCCATATGACAGTTATCAGCTGCCTTCGGAGTCAGACATCAGTAGGGCAGATGAACAGCTGGAGCCTGTTCCCAGTGTGCACATGCACAGAGTTGCCAGACGAAGGGAACGGCTAAGGAACAAGGGTCGACTTCGGAGTAAGGTGGACAATGAATGGCCCCTCCCATAGGGAATAAAAGAGGAGCGAACGGGGAGGGGAGTTTGCAGGAGACAATTAGTTTTCTTAATTGGTTTGTGAATCTCGGAGACTCCTTGCCAAGTTTTGAAGATATCTGCCTGGCAGCTCTCCAAGCCAGATAAGGTCTGTGACTGTAAATGCACCCTTGATAGACTTTGCTGGATGTGAATGAGAAGAATTCACAGTAACTTAATAAAAAGGGTTTTTTGTCGACACAAAGAGTCTGCTTCGTGGTTTGGGAACGCCTAGGTCAGAATACTTATTGGGATGACTTACCGAACACCCGAGCAACAAACCCCAGGGGAAACTGAGATGCAAACAGGGTCAGAAACCACGGGGCAGCGTAGAGGCTGGGGCTGAGCTCATTGGCTTCAAAGTGATCGTAAAGATCTCTGTGGTAATCGTGAAGGAG
This sequence comes from Diadophis punctatus similis, assembly GCA_023053685.1. Classification (NCBI taxonomy): domain Eukaryota; kingdom Metazoa; phylum Chordata; class Lepidosauria; order Squamata; family Dipsadidae; genus Diadophis; species Diadophis punctatus. The sequence continues at coordinate 1,942,955 of JALIGW010000006.1, forward strand.
TCGAGAGAGCTGATACATCTGGATCTGCCAAGCGAATAAAAGAGAAGAAAACATGGAGGAAACAAGAATTAGGATTTTTTTTTACACTGCAATCGTCGGTGGTGGACGGAGGGCAGGATGTATGCCGTCGGGAGAAGTGGCTTCAGGCAGTGCTTGACTTATCACAGTTCATTTAGTGACCGAAGTGACGACGTCACTGAAAAAAAATGTGACTTGTGACCATTTTTCACACTTACGATGCCTTGCAGCATCCCCATGACCACGATTTGGAACGCTTGGCAATTGACTCGTATTTACGACGGTTGCAGCGTCCTGGGGGGTCACGTGATTCCCCTTTTGCAACCTTCTGACTAGCAAAATCCACTGGGTAGTTAAGATTCGCTTAACAACCAGCTGACTGACTTATCGACGGCAGTGATTCACTTAGCATCTGCGGCAAGAAAGGTCGCAGAATGGTGCAAAACTCACTTAACAAACGTCTCACACTTAACAGGAATGTTGGGCTCAATTGTGGTCGTAAGCCAAGGACTCCCTGACAATGCAATTGAAAGGCAGTTCTGAGTTTTTACCCTACCCGTAAGTCAGTTGTAAGTTCAACCAGGCAAAGAAATTAAGTTTTAATGCATGCCTCTGGCTGCGTGCAGTCCAACAAAACAAAGAACAGGGAAATGTTGAGATATTCAGACTGGGAGAGCCAATAATAACATGGTCAGCCAATGAATCTGCATAATGACTCAGTCAGCCAATCAGAGTAAAGTGCTACTGAGCATGTGCAAAGAAACTGAGCAAGAAGAAGGGCGTGGTTTATCAGTTCTCCATTAAGTCTCCATCATGTGTGCTTGTATCTATGAGGTCTCTGTTAAGAAGTCTGCTGTGAACTTGATGTAAAGACCACTCAGCATGTGGTACTGTAAATATGTTTATTTTGACTATAAAGAAGTTATTTAATTCAGCTAAAAGCAGTCAACTGTGTGAGATTCTGATTTATTTTTCAACGGAGAAAATCTCCAATAGGAAATGAGTCAACAAAGCAAGGAACAAACAATGAGTCCACAGAGCAAGGAAGAAGCAAGCAGTCCTGCAAACTCCAAATGTCTTCAATGGCGCACACAAAACTCTACAAATTGTTGTTAGTTTCCAACAAAGGTCTCTCCCCACAGTGTCTCCTTAAATCTCAGTCCCCAGGTGTGCCTTGTGAAGAAGGGCGGGGCGCTCTCCTCCCGAGTCGTCGGGTCAGCCTGCACTGTTCCTGCCTTCTCTCCACTCTCCGTGCTCGAGGATCAGGAGGGGCAGTCCTTGCTCATCGCCTGATCTCCTGTACATTTCTTGCTCTCTCTCAGTCATCCTGCCCCTGTTCCTCCCTGCTAACAAGCTATCCCAATCCTGAAGGGCCCTGGGCTGCCCGGGCCTGCTCCTCCCCACATTCCTCCGAAGCCAACGAAGCCTCCCCCTTGATCGCTGTCGGCTCCAGCTCTGACTTATCCTCCTCCGCAGATTCAGGCTCTAATGGGGGCATGACAAATACAGATAGTCCTCGGCTTACAACAGTTCATTTAGTGACCATTCAAAGTTACAATGGCCCTGAAAAAAATGACTTAGGAGAGTTGTTTTCAGTAACAGCTTTAATGAGCCGCGGCGGCGCAGTGGTTAGAATGCAGTGCTGCAGGCTACTTCTGCTGACTGCCGGCTGCCTGCAATTTGGCAGTTCGAATCTCACCAGGCTCAAGGTTGACTCAGCCTTCCATCCTTCCGAGGTGGGTAAAATGAGGACCCAGATTGTTGGGGGCAATATGCTGACTCTGTAAACCGCTTAGAGAGGGCTGTAAAAGCACTATGAAGCGGTATATAAGTGCTATTGCTATTTTGTAGCATCCCCATGATCACGTGATCCAAATTCCGACCCTTGCCAACTGGTTCATATTTATGACCGTTGCAGCGCCCCGGAGCAAAGTCCACGGGGAAGCCAGAGCTGCTCAACAACTGGGTGGACTAACTTATCCACTGCGGCGATTCACTTAACAACTGCGACAAGAAAGTTTGTAAAACGGGGCAAAACTCACTTAACAAATATTTCACTTAAGAACAGAAATTTTGGGCTTCAATATGTGGTCGTAAGTCGACGACTACCTGCTTCGGAGGCAGAGATGGAGCGAAAGGGGAGGGGTGTTTGCAGGAGACAATTAGTTCATTTAATTGAAGACAATTAGTTCACTTAATTGGTTCGTGACTCTCAGAGACTCCTTGCCAAGTTTTGAAGATATCGGCCTGGCAGCTCTCCAAGCCAGATAAGGTCTGTGACTGTGAATTCACCCTTGAAAAGACTTTGCTGGATGTGAATGAGAAGAATTCACAGTAACTTAATAAAAAGGGTTTTTTGGCGGGACAAGGAGTTTGCTTCGTGGTTTGGGAACGCCTAGGTCAGAACATTTGCTTCTCAGATATTTTGGGATGGTCGTTCGTCGAGGGCGACCCGTATAGGGTTCACGTAACTGAGTGCAATACTAAATAAACGTAACGTAGGTCCTTTACCTGGAGAATCGTCATGTCCGGTCGGTATTGCTTCCGAAGGCCCATATCAAACATTAGGAACTTCAACATCTTGAAAGCTTCCTCTTCGCTCATGTGTAGTAACAACACTCCGGCTACAAAACTGAGGCCTTGACAATATCCTACTTCTTGATCCAGGAGGGAATAGGCCTTCAGGATATTATAAAGGGAGAGCTGGCCAGCTCCAAGCTGGGATGAGAAATAGGGATGGGTCGGAAAAGTGCGCCCTACGAGAGAGAGAGTGAGGGAGTGAAAAAGTGAGAGAGAGAGTAAAAAATCAGCCGTACTGTCGTATAAAACACTTTCCAAATATTAAAAAAAAAACCACAACCCACAATTGAGCCCAACGTTTAAGTTGCTGAGCAAGACAGTCGTTAAGTGAATCTTGCCCCATGTTAACCACCTTTCTTGCTACAGTTGTTAAGTGAATCCCTGCAGGGAACCGTTCAGTCATTAAGCGAATCACGAATGGTCTGGTAATTTTCCAGAAGGAAGATCTTCCAGCCCAGGAAGTTGTTTATAATGTTACAGAATGAGGCGAAAGGAAAGGAGTCCTCAACTTACGACCGTAATGGAGCCCAAAGTTTAGGTTGGAAAGTGACACATCCGGGAAGTGAGTTTTGCCCCATTTTACGACTTTTCTCGCCACTGTTGTTAAGTGAATCGCTGCAGCTGTTAAGTTAGTAACACGGGCCGTTAAATGAATCTGGCTTCCTCATTGAGTTTGCTTGTCAGAAGGACGCAAAAGATGATCACGTGACCCCAGGACACTGCAACCCGTCGTAAATATGAGTCAGTTGCCAAGAGTCCAAACCTTGGTCGTGACCATGAAGATGCTGCAACGGTCGTAAGTGTGAAAAACGGTCAGAAGTCACTTTTTTCAGTGATATTATTGCTATGAACGGTCACTAAATGAACTGTTATAAGTCGAGGACTACCTGTACTAAAATACCTTGAATTTGGCAAACTGTCTCTATTCCAGGACTAAACATTATGCTTTTCCTTCTCAATATGGCCATACTTAGCTTCCAATATCTATAAGGAATTTTGTCATGGAATTATTTTGGCCAATTGTTTTAGCACACGCCTCTCCGACCCTTTAAAAAAATACAACAGAAAAAGGAAATCACAGCTAGTCCTTGATTTACGACCAAAATTGGGCCTAAAATTTCTGTTGCAAAGTGAAGTGAATTTTGCCCCATGTTACGACTTTTCTTGCCACTGTTGTTAAGTGAATCATTGCAGCTGTTAGTTTAACAACCCGGTTGTTAAGTGAATCTGGCTTCCCCACGGACTTTGCTTGTCAAAGCTGTCTGGGAGGGTAACAAAAAAGCATTCACATGGCCCCAGGACAGTGAAACCGTCATAAGTACATGCCAGTTGCCAAGTGGACGAAATGTTGATCACACAACCATGGTGTTGCTGTAACAGTCCTAAATGTGAAAACCCATAATAAGTTACTTTTTTTTAGTGCCACTGTATCTTCAAATGGCCAGTAAACCGATGATTTTTTAAGTGAAGGACGGGTGGGCTTCAAAAATTTTAGCAACGGGTTCTCTGCCCGGTTGCTGGGTGGGCGTGGCCATGGTGGTGGTGGCCTAGTCGGCCTCCTGCACCACGGCGGCAGGGGAGATGTTTTTGCCCTCCCCGGGCTCCGGAGGCTTTCCTTGAGCCTTAGGGAGGGCGAAAACGGCCTCCCCAGGCTCCAGAGGCCTCTGAAGGCCAGACACGGGCCTTCCCGAACTTCTGGTAGGCCCGGTTTTCACTCTCCCTGAGCCTCCGCGCACACCCTGCACTTACCTGCATCCAAAATGGGCCGCGTGGGGACTCCTGGGAGGGGTGGGGTGGGCGGGGCCAGCCAGGAGTGGGATTTGGGGGTTCTCCGAACTGCACAGAATCTTAGCTAGAGGTTCTCCCGAACCCCTGCGAACCACCAGCAGCCCACTCCTGGTGAAGGACCAACTGTAGAAGTTCTGAATGCCATTGCTGAAGTGGTACAGTGGAAGAGCTGAAGTGGTACAGTGGTTAAATGCAGCCACTGCAGGCTGACTGCTAGTCTAGCAGTTCAGCTGTTCAAATCTCACTAGGCTCAAGGTTGACTCAGCCTTCCATCCTTCCGAGGTCGGTAAAATGAGGACCCAGATTGTTGGGGGCAATATGCTGAACTCTGTAAACCGCTTAGAGAGGGCTGTAAAGCACTATGAAGCGGTATATAAGTAAAGTGCTATTGCTATTGCTATTGCTCACAAAGAAACTTCTTCAATCATCATCATCATCATCATCATCATCATCATCATCATCATCATCATCATCATCATCATCATCATCTACATTTAATGGTCCCATAATCCCTTGCAGGGTGGAGTCTGGGCAACTGAATGGAGCTGAGTGTTTACTGGCCAGATGCCCTTCCTGTTGCCAATGCGGAGTTTTGTTCGGCAGATCTATTCTCATTTTGCCCGGAGAGAGAAATATCTGCCTCTACCTAGGATCAAACTCACAGCCTCCTGATTGTGAGGCAAGAGCTCCACCTCTAGGCCACCGCACCACTCCCTAAGAAACGTCTTCAATACATACCATAATCTAGTCCTAAGTGAAACATGACCCCTTTTTTTGCAAATGCAAAACGTTCCAAGTTTAACACCAGATTTGCTTGCGGGCAGACTTACCTAAATCGATCAGAATTGCATGCTGCTGGGAAGTCAGCTGTTTTAAGAGTTCTTTGTATGGAGTGTCCTTTGGCTGTTGCTTATTTGGAAATGGATGCTTGAGTTGGTGCAGCTCAGCTAAAAAGTTCCATATCTCCCCTCGTTGTTGCCGAGCGACTCCTTGTCAAAAGATTTCAAGAGCAAAAAAAGAATCGCGGTGAATGAGACACCAACATACAGTATGCACAAACTCCCTGCTTTAAAAAGAAATCATTGCTTTCAATGGGGATGGCCTTCCAAAATGACCTTGAAATGCTGCTAGGAGAAGCTCATTTATCCTGGAATATTTTTCAGACAGCTAATGCCATCAACAAGGAGTTGAAAGGAATATTGCTCTAATGGGGTTCTTGGTAGTCTATGAGCTAGACGTTTCATTACCCAGCTAGGTAACATTATCAGTTCTAGAAGGGAGAGAGGTTGGAAGAGGAGGAGGTGGTGTGGTGGTGGTAGTAGAGGAGGAGGAGGAGAAGGAGGAGGACTCTGTGGTCCTTGGTATTCTCTGAGCTTAGTGGCTTTCTTGCAGATGTTTCATTATCTAACTCAGAGGTGGGTTCCTCCAGGTTCGGACCGGTTTGCCCGAACCTGTAGCAAACCACTGGTGACGTCACGATGACATCACGGAACCGGTTCGGTCGGTGCCGGTCCGTGGGCGCCGCCATCATTTTTTGGAATTTATTTATTTATTTTTTTAATATATTTTTTTATTTTTGAGAATTTTTTTCCCGGGTTTTTTCTTCTTCTGCGCATGCGCAGGAGCTGAGTTTCTGGCACTGCGCATGCGTCACCATCTTGTTTTTGGCACTTTTGGGGGATTTTTTTAAATTTTTCAGCACTGTGCATGCGCACACGTGCATGGCGCGCCCACGCAGCACTGGAGGAAGCGAACCTGCAGCGAGGTAAGTTAGAACCCACCCCTGATCCAACTATGTAACATCATCAGTGCTAGAAGGGAGAGGGATCTGCAGAGAGAAGAAGGAAGACTGTGGGATCCTTGGTGCTCTCTGAGCTTGGTTGTTTTCCTGCAGACATTTCATTACCCAACTAGGTAATATCATCAGTGGTTGAAGGGAGTGGGGTTTGTTCTCTGTTTATGTACATGTGGCTTGCCCTGTCAGAGTTGGTGGGGGTCTTCTTGCTGGTTCCTTTAATCAAGGTTTATTGCTTGTCTAAATTGGTAGTTCCTTGATTGGGGTATTGTTTACTTGTTGATTGTGGGTCTAGCATTAATCTTGGTGTCAATCTCTGTTTAACGGGGTATGGATTAGCATTGAGGTGGTTTTTTGGTCTTTCTGTTTTATTTTGGGATTTTTTTTCTCGATTGTCTCTTCCGAATGTTATGTCGGTGTTGTTTATCTCTGTGTGCCCCTATGTGCCAGATAAGCAGACATTAGCACCAAGATTAATATTAGCTCAACAATCAAGAAATAAACACTACCCCAATCAAGGAACTACCAACTCAGACAAACAAGTTAGAAAAAGATCTGTAAATTGAGTGTAAATTGTGCAAGGCTTTGAATTCATAGGAGACATTTATTTTTTTTCTGAAAATGCCTCTTTAAATCGTTCTGGCCATAACCAACATCGTAACTCTCACCTTTACTCCAAATATGATAATTAAAAGTTCAAAGCATGATACATCTATTCAATATCATACTATATTCTTATAAACAATTACTGCATCTGTTTAAAAAGATAATAATACACTTTCCAAAGTGCCAACATACCGTATTTTTCGGAGCATAAGACGCACCTTTTTTCCTCCCTAAAAGAGGCTGAAAATTTGGGTGCATCTTATACTCCGAATTTAACTTTTTTGAAGCTTTCCCCCCCCAGCCCTAACGAGGTGCTAACGATCTTCCAGGCTCTTCCCGCCTTGCAGGCTTGTTTTCATTGTTATTTCCTCCGAAAAAGGTTTTTTCAGCCCTAACGGGGTGCTAACGATCTTCCCAGCTTGCAGGATTTTTTCATTGCTACTCCCTCCAAAGAATGTTTTTCCAGCCCTAAGTCTTTGCAGGCTTGTTTTCATTGCTACTCCCTCCGAAGAAGATTTGTTTTCAGCCCTAACCAGGGGATAAAATAATGTGCTGAAGCTGACCAGACTAAGGACGCTAGCCAGATGAATACCTGGTAGGTATATTCCCCCCCCCTATTTTCCTCCCACAAAACTAAGGTGCGTCTTATACTCCGAAAAATACGTTATTTGCATCCCTCAGGAATCAGATGACCTCACCTTTCTCAACAGCCGAGTGTATTTTTTCCATGTCAAACTTGATCTTCGACCTTCCTGGCGTGTTCAGCATTTTATCCCAGACGGACATTACTTCTTTGAGACACGGAGTAATTTCTTCGTAATCAAGCTTCAGGCGCTTATTTAGCAGATCGTTTTCAGAAGCTAGAAGAGAAAAAAAAGGACAGGTTAAAAACAGGCGCAGCTGTGAAAGGCCGCCAACACATTTTCTGCAAATGTCTGTCTCTGTCTGTCTGTCTGTCTGTCTATCAATCATCTATCTATCTATCTATCTATCTATCTATCTATCTATCTATCTATCTATCTATCTATCTATCTATCTATCTATCATCTATCTATCTATCTATCTATCTATCATCTATCTATCTATCTATCTATCTATCTATCATCTATCTATCTATCATCTATCTATCTATCATCTATCTATCTCTATCATCTATCTAGAATAAATAAACATATTATAGAATAATCATGCAATAGTCTGTATGCACTGGAAGGGTAAGAAAAATATATCCACTCACTTATTTATTTATCTATCTATCTATCTATCTATCTATCTATCTATCTATCTATCTATCTATCTATCTATCTATCTATCTATCTATCTATCATCTATCTATCTATCTATCTATCTATCTATCTATCTATCTATCTATCTATCTATCTATCTATCTAATCTATCATCTATAATTTATATAGTCTATCTATCTATCTAACCTAATCTATAAGCTTGAAGAGAGAAGGTTTTCAAAAATAAATTAAAAGACACGGTAAGAGTCCCCAGGGAGTAGGGCGGCATATAAAAACTCTAAAATAAATAAATAAATAAAGAGATGCTAAGATGACCAATATCTCTGAAACGAAATAATCCATTCCTTTGAAGGATTCCAAGGAGACAAAGTCTGAGCTCTCTTATCCTTATTATCTTCCAGGAACAAGACTTAAAAGCTTGCCAATTTATAAAATAAACGAAGTGTCTATCAAGATAAAATAAACTCAGTATGGGTAAAGTACTGAGGATTATTAAGCCCAGCAAGCAATGCATAACAGGCTATCTTTAAGCAACCTTTTTCGTGTCTTTGGTACAAATATCAAAAATATAGATTTTTTTTTTTCCGGAGAGGTTTGGTATTTACCTTGGAGTTTCTGGTTTTCCTTTTCCATCCTCAGGAGGAGGATCTGCTGAAGGATAGCTTTTTTCCAAAGTTCCCTCAACTCCTTAGATGTCTTTTTTCTGTCGTCTTTGGTTGATCCGAAGGCACCATCTTCACAAACTGGTTGTAACGGTGATCTAGGAGCCAATTCTCCCAGTTCGGAATAATCTTATCAGGAAAAAAAAGAGGGGATTTTTTTTTTTAATTTGAAGATTTGTCTGAATTTCTAGATCAATCCTAACCTTGGGAAAATAATTATCCAAGGAGGAATGGCCAGCAGGAAACTGAAAATCTTACAAGACTCTTTGTCTGCTAACAGTGTAGTAAACATATTTGTGTCTATGGAGATTCTCAGTCACCCAGGTCATGGTTGTCCCAAAGGTAAGGTGACCAGATTTTATTTTTTGTAAAGCGGGACACCATTGACGGGGGGGGGGGGTTTCTAGGGGAGCAAGTCAGGAGGGGTCCGTCTCTCTTATCCTGCAGCTTTGTGCACCCCCCCAAACACCCCCCCTTCATCGCAGCCAGGGGTGGGTTCCTACTGGAGTAGGCTTACCTGTTCGTTGCTGCAGAGGAGTGAAATCCTGCCGGTTCGGCCGGGCCAGTCGTTCGGTGTAGAGCCGATGGAACTGGCGGCGGTTGCGGCGCGGGGCTTCTCCCGCACGCTTCCCCCGCCCGGCTGGGGGATTTTGTTATTTTGTCCTCTGCGCATGTGCAGAGAACAAAATAACCTGAATGGCAGCGTCTAGCTGGGCGGGGGAAGAGGGCGGGAGAAGCCCCGCGCCGTGACCGCCGCCAGTTCCATCGGCTCTACGCCGAACGAGTGGCCCGGCCGAACCGGCAGGATTTCACCCTGCAGGGCAAATTCAAATTTAAAAAGCGGGACTTTTTGGAAACGCCGCGGGACAAATTACTGAAAAGCGGGACTGTCCCGCCAAAAGCGGGACATCTGGTCACCTTACCCAAAGGTGCTTTTTCAAGAGGCAATTGGATTTTCTTTATTTTTTTTCTTGAAGATGTTTCGTTTCTTATCCAAGAAGCTTCTTCAGTTCTGACATGAAGAACTGAAGAAGCTTTGCAGATGAGAAGGGAAACGTCTTCAAGGAAAAACAAAGCCCAGTTGCCTTTTGAAAAAGCACCTTTGATAACTATAACATAGAACTAGAGAAATGGCAAAACCTATGGGAGAGAAACTATCAAATTAACAATGGCAACCTCTTATAAAGAAAATTTGTATAAAATAGAATAGAATAGAATAGAATAGAATAGAATAGAATATTTTGATAGCTATAACAGAACTAGAGAAATGTTAATTTCAATTTAGTCGGATGCACTAAAAACTGCCAGAAATGAACAGCCTCCATTTGTGACATTCATGAAACCATTCAAAAATTTTAGCAAGGGGTTCTCTGCCTGGTTGCTGGGTGGGCGTGGCCATGGTGGGTGTGGCCTAGCCGGGTGTGGCCTAGTCGGCCTCCTGCACCACAGCGGTGGGGGGGGAGGCGTTTTTGCCCTCCCCGGGCTCTGGAGGCTTTCCTCTAGCCTCCGGGAGGGCGAAAACAGCCTCCCCATGCTCCGAGGCCCGTTTCCGGCCATCCCGAACTTCCGGAGGCCTGTTTTTCACCCTCCCCGAGCCTCCGTGCCCGCCCTGCGCTTACCTGCATCTAAAACGGGCCACGTGGGGACTCCTGGGAGGGGAGGGGTGGGAGGGGAGGGGTGGGGCCAGCCAGGAGTGGGATTTGGGCATTCTCTGAACTGCTAGGGGTTCTCCCGAACCCCTAGCAGCCCACCCCTGCATGAAACCCTCTCTTTAACTACAGACGGATTTTACCTTCATGCCAGCCGGAAGACTCGCATCCTTTTTGGGGTGTCGCTACTCTTAAAAATATCTGTTGCCTCCAGGAATGTCGTCGAACCTTCACTGGGGTCTCGGGTACCGACTCTGCTTCATTGGACTTGGATTTGTTATCTCTGAAATCAGAAGTCGCAGAATTTATTCATTTGTAGCTACCATTGCAAGGCATGTTTTGTTTTGTTTTTTCGGTTGAAACGAACATATGAATTCTCGAAAGAGCCTCGAGAGCAAATCCAAATCGAAAAGAGAAAATTAACTCGGCTTAGTTCTTTAAACAATGACAGAAATGACTCAATGTTGGGTGTTTTGAATCGTCACAAATGTTCAGAAATGACATTCTCTTGCTGCTCAGAGTTAAAACTTTTTAATTCGTTTATCAAAGTATAAAATACAAAGAAAAAAAACATGGAAAAGTAAGAAGAGAGGGAAAAAGAAGGGTATAGTGTAATGGGAGGGGGGAAAAAAGGAAAAAGGCAACAGCTTCCGACTATCTTTGACACAGTTAAAGGTAACAACATTACAACGACAATTTTTTTGCTTTTACACAGCACTATATACAAGCCATTTCTATAACAATAAGCCTGCCTAATTTACAAAAACAGAATCAAAGTTTCATATATATATATATTTTCTCATTGCAAACACAAAATCCGGAAGCAATTAAATATAATCTCTTATTTGGATAAAAGAAACATTTTTAACCATCTCAACTTCCCTTGCTGCGGGGAATAATATATCATTCATTCCAGGGGTGAAATTCAGCAGGTTCTGACAGGTTCTGGAGAACCGGTAGCGGAAATTTTGAGTAGTTCGGCGAACCAGCAAATACCACCTCTGGCTGGCCCCAGAGTGGGGAGGGAATGGGGATTTTGCAGTATCCTTCCCCCTGGAGTGGGGAAGGAATGGGGATTTTGCAGTATCCTTCTCCCTGGAGTGGGGAGGGAATGGGGATTTTGCAGTATCCTTCCCCTGGAGTGGGGAGGGAATGGGGATTTTGTAGTATCCTTCCCCTGGAGTGGGGAGGGAATGGGGATTTTGTAGTATCCTTCCCCAGGAGTGGGGAGGGAATGGAGATTTTGCGCTATCCTTCCCCCTGGAGTGGGGAGGGAATGGGGATTTTGCAGTATCCTTCCCCCTGGAGTGGGGAGGGAATGGGGATTTTGCAGTATCCTTCCCCTGGAGTGGGGAGGGAATGGGGATTTTGTAGTATCCTTCCCCAGGAGTGGGGAGGGAATGGAGATTTTGCGCTATCCTTCCCCCTGGAGTGGGGAGGGAATGGGGATTTTGCAGTATCCTTCCCCCTGCAGTGGGGAGGGAATGGAGATTTTGCAGTATCCTTCCCCTGGAGTGGGGAGGGAATGGGGATTTTGTAGTATCCTTCCCCAGGAGTGGGGAGGGAATGGAGATTTTGCAGTATCCTTCCCCCTGGAGTGGGGAGGGAATGGGGATTTTGCAGTATCCTTCCCCCTGGAGTGGGGAGGGAACGGGGATTTTGCAGTATCCTTCCCCCTGGAGTGGGGAGGGAATGGAGATTTTGCAGTATCCTTCCCTTGCCACGCCCACCAAGCCACGGCCATGGCCACAGAACCGGTAAGGAAAAATTTTTAATTTCACCCCTGATTCATTCTCATATTTTCAAATCTAGTCCATAATATTTTACCAACTCTCTTGCTGCTTATAGTTACTGTGCTCATGACATAGAGAATGTGTTTGTGCAAAGGCTTGGCACTTTCACATGAATATTTTGAGAAATCAGCCTCTGAAAATGGCGACGTCTCCCTTAACTTTTAGTGTTTTGTAGAGTTTGGCGCTTATTAATGATATTCTGATTTCCATCCTGAAAAACCTATAATGTAACTCACCTCTCATTTCTATGTATTATTCCAGAGTCTGCAAAGTTGACCAGAAATCAAACCATGTTAATACATCAGGTGCATTGCTTCTATTGGTCTATCATGCTAATCTTGGCAATTAATTTATGCTAATCTCTAATTAATCTCTAATTAATTTGTTAGAGAGTATTTATTATTAACAAATTTAATTAATTTACTCTAATCTCTAATTAATTTATACTAGTGATGATGGTCTATCACAGTGGTGGCGAACCTTTTTCGGCTCGCGTGCCAAAAGGGGCGGGGGGCGCTCGCGCGCGCTCGCATACCCACACCCATTCCCTCCCCCCCCACGCATGCGCACAACACCCCCCCCATGCTGCCCCCTGTGCATGCGCACACACCCCCACCCCCGCACAAAGGCTTACCGGAGCCTGGAACGACGAAACCGGCAAACCGGAAGTGCGAAAAAACGCACTTCCGGTTTGCCGGTATGCTGTTTTTTGCACTCCGGAGGGTTCAGGGAAGCTCCCTGAAGCTCTGGAATGCAAAAAACTACAAAATGGACAAACTGGAAGTGCGGAAAAGTGCACTTCCGGTTTGTCCGTTTTGTAGTTTTTTGCATTCCGGAGCTTCAGGGAGCTTCCCTGAACCCTCCGGAGTGCAAAAAACAGCACACCGGCAAACCGGAAGTGTGTTTTTTCGCACTTCCGGTTTGCCGGTGGGAACTCTCGCGTGCCGGCTTCTATGGCTCTGCGTGCCATAGGTTCGCCACCACGGGTCTATCATGCTAAATCTTGGCAAAAAAATTATCACTTATATATTTTATGTACACTGAGAGTTTATGCACCGAAGACAAATTCCTTGTGTGTCCAATCACACTTGGCCAATAAAGAATTCTATTCTATTCTATTCTATTCTATTCTATTCTATTCTATTCTATTCTATTCTATTCTATTCTATTCTATTCTATTCCATTCCATTCCATTCCATTCCATTCCATTCCATTCCATTCCATTCTGTATTTCTATTCTATTCCATTCCATTGCATTGCATTGCATTGCATTCCATATTTTATTTTATTTTATTTCTTTTTTCTTTTCTTTTCCTTTCCTTTCTTCTTCTCTTCTCTTTTCCTCTTCTCTTCTCTTCTCTTCTATATTTCTCTTCTATTCTATTCCACTCCATATTTTCTATTCTTTTCTATTCTTTCTTTCCTTTCCTTTTTTCCTTCTTTCCTTTCCTTTCCTTTTTTCTTTCTTTCCTTCCTTCCTTTCTTTCCTTTCCTTTCCTTTCCTTTCCTTTCCTTTCCTTTCCTTTCCTTTCCTTTCCTTTCCTTTCCTTTCCTTTCCTTTCCTTTCCTTTCCTTCTATTCTACTCTACTCTACTCTACTCTACTCTACTCTACTCTACTCTACTCTACTCTACTCTACTCTACTCTACTCTACTCTACTCTACTCTACTCTACTCTACTCTACTCTACTCTCTTTTATTCTTCATTCCATTATCCTTCCCTATCCTACCCTACCCTATCCTATTCCCGAGAAGTATTCCATTTATTTTACAGGTTAAAGTCATTCCATCATCTCCCTAATTTTCCATTGAAAAGTTAGCAACTCGGAATGGTAAG